>JAPXFQ010001894.1:0-600000 GCA_028564705.1 Apricaphanius iberus
ACAGATCACAGTGAATGCTGAATGCTGCCCCCCTCCTAACTCCCCAACTACCTTACTACCCCACTACCCCAAAGCTCAAATGAAAAAAAGTATTTATAAAGTTCAGCAACCTTGCCTCCATAACTTTGAAGACACAACTATTAATCTCAGGGTGGGGATATCTCCGGATGAAGACATCTGGCTCTTTAGCTGTGAATAAGTGACTTTTGACATATACAAAACAATGGCAATAGCTTTGGTTATATGTAACAAAATAAGAGAAACTCTCAAAACTAAGTTTGTAAGAAGAATCAATATTTTCTCAAGCAGTGATGTCTTCTCTAACCTCGAACTCAACACCTGTTCTCTGGCTCCTCTGCTCTCAGTGTCAATAATACTAAAAGATTAATCATAATAATACATTTTTCGATCACAGTCTCCTACCCATTTATCTAATCTCAAAGATAAATCAAAATACTAAGAAAAATTAACAATCAACAATAACAATTACTAACCTAAGAGACGGGCAGCATTCAAAAAGAAAGACAATAAAAATGGTTCAAATAATTTCAATTATTACATGTCACATTGAATCATATCTAACAAAATTATCTAATCTAAGCTTCAATCTTAATCACATTATCTGAACTTCATAACAGCATCCCATACAAAAATCCTGCTAGGGCGTAAGATAAGCAACCTCCCAACTATGGTCGTGTTGTCCTTGCGCACGACAGGCGGGCAAAAGTATGAGACGGCCCCTAGCCCCATAGGTGGCACTCCTGTTTGGTTCCTCATTAGTCAGGATGCATAAACGTAACTGCAAAACAAAGAAAAGGGGCACAATGTTAGGCAGTATCAATCCAGTTAACAACAAAAATCAAAACAATTCTAAATATAAATTGAAACATGTACTCTTCCCTTAAATGAGTCAGGCATCCACAGCGTGAACCTCAAAATCAAGATCAGTCACTCTTTGCTCAGCACCACAGTGACCCTTTAAGAGGTTATAATCACAGTCTCCTACCCATTTATCTAATCTCAAAGATAAATCAAAATACTAAGAAAAATTAACAATCAACAATAACAATTACTAACCTAAGAGACGGGCAGCATTCAAAAAGAAAGACAATAAAAGTGGTTCAAATAATTTCAAATATAACATGTCACATTGAATCATATCTAACAAAATTATCTAATCTAAGCATCCATCTTAATGACATTATCTGAACTTCATAACAGCATCCCATACAAAAATCCCGCTAGGGCGTAAGATAAACAACCTCCCAACTATGGTCGTGTTGTCCTTGCTCACGACAGGCGGGCAAAAGTATGAGACGGCCCCTAGCCCCATAGGTGGCACTCCTGTTTGGTTCCTCATTAGTCAGGATACATAAACGTAACTGCACAACAAAGAAAAGGGGCACAATGTTAGGCAGTATCAATCCAGTTATCAACAAAAATCAAAACAATTCTAAATATAAATTGTAACATGTACTCTTCCCTTAAATGAGTCAGGCATCCACAGCGTGAACCTCAAAATCAAGATCAGTCACTCTTTGCTCAGCACCACAGTGACCCTTTAAGAGGTTATACAAAAGAACAAATCAGTAGTAATCAACCATAATATAAAACAACAAAGGGAAAATATTGTATTCAATAATGATTCTAATGATTAGACATGTTAAAAATCAAGACAAAAAAACTAAAAATCTAAAATCCTGTCATCCCCCTTTTTCATTCTTAACTAACAACTAAGTATGAAAAACTTAAGAACAAAACAAATATCAAAACTTAACTGAATAAATGATAAAAATGAAAAATCAAATCAAACCCCTCTTTTCTCTGTCATCTCTGGGATGAGACCGCTAAACCTCCTTAGAAAAATACAATACATCAATCACAGGGAAAAAAAAACATCAGACAACCTAATTCACAAAGTGATTTAAAGGAAGTCGTCATACACCTGTTAAACTAATTAATTATATAACTCCAGGTCATTCAGCAAGTCCATACCTATTCCATCTTCAAACAGTTCTTCTTTCCCATCTCCATCTCGTCGAATCGAGTCTGCATCAGGTCCGTAGGTGACCTCTGCATCAGTGCAGCTCAGGTGACCTCTCGTCCCTGCTGCAGAGTCCAAACGACGCCCCCTATCAAAAAACAGAACACAAAAATTATCAAAATCACAATATCACAGTCGTTGACAAATGTGTCTCCTTCTCCATGTCTTCACGTCCCATGATTCGATGATTAGTGAGGAGAAAGAAAAATGTTGAATCACAGTTTTTCAAATCAAGTTTTGTGTCAGAGTCTACTTCTCTCAGTTTTTCTGCTTCAGCAGTGGTAGGTTTGTCCAAAATCGATCCAGTCACTCTTTCAAGTGGCTCTCTCAGTGACTTTGACAGCGGTGAAGGTCACCAGAAGAACTTGAAAAGGCCCTTGCCATTTTTTAGTTCTCCAGTGTTTTCGCCTCAGATCCCCGATCAAAAGATCCTAGGTTACCCAGTCTCCAGGTCTGATCGGATGGAGTGATCCCGCTGCCACTTGTTGGTGCACCTGGTTAAGAGTCTCAGAGAGATTTATGCAGTGAGAAATCATTACATCATCACATAGGTCTGTAGAGAGGTGTGGTCTTGCAGGTGGCCTTAACCCCACCTCAGGAGGTCTGCCAAAAGAAATGTCAAAAGGACTCAGGTTGTTTTTGGCTCTTTTTCTCATTCTCATGTAAAACAAAGCCAGAGGCAAAGCTCTGACCCAAGACAGTCCTGTTTCCTCACAACACTTAGAAAGCTTAGCTTCTAAAGTGCCATTTTCACGTTCGACAGAAAACCACACCCCCTCTCCTGTTTTACAACTGGCTTTTTCCCATGCTGTTATCTCAGAAGAGGTGGCAAAACTTTGCATAGCAGTTAAATCAGACATGTCAGGTAATTCATCTATCTGCTCAATCGCAGCACAGGTAGTCATCACCAGTTGAACTGCGGCAGCTTTGGCGGCAGTATCAGCATTTCCAAGACTCACAGCATCCTTGGACATTGTTTGAGCAGCACAATTCACAACAGCAATTTTGGATGGCAACAAAATCGCATCAAGGAGGTCAGCAACCTGTGATGCATTCAAAATCGGCTTACCATCAGACTTCAAGAACCTTCTGTGTCTCCACAGAGCTCCAAAATGGTGGACCACGCCCACCGCATAGCTGCTGTCACTGTATATGGTAACTGCTTTATCTTTAGCCAGCTCACAGGCCTTCATCAACGCAACAAACTCTGCCATCTGTGCAGAAAAATGAGACGGAAGGCTTACTGCACACAAAGTACAGTGGTCAGAACAAACAGAATAACCCACTCTGCTTTTACCCCTGGCATCTCTGAAAGCTGTGCTTTCAACGTAGAGAATCATGTCTGGATTCTCCAGTGGGGTGTCTGACAAATCAAGACGAGGTTTACACAGTACCTCAAATTCACTTTGGCAGTCTCGGGGGTCTCCGTCATCCCCTATGGGTAGCAACCTGGCAGGATTGAGAACATCACATCTCACCTCATCAACCATTTGAATAAATGGTTTACCTGTGTCTGGCCAAGCCAGAACGGGGGGGCTTTGCAGAGCTTCCTTAAGCTCCTCAAATGACAGCAAAGCCTCAGGGGTCCACTGGACAGCATCAGAGGCTGTCATATTCCTGCCATGAATCAAATCAGAGAGTGGTTTTTCCAACACTGCGTAGTCCAGAATGAAATTCCGGCAATACGACGTCAAACCCAAGAAAGACACCATCTGTTTCTTGGTTACTGGTCTCTGCAACCACTGAATAGCAGCAACTCTTTCGGAAAAAAGAAATTTCGACCCCTTGGAAACCACATGACCCCTAAAAATGACCTCTGATTTTGCAAACTGCAGCTTCGATAAGCTGGCTTTGTGCCCACAAGCATGCAAATGCTTCAACAACTTAACAGTGTCTCTCTCACACTGTTCCTTAGACGGAGAAGAAATCATCAGACCATCAACAAACTGTATCAGGGCGGTGCCAAGTGATAGCTCAAGCCCTTCCAAGCTCTCCTTTAACGCCGTGTTAAAAATGGTGGGAGCTTCAACGTAGCTTTGTGGAAGTCTAGTAAAGGTGAACATTTTCCCTTCAAACTCAAAAGCAAACCAAAACTGGCTGTCAGGGTCCACAGGAACACTGAAGAAAGCATTACTGAGGTCCACCACTGAGAAATAAGTAGCTGAAGGGGGCACTTGCGCTTGCACAGTGCACGGATTTGGGAAACCTGATGCCCTCGGCATCACAGCAGCATTTACACGTTTCAAATCCTGCACAAAACTCCATTCCTCCCCTTTTTTACTGATTTCCTTCAGTGGAAAAATCGGACTACGGACAGGTGAATCAGTACATTCAACAATGATTCCTGCTTTTAACAGCGAATCGAACACTGGTTTGATCTCACGTACGGCTTCTGGTTTCAACGGGTACTGGCATTGTACGGGTCGAAAAGAAGATTTTGGTGTTATTTTAATGGGTGTACAACCCTTAATTAACCCCACATCATGTGAATTTTTTGCCCACAAATCATTCGGAACCCCTTTGAGCAAAGGGTGCATTTCTGAGCCGTCGGTCGCAACTTCATCATGTAGAAAAACATGAGAAAGCATCTCATCAGGGTCTTCAGTTAAATGAATCACCCTGGTGACATGCACGGTGGAAATCAGCGAACGTTTGTAAAGTTTAGCAGATCTGGAGTAGAGGATGGAACGGTCACTCTCAGTTCGCTCCCAATCAGAAGCTAACTGAGCGCGATGAACAAGGTCAGATACCATTTCCCACTCTTCACCCTCAGGTTTAGATAGGGAAATGTATGGATCCCATTTCTGGAATCGGTAGAGCGTTTTCTGTTCAGGTGTGAGACAGATGGTCACTGCTGATGTATGTGTGTCCCACAAAATAGAAGTTATGTTCAAAGTGTCTGTGTCTGAGGTGAACCATGCCTGCTCATATTCTATGTCTGGTCCTGCAAAGACATGTGTTGTGCAATTTAGTTCCTCCTCTGGCATAAAAACAGAAGCTGGACTTACCAGGTTCTGAGCAGTCTGGAGGAAAGTTTTGGTCGTGGTACCTGTTAACAGCTTCCACTGGTATGCATGTCTGAGATCATGAGGCGTGTGTTTCACTGCTGTCAGGATTGGTGTCTCCTGTGCAGGAACAACGTCAATGCCTTGGGGTGACGAAAAAACAGAAATGTTAAGCTTGCACATTAAATCTCTGCCTAATAAGTTCACAGGACATTGCTCAGAGATTAAGAATCCATGTTTAAAAGCTGGCCCATCTCCCAATTGACAACGGAGTGGGTAACTGAATCGTTCTTTCACAACCTGACCAGATGCTGAAATTGAGAAGACATGGTTCCCACTGAGTTTTGGCGATGGACGTAGAGCTGTGTGCTTCAACACTGAATGAGTTGCGCCAGAATCGACCATGCATTCTATAGTTGTACCTGAGACAGTGAGAGACAGGACAGGTAAGGCTTTGTACGCATCAGAAGTCAGTTGTGCGTACGTACCTGACAGTGGCATTTGTTGTTGTTCTAAATGTGCAATGGCTTCTGTAATCAAAGTGTGAGGGTTAGAACTTTGATCTGAATGGTTAGTGCAGGAAGCAAGTTCTTCATTGCTGGCAATCTCATTTAAACTTGCAGCATTTTCATTGCTGCCATCATGATTTGCATCACAAAAACCAACCTCTCCATCATCAACAGGTTGTTCATTACAAACAACATTTTCATCAATAACATCATCACTAAAATCTGATTGATTGTCACTTTCAGAACATGTTTCATCATCACATTCAGATATCTCATCACTTTCAAAGTGAACATGTGTGTCTGTGTGTGTTTGTGTGTGCGTCAGACCTCTAAATCCAATAGCTGGTGAAACGGAGAAATCTCCTGTCTGTTTGGAACCTGAAGTCTGACCCCTGTGTCAATCAGCTCGCTCAGTCCACGAACCACGCCTCTGCTCGCCGTTGCATTCGTCAGTGATGTAGTCCCGCTTCTTGCATCGCCAGAAATCATGCACATTTTCAACAGAGGTTAGAGGAAGACTGACCTCTCTTTGTTTGTCCATGTCAGCATAAGCCCTCTTCTTCACCGGAGGCGGTGGGGCCTTCCTGGTCGGTTGAAACGACTTCTGACGCGCTGGGATGGGTATCATCTTGAGCAACTTCCTTGGTGCGGGTCTTGGGGGCTCAACGTGAGAAAAAGCGTCCGGCCGAATCCAGCAGTCGCTGAGTCCCAACGGGGACTGGAGTTCCCCAGTGCTTTAAGTCCTCCAATACTTCAATAGCATTCTGTGAAGATTGATCAAACTGTCCAAAAGTAACGCTTACTGTGAGCGGTTCGTCCCGTGGCTTTTCCGGTTCAACTACGTGTGCCATTGGTTGAACACAGCCATCGTCACTGAGTTCCGCCTCTGGTGCCCGGTCAGGATTGGCTGCTCTTCCCGTCTGCTCCGGTGTGACCGTCTCCCATTGGTTGAGACGCACAGGGTCATACCTTAAGCTCCCGTCAAACGATCTTTGATTCGCCAACTCAGGAAATGAAGGTCTGACGCCAGTCTGTATGTCAGGTGCGGTAGGGAAAGATGGGAAAGAAGCAGAAACAGCAGACCAACTAACACAGTGATTTTCCTGTTTATTATGTTCGGGTAAAAGTAACGTATTTTCACACAGTCTTGTCATCACACCAGAACCATCAAACCTTCTCTTCAGCCCCGTGTGATTCGCCTTTCTGTCGCGAAACACAGCTTCAGCCTGCCACAACAGAAACACCCTTCTCTGATGTCCAATGTTTTTCTTTAAACCTTTATGAAAAATGGTCTTCGCCAATTTCTTTTCTTCAGAAATTAATTTCTGCTCAAGTTTCTCCACATCTGAGAGCTCCAAACTACCCCCGATAGGAAAACCCCAGTTATTAACCCAGAAAGTGACGTACTGTACACCTTCCCAGCCAAACTTTGTGCCCATGAAGCGGCACTCAGGGCTGTCCGGAGGAGGAAGCTTAGTTTTTGCTGAGCCCATCTTCTCAAAGTTTGAGTAGAGGTCAGCAAAACCCCTCACTTAAATCAAAGCGAAACTATTTCTAAACGACCTACAGTACTGCGTTCGCAAAGCATCGCAACAATGTACAAACATTTTTTTCCTTTTAAAAATTAAGATCAGCGAAAAATAAAGATAAGAAGAAATCCCTCTCACCCGGGCGTGCGTCCTTCCAGACAGCGCACGGAAGCCTAAGGAGGACCAAATCCCCGCTTCTTCGAAGATGGGAGTTCACGGGCCGGTCGCTGATCCCGGGTCATCCAGACAACTTGGTTCTCCTTGGAATCCGATCCGCTGTTGGACGCCGAAAAACGTTTGGGCGCCAAGAATGTAATGGCATTTAAGACTCTTAATAAAGATGAGAGAGATTCCTTTAAGAGTTTGGAGGTTTTAATAAAAGTTGAATTGATCATACAGGAGAACAGCACAGATCAGAGTGAATGCTGAATGCTGCTCCCCTCCTAACTCCCTACTACCCCACTACCCCCTACGTCCCAACTCTCCACTAACAAGCTCATATGAAAATAAGTATTTATAAAGTTCAGCAACCTTGCCTCTATCAATTTGAAGACACAACTATTAACCTCAGGGTGGGGATATCTCCGGAAGAAGACATCTGGCTCTTTAGCTGTGAATAAGTGACTTTTGACATATACAAAATAATGGCAATAGCTTGGGTTATATGTAACACAATAAGAGAAACTCTCAAAACTAAGTATGTAAGAAGAATCAATATTTTCTCAGGCAGTGATGTCTTCTCTAACCTCGAACTCAACACCTGTTGTCTGGCTCCTCTGCTCTCAGTGTTAATAATACTAAAGGATTAATCATAATAATAAATTTCTCGATCACATAGGGAATAGAAGATGTAGGAAAATCAAATGTTACACTGAATGATATAACTGCACCTCAAACTTTAAAAAATTAGAGGATAATCTGAAGAAATGCCCTTAGATTACAAGTGCTAGCATATTTAGCTGCTTTGTCAACTTTACTGCTACAAAAAAAGAACAGAAGTAAAAGTCTAATTATTGGATGTTTACCTGCTTTCTAGATTTTTAAAACACTGTATTAGTTGTGTATTTTGACTATTTCTCTTTAGCGGTTTTCTGTTTTAGGTTGAGAATATGGTCACAAAGGGAACGCCTGGGAATTACCCATTACTCTTAAAATTAAAATGCTGCTACGTTACTCAGTATTTTGTAAACCCAAAATAATACATGTTCTGCTTTTAATGACACTTTTAACCATTTTGAGAAGGTGATGAGGTGAGTTGAAACCCAAAATCAATGAGGGTTAGGGATTTTCCTCCATACGGTTTTAGTGGACAAAGGCAATCAGGAGCTTTCAGTTGTCACTTGACATGATGTGATTGTTCAGCCACTACTGCTAATTCCTAGTTTGTTTGTAACAAATGGAGAATAATCCACAGATCACAGAGTGAATCCTTTTTCACTTTGGGGGGATGTTAAACACACCTGCTAAATTCACAAGTTAAACTTCCTCTTAAAGGTTGGAACAACAAACAGCAGAAGAAGTACGTCTGGACATGTCTGAGCTTAGCAGTTATAATCGAACAAGACAAATTTGGCAAAATTGCATCGTATTTTAAAAATGCTCCTCACTTACTATAGCAAGCAAAACAAATGGTCTAATAGCAACAGTGCCAGGAAAAAGGTGGATAACCTTTAAACACATTTAAACCAAATTTCAACTGTGAAAATGCAAAGTCACACTTTTACAATATGTGGAAGGATATTTCTGGACTTAACGTATGGTTGCATGGCAACTGGAGGAAGCTCTAGGAGGATTACCTTGAAATAAAAGATGTATTTTCCAATTAAACTTTTTTGTAGTAAAGAGTTGTCAATTAGTTTTCCTAGCTTGAATTCTAATTTTCACAGCATATGGGATGGTCTGGGGCCGACCTGTGGCCAATGGTTTTTAAGAACAGACACTGTGACATAGGGCAGAGAAGCTTTAAATTGTTTGCAGCTTACTCAATGCAGTTAAGCTAAGATTTTCACTAGGGATGCACCAATACCGATACTGGTAACGGGTATTGGCCCCGATACTGCCTAATGTACTGGTATCGGTTAAACTTAACCGATACCATGAACCGATACTCAAAATGGGGAAAATCTGCAACAAATTCACCAAAAAAGATTCATTTTTCACTTGAAATTTTATTTTTGTGGTAATTTTATATTTTACATCTGTTATTTTGTCTCAGTTATGTTTAGTTTGTAAAGTCTGGTGCCTTTGGTCTCTTCAAGAAAGGCACCAGAAGTTATACAGTTTATTAATTCAACATTATGTGGCAAGGTACACCCAGGCGGTATTCAATCTCACGACTCCCAGGTGAAGGTCATGTGTGCTAACCAGTCAGCCAAAGGGATATCCCTGTGGATAAGCAGCCAGGGTACATGATCTATCGGAGCCATATCGACAAGACCTCCACACTGTCACAAATAGTATCTGATCAGTATCGGGTATCGACAGATACACAAAATCCAGCCAACGGCCGCATTATCAACACACAAATACACATCCCAGTATAATTCAGGAGAGAATCAAATCAGTAGATTCTAATCAGACAAAAGTTACCTTTAAGGCAGAGCATGCTCCAGATCTCTCTACAGTATTATTCTTAATGGCAAGTATGATGGATGATAGTGCAGTTAATAAGTTTAAATGTGTATTACCGAGTCTGCAAGGTTTTCATTATGTTAGTGGTTTGGTTGCTTTGCTCCTGTCCTCGCAGCATTTCATAAGGCTTCATTCAGCATATTATTGCCCTTGTGGGATCACAGCAGGAGCAGAGAAATCAAAGGGATATGCAGAGGGGAGAGTTTATATTTTTTTCTGCAATAACTTGAGAAAAGGTGCTTCCAATACATTGGCTATGGTATAGCAATTGAAAGGATATTTTGTAGCTTTAAACTGATGAATGTTTGTTATGTTTATCGTTACAAAATCTATGAGCACAGGCACTGACTAACCTAACTTTCATCTTAATATGCCTGTGTACTCCTTTGTGGCATATCCCCATTTGCTTCTTTCTCAATGGTTATATTAAACTTAAATCATTTATATTTAACATAGTTAGTCACGCTCTGTTCTGTTGAATACATTGGGGAAAACAAGTATTTGATACACTGCTGATTTTTTAAGTTTTCCCACTTTCAAAGGTACTCTTCAACTGTGAGGCACAGAAGCTAAAAGTAAACTATAGAAAATCATAGTGGATGACTTTTAAATAATTAACTTCCATTTTATTGCTTGACATAAATATGTGACCTATCAGACAAACAGAACTCAATGTTCGGTAAAGAAACCTTTGCAATTACAGAAATCCGACATTTTCTGTAGTTCTTCACTAGGTTTGTACACACTGCAGCAGGGATTTTGGCCCACTCCTCCATACAGATCTTCTCCAGAGTGTTCATGTTTCGGGGCTTTCACTGTGCAACACAGACTTTCAGCTATCTCCAAAGATTTTCTATTGGATTCAGGTGTGGAGACTGGCTAGGCCACTCCAGGACCTTGAGATGTTTCCTAAGGAGACACGCCTTAGTTGCCCTGGCTGTGTGTTTTGAGTCGTTGTCATGCTGGAAGACCCAGCCACGACCCATCTTCAATGTTCTTACTGAGAGAATGAGCTTGTTGGCCAAGATCTTATGATACATGGCCCCATCCATTCTCCCCTCAAAACAGTGCAGTCGTCCCATCCCCTTTGAAGAAAAGCATCCCCAAAGAATGATGCTCCCCCCTCCATGCTTCACAGTTCCAATGGTGTTCTTGGGATTGTACACATCCTTCTTGGTTCTCCAAATATGGCAAAGGGAACTTAGACCAAAAAGCTCCACTTTTGTCATCAGACCACATGTCCTTCTCTCATTCCTCCTCTGGATCATCCAGATGGTCATTGGCAAACTTTAGATGGGCCTTGATATGTGCTGGCTTGAGTAGAGGGACCTTGCATGCACTGCATGATTTTAATCCATGAGTGTGTAATGCTTTTAGACTGTGGTCCCAGCCTCATTATGGTCATTGACCAGGTCCCGCTATGTAGTTCTGCAATAAATAAAGTTAATGCAATACAATGAAAATCAAAAATGTAAAAATCATCCACTATGATTTTCTGTATTTTTTTTTTAAATTCTGTCCCTCAGACTTGAAGAGTACTACCTTTGATACAAATTATAGACCTCTTCATGCTTTGTAAGTGGGAAAACTTCAAAAATCCGCAGTGTATCAAATACTTGTCTCCCCACTGTATATTGTGTTCCCCATGAGATCTAAGGGCAACAGGTAATTTGAGATATAACAGTTGGTTAAGATCACAGAATTTATTTGTTATTTTGTTTTTCTCTCCAACATTTAAAAGTAGGTACTCAATTTACCTTTATATAGATATAGAAAAAAAAATCCCAGATACCCTCATATGTACAGGAGTGTTTGGGCAAAATTTCTTGTCTGTGTTGTAGTGTATGCGTTTATCGACCATGGGTATGCTTTGCTTCACAGCAGCAGAGCAAAAGTTGAGACACTTCCTACATTGTGCATCTCACAGTTAAAATATGAATTTACTGTATGTGATTTCCATCAACACATTCCAATATATAAAAAAAAAAGATAAAATATAATCCTGTAATTGATGACAAACAGCCGGGACAGTAACTACAAATGCAGTACGAAGTAAATTCATTTAATCTTATTCACTTATGCAGTGCTTGGCTTAAAATAATTAGTTGTCATACATTTCCAGGCTATGCTTCTTCTACTACCTATTGTTCTGCAGTATTTACACTCTAGAGCTAGGGTAGAGCTATTTGTGTACTCAAAATGAGGGCAAATCAGAGTTTTTGTCTTCTTTGTGTGTTAAGTACCACTTGATTTGAATGTATGTTTCAAAAGTGCTTTATTAATTGAACTAAAGAAGAATTGACCTCAAATGAATTTGAATCTGACTAATTTCCATAGTACACACAAAGAAAGATCAGCTTCAGAGGTAGCAGCACAGATTAAATTATTTCCCTCAGCTCTGATGGAGTTTTACCAGATGATAATTTGGTTTCATGCATACATTTGAGAGAAATTCTTACCCTATTTATGAAATGTACAATTGGAAAGAAATGTTCTTTGTATTCTGAAATACCAGACCTGTTTGAGTCTGAACGCTGATGTTATGCAATGATCTCTTCTAGTATTTATTCAGGTTTAAGAGAAGCACAGATACTTGGTTGCTGTGAAAAAATATTACAGATTAGTGGCATACCTGTTTGTTTTGATTACATGTTGTAATTGTAGTCGAATTGAGTTTTAAATTCAAAGCTTGTACAGTGCACCTATTGATTCTGATATATAGAACAATACAATGATGAGTTTTTCCTCATTGTCACACATGCGTTCAGGATGTTTCCAGTCAGAGTGAGCAGTAATTAACTGGTTTTATTCACTCCAAATAACATAGAAGGAAAATAAAATATATTATCCTGCCTGTGGTTGGTGAACATATGATCCACTCTGGATTTTCTCCACTTGGGAAATAACGGCACAGCAGATAGTCAGGTTTTGGTACATTTTACTGACCAAATCCCTGATGACGGGATGAAGCTGGATATCTGATTGCCCGATTATGAAATCAGCAGTTCCACGATCGATAATAACAGCACGAGTATTTCACTGACTGCCCCCACAATGCTGCGTTACACACTGGATAAACCCAATCTATGATGCTATAGCTAGTCACAGGGTGAATTTAGTAGCTAATGGTAGCTTCCTCCTAACAGGTTACTTAATTGGTGCACATCATCCCCAATGTCTTCTTTTTCCTGGTTTTCCTCCCTACAGTTTACAAAGAACATGTCAGTAGATGACAGACTTTTTAAAAAGCTCATCTTTCTCTCCTTCATTTTTGAAAAACCACCCTTTTTCGCTAATTTTTGATTAACTACACCCACTGTCGGGTGTAGGGGTGGGGCATTTTACCTTGGTTTCAACAACTGCTCCTTAGAAACAATGTAACTAAGATAGTGCGGATCTTATTGGTTATCTCAACCAACACATATCTCTGCCAAATTTGAAAGGGTATTTTTATCCTCCTTAAACTGGTCATGCAGGTCCCAGAGAAGCATGGGCCCTCCAGTGAGTGTAGGACCCTGGGCCTATGTTCCTTAATGTCTGTTGGATAAACTGGCTTTGATAATGATAACATAATTGCTACTGAAAATCACAAAAGGAAAAAATCTACCTACAGCAGTTCATTTGCAAGTTAAACCATGTTGAAAAACTTAAGAGGATGAATGTCACTACTTTCTTGAGAAGTCCTCACTAACTGCTATTTTTGTTGTATATATAAATGTCTTGAAACTGAGAAAGAGGTTCATGATTCATGTAAAAACATGCTGCTCTTTTCAGGTTTTTGTAAAAAATATGCACTACTTTATGTATGTCTATGACATACAGGCATTTTAAAATATAATAACGTTTGCAATTGATAAAATGTGCAAAACTCCAGGAGGTATGAATTAATAAGGTAATGTGTATTAAGGAGCCTTCACATAATTGTTAAGTGAGGCATTTAAAACTGGGGCTGCACGGTGGCGCAGTTGGTATCACTGTTGCCTTGCTTCAAGAAGATCCTGGACCTGAATCCTTGCCTTTGGTCTTTCTGCACGGAGTTAGCAAGTATTCCCTCTGCATGCTTGGGTTCTCTCCAAGTTCTCCAACCTTTTCACACAGTTCAAAAACATGACTGTTTAATTGGTCTGTCTAGGTGTGAGTGTGTGTATGCATGGTTGCTTGTCCTGTATCTCAGTGGTGCTCTGTGATTGAGGGGTGACCTGTCCAGAGTGTACCTCTTGCCAATGATGAAGGTTATTCAGTAAGCATCAATCCCCTTGTGACACTGCAATGAACAAGTGCAGTAGATAATGGATGGAAATGGTTTAAAACTGGTAAACAAAAATGTGAAAACACGCACAAACATTTTATAAACCAATGGACCAGTTAATGATTTAAATGTTCTGTCACAGCTTATCCATTATCCCCTGAATAGATTTTCATACACAGTTACCTCTGATCAAACCCTTTAGGCTTCTCTCTCCTAAACTGAGCACAATCACAGCAGTAACATGCTCCCTGCTTCAAGAATCTGAGTGAGAGTCAGGGGGTAGAAAACAGGATCCATCTGTGGTACCAGACGGCACTGTGGCATCATTGGTGGTTTTTTTGGTCTAGTCATTTGTCGATCCCATCACTGATTCACCAATTGATCTTACAGAGGGATATTTCTGTATCACTATGTTGTACAAACAAACATTTTACTAAATCCAATTTTAATCTGCCAGTCTATATTTGGGAATAAAGAGAAAAGCATTCAAGTCCTGTCGAACAAGGAAAGAATGTATTTTATGTCAGACATTTTACACTCCTCTTAAAACAAGGATATCAGGCTCACTGATAAACCACTGCTTGAGAAGAATAGTAATAAATTGTGGCATTTTTTGTGCTTGTTTTTCTCTCTACAGTACACCACACTCTTTATGTCATGCTGTCAAAGTGTTGTTATATGACAGCTTAGAAGATTGGAAGAAGAAAAAGTAGTTTCATGTGAGTGTTCAATTTGTTGTTTGTACAAGAAAAAAAAGCGGGGGCAGGGAATGGTCTTTATTTCTTGGTCTCTATTTCTTGGCCTTTTCTCCCTTTCTTTATTAGTCTCAGTGAAATTTCCTACAGTGCAACAGAGCCTGGAGGAATGGAGATTACGTTTGAGCTGATGTGAATGGAAAAGATCTGGTAGACCTGAAAGTAGCGACAGACTTGGGAAGCAAAGCAAAAGAGTCTAGTTAGGGTTCAGATGTCTCATTATGGATACGATCTCCACAGGAACAAACCTCTGTGGTTTTCCCAATTAAGGCAATAGTACAGTATGGCTGGATTTAACACTGCAACACAGTGATACAGATGCTCCTATAAGAGAGGCAGCAGCATTAAACTTTAATGACGCCCCTGGGCTGTTGGGTCACTGCTGCTGCAAGTAATTGATGGAATATAAATATAAGAATAGGATGCTCAAATATATTGAATACATGTTACCTGAAATGTTACTGAATTAATTGTAGATAAAACAACTTGAACCAACTTGAAACTATGACATGCAACTGCTAATTTACAAGTGGGATTTAGTTAACAGCCAAATATACCTTGATATGCATTATTATGCACAGGGCAATTTTCCTGAAATTGTTTCATTATTCCTTATTTCTACTCTTGGGTGTAGGTTACAGCCAATCAGCACCAAAGAAAAGGAATGGATGAACGGCTAGATTGTTTTGTTTGCGAACGCTAGCCAATAGTCTGTTATGTCACATTCCATCTAAGTATTCAAGCTTCTCAAGTTGCACTTTCTTTCAATTATTTTATGTATATTCTAAAGAAAAAATATATGTAAATAGGTAGATTTTCTGTAAATGATTTAGAGTTAGGTTCCTCAGAAAAATCAATAAATACGCTAGTGTCCACTGTTGAGCTTCATGGTGATGCAGTTGTTTGCATTGTTGCTTCAGGATCAGAACCAGAAGGTTCTCGTTCAAATCTTGACTGTAGGCTTTCTGTGTGGAGTTTTTTTGTGATCTTCTGTCAGTGCCTGCATGTGTTTTCCCCAGCTTCTACAGCTTCCAACCACATTTGAAAACGTGCATGGCCTTAGGTGTTACTACGTGTGTTCAATTGTCATGTGTTTATCTGTGTTTGCTTTCTGATTGATGGCAACCTTTCCAGATTATACCCTGTGTCTGAAAAGCGCCCCCAGCTCTCCAAAGCACAAAATAGGTTTACATGTATATGGTAAATTGATAGAACTACACATTATTTTGCAAACATGATAAAAAAGAATATACACTTCCCAGTAGATTGAATCCCTCCAGTATGATTCCAGTTACATACGAAAATAATGTCTATTTTCATTTCAATAAAAATGGAACATAAGTCATGTGAACATAGTTTTCAAATTATTAATGTGTAACTTCAGATGTACCAAAACTTAGCAGATTCCTCACTGCCTCTAAAAAAAGTACAGCCCATAATTCAATGGCTTGTTGAATCACCTTTTGCAGCAATACATTGAAGTAGTCATTCTCTGTATAATTAATTAGACTCATATTGTTTTGACCCACACTCCTTCCAGGATTGCATCATGGCTTACATAACCTAGTATGAAGTGGAAGCTAGCATTGATGCACCTTTATGACCTCATCTTGACAAAATACTTTCGAGAATAATCCGGCATCAAACATGTCCTGAAATAAGATGGCTAAATTTACTAGCAGAGCAACGTCTGTATTGATTAGGTGTGGACAGATGTAAACTTAAATGTAAGGTTCTCCAACATCTCAGTAATCTTATCACAATAAAGAGAGAGAACATTGTCTAAAAAAAATAAATGTCAAAATGAAATGTGAATAAGTCATATGAAGTACAAGCTATGAAAAAATAAACATAACATAAAATCTTTCAAATTATCTGTATTGTCTGTTAGAATAATCCTGGAGTAACCAGGGAACAAGAAGTGAAAGCTGCTGATTTTTGGTCCGTAGTCTGTCACTAAATTACTTATTCTGATCAGCGGCAACAGAAAAAGATCAAAACCCGTGTATCTGTGTCACAACTTGGTGAAACATTGAAAACCCTCTGCTGAACCAGGATGAATATTTGTCAAATTTACAACCTAAAATAAACTTCAGTTTGGTTTCTTTTTGCTTGTATGCTGAATCAGAGACCACAGTAGACCATTTGTCATTTTGACCATCAGGGTCAAAGAAATCCTATCATTATCCATTTTTACCTGTCAATTTTGAAAATGGTAACATATTCAATTGTTTAACTAAAAATATTCCATCCAAATGAGCTGAATAGAGAATCCAGATCATGGTATCACAAAACATGCTGTAATCCATGTAAAAATTTTTCCACAGACAAAAATCCCTGCTTGTGGCCTAAAGAACTGCATGTACAGTAAACAATTAAATTAATTGATAGCAATCTCAACTTCCTTGGTTTACATGGGCTTGAAATTCACAGAGGTTATTTTTAATTCAATTTCAAGTTTGTCCTGGGACTGATCACTCACTGAGCGCACTCCAAATCCTACATAACTCTTTAACATTCGGTCTCCTCACGGATACTGACATGCCATGAGAAAATGCAGATGGTGTCATGTAATACTCTTTTTTTTTTTTTTGCATCTGCACTAAGTGGTCAGGGTTATGAATACTAATCTATTAAGACTGACAGCCTTCAAATTTTTCCGTCACCGTAAAAAAAACGCCTGTCGAATACGGAAAATGTTTGGTTAATGCAACCTCTAGTGCTAAAGTAGATGCTTTAAAAAATAAACTGCTGTTATGCTTGTTCATTTAAATCATTCTCAACAGTTAACTTTAGTCTGCGGCTCATCTGAAACTTTAAATCCAAAACCGAGCCACTGATTATTTTATTGCCTGATGAAAGAAAGCTTTCTTTAAGAGGAGCCCAGTGCCTAAGTGAGGAGGACCCGCTGCAGTCGGTGAAAAGAAAGGTATAGAATGAAACTGCCTTCAGTGATTTGTTGATGTTGGTTGCTTTTTAGGGGCACAGCCACCATTCAGATTTCCTATTTTTATGCTGACTTATGCTAACAGGGCATTAACAATATTGATATAACAAAATCTCTTGTCGAATTATATTGATATCTTCAAATCTCAAAATCATGTTGAGCATTAGGTGGCAACCTTTATGACCTCATCTATCAGACATATTTGAGCTTATAGAACAAGTGGTGAAATAAAAGAATAAAAGACTTGCATATTACTTGATTCCCCTCTCACAGCGACTGTTGCTGCTGAGACAAACTTGGAGAAGCGGCAGCCCCACCCATTTGAAACCGTTTGTGTGGGCCGTACCAATTTGAGAAATGGGGAGAGGGATAATAATTTTTTAACAAAAAACCCCGCATTTTTTGCATTTGTAATTTGTATCGTTTGTGTTGTACTTTTGTTGGACCATGCTATATTATTAAAAACATATCTAGGCGTACAATGATTTTTTTGGGGGGGCAACTTCATTATCCTCCGACCCCACCTGAGATGTCCGCATATGCCTCCATATAATGGTCATTGTTCCTGACAGGGCTCATTCCAATGACCTTTTGAAAACCTCAGTCATGCTGTGATGTTGGCAACCCTGTCACACAAGCCCTATCTATTTAGTTATTTTATATTTGTACCCTCAGTAACCTTAACATATAAAATTGATGTTTGCAGCTCATGGCTTTTTTGCAAGGGTTCAGTCTGAGCTTCAGAATAAATTCAGAAAACATAAATGAAACATGTTTAATCTGTGAATAATTATAAACTGTCATAAAAAATTATACACTTTTGTTATACTGAGGATTTTTTTTGGAAATGAAACAGTAATTCTTGTAAGATTGATTGTTAGCAAAAGTCATTGCTGTTGTCTTTCTGTTTTGGAAAGGTATTAGCATACCTCAAGCTCCAGAGCAGCCAAAATTACAAAACTTCTGCTGGTGCGTTTTAAAATGGAGACAATTGATAAATTAAACCTGGCTGCTACTTTAGCTCTAATCTTATAAAAGGGGGCACTTAGTGTTCCACATAAAATTTTTCATTGTGTGTGTATGTGTGTGTTTTAATGTTTATTTTTTTGTTCAATAAATTGTGCTGGGTGTTTTTGTAGATTAGCTTTAAACATAACCTGAGACCATTTTAAAAAAAATATTTTGATCAGTAAAGTCCTTGAACTAAAAGAGGGTGTGCTTTTTTTCACAATGACTGTAGATACAATTTTTTTTCTGGATATTGTTTGAGATCATCACCAGGGATGCCAGTAAGATTACAGAGCGGGAATCTAATATGACCCCTTTTTCTGATAACTAATCGAACGTGTTACTATTTCCATAACAGTAATCAAATTAAAGTTATTTGTCCAAGCCATTGTGCATTACTATTTTGTAATTTTTGAAAGAAAAAATATAGATTTGGTACATTGGGTCAATCATGAGAAAAAGCAGTAGAAAAATAAGCAACAATAGTAGTAAATATGGTCTTACATACCTTGTACAACACTGAAGCTGTCTCTCTCTGTCATAATCTGAAAATTACACTTCTCATTGGGTGTTTCTCAATGCCCAGGAACCTTGCCTTGATGTCTTGGCCCCGCCCCGGTTGCCTAGGAGATATGTCATCAGGGACAGACAAGGCGTGTTCCAATGTTCATGTGCTACCAAGGAATCTGTCCTCCGTTTGTTAGCCGTTTAGCTAACTGACCAAGTATACATCAGAGGTGCCTTGATGCTTTCTCTTGGTCAAAAATTTTCCAGAATATAGCGCAGTAGGAGCTGGCAGCAGCTACTTTGGGGTTAAAATTTGCATTTTAAATGTAAGTCAACTAATTTTAGCCATCAGGCTTATATCTAAAATTATAATAATTTTTTTTTTAGATCCAAACCAGTTATATATGGTTGGTTAGTTGCTTAGTCGTTGCAGCTTCGGTGGCTACCAGGTACTAATTCGCTTACACATTTGATTTAACCGACATATAAACAATGAAAAAAGTAAAACGCTCTTTATACATTTTATACATTGCTACTATGACGGGTGGGACGTAAACAGAGCACGTAAGCTGGCAGCCACAGTCATGTAAGGTAAGTATGTTCCAAACCATTTTCTTTGACCAAGGAAGAACAGTGTCCTGGTAAGCAAGGCGTCTCGCCAACCCAGGCATTGCCTTGGTAGGCATTTACATCTGTGACACTGAGAAACACTCATTGGGTGTTTCGTAATGTCAAGGCGCCTCGCCTACCCAGGCACTGCCTTGGTATGCGAGGCGCCTTGCTTACGAGGACACTGTCCTTCCTTGGTCAAAAAAACGGCTTGGAACAGACTTGCCTTACATGACCGCGGCTGCCGGCTTACGTGCTCTGTTTACGTCCCGCCCATCATAGTAGCATTGTAGCGTAGTAATATTACTTCAACCATGGAACTGGAAATTTATAATGAGAGTTTTACTTTTTTTATTTTTTCTGTATATGTCAGTTAAATCAAATGTGCAAACAAAATAGTACCTGGTAGCCACCGAAGCTGCAACTGCAAAGCAACTAACGAACCATATATAACTGCTTTGGATCTAAATAATAATAATAAAAAAATAAAACAAACATTTTAGATATAAGCCCAATGGTTAAAATAGTTGACTTACATTTAAAATAGAAATTTTCCCCCGAAGTAGGTGCTGCCGGCTCCTACCGCGCTGTATTCTGGGAAATTTTTGACCGAGAGCAGGCTCAAGGCACGTCTGATGTATCCTTGGTTAGTTAGCTAAACGGCTAACAAACGGAGGACAGATTCCTCCGTAGAACATGAACATTGGAAATACACCTTGGCGGTCCCTGATGACGTATCTCCTAGGCAACCGCGGCGGGACCAAGGCATCAAGGCGACGTTCCTGGGCATTGAGAAACACCCATTATCTCATCTATGATCGCCATGTTTGTTTTGTTTCTACCTAAAAATCTGGTACCCTTTTTGGTCTGAGTTCTGTATTCTGCCCCAAAGGGGAACTCTTCAGTAGTACATGCAGTATGCAAGTATGTGCCCAAGAAGCAGCCTGATGCTTGTGTCAACACGAGGTTAAAAAGCAAGTATATTTCTAACCTTACTGTTAAAATGCACATCCAATAAAGAGTATTGGCAAAATCGGTTTAGGCAG
Organism: Apricaphanius iberus; assembly: GCA_028564705.1. Lineage (NCBI taxonomy): Eukaryota > Metazoa > Chordata > Actinopteri > Cyprinodontiformes > Aphaniidae > Apricaphanius > Apricaphanius iberus. The sequence continues at coordinate 20,840 of JAPXFQ010001894.1, forward strand.
TGGGGAGTGTTCCAGCAGCTGTCGAAAGTAACTAATAAAGTATTATAATCATTTAACAGTGAGAAAAAGAATGGGGGGGAAAAAGTCATTGAAACTAACATAGCATTCCCGACAATGACTATCCTGCCAGCATTGGAATTAAACATAGTGATGGTGGTCTGCGATTGCTTTGCTACTTCAAGAATGGGTGAGTGCTCTCTGACAGGAAACCCTAAAGGAGAATGTTCATTCATCATTTAGCATCTATAAGCTCAAGGGCCCTTGGGTTATGCAGAAATACATTTATCCAAAGGACACCAGCAGGTCCTCGAAATAGCACAGAAAATAAACAAAAACAAACTTTTTTGTTTGAACTAGTTGCATTGAATTGAGATGCAGTGGAGTGAAAAGCCATTCGTTCTTGAACACTCACCATCGGGGCTGAAATAAAACAATTCTGCAAAGAAGAGTGGGACCAAGCTCCTCCACAGTGGCATTTACGATAAATGACAAAGACTCATTGCCAGTTATCACAAAGGTCTGTTGACAGCTGTTGCTGCGAAGGGGGACACAACCAGTTATGAGAATTAGAGGGCCATTACTTTTTCATACAGGCCCAGGCTGTTTTGAACAGCTTTATTGCCATAATAAATCCAGTTAACATTTTTATCTACTTTGGCTATCATGTATTGATATAAAATCTGTTTTATGACCTGAAATGTTCAGGTGTGACACAATACCAACAAAAAAAAACAACAACAAACACTTAAGAAATCTATAAGCTGGGAAAAAAAATTCTACTGTACCTGTTGGCTGGAAGACAAGTAGATAAAAAGCCAATTTTCCCAGCAATCTGTTCCACATTTTCAATTGTCAGTGTGATGGTGAAACATCCCGTCAGCTGTCCAATGAATAAGCACAGGGCGTTTTGCAAGATGGACAAACTAGGCTTTTAACATTCATGCAAATCAGTTTGAAGCTTGAACATTCCCTGGAGTCTTATCTGGGAATCTTCTGAGTTATCACGCTTGAAGGAAAGTGGATTAGCCCATCTTAATATTTGGCAGAGAAGTGCAAACGCAATGAAACTAATAAATAGTCTGCAGACTGCAACTTAAAAAACAACAGCCAGTGAAAATATTTACACATCAGCACCTGATAGTGAAAAGAAGTATATTACCTTGTTAAAGTATTTATGTCACAACATTTTGATATTTTGTCTCCTTACAACTAAGTTGAATTCATTTCTATCGGGTTTTTTGTGATAGACAACACAAAATAGTGCGTAACTTAAAAAGAGAAGGAAACATTTGGTTTTCAAATGAAATCTTGAACAGTGTGACATAAACTTGCATTCATGCCTTGAGTCAGGAGATCAGTATGAACCATTTCAAGCTTAGTCGGATTAGATAGGGAGGATCACTGAAGAGTTTTCAACTCTTGCCGCAGATTCTAGTTGGATTTAAGTTTGAACCTTCGAACTTTGGACAATTCTAACACATGCGTGTGTTTTCATCTAATCAGTTCCAAATTCTTTGTTTGCTTAAGAGTCATCGTCCACTTTAGAAGGTGAACCTTCACCCTAACCTTAAGTTTTTTTTGCAGTCACTCACAGGTTTTCTTTCAGGACTGTCCTCTATTCGGCTCCTTTCATTTTCCTCCCAACTCTAACCAATTTCCCTTTCCCTGCTGATGAAAAGCATGCAAAAACTTAAAACTGCCACTACCATGTTTCACCGTAGGCAAGGTTTGTTTAGGGTGATGTGCAGTATTATTTTTTCACCACAAATAGTATTTCTAAAGGAGGCAAGTAAGTTATAGTTTGATCTCACCTAATTAGAGAGTTATCGTGATCAGCACATTTTATCTGATTTAGCTAGATGGATTTTAAGCAATGAACAGACTTTAATATTAAATATTACATATTTGCAAAACAGTCATTATCACTGAGGTGTAAAACAAAATAAAAACTTGTTTATTTGCTCTGAAGGACCTCATGGATCAAATAAACAAGTCCTTTTTACAGACAAGTTCAAGGGTTTTTGTAAAACAACAGATGGTCAATCATAGGGCGTTTTCACAATGGACTCGAGTCTGTATCCAGGTACCATATTTGGTAAAAATTCTCTTATTTGATCTTTCCCCCATTGTAACCACCATGGCTTTAGGACGATTTTGTCAGGAATGCTCAAATGAAATCTTGCATCATTTAAAAACCAACAACTGCGAGAGAGTCATTGAATGCATAATTTCCTTCACTGCTAGTAGATTTTTTTGGCTGTGGTTGTGGCTCTAACCTAGTAACTGTATTCAGAATACCATATTTTAAAATAGTAACTGTAACGGGATACAGTTACTCATAAATAGCATTCTAAATACGTACTGCCGGTACATGTATTCCGTTACTACCAAACACTGACAATACCTGATTGAGCATACTAAGAATAGGATGTAAGGTGTTCTTTAAAATATTGTCTACTCTGCACATTGTGTGCTCTGTGGAGATATCCTGCCGATGTGACAGGGAGATACAATTGATCTTTTCAACAGCTCTCACTACCCTGTTGTGATTGTGTCTCTGTCTGGCTGTGCTGTTGCCAAACCAGGATGTGATACAAAATGTGAGAATGCATTCCATGGTGCCTCTAGAATGTTGACATGGTTTGGATGAAAATGATCATTCTAAACTAAAATGTTGCATGAAAAAAGGAGCATACCAAATAGGAGCTCTGAAATGTCTGTCTTCCTGATAATTTTGTGGAATAGTTTGTTTGGTTATCAAATATAGCAGCAAGATTGCTTGATCTGGTTTGTTTCATTGCTTCACTGCTTAGTAGCGAATGAGCTAAGAGCTGTCAGCTATTTAACATTTTTCTGCACAGAGTTGTAGAACTGTGTCTGGTTTGGAACTTTGCTGCTAGGAAGTAGGGCTGGGTGATATGGCCTGAAATCCATATTGCAATATAATCTAAAGCATGTGCAGTAACGATATCTATTGTGGTATAGTCTTTTTTTTTTTTTTTTTACATACGTCAAAATGACTGCTTATGAACATTTTCCCTTTCCAGACACATTGAAGCAGAAAAACTTCAAAATGGTTTAGAATGCCATTTAAAGAACATTTGTCCATCAGTCTTTGCGGTGCGTTGTGTGCGTTGGCTCCGTCAACTTTTCAAGCGTTACTTGCGTTGCAAGCGACAACGTAGTAAACGCAAGCAGCGTAGAAGTTCAGCTAGCTGAACTTTCGACGGGCTTGACACACTTGATGCAGTACGCCAACCAATCAGAGTGTCTCACTGTAGCAATGTCACTACACGTATCTAGAATGAAGCGGGTGCAGTGAAAACATTTTCAACAAACGCAGATTTCAAAAATCAGAAGGCAGATGGACAGGCACTCCTCAGGAGGAATAGAGCACCTGTAGTTGTTGTCCTGGTAGGAGATTTGAGCTCGAATGCGGCACAGGTGGTTGTAAAATTGAGTGCGGGACAGACGGAAGTAGTGCTGAAAGAGAACCTCATCCATTTGCAGCTCCTGGAGCAAATGGTTAAACTCCCCAAACTCAGAACGCATCTGAAGAATGGGGGTGTATCCACAAATGGCACTAATGCACCCGATGTCAACGTTGTCTAGCTTTATCTAGCAAAAAAAGCCAAGCCCCTCTCTTGATACGATCCGCCATAGTTCAGAATGTCCGGCAACAAAGGAAGCCCCGCCCACACGCTCTATTTTGCTCAAAAGCAAGCAGTGCAAGCTTCAACGTATACGTGTCAAACTACATGCGTTGGGAGTGTTGCTTGACGCAGACAAACTGTGTGGTGTGAACGCAACATTGGTGTCTTTATTGCTGCAGCGCTGCTAGAAAATGTCCAACTGCTTGGAACAACAGAAATAAGTTGGTTATATAGATTATAATGCAGATATGTGTATTTAAATAATTACTTTTTCTAGCACTAATTATATCAAGATATCAGTTATATTAAAATGACCATACATAGTTTCAAGGTGATAGGGGGCGAGTACATACCTAAATCAATGCAAGCAAGCAGTATTTTTGTGTTACAACCTTACGAACGGATGGCCATAAAGGACAAATGTCACAATTGTGCATTTTCTACTCCTATAATGCCAGATCATTCAACCTGCTCTGAAATCATATACGCAACAAAATGACAAGAACATCAGATTCTCTTTCATCACAGGTAGCGAATAATGAGTTAAATATTTGAAATAAGTACATTTATGAATGGCGAATGTTTTCAGCAGTTTGTAGGTTAGTGATATTATTCAGATGTTTTTTTAAATGAATTAACTGCATTAGTAGATCGAATCACCTCGATGGAAAAAAAGTGCCTCTTTTAAGGGTAGATTTACACCATATCACTGTGACTGGCACTAGTTAAAAAAACTGTGAATGTTGTTAAGTGGCCAGCAGAAAGCATGCGACCTCAGTGTGTTTGTCAGCATCAGCAACGTCAAGATTACATGTTAATCTATGGTGGAGGCCATTGGAGGAGCGCCACAGTCTTTGCGGCACTTTGTGAGCTTTGGTTCCGTCAACTTTTCAAGCTTTCCTCCGTTTCAAGCTTCAAAGCTCATAAGGCTAGCAACGCAGAAGTTGAGCCAGTTGAACTTTTGACGGTCCTAAATCTGTTGTCGCAGCATGGCAACCAATCAGAGCGACTCACTGTAGTGACGTTGCCAGACGTCGACGCTGCCTAGCCAACCACGATCCGCGATTGTTTAAAACATCCAGCAGAGAAAGGCCCTCCCACGAGCTTTGCGAGCTTCAGCTTAAAAATCGATCTTCTGTGTATATGCGTTGAACAAGTCGCTTTATGAGCGTTGCCTTAACGCACCTTTTGCCTTTGCTGGTTTTTTCCATTGAGAGAATGCGATGACAATGTTTACTCTAGTTTTATTCTAGTTGATCCTCTCTGTGGCCTTCCACCTCTGACTTGGAGCTGTGGGCTGGGTCCATGTTGCAGGAAGGCTTGGACAAGGGAGGGGGTGCCTCTCCCCTTGCGGGGAGCCAGCGTCTCTGAGGTCACCCCAACAGCCCGGTTTGGTTGGGTCTCAGGCGGGGTTGGTCAAAGTTGGAGAAAGGTTTTTTATTCTGTTCATAAAACTCTTTATTTAAGCTTATTATAGAGGCCGATGGGATAGTGATGTAACCACATGTTGAAAAATCAGTAAATGCGTTTTGCCCACATAGGCTCACATAAAAGGTCCACATATGTCCGCCCCCATAAACACTGAGACCCGTGCCCATGTATTTCAGACCCGCTTTTTTTTTGTTATATGTTGTGAAGCCGCCAATATTTTTCAATGATTAGGCATCATTTTATTCATTTTCAACAATATTTCAATGGAAATATCCAGAGATTAATGGTAAAAACTACACAGTCACTTTTTATTTTTTTTTCTTTAACGCCGGGTTGGATGGGGAGCATCCATTCAGATGGCGCTCCCAGTGACTGAACACCCTCCATGTCCTTTTGCTTTGTTTAATATAGACAAAAATCTCTTACATCCATTTCTTTTGTTCTTTTTGTGTCTCTGCTCTTGTCTTCTCAAACCCCCAGACAGTCGTGGCAGATGACAGCTTGTACTGAGCCAGGTTCTGCTGCAGGTTTCTTCCTGATAAAGGGGAGCTTTTTCACTTCACCGTCGCTACATACACTCAACTAAAGGATTATTAGGAACACCTGTTCGATTTCTCCTTAATGCAATTATCTAATCAACCAATCACATGGCAGTTGCTTCAATGCATTAAGGGGTGCGGTCCTGGTCAAGACAATCTCCTGAACTCCAAAATGAATGTCAGAATGGGAAAGAAAGGTGATTTTAACCAATTTCGATCTTGGCATGGTTGTTGGTGCCAGACCGGCCGGTCTGAGTATTTCACAAACTTTGACTGAAATAAGCACTCGTTACAACCGAGGACTGCAGCAAAGCATTTGTGAAGCCACAGCACGCACAACCTTGAGGCGGATAGGCTACAACAGCAGAAGACCACTCATATCAATACAAATATGAAAAATAAGCTAAAATTTGCACAACCTCACCAAAATTGGACAGTTGAAGACTGGAAAAATGTTGCCTGGTCTCGATTTCTGTTGAGACATTCAAATGGTAGAGTCAGAATTTGGCGTAAACAATGAGAACATGGATCCATCATGATTGAGTGGGGGATGTTTTCTTGGCACACTTCAGGCCCCTTAGTGCCAATTGGGCATCGTTTAAATGCCACGGGCTACCCAAACATTGTTTATGACCATGTCCATCCCTTCACGACCACCATGTACCCATCCTCTGATGGCTACTTCTAGCAGGATAATGTCATAAAGCTGGAATCATTTCAAATTGGTTTCTTGAACATGACAATGAGTTCACTATACTACAATGGCCCCCGCAATCACCAGATCTCAACCCGATAGAACATCTTTGGGGTGTGTTGGAATGGGAGCTTCGTGCCCTGGATGTGCATCCCACAAATCTCCATCAACTGCAAGATGCTATTCTATCAATATGGGCCAACATTTCTAAAGAATGCTTTGAGCACCTTGTTGAATCAGTGCCACGTAGAATTATGACAGTTCTGAAGGCGAAAGGGGGTCAAACACTGTACTAGTATGGTGTTCCTAATAATCCTTCAGGTGAGTGTACTTGCTCAGTATCAGGGATTGCTGCAAGGATTGCTGTGGTTAGAAACGTCTTGACACAATCTAATGGGATTTCTTAAATAGAAAACGTAAAAATTTTACACGTTTGATGACATTGATTTTGGGGATGAAAATCCTTTTCTAGAAGGCAACTACCTAGTCAATTACAGTATAAATCTCTCTTCACTATCTACAGTGACACAGCTCATCCAGCATGTTTACATGGTGGAAATCTGAGCACAATTAGATAAATGATCCAAAGCATACAGTAGCTAGTCTAGGGATAACTAAAGCTGACATTAAGCTTCTGGAATCACCCTCGAAAATTCCCAACACCAAAATCTATTAAAAAATAAAGATCCAAATTGTGGACTGCTTAAAAGCTTCTCAAAATCATTAAAATATTTATCCCCCTGAGACATGTACGTAGAAATGTGAGGAGGAACCGGAACTGTAATTTTATCAAGTTAGCGAGGTGAACTTTACATAAATACACCTACACTGTAGATAATCCCAATTAAATTATGTTGTTTTGTAAATTTTGTAAATTTTGTAAATGAGGGTAAGCTTTTTACTTTACTTAACAGCTCTTCCTTAGACTTCATATATTTCTGTAAAATCTGCATTTGCAAAAATCTTTCACGTTCTGTTAGAAGATGTTTTTGCTAAAAACTAAAATTACAGGAGGAATCCATGAAAGTGCAAATGAATGACAACACCAAATAGCAGTAAATGTAAATGTAAAACACAGCTAAGGCGTCAAATGTTGTGTTGCCATGGAAATGCTTTCTTGTTAGGTGGTGGTGACACAGTTTAGGAATATGAACTTGGTGAAGATATATTACATAACTGTGCTTCTCTATCTGTCACTCCCCCCATCGTAAACCATCAGTACTTGGGAGATTGTTGATGTAGTGACACTCAGTCGGTTGGCAAATTGAAATTGCAGACACATAATAAGCAGGATGAGGACAATGGAGATGTACATAAAGATGGAGGAGGGTCTCTAAATGCTCATGTTTCAATAGTCTCTCCTCAGTTCCTAGCCCATCCCTACTGCAGGGGCTGAAGCCCGTCCATAAACCTGCAGGGCAAATGTCTCTTGTCTGAACTCCATTTGGTTCACTGAGCCCTCCCTCAGAGAAAGAGACATAAAGAGATGAAAGGATGAAGGGAGGTGGAGGAGGAGGGGGTTTGATAACAAGAGGAGCGAGGATCCTGGCTGAATGGGGCAGAGGAGGTGGAGTGGGAAGATAAGTGAACTGCACTGGAGAGGGAGGAGGAAATAGATAGATGGATGGAAGAAGTTAGGAGGAGAGGAGGAAAGAAAGTCCATGCAGAGTTCAGTCTTCCCCGAGTTCAGTTTTCTTTGACTAAGAATAACAGCTCTTCTTGTAACCCAATGCCCCAGGACACGACCATTTAAATAAAAGCCTCTATCACTTCACATAGTGCTTATGTATGTCCGCATGTTCTACTGTAGGTGTGTGTCTCTGTACTTGCTTGTGATGGCATGTGCCTGTGTGGGAGTTTTTTTTCATAGAAATTCACACAGATATTTGTGTTGATAAAAACAGACAGAGAGGAAAGAGACCAGCATAAAACAGGCTAATTGATGGTGATGATAATAGTCTGGTGGAGAGGGGAAGCGCAGGCGACACAATGTTTTATTTCAGTGAGCAAATGACTTTGTTGAACCACCAATCCCAGTTCATTTTGTCTTTCTGTCTGTCTACTAGGACTGCACATTATTATAAAATCATTCAATGCTGCTACATGTTGTGATAAATCTAGATCTTCCTGTCTCCTGTTTTGCTGTTTCTCATTACAGTATTTTCTGAATAGGAACGTTGCAATGAAGGTATTTTGAAATTAACCATGTCGGAGTAAAAAAATTAAATTAAGACCTGATATTGTTGGTGTATAGTCTTTGTTTTTATAAGGTGTTGTTATTTTAAAACAAAATAATGACATATTTTCGTATGCAAAAACTACTTGACTGCATCATGTTGATTATGTAACAAATGTTTGTTTTCCTTAACAATCTAAGTCAGCCCCTTCTTGGTTGGGGGTCGGTCTCTGCCAAAAATCTTCCTTTTAAAATCTAAATCATTCAGTTATGGTCTGTATATACAGTGGAACTTCAATTATTAGGTCTGTATTCATCATTATTGTAGCTCTACAGGGTCCTCTTCCACTCCTGTTCTGTGGAGCCTAGAGAATAACTAATTTTGGTGGGGTCTCCTTAAATCCAGTTAAGGCGCTGCATACCCCATCCCTCTCTATACAAGGTCACATAGCTTTCCACCCCCCCCCCCCCACATAAGCTGTAGTCCTTTTAATATTAGCCTACTGACAACATTTTAACACAAGCTCCTTTTCTTTTTTTTTTCTTTTTCTTTTTCGTTTTTTTTGTTACGTGAACTGTCTAGCAGTTTGCCACTCAGAATTGGTGTCTGAGTACCAAGTACCAGCCCAACAGATTTACTTTCCCAAGCAGAGTATTACAGCTTTGCTGTAACACTCCACTTGATGTATATGTATTAAAAAATCTTTATTAGTGATTACTGAGGGTTCAATTTCCTGAAGTCATGGACACGAAACCGACACAAGAATGAGAAAGGAAGAAGGTGAAGAAAAGAAACCGCACCAGCAGGGGCGCGAACTGACGACAAAAGACAGGGAGGCAAACAAAGAACACAAGAAAACAACCCAGTCCTCCGCCTCTGCCGGATGGCAGAGAAGCGGTAAAACAAAACAAACAAAAACAACGAACTGAACAGAACCACACCAATAGTTCAGATCCAGTAATAAAAATTAAGAATTACACATTCACTACACACAAGCATGGATTAATAAACACAATACTAATGTTTCTGTTAAGCTCCTGGTAAAAGCTAACTAATGACAATAACCTCAGCTCAAGATATGTCCGTCCACACCAATGTCCCCACACCTATGTGTGTGTGCGAGCATGCAGGTCTGAATAAGGTTTCCCCATGCAAGTGATTGATAGCTGGTGTAAGGAACCGTCAATCCGTCCTACAGGAATCGACACAGACATGAAGGAGGCAGGAGACGCATGCATCCAGAGTCCCACAGAGCGCAGGAGCCGCAGGCGGACCAGTGCAGGGCCGATCACCCACCAAGAGAGGAACAGATGGAAGCCCAAGGGGAATACCAAGCAGTCGCAATGCTGGGGCCCCGAGAGATCGCAGGGACGAGCCCACGGGCTCCGCCGGAAACCAGCTACGCCAGGGCGGGCCCGGAACAGGACCCGGAGGCCACGGGGATCAGGGGTGCCCCCCAGCAGGGCCCCGACCAGGGACCCGCCGAGAGGGGTCCCCTGCCGCCGCCGCCGGGCAGGAGGCGCCTGCAGCCGATCAACGGACAATACATGCAGCCGCCACCCCGGACCAATACCCACCGCCAACAACCCGGCCCCCCCAACACACCCACACACCAGGGAGCCACAGTAAAAGCCACAGCGTATGTACGCCCTCCCCAGGCCGCGCCCAGCCAGCACCTGGACATCCAGATCTACCAGCTCCCGGGTCCAGATCCTGCCCCATGCAGAGCGCCGAGATCTGGGGCCCAGCCAATACCGGACAGCCCCCCCAGATGAACAGACCAGGCAGTAGAACTCATGGAACTGGCAGGAGCTTGGGCGTTGGGCACGGTCCCCACCGATCCACCGGACGGCACCAACCTACTTACAGCCCCGGCACCCTCATAAGAGGTGCCCCAGTCAATCCAAGGAGAATGTCGGCCCGACACACCGGCCCAACCAGGACCAGCCATGCATGCACCAGGACCGAGCCAGGCCGCAACCGGGACCCTCCGCCCCAGGCATCGAGAGCCATCATAGACCAGCGGGCAGGACCATCCATCACCGACGGGGAGTGACGGAGGGGAAGAAGATGCACCAGGACCGAGCCGGGCCGCAACCGGGACCCTCCGGCCCAGGCATCGAGAGCCATCATAGACCAGCGGGCAGGACCATCCATCACCGATGGGGAGTGACGGAGGGGAAGAAGATGCACCAGGCCAGAGGGCAGCCAAACACCCAATCTGACAAGTAGACATAGACAGACACAGATACGTACCCTCCCTCTCATGCGCACACATTCTTACAAATACAGGACACACGAAAAAAGGACGCTGTACACTCATTCATACACCCCATACATACTCTATACTCCCAGGTCCAGGGACAGACGCCCCGATAGAGCACCCTGCCCCTGCACCCGGGAGACGGACCCCTTGCCCACCAGGACGGGGACAAGCAGACTGCCAAGGCCCCACCCCGGCAAGAGTAGCCCACTAGCCTAGGTCCCCGACCAGACGACCTGCTAATCTACCCGGGCTCCAACCCCTGATGGTCCAACGAACAGGGGTGTGGAAAGACCCTCAGCCTCGCTCCCCCTGCTCAATTGTGGTGTTGTTGCGTGTTGTTCTAATGTGCACTTAAAACAGAGGGGTGGGACATGGGAATACTGCCAGGTACCCCCAATCTCCCTAGGCGCAATGGATTCATGATGCGTCTTTGGCACAAAAAGCAAAAAAAAACAAATACATGTCAAGTTAGGAGTGGTAGGGAGTTAAAGGGGAATTTAGTTTTTTTTCAACCTGGAACTTGTTTTTTTTTTTTTTTAGCAATTTTTATGTTTTTTCACTCATCCTGAGAAGTTTGGAGCCAGTTTTAGTCATTCAGCAGTATTTATATATTACTTCTTGATCAGCTGTATCCGCAGAACAGGAGTGCTCAGGGCAGTCTTAATGCCGCTTGTAATAAGCACCTTGAATTGTCTTGTGTTGAAATTGTGTACTATACAAATAAAACTACATTGCCTTGCCTTGCTTAAGGTTTAATCTGACCCAAAAGCCGTAATTTTACCATGTATTCTCCTTGGATTTAGGAACGTCTCGGAAGTGCTCCTTTACTGTCTTCTGGGCCAATTTGGGGGCTTAACAATAAAACAATAATCAAAAGCTGACAAATTTGCCGCGGCAGCATCCACGCCTGGCGAATCTGGCCACGGTAAAACAAAGACTGGCAGTCTTGCTGCTGTAGCAGCATAATTATGTATTACATCCAAATCGGCCTGGAAGAAAATACAGAAGCACTTCCAAGTCCAAGTAAAATATAAACATGGTAAAATTAAGGTTTTTGGGTCAGATTAAACCTTATTTCAAGTGACATTAACCCTGTAAGACCCAAATATGGAAAAAAAATTAGCAAAAAATGTTTTGACCTCCCAGATATTGTTTTAGGAAGTCTCTGATGTAGAACTGAAAGAACTTTTACATTTTTTTAAGCTTAAGTAAGTTTTTAGGAAAATGTTGTAAATTTGCAACGTTGGGCATTGTCGGGTGCAGAACTTCTGTGTTTGTACTCACTTTGTTTGAAGAGATATACAGAACATTTAAGCATTCATTTGCAGGGTTGATTGCTTACTTGGCCCCATAGCAGTATATGTCATGAGTAATAACCACACAACAATCATAGTTTTATGAATAAGCTTTTATTAATAAAAAATATTGGAAAATATTTAAAAAACCTTTCGTAAAACAAAACAACAACTGTGGTTTGAAGGCAGTCTGTGTTGACTTGCAATGATAGTCCCTAAAACAGTTCTTTTTATCTGTTAAGCACACGCGAGCATTGCATTTGCTACACAGTGTGTTTGTGTATTCATTATTGTGGGGTCTGCAGCGTCCTCTCTGTCTTTTCTGGGAAATGTGCAATGCATACATCCAATGGGGGGCCATCCGCTGATCTCTTGGTTGGGGGACTCACATCTGGTGAGTATGGTCTCTTCTGAGGATCCAAAAGGCTCCCTGATGTCACCGTCTGTGTAAACATGTTCGTCTACCTTGAAGATGGTCGCCCTTTCTTGGATGTTGTGTTGTGTGTGTTCACCAGAATGAGAGAGGATACAAGTTGTGCCTGAAACTGTCTACTTTTCAGTATCTGTTTCTTGGTCATCTTCAGAGCTTTACAGGCCCGCTTGTAGAGGAGCCAGGCAGTAATCGCAGCAATGATGATAGTGTGCCAGAAGATGAACAAGTACCGGCGACGGGATTTCATGAGGAACTTGTACTTGGCAGCAAATGAGTCCAACAAATCCACAACTCTCATGTGTTTGTTGTAGGTACCAACAATGTAAGGCCTCTCAACATCAATGATGGTTTTGGTGGCTTTGTCCCAGTGGTGAATCTTCTGCACAGGTTCTGGTCCAGCAAAGGATGGCACAAAAGAGACCGCTCTGTTGTCAGACAATTTGACAGCACAGATGTTGTGATTTCCCTTCACTCAAACATGGAAACTTCCTCTCCACTTTTTCTTCAAGCTCTTTTAATCTTCGAGGTTGCAGTTGGGTAGCCGCACCTGCTTCACTGTTCCCACATAATGGATTCCACGCTCAAAGAGCTTGACTACCAGTGGAACACAGGTGAAGTAGTTTTCTCCGTTGATCTTGTAGTTATGATCCTCCGGAAGAGTGGAGGCGAGCTTCATCACAATCTCACATGATAGTCCAAGTTCAGATTTGGCTTGTTGTATTCCATTGACACTCCCTTGGTACACATCAAAGTCACATAGCATGGCAGTGATTCCAGTTCTCACCCACAGTTTGAACCCCCATGGGGGGTTCGCACATATCTGTGCCGCGCATATATTGCTTGATGTTACTGAATCTCCCCTTGAAAGGAATGATCATTTGATTCAAAGAATGGGGCTGGATTAATTCAGCCATGGTCTGAGTTTCCAGAGTTTGTCCTTCTTTTCCATCTCTGACACAGGTAAGTTGTTTACAAAGTGTAATGAAGTCAACAGAGATTGGAATCTGTTGCGGGACAACACATCAGAAACAGGGGTGTACCGTGTGTCTGTCTCCCAATACATGCAGACTCCAGGGATTTTCACAGGGCCCATCTTCAGGTACATGCCAAGCATCTTCTCACTTTCCTTACTATTGGTGTTGATAGATGTTCCACTTTTTCGCAAGTTGTACTCATTTGTATTTCTTTTCAGAGCCTTAATCATGTCTTCTGTCACAAACGTTTGGAAGTACGCCAGTGGGGTGAGGGGGGATTTGGCATCATTGGTAATTTCTGAACCAGAGAAATTGGTATTGGGACTGATAAAATCCATTTTCAGCCAGCGAAACCTGTCCCGGGGCACATTGTGTTTTATTGGTTGGGGCTTGATTTCCACATCATCATTGGCTGGGCAGTCAATGGGTTGGTGGTTTTCTTTGTCAGTTTCACCTCCATCTTCACATTCTAAGTCTATTGCATCAGTGTCATCTGTGCCCATTTCAAAATCGCTCTCTCCTTTTTGGACTAAAGCAAACACATCCTGCCACAAGCAGTCCTGTTCTACAGATACAGATGTTAAAGACTGGATGTATAAATACTGAATGGCTCAAACGGGCTCCAAACGTCTCATGGAGTGAAAAAAACATAAAATTACCTAAAAATCATTTCCAGGTTGAAAAAAATGGAATCCCCCTTTAATTAATATTAGGATAGAATGTCTTTTATTTATATATTTTGTTTGTCAGTAATAAACTTAATGCCTGCGATGTACTCTACATGCACCGCTATTCCAGAGTCAGACTGCAGCAGTCTGTTTATGTTGTGGCTCTCACCTATGGTTGAGATTTGGATCATGACTGAAAAAACAAGATCCCAGATACAAGCGGCCTCTGCAGGGTGGCTGAGGTCAACCCTAGGCACCCACAAGCCAGAAATCTCCAAAGGATATATCACTTCTGACCTGGTAAAGCCTTGAGGTCCCCTAAAATGAGCTGGAGGATATATGTAAATTTATGTTAGGTGTGGGTCAACATTTATAGTAGATTTCCTAATGTACTTTCTCCATGTTGGATAAGGTTGTTCGAAAAAATTTTTTTGTTGAGACAAATTTCTGTTGTCCAGAGATGAAAGAGCCCAAGTGGGACTGGAACATGATGCCTAGTGTTGGCTCCTAGTTCCCATGCGATCGGCACTCGCTTCCGGAGAGTGTAGGGGCGCCAACATTTACCCCGGCGGGAGTTTTCCAAAATAAAATCAGAGCTGAGAGACAGAGAGTGAAATAATGCACAGACACAGAATTTCTGTTTCACACTCATACACATCTGCAGATGGGGAACAGTCAGAACTGAGTTGAACTGAACTGAACCGTCGTATACAGGGGTGTACCATTTTTATTAAAGAAGAACAAAGAACGTAGTCACATGTCTATTCTCTTCCCCCTAGATTTTTATTACACCAAACGTTTATTCTCAAGGTTTCCTGAGTTATCGCTGTAACCGTCCGGTCTGTTTATGACTGTCTACTCCCTACTCTGTTTCTTATCTCCGCATCCTACTTTTACAACATGCAGTAAACTTAGCCTAGAGTTTTACGGCTTAAAAGCTTACCCCCATAAACAATACTTGACAAAACATCTCTTTACTATCATGCAAGCTAATTAAAACAGACTTTTACTTTCTGAATACTAACTAAAGATTATATAAACATATTCAATACGAGACTGTTATATAAAGCAGCCCCAAAAAATATGAATCACGACAATTCCCTCTTTCAATCTTTTTTTTTATATAGATTGACCATTCCTCTGTACTTCTCCTTCAGGCTCCAAGTGAGGGATTAACAGATATTGACCTTGCATATTATTACCAACAGCTTTGTCAATGCATTTTATGAATAATGAACGTATACAAGGAATACAACAGCATCCACATTACACCATAGTCGACACAAATACTGCTAATGAAACCATTATTGACATTGCCAGAGTTTTCCATTTTCCAAACATATTATTTAACAAATTGTCCCACATTGAGGTATCTACACCTGATTGTTCTTTTAGCCTATTTGACAGTATTCTCAGTCCTTCTACTGCCCTAGTTAATTTTCCATCTGCATTAGTATTATTAGGGATAAACATACAGCACTGATCACCAAATATTGAACAGACACCACCTTTTTCAGCTAAGAGCATGTCAACTGCTATTCTATTTTGAAAAGCCATTAAGGAGGTGGCTTTAAGTTGCTCATGTACAGCCTCAAACCCATCTCTAGTTTTAATAGAAGTTTGGATTGAATTGCAATATGTAATGTTGACTGAACCCACTACTTTATTTCCAGGCTTATCATTTTTGAAACAAGTAAAATTATTTGGAGCAACATTACTATCAAAGAAAGGTGGGGTAGCTCTGTCATCAGCTATAGGGAATAATTTCTCCCAGTTACTACAACCTTTTACTGGATTTACACTAGACAGCAGGGAAACCAGACAAGTTGTGTTGAGCTCAACAGGTGCAGGGACCACCTTGAGAATAGGTCTGGCTCCCATGCACACAACACAATCCCGCCTCGCTTCTTGTCCTGCTTGTTCTACCATAAGCAACCAAGTATTAGTGGAGCCACCCACACCTGTCATCATTTCAAAGTAATCGTCCACAGATGGTTCTTCTTTAATTACACTACCTCTTGCTGCTGAGGCCTGATTTTGACTTACCGAGGTGGAAGCATTACGAGAATCTTGACAGATCATAATAGGAAATTGAACATCTTTTCCCCCTTTATAAACCCAAATTATAAAGAGAGTACAACCTTGCCCATTCTCGAGATATTTTAAGGGGAGGAGATCGCTTTTAGTTAAATTAACAGTAAGAAGTAATTTATCTGCAACCTTATCCAATTTAACCAAAGGACGCATATGTTTTGCATAAGCTGTAGTAGTGTACCTTCTCCAGTCATATCCACGGGGATCAGCAATTAAAGTGGACCAACTAGTATCTTTTTGATCATTTGTTATGTACCACAAGGGGTAGGTTTTATATTTACTTGCTTGTTCTCCCTTATAATCTAATGTATTTAAGGGAATAGTAATCACTGCAGATCGTCCTTTTGGTATGCAAAATTGAGAAAATCCACGATGTGCGGCGGAAGAGCCACACAGTGAATAGGGAGTTGATTTAGCCATTAAGTTTCTTCTCGGTCTAATTGAGTGAACTTCAACCTGTGTTTGATTTGTAGAACTATTATAGGGCCATTCACCACAACAGTAAAAGATAATATTGACCAATAACATTATGCAAATACCTGTGGTGCACAGCACCTTCTTATTTCCCCAAAGATGCATACTTTCTGTTAGTGGTGTGATCCTATGTTTATTTTAACCAAGGAAGGGTGTCTGTTTTTCTTTATCTTTACCTTTAAGCAATTATTTTTATTTTATTAATTTATTTTTTATCGTTTTAACCCAATTCAATATTCTTTTAGTACAAGGCAAACTCTAGCAATTGTCACAACCTAAAAAAACATTGACAGAAAACCATATCATCAAAAAAGATAATTGAAACCAAGATTTAGTAATCGAGTCAACCTAATTATGATTTAAACACCCCTTAAAATGTTTTAGCGTATTAATAAAAACTTTTATAAAACCGTAAAAACTGAGTATTATGACAAAATCCTACAAATTTACTACTTAAAAAGTCTTTGACACACTCTTAGGCAGTGTCTAACAATCTGCACCTGTAGAATAAAAATTGGTTAAACAACCTGTAAAAAAACAGAAAAATGATTAATAAATGTTCAGTCTTTATTATTATATTTTTTAGTCTTTACTCTTGTTTATTCCTCCGTCACCAAGCGGCTGCAAGTGGTGAGACGATTCAGTAGTGTGGGCTCTTTATTTCTTCCAATTTTTTTTCAGATCGCCCTCAATGAAATGCCAGCTACTTCATTAACTGAACATTTCCCCCAATAAAACACAGATACACAGACAGGCCCCGCCTCCTGGCTTCCTTCACCGATTGTGAAGTGGTCAAAACCTGCTGTGTAATGTGTTAGATGTTTTGCGATCTTTCTCTTCTGTATACTCCCTCTTCGAGAAAAGCAAGCCCAAATTGCTTATCTCGCCCAATTTTGGCACATAAAGATCACACTGAATGATCACAGCAACCGGAACCAATCTTCTGGGTGGGCCAAGCCCTGCCTCCTGTCTTCGGCAGTCGATACTGCCTAGTCAGAACCGACACCACCCACTGCAGAGAGATTCCTCCAGGTCAGCAGAGAGCTGCTGCAGGTGAGGGACAGGAGGGGGGGTCAGGGGCCGGAGCACACTGGGACCAGTGAAACCAAGTAGAGCCTTTCCCACGCAGCTGGACAGCGTGAGTCGTACGAGCAGCAACCTGGAACGGGCCAGACCAGCGAGGCTCCTGCCACTTTCTCTTATACACCTTCAGCCAAACTCGTCCAGCCTCGGAAGCAGACGCCGCAGGTCCCTGCACGTCACGGGGAGCCGGACGGAAGGAGGAGACCAGGCCCTTCAGCTGCTGATGATCACCTCGAGGATCTGGATCAGGATGGGGCGAAACCTGTGGTTCTCTGCCAGCCCAAGGACCAGGGAAGATCCTGCCTGTAAACATCTCATAAGGAGTAAGACCTTTCGCCCTACAGACAGATGATCTGATGGCCATCAGAGCAATAGGGAGAGCATCTAGCCAATTAAGCCCCGTCTGAGCTGAAATCTTTGCCAGCTTCAACTTTAAAGTAGAATTAGAACGCTCGACAACACCTTGCGATTGCGGATGATAAACAGTGCCGAAATTGTGGGTTATTTCCATCTGTTCCTCAACCTGCCGGAGATGTTTATTTTTAAAATGTGTGCCATTGTCAGACCTGACCTTAGTCGGAAAGCCATGGCACGGAATCCAGTGGTTAATCAAAGATTTCACCACCGTTTGAGAAGTCTCCCGTCTAGCAGGAAAAGCAGAAAAGCACGGGGTCAATGAATCAATAATCACTAACAGGTATCGGAAACCCCTAACAGGTGTCCCCATATCTGTATAATCGATCACGATCTCCTCGCCAGGCCTGCACAAGTCCTGGAAGGCTCCCATTTCTGGCTTGATAGTAGGCTTAGGATTAAATTGACGACACACCACACATTCACTCAAAAAACTCTTAATCATATGTGGGAGGAAAGGATGCCACCAAAAACAAAGATTACGTTTCATCTGAGTGTATGACACATGTGCCACACCATGAGCCTCCTGAAAAAGAGTGGGTTTTAACGCGGCAGGTAAAACCAAACGGCCATCAGGCCCACGCCAAAAACCATCAGCAAAAACAGCACCTCTATCCTTCCACATAGCATCTCCTGTGGCGCAGCAGCCTGCTGTGCCAACTGCAATTCCTCAGTAAAACTGTCTGACATTTCCTGTGCTGGCGTGACAATCAGCTGTGTGTGGACACGTGACAGGTAACCCGCTGCCTCTTTTGCAGCCAAATCTGCCGCAGCATTTCCACGCGCATCAACAGTGTCAGCCTTGCTGTGACCCTTACATTTAAGAACAGCAAGGTTAGCTGGCAACATGACAACATCCAAAAGTTCCATAATGTCTGCATGATGCTGTATAGGCTTACCCATAGTGGTAACAAAACCTGCTCTATTCCACTGTGGTAATTCATAATGAATGACAGAAAACCCATAATTCGAATCAGTGTAAATCGTCACATCTTTATCTCTGCCCCACTTGCATGCTTCAATAAGAGCCCTTATTTCAGCACGCTGTGCGCTCTGCTTGCCATCAAGCTTCCCTGAAGCAACAGTCTGAAATGAATCCCCATTTTGCTCTACTATTGCAAAACCTGATCTCAACTGCCCCTGCAAATCCCTAAAACAGCAAACATCCCTGACAGAAGGATGGAGGGGTAAACAGAGAAACGCATTAGCCAAATCTATGCAGGTAAACCATTTCAAATCAGGTGTAAGAGATGCCAAAGCTGTATACGGATTGGGCGTAGCAATGGGAGGGGTTTTGAGGGCCTCATTGACAGCACGCAAATCATGTGCCATTCTGTATTTACCAGTACCTTGTTTTTCTACAGGAAGAATAGGGGTGTTATATGGAGAATCCGATGGTCCTAAAACTCCTACTTCAAGTAACCCTGCAATAGTGTCTGCAATACCTTCTTCAGCCTGAGGTTTATGTGGATACTGCGGACGCCAAATTGGATCAGAATGTTTCATCTCAAATGTGATGGGTGTTGTATGCACTAGACCAACATCAGTGGGACCATCTGACCACAAAGAGTCAGGCACGACCGTTAATGCCTCCACTGCATCAGGACGATCTGTTTTTTCTCTGCCATGATTTCTAGAAAGCTGCAAATGTTCCAAAAAAGTAGTGTCTGAGAGCTGCGTGTCTATTTTGTACATCTGAGAAGAAGGAGAAAAACAGACCGCAGGTACCTGGGTAGGAACCCAATCCTTTAATGCAACTCCCCTTTTAACCATTCCCCCCAAATCTTTAGCTTGATGTTTAGGATGCAACAATAGCGATATGTGCGGAAGTGCTTCAGCTTCCATCATATACCATTTATGCTGCTCTGAAGTCAGATCAGCAAACAGTGCAACACCCTCCTTCCCCACAAAGCATGGACCCGAAGCCACAGACCAAGTTTGTCCTTCAAGTTCTGTTTCAAATTTTTCCTGATACCAAGTAGGATCGCCCCTCTCATATAGGAAGGTGACATGTAATGGGTCAGGCGGTGGAACAAAAGGCTGGAGTTCAAGCAGCCACGGCTTCCAGCATCTCAGAAATTCAGCCGCAGAAGATTCACGTGCAGACATCGTAGTCAATCTGGCCCAGAAAATATCAGCCACTTGTGAAGTGTCATCTTTCATCAAAAATTGACCACTCATGGTGTCACAGCAATGTGTATGTCCATTCGGAAAAGTCACCATAAGTCCATCAGGGGTACACAGGATAGTAGCACCCAGTTTGATAAGCAGATCTCTGCCTAACAAGTTGACAGGAGTGGTTTGAGCAATGACAAAAGGATGTGATAGTCTTTGACCTCCACCGCAACAGGCAATAGTTGAGTGACAGGGAGAATCATCGGAGCCCCAGAGATGCCCATCACAGACACTGTGTTCCCAGAAAAATTGACGTCTGGTAAAACTCTGTCCAGCGTGCTGAAAGTAGCACCAGTGTCCACCAAGAATGGCAATGAATGTCCATATATGTCCATTGTGAGCATTGGATCCCCCTTAGTCCTGCTCACCAAGGTACTCTGTGGGCATTGTCAAAACTGAGGCCCCCCCCTGTCCTCCTTGATAGGAGGGAGGAACCATATGCTGATTCGGAGCAAAATGTGAAGGTGGCTGACCGGGAGGAATAGCGCCCCCTCGTGGATGTGGACAGTCCTTCACCCAGTGCTCATTTGAGCCACACCTCCGACAACCGTCAGCACCTGGCTGCCCTCTTCCCAGGCCTCTATTACCACCAAACCTGGCCCTACCACGTGACCGTCCCCGAGAGTGCCATGTCCGATAAGGAGCAGCAAATGGCTGATTCGGTGCGGCTGCAGCATACATTACAGGAAAGGAAGGCAACACTGTAGCTGATCCAACAATCGGCGCTGCTTTAGCCACCATCTGCTTCACTTTTATTGACTGATATAAGTCACTCAATTTATTCTGAGCCTCTTTTAATTGGAGCTTCAGCAAAGTAGTCTCCAGTTTCATATTCTCCTCAGCAGAATCTTGAGCTTCTTGTAAATAATGTGTTATGTGTCTCTCCGATGGTTTGTGAATTCCTGAACCATCTGAAGCTCCCACTACAGGAAGCATTAAATCAGGGCCCCCATGAGTTCTGGTATTCTGATAAACCCCCTCGCCCTGGTCACCTCTCAACGTCTGTACGTCATTAACCTGTCCAACTGTTGCACATTCATCACTTTTAGTGGGGCTGGTACTCCCCCGAAGGTCAGCAGCCTGCCCTCGCACCAAAGATGTTAATCTGTCCTGTTCCTGAAGGACCTCATCCATCTGTTGTTGAACTTTATTTAACCTGTATTCGTGCTGCTCTAATTTCTCCATTAATCTACTATTGTATGCCAAAAACAATTTATCAGTCTCCTGTCCTGTTTTTCTTTTAACAAAGTTTAACAACTGTTTCTTCTCATCTCCACGAGCCCACCTGGGCGTCATCTTGGCCTGGAACTGCTTCTTACATTTTGTACTGGTCCCACTAACCAAAACAGAATATAGCCTTGTAATGCCTATTAACAATTGGGCACCTAACGTGCGCCACTCCTGTGGAGCAGGAAGCAATTTATATTCGGCTGCCATTGAAAGTTTAAAACAAAATCCAAAATGGATTAAAATTGAAGTAGGCAATTTGTAATAACTCTGTAAATTATTTATTTTAATTGAAAAACGATCAATTAGTAGGCCAAATTTATCCCAATATTAATGCAGTTAATAGTAAAGACAGGCAGTATTTTATTTAACCTATTTATTTTTATTCTTTATAGTGAAGTGGTTTATGTATTATTTTAGTCATATAACATTAACCTTAATAATGATTCATGCAAAGCCGAAACGAAGGAAATCTAAAAAGGTTTATAACGAACTTTTTATTTTCTCATTAATTTACTTATATACTGAGATATCAGCTGTTTTGTCTAAAACACAAAGAATTTTAATGAAGTCCGGCCGGCGGCAAAACCCGCGACGGACACTTCCACGAATCACACAAAGAAATAGAATTCTCCCAATATAAAAGCAGTCTCATCTATCATTAAAACAAACCGAAAAAATATCTGTAAAACTCGCTTTGTAACACAATCGTAGATCGTTTTTACAAAAAAGAAGTCGACCGAATTAGCGGACCAAGTCAAACACAATAGAACTTCCGGGTCACCATGCGGAACGGAAAAAAAAAACAACCGGGACAAAGACGGCTAATTCTTCACTACAATGTTAAACCGAACAAACTGTACTCATAAGTAAACCAACCAAAGACAAAAACAAAATGCCTCCAGCAGAACCACACTTCGTCTCCAAAAAACTCGAATAGCTGTTTAACCGTGTCAAACAAATACCGGTCGGAAGCTAGGCTACCAGAGTGTAGCTGTAAGCATGAGCACCCCAGCTCAACCTGAACAAAACGGTGCCGCTTCGTTACAATAAAAAGTTATTTTATATATATATATTCTAAAGAGTTTACTACCAGTTATCCATAACAATAGTCCTATATATGTGTTAAACAATGCTTTAGACGTGTTTACGTAAGTGTACAAGGTTGAACGCCTTTATTCCAGGCGAGACTCACACACACTGTATGTTAGCTGTAAGCTAAATATAGTGGTACTGTAACCAACCGGAAATGATAATTCCCATTATTCCTCTACAATGCCAAGCTTCTACGCAATCTGCACAAACAGAAAACGAGGGCATCGACTAGGCGTTTAAAATTCGCAGAGGAATTATGGTTTTAGATTCAGTCAGTTAGTTCCCCTAAATGAGGAGTTTATATGAGGCCGGTGTGCAAAAAAGCTACCTAGTAGCTTTCTTCCCTAGCCTCCACTCCGTCCAAGCACACCCACAATCACACCAAAAACAAGTACAGTAATTTTACTACATTTATCAAACACTAACCTCAAACCGGGCCGACCAACAACTGGACCCTAAGCCTCACTTCCACCGTTTGCGATGCTCAGTCGCGCATTTTGGAAGAAAACACAGCCTCTCCAAAGTAATCCGTTAGCAGTCAGAGGGCTCCCGGGCCCTGCCTGCCGCTAAATGCGATTGCCAGCCAAGGAGGTCCCAAACCAGCGTCCTGGTTGGGCCGGACGGCCACCCTCGAGCCCGATCCGCACTTTGGTCGGCCCTTAACCAAAAAAACAACACATCAACATTAAACGGAGAACGGTTAGATCAATCAATACCTATTAATTTGGTGTTAGCGCTGTTCCAGATTGATACAAAACCACCCGGGTGCTGATTTAGCAAGGATCAATCCAGTCGCTCTCCGATTCTCTGTTGAACTCCAAGGAAAAAACACAAAATTACTGTAATGTCACAAACACATGCATCAACCAGTTATGCCACACTTACTACTCACACTCAATCTCTCCCAGCTCCGAAACAACTTAAGACCGAATTACGGAGCACGCATCCTCCACCATGTGTTGGCTCCTAGTTACCATGCGATCGGCCACTCGCTTCCGAGAGTGTAGGGGCGCCAACATTTAAACCCCGGCGGGAAGTTTTCCAAAATAAAGTCAGAGCTGAGAGACAGAGAGAGAAAATAATGCACAGACACAGAATTTCTGTTTCACACTCATACACACCTGCAGATGGGGAACAGTCAGAACTGAGTTGAACTGAACTGAACCGTCGTATACAGGGGTGTACCATTTTTATTAAAGAAGAACAAAAAACGTATTCACATGTCTATTCTCCTCCCCCTAGATTTTTATTACACCAAACGTTTATTCTCAAGGTTTCCTGAGTTATCGCTGTAACCGTCCGGTCTGTTTATGACTGTCTACTCCCTACTCTGTTTCTTATCTCCGCATCCCACTTTTACAACATGCAATAAACTTAGCCTAGAGTTTTACGACTTAAAAGCTTACCCCCTTAAACAATACTTGACAAAACATTTCTTTACTATCATGCAAGCTAATTAAAACAGACTTTTACTTTCTGAATACTAACTAAAGATTATATAAACATATTCAATACGAGACTGTTATATAAAGTAGCCCTAAAAAATATGAATCACGACACTACAAATGCATAACAATACAATGTCAGATAATGGATATCTTTTTAATAAAGGTATTAAAGCTATGCATCTATAATAAGCACTTCTGATGGAAATATATTCATAATTTATAACAACTGCTGTTAGTGGGGTGTTCTCACCAGTCTGAATAGAAACTGCACCCCTGGTGGACTAGTAGAGGTGATGTAGGTGGAAGGTGGAATATTATTTTGAAAGCATGTTTTACAGAAGAACGGATTGTATTATGTCTAAGATATACAGTAATTATATTAGATATAATTACTTTTAGCAAATATGATTATGTAAAATTATCCTACCAAAGCTAAGTATGTTTGTAAAATTAGTACAAGCATGGAAATGTAACTATGGATATCTAAAAAATATGGAATTCAAGCAGGGGGCCATCAATAGTGCCAATCTCTGGTGATGGAATCAACGAGCAGCACAGCGTTGAAGTGTGCGTCTGGGAATTTGTCCAACTTTCCTGAAAATCCTGTTGTAACTCAAAAATCCATGCATTTTATGATTAAACATCGTAGTTTTACACAAATCACAGCATTATAATTTAATTGTTTACAACATTTTGTAGATGGCTGTTTTACAATAAAACAAACTGTTACCCCCATTAATATGATCTTGAAAAAAAATGCACACTACATATTATAGAATTGAATGACACACTCCTCCTTGTGGGATTCTCTCTTTTCTTTGCAAGGACTGCACAAATTGATAAATTTGATGTCCACATAAATTAGAATTTGTACGTCTACAGATGGATTTATTGAATGATTTCACTAAGTTAAGAATGCAAAATCAGTAGTGGAGAATGTGTGCTTCCCCTCAATTAGACATTGTGTGACTATAAGCTCAACTGGTGAAAATAACTTTTTAGGGTGAAAACCCAAAACAAAAGGTGCTAAAATCATTATCTTGCTGACTGTGGTTCATCCAAGTGGATCATCCCAAACATTGCATTGAATTGGAACACATTAATGTTTGGTGGAACATTCACATTTCTAATCAAGTGTTCTTTCTTTTTCCTTTTAGCACTACTTCCTGATTGTGTTTGGCCACGATGGACAGAAACCTCTGGAGCTCAGGACAGATGAGGAGAGTGACTGTGATGAATGGGTGGAAGCCATCCAGCAGGCGAGGTACATAAAGTCAGATCAAACATAAGAGTACTTGCATATATTTTTGCAGTATTTTGCATATGGGCGTTGTAATTACCATGAAAATGATATTATTTGATCATCAAACTGCAGGATTTTATTACATCTGACTTTAATTAGTGAAAATTCTGTAAGAAATGTTCTTTTAGCAGAGCTGGGGTCACTCATTTGTTCATGGGATGCCTTTATGAAGATTACATTTTTACAGTTTTTAAACCAATTCAAGGGACAAATTTGACTTTGAATACTTTTACCTCACAGTTATAATTTCCCTAATTCAATACAACTTTTTCAAATGTTTGTCTGAGATGTCACTTACTGACACACCAGCTAAACATAAGACTCCGCCAAGACCAAATAAGTAGTCAGAGCACATTTAATTTTCTGTTGATTTTCTGTAAAGCACTTTGGCCTTGTTTATGAATGGTGCTCTCTATAAAAAATTGCAGTGACTTGCCTTTTGTGAGACTGGTTGCTTCATGCTTGTTCTGGTTATAAAAATATGTACGTGCAAACGAAACAAAAAAAATTGTTTTATGTAATTTGCACAACACTAACCCTTTAAACTAAATATGTGACTAAATTTAAACTATTAACCACTATTTAAAAGAGGTCTACGAGTTCCAGAAAACATGTTTGTGAAGTTGTTTGCTGGAAATAGCTTCTAGGAAATGATTGTTTCCAACCTCTATTTCCCTCTGTTTTAGCCCCTTTTAGATTGTGCTGTTTCTACTGCTCATCACATCTTCATAAGCTGATGTAAATTTGGGCATGCCCAAAGCTTCTAGAATCTTTGCTCACGCCCCACTCATTGACTGTTACCACTACATGTGAAAGTTACGGACATGGCTGCAGTTGTTCAACCATACAAAGAAAAAAAAAGTTCCACCACACATGTTTGAACCACAATCTGCTCCCGTAGGAAGGGAGTCTCCTGAAGAATCCGAGACTCAGAGAATTCAGCATGAACATTCTGAAAGGTTATTGAAAAAAAGGACTTTAAGTTAAAAGAACATATTTAACTGCTTACCTGCATTCCGATATCTTCCTCCAAATAGGGCTCGATCTAGCTGACTCCAGCTCTCTAGCACAGCGGAGACCCTGCTCTTTGAGCTCCATGTGGCTGCACGTCCTCAGTCTTCCCCGGAGTTTGAGTACCTCCATTCGGTGGCTCGTCTCCTGTCTTCCGCCCGGAGATTGAGTAGCCCTGTGCGGTCACTCAGTCTTCCCCGCCCTTAGCACCAGCACCTTACCATAATAAATAAATTCAACCCATGTAGCTCTTCTGTCCTCTTCGACTGGGACCCGATAAAGTGTTTTGAGCTCTTTTGACCAGCCAAAAACTGAGAATTTTGCGTGGTGCTTTAACATGGTCTTTCCTAATCTGAACCATTGCTTTCCAACCGATAACTGCTGTTTACTGCTCTACCCAGTGGGTGGAGACAATGCTCTGAGGGAGTGTGAATATTCCAATGTTGCGGCTTGTGACGTAGAAAGCCAGGCAGATTTTGAACAGCCCACTCAGAGACTGAATGCAGGATGAATTCAGAAACCCCTATCTCATGCAAAACAGCATAGATATTTTTTCCAACTTTGTATGCGTGTATATAAGACACACAACAACACCCCAACTCCCAGGAAAAGTTATTTTTTCATAATTTGTCCCCCTAAAGGTGATTTAGAGTGTGGCATGGTGCCAGACAGGCTGGTCTGAGTATTTCACAGACCACTGGTCTACTCAATGGATTTTATTCAGGCAACCATTTTTTAAAATGTTTTCCATATTCATATACCTGTATGCCCATGAGCAGCAAACAGCCATACACCAATGATAATGTGCTGTGACAAGTAGAAAATGGTTGCTAATTTCCTCCTTTAATGCTGTAGAAGTACAAAGGATTTTCTCAATGTTTCACACATAGCCTTTATAGTTTGATTTTGGTTTGGTCAGTGCTACCGCTCTCAAACACCATTTGCACTGCAAATGTGACCCACAGCTACAAAAAAAATCTGCGACTGAAATTTCTCAGTCATTTGAGACTGAACTTTCTATTGTCCACTTTTCTACTAAGATTTCAATAATTTTTGGAACCTGATAAAGATTAGATCAATTTTACTATCGGCATGCTTCAAAGAGTCCTTGTTTATTGTTTGATAATTTCTCATAAAAATATCGGGTTAGATAAAGAACATTTTGAAATGAATAAAAGTCATAATTTTGAGAAGTGTAAACTTCTGAGTATGACTGTGTAACATTTTCTTGTTTTACAGTTATTCCGACATCATTATTGAACGAGAAGTGCTGATGCAGAAGTATATCCACCTTGTACAAATTGTGGAGACTGAGAAGGTGGCTGCCAATCAGCTTCGCACTCAGCTGGAGGACCAGGACACTGAAATCGAAAGGCTTAAATCTGAGGTACTTAATTTTGTTCCAATTAATTTTGTTTATTTTATTTTTTACCTTTTCATTCTCAGTTGTAAACTTTTCTCTTTTGAAAAGAATGCGTGCATATTTTTAAATATGAATATTTAAATTAAAAGAGTTAAAGTGTTTAACAAACTGAGTTGGACAGCAGATTTTTTTTCCCTAAAAAAACACCTCCTTCAGTCTACCAGTTATTGAATGGTCCTATGTCTCTACTTTTATTGCACTTCTGACCCTTAAGGCATGTTTCTGCTGCAGGAGAGTGATACAAATCATTCTCAATGGTAATCCGGAACCAATTATAACAAAACGAGTTTGAAACTTTCAGCACTCTACAGCTTTACAACATTACTAAACCGTGTACGATGATCTGTGTTCTGGGTAAAAAACCTTAAAAGGCGTTTCAGCAGGACTCCTGCATAAATATTATTTCCCCCTTTATTTTGCTGTCATTTTCTGTATTCTGTTACTCACCATCCTGCCCACACAGCATTGTGTTCTCATTTTTACAAATCACAAAGGGTGAAGCAAAATAGAAGCATGTGAATAAACCTATATACTGTACATGTCAGTGTGCGTGTTGTGGGTTGTTTTTCTATGTTTGTGTTCATGGGAGAAAGGAAGTGGGTGTGAGTGGTGCTCGGTCACTTCTTGGTGTAGGAAGCCATCAATAAAGCAAGTTTATCGTCCTCACAGACGAACAAACTCATCGAAGATGTTCTGTTTCACGTCACAGTAAATCACGTTCTTGTGGACACATAAATTCCAACAGTTCCTCACAACATTGATGATCTAAATGATTCCCCTTTTTCTTGTCCCCCACATAGACAAACAAGATCTAGTTAGCAGTTCGCATTATTTAGATTGATAGAACTATTTTGCTTCAGTAAACAGTCCTATAAAAAACTGCATCGAAAAAGTCCTCATGATGCAGAAACAAGGTTGTTATTTTACAAAACAAATGCTCTTGTCCAAACAAGTAAAAAAATGTTCTTGCCAATTAAAACACATTTTGAACAGTTTAGATTGTAAAACAAAACCAAAACAAACAAAAAAAAACGTTAGAAGGCAACAAATAAATAAAATTTGTTGTAAAAAAAGGTTTTGTAAATATTAGGAAAATCAAACATGCAGAGACAACCTGACTGTGAGCGATCTTTGCAAAGAATACATATTCCCTGAGCTTTGTTGGTTATCTTTGGACTGCCAGCAAAAGGTCAGCAAACCTGAGCAAACACTACAAGATATGTTGCCGTAAATTAGGGTGAGAAATTCAGGCTGAAACTTAACAGTGATCCTTTTCTGTGTACTATAAAATAAATCTTAAAACAAACTGGTTACACAAGATTAAATCGGGGGAAAGGGTCTTTCTGTAGTAAATCCCCTGGCTATTGCCATGTACAGATTACTTTGAAAACTAGGTAATCTGGTGGCTTCAACTCATTCCAGGCCACCTTCTTCAATTGCTTGTGGTCCAGGTCTAATTCTGATTGCTTACTCCTAGAGTTTCTGTTGGTGGGTCAGCATGGAGTCTCTAACTAGTCTTTACTAGTCAATGTAACCTCATGTACAACCAAAAGTACTTTACATTCTGTCACTTTTCTACCTGAGCCACCATTAACTTCTACAACAGTTTGATTTACAGTGTCTGATCTGATCGGTTGGACCTTAAAGTCCAGCGTCTCTCCCTACCAGTATCAATGAGTCTTCCTATCTTGGACCACCTTTGATGGATACACACTACAGCAGACCGGTAACACCCCACAAGAGTCAATTCTGACTATAGCCATTACAGGTTGGCCACCTGTCAAACAAGTTTTCTTGCTCCTAACTCGAAAATCTAGGGGACAAATTTATGACTTTCTGCCTAACAGGTGCAATGATGAAGAAAACAGTCAGTAGTTCCCTTCACCTGTCACTGGTCATAATTTTATGACTATTACTTTGTTAATTTGAAAGTGTGTTTTAACATTTAGATTAACATGTTAATCAGGAAAATCCATGTTAGTAAAATATAATTTTATTTGGCATACAACCACTTTCTGTAATTATTTGTTATATAAAGTTATGTGGCTTTTTCAGATAAAACATTTTTGAAGAGTTATTTAACAAGACAGAGTTTTAGTCTTTCCGTCTTAGCTCCATGGGGAATTAAGCTTTCAGTTGCTCTGTTCCCCATCTCTGGAGTTCCCGACCTCAAGCCTTCCAAAACTCTCAATACTTCCAGACTCAAAACCCACCTGTTTAAGACCTCGATTCTGCAATGCACTTAGTTTAATTATCCAGTTTTATTAGTCTTGCTTTGAACTCACTTTGGTTAATTTTGTTTAGTTTTCAGTTTTGTAAAGTGTCCTTGTGTTGCTTGAAAGGGGTATATAATAATAATAATAATAATAATAACATTATTATTATTATTATTATTATTATTATCATTATCATATATATAATATAATATTATTATTATGATAATAATAATTGTTGTTGTCTCTTTAAAATATAAATAAAGACATTTGATCAAAGCATATCTGTCTTCCATTGCTTTTACAGTCTATGGTAAAATCAAATCTTTTATCCAGATCTGTATTGATGTGAACGTTTTCCTGGATTGCAGCATTTTAATCAATACAAATGAGTATTTTCTTTTAACTAAGAGTGGCGGCTGAAACTATTAAAAGTGGATGATCCCTTATTCAGATTTAATTCCTTTTAAATGTATCAACAAAATATTTTTTTCAGAACAAAGACAAAGATTTTTAACTTAGTTTTCCTACCTTTGGTCATTTGAAATGCACATATGCCCCAGACATAACCAGAAGGAACTCCAAAGTTGTTCCTAATATTACACAGAGTCATTTGCAGTTGAATTTTGCTGCGAGCAGCGATTGTTCAGACAGGATGCAGTTTTCTCAGTGGGGCAGCTGGCAAACTCTCCATAAATCAAAGCTCCACTGTTGTTTCCAATTTGGTCTCTTCTCCATTGTGTCACTAATCGCTTGTTTAAACACCCAAGCTCAGATGTGCAAGCTTGTCTTTGAGAAGGAATAACACACTTGCAGTTGGAGTTGTAAATATCCCATTGAGCAACAAGTGTGCCGCTTCCTCCTTATGCATGTTGTTGTGGTGAATCTCATTGCCAGGATTTAGGGTTTGTGGCTGATAATAAAACAATTCTGATGAAAGCATTTTGCAATAGAAAACATCTGCATGTCCAATGGAACTGCTCATGAAAAAAGGATTAGAAGTTAAGAGCAAATGTGAAGCTGGTTATCCAGCTCATTAAAAAAAAACTCATGTTTGTCTGCTTTTCTTCTTTGTATGTTGCTCTGCATTTATGAATATTTAAACAAACTAGCCAGTGTTACTCGCAGAACTTGTCAGACTGGCTCTTCTGTGCTACAGTTTGCATGAAAATTCTGGTGAATTGAAAAAAAAAAGGTGATCTGTGGCTGAAAATGCTTTTGTTTTCATCGCTCAAGCTTTCCCACTTATGTCAGGAACATACTGCAATCGGTTTAAAACTATAAACAAACAGGTTGAATAACTTGTGCTTGGAATAGAGTTTGGGCTAGACTTTTTGGTCCTCTGAATTGAACGAGTCAAATAAATCTGGTGATATTATATTTTACTAGTCATTTTTTAAATGATAATCATGACATATAAACATTAAGCTTAAACGATTACATACAAAATATGGACAGTGATATACACTCAGAAATTAACATACAGAATTGTACTTTTAGGGGTACAATGTCTTGTCACTTGGGTGGTACCCTCAAAGATGCCATTTTGTACACTTAACTGTAGCTACCTATTTGTACCCCTGTAGTATGTACGTTTTATCAGGCAGATTTACCTTGACAGCCAATCATTATTGACTTGACATGATTGACACATCACCTCACCACAATGTAGCCAAAAGTCACCTATTTGTTAATTTGTTTGATTAAAAAAAAATTACAAATAAAATTAAAAAGTGTGTTACCAATAAAACTAAGGAGTCAATTTACATAAATCTAGCTTGGATGCAATTTTTAGTAAAAAGTGGTTAGTGTTAATTTTGACAGGAAATTTCAATTTAGTTTTAGTCTTAGTTTTTTGCCTAAAATTAATTTCAGTTTTAGTCCAATTTATAATCATTAGATTTATTTTAGTTTTTGTCCAATTTTAGTCAATGAATATGTCCGGCAATTTTAGTCGACAAGAATAACCAGCACTTTTAGTCGACAAAAATACAAATTTTTTTCTAATGCAGTTTTTCTACTTCTGTATAGAGCACGGCAAAAATATTTATTTAGGAGTGTAATTTAATACACAGGGTCCTGGGTTCCTTACAGAATCAGGAAGGACAGAAGACAGCAGTGGAACACATGGACTGCACACAAGTTCAGTTCTGTCTCAAATATTTTCATATTTGTACTATTTCCATGATGTGTTGGAACTGGTCTTCTTAAGGTAGTCCTTTGGTACCGGGCAAATTTAAGTATATTGGTGCTTGCAGGGTTGGCAGAGGATGTAGAGGATGCTTTACATATGTTTGATATCTGTCTCTGCTCCTTTGCACACATTACACGTATCACTGTCGTCTGCAGCAGATTGGAAAATGATTCCACAAAGAAGTCAGAAATCAGCCACTGAAACATTATGTGGCTGTCTGAATCTATGGGGCAGTTTCAGCTTAGAGGTCATAGATATGAACACTAGATGACACCCCGTGCTCTTCCAAATGGACTGTGACATAGCTGAACGGTGTTTATTATATTTGCCTAGCTAGTCCTTTTCGGGTCGTCACATGTACAACATCTAATTGGATTTATCTGGGGAAAAAAATGGCAAAGTGGCCAGTCTGCAGATGCCTCTTCAGGTTAGTTGTGTTTTTCCCTTGGAACGCAGCTCCAACTCTTTGCATCTTGTTTTCCTTTCATTGTTGTCATAAGCAAAATGAATCCATACCTACTCCCCGTCTTTTCCGACCTGCTGTTGACATTTTCCTCGGTTTCTTCTCCATGCCTTCATCTTCAGTTGATTTGGCTTCCTGTGAGCTTGTTTAAAAAGGTTAACCTAACGTCATCTCTGAACAAGGTGGACTCTGATTGGTTCTCTTTTCACCTAGTCCCGCCTGTTCAATTTGTTGAGTGGTCCTTTTGTCTATATCTTGCATCTTTCCTGTCTTCTGATTGGATATTCGTCATTGTGGGTTTTCGTCTCTTCTTTTATTCGTTGACAAAAATGTAAATCAATTTAGTTATCGTCTTTGTCTTTTTCCACGCTTTTATTTGAAATTTTCATTTCGTTTTCGTCTGCAAACATATTTTCGTGACGGAAAAAAAGACGAAAATATTTCATCAACAAAATTAACACTGATCACCAGTAGCTGTACCCTTTCTAAGAAATTGTACAAAAATGTACTTTTTAGTACTGAGGA
Organism: Apricaphanius iberus; assembly: GCA_028564705.1. Lineage (NCBI taxonomy): Eukaryota > Metazoa > Chordata > Actinopteri > Cyprinodontiformes > Aphaniidae > Apricaphanius > Apricaphanius iberus. The sequence goes on from JAPXFQ010001894.1 coordinate 54,112, forward strand.
ACCTCAATTTAATGTTCAGACAATGAAAAGGGTACAGATAGTTACCCTGAGGTCCAATATTTGTCCTTTGACTGTTTTAATTTATTTTTATGTACCATGGGGCTCAGTAATGTACTACTTCTTACAGTGTGTGAGGAATAAAGTTTATCTTAGATTCAAAAAGAACACCCAGATTTATTACACAACGGGAAGGTTTAAAATTTTATAGTTGTGATAAAAATAATCTCCCTCTTGCTTTCAGGATCAATGGTTAAACCTTCAGTTTTGTCCGAATTGAGCTGTAAGAAGTTCTCTGTCATCAGTGACTCAAACTCATTCATACCCTACCTAACAGAGTTGAGCAATTCAATGGATGGATGTGCCATAATTTTTTTTCCAGCTGAATAGAATAAAACTGAAGTAATTATCTTTTTACCCAAAGAGGAACAAACAAAAGTCAGCACACAGCTACAGTTAATACAACTAAAAACTACTAATCAGGAAAAAAATGTAAGTGTAGTAATGGACTCAGAACTGAATCTCTAGGTTCACATAAAAGTAATAACAAGGTCAGCCTTCTATCACCTGAAGAACATTTAGGACTACAGAACTAATGTTGCTACAGGACCTTGAAAAACTCCTTGCATTTATCTTTACTCGACCTGATTCCTGCAACAGTGTCATCACAGGTCTGCCTAAAAAAAAACAATGAATAGATCAGACAATGGCAGCTGTTCCAGAATGCTGCTCTTGTCCTCACTAGAACCTGGAAAGTAGAACACACAACCCTAGTTCTAAGATCCTTACACTGGCTCCCTGTAGCTCAGAGAATAGATTCCAAATTACTTTTACTAGTTTATAAATCATTGAATGGCTTAGCACAAATGTATGTTGAAGACCTGTTGTCTGAAACTGAAATTTTACATTAATCCAAGTTACATCTGAGGTCATTAACTTTCTTCGAAAGAACTGTCAACGATATCATTACATCCAAAATGTTACATGTTTTCACATTTAATATTGGGATAATTAGTGAGTAAATATAGTTAGAATGTCAGTAACTTTAGTTACCAAAAAAATTCTGTCACTGTTTACCTGTTACTGATGTGTTTGATGACATAATCACAGATGAACAGTGTGGTCAGGAGACATTGTACTGGCAGTGCAGAGTCAGTTGAAGGAGAGCAAAATTATGAAGGAGGAGAAGGCCACAGAAGATGCCATTACCCAGGATCAGTACGGCCCGGAGCTGCTGTGGAGCTCACCTCCACATGGAAGGTCTTGATTCCGGACATTTGAGGAAGGGCCAGAGTTGAAGCAATCTGAGTAGCCTACTTACCAGAGAAGGGCTCCGATAGTCAGTAGCTGGAGGAGGGAAGTTATGGAGATTGAAGATGTCAAAACGGTTTTGGAGTAGAACTCCATTTGTTGGCAGGTGGTGACTTCTAGCCTTTAACCTGTAATTTCATTCTTTTTTTTTTTAGTAGTCCACACCTCTGTAACGAGTCAAGTGGATCATACTTGCGTTTTGGGTCTGGTGCTAAACAGAATCCACACCTACCCAGTAGGTCCCTGCAGAGTACTCATGGGAGGGAGATCAGCAGACTTGGTGTACCATCCTTGCAGGGTGAAACACCTGTGGGATCGGAACTCTCTGGAGGTTTGAAGAGCTGTTGTGTCAGCCATTTGGTCGGTCATTAGTAGCAGGAGCCAAAGTTTGACCAGGGATTTCAGTATCCAAGTCTATTTTTCCTTTTTAGGTTCTTATACAGATCAGACACATTTCTCTTATGTTCCACAACTTTCCTTAGACAAGAGGGCACAACCAGAGGGGGAGATGAGATGTGACATATCATTAGGCTGGTGGTGGAGTGTTGGTGTTTGAGCCTAGGCTTGGTGGTGGTGCCTGGGGCTAGAGGCTGGTTCTGGAGCATTGGTGGTGGAGCCTGCTTACTGCTGCTGCTCTGCTGCTCCAGCTGCTCTGCAAACAGTTCATAGGTGGTTTAGCTGCACAAGTCTGTCACCAGTACAACTGGTCATAGACACGTTCCAAACCCTCTCTGACTCTTCAATCCACTGTCAGTTGCAGGATGCATGGAGTTCAGTCTCCTGGTCTGATATGATGCTCAGATGCTCCCATTTTTGTATTGATTTATTTACCTCTATGCTGTGTGTAAAGTTGAAAATGTCTGCACCAAGTGGTTAGGAGTGACTACTAATCTGTCAAAATGACTGACGGTCATCAGATTTTCCCGTCACTATTCTAAAAAAAACGCTGAAATGCGGAAAATATTAAATTACATGATCCCTGGGCTTGAGTTAGTGAATGAGTGAAGGGTTTCTTTCAAAGCTGCAGCCAGTTTAGCTTAAAGCCTCTCGTCATTTGTTATATACATTACGTTATGTGTTTCGGATTCGGAAATAGAGATTGGTAAAAAGCCCCAGAAATGTCAAATGTAAATAAAGATGCATAAGCTCATGCAGAAAATGTACCATACTCAGAAATCAAGCATTTAATATCAGCACATCAGCATTTGTCTTTTACAAAATGACTGATAGACACCCCTTGCAGCTGCTATAAAATAAATGTCATTGGTTCCTAGTTTAGTTTTTCATTTAATCAGCGTCAAGAAAACTTTAGTTGGCAATCTGTCTTCCTGTTACTGTGGTGAAAAAATTAGGCACGGAGACCTATTTCTTCTTGCCACTTTTCAAAAATAGGAAGGGTTAGAATAAGGTGCCATTCAAGAAAGGTAGGTGTGTTGTTGAACTTTGTAAGTCTTTAAAGATCAATTAGAAAACATCTCCTCACCCGAATTAAAATAAAGGATGTTGAGGGGGGTAAGCACACTGCTTGAAAACAGAAGTAAAGAATGGCAGTTTTGGGAATTATGGCAAGATCTTTGAGTACAGCAGTCACAAATGTAAGCCTTAGAAGTTTGGAATTTTAACACTAACTATGTGCTTTGGCCAAATAAGACTTCTTCTTTTTTGACGATAAAGACAGGATGAATATGTGGAAAAGGACCTCATGTCCATTGTTAAGGAGGGTAAAGAATTTGTGTTGTGACTTTTTCTCTTGCAAAGCCTTGGTAATTTGGTTAAAGTGAATTAAATAGCAACATATGATTGTTCTAAAAGACTTTGAACTTTTAAAAAAAATCTGATAAATTCAGAAAATCAAAGGTGGGTCTTGTTTGGCTTTTCAAGAAAAGATTCAAAGCTCGTGGATAAATGAAAACAGGAATGGTTTCATTTGACATCTAAAATCATAATAAACCTAAATGCTGCGGTAAACCTGTTGAGTGAGCTAAAGTCAAAGGAAAGCACAGGACTGCAGCGTCTGATTTACAGAGACTGTGGTGAAAGTTAGTGACAAAGATATCTGGCTGTATGCTTTAGCCTTGTGAAATGTTGTACAAGATAGGATATTCTGCTGTTGGTAAAACAGGTTTTACAAACGATTGACAGCAAGGTGGCAATAGGAATAGGTGCCAGGGAGTTTATAAGATAGATTATTAACATTAGATATTCTATTGCAGAATAAATTTACTCAATTGAACGCTTAATTTCAACATCTTCAATGCAACATTATGCAAGTGCAATCACATGCCAATGCCAGGTTTTTACTAATAAGTGTGAACAGTGCTCTAATTGTTATGCTTTCAAAACAAATTGAATGTATTTTTTTCTGTTTTCAAATATTTTCTTTACTGTCTTTCATGCAAATAGATACTTAAAGGCTAAATTGCTCCTTAGATATGATACATTTGATAAATATAGCATGATGAGTCGTATGCTTTCCATTGGCTATTTAAAGTGCGGCAGTTTGATGTTTTTTGTGTATCTGTAAAAATAAAAGCTGTAAATTGTTTACTTTTAGCCAGAAAGAGCTTTCATTGCTGTATATTTCCCCTGCTCTCTTTTCTGGGTTAAAATGGGGCTTTGTAATTTAATTCATTAAATTTTAGTCTGGAAATAAATGTGCTTATAAATCAATATCTTATTCAATAAATAATAATAAAGAGTTTTGTGGTTCTACTGTTGATCTGACAGTAACATTCTGGATCTGAACTGATATCTCTTTTCTAAAAAGATTGTAGCTTTGAACAAAACCAAGGAGCGGATGCGGCCTTATCATGTCTACCATGAAACAGAAGACCCTGATATCAAAAAGATCAAAAAGGTAAATATCATCATGATCCATTTTATTTCTTATTTTTCATATGTCCATTTATCTTGAAACATGTCCATCCACAGGTTCAAAGTTTCATGCGGGGTTGGTTGTGTCGCAGGAAGTGGAAAATCATTGTCCAGGACTACATTTGCTCCCCTCATGCTGAGAGCATGAGGAAGAGGAACCAGATTGTCTTCAACATGGTGGAGGCAGAAACAGAGTATGTAAATACATTATGCCTCAAGCAACATCACAATCTTTATCTAAATTGTCACCTTGGCATTGATATCTTCCTATGGAAATAGTGTGATAGTGGTTTTGTGGCTCTGTAAAGGAAATGTTACTATAGATTTAATTTGACACATTTGAATAAGTCAAATTCGCAGAGAAAATACAGCACTGAGATCAAAGTGCTTTCAAAGTGGTTATTACTAATTTAGTTTAATATTAAATAATAATAATAATATTACTATTGGTGGTGCTAGAGATTGGTTGAGAGTAGTGAATTAGTGACTAAGGCTTGTGACATGGTGTACTATTTTATTTTAAAAAAAGAAAAGAGAAAGACCAAAGCAGATTGAATCTTAGTTATTCTTAAATAGAATTCACCTTCAAAGTAAATAGCTTGGCATAAAAATACAGCAATGTTATGCTGATCAACTTTAGCACCTTTTATAATTTAAATATTTGTGGATCCATTTCTTTAAAATTGCTCAGTATCACAATATTTTTTTTTGTCCAGAGGTGAAGACAAATTTTTTTTTACTAATATGGTGGCTGATCAGGTGACCTATCCATTTATGAAAATCAGATCTCCTGCCCTTGGGCCACTGTTTTGCAGATGGAGCTCATTGAAGGATCTCTCAGGATATTCAGGACGGCAACTGAGTGGGTTTTTATGGGCAATACTAAATCCAGACCTGATGATTTGTATCAGCTTCAGATTGTAAGGATGACAAGGAGGCATCAGTTATCCATTTGTTCCTCGTCTTATTCTTACATCACTTTGAAATTAGTAATTTCCTGAACTAATCAAACACATCACTTTCTTGTGTCAATTCTAATTCCAACCTTTATAATAAGCAAACTGATACCCTTAAAAAAATAAACTTTTATCCTCTTTTAAACTTAAAAAAATAGTTAATTTCATGTTGGATGACAGAACCCCTAAAAGCATTGCAATGATGACTAAAAAAGTTTAAATCCCCACGCTTTGCATGTAGATCCAATTCGGATTTAGACCATCCGATAACTCTAGGCACAGGAGTTTATTTGCATAGCACTATTGATACACTAAGAGATTTAAATGGCTTTAGGGGAAACATGGAGAACCATTATTGATCAACAACTCTGAAATACATTTACTATAGGTCCAAGACAATTCATTAGCTTATATACTAGCAACATGATTTTAAAATCTGTCTTTTTGGAAAACAGGCAGCGAGTGTAGTTGCTAAAGCTATGCTGTAATATGATTCCGTTTTTCTGATAAAAACCTCTGGCAGCAGCATTTTAAATTAACTGCAGCTGTTAACATACTCTTTTGATCAATGAGTCTTCTAAATATCTATTTTTATCATTTTGTACAATTAGTACATATATTTTAACTGAAATACTTTAATTACCAGCTCTGTGTGTATGTGACAGGTATGTCCACCAGCTCTATATCCTAGTCAACTGTTTCCTGAGACCTTTGAGAATGGCTGCCAGCTCTAAGAAGCCGCCCATCAGTCATGATGATGTGAGCAGCATCTTCCTCAACAGGTGTGCTGGTGTATGTTTGAAAAAGTTTGAGTCTACTTTTGAAAAGTAAAATAAAGAGGTCTCCTCTCCTCTTATATAAAATTCTCTAAAGTCAGTAACACAAAGAACTCGTCACAATGTGTTTTCAATTTGTTCCTAGTGAGACCATCATGTTCCTGCATGAGATTTTCCATCAAGGCTTGAAGGCCAGGATCGCCAACTGGCCGACTCTGGTGCTGGGTAAGCTGTTACTTTCCCTCACATACAGCACAGAACACACAAACACAGTCCAGTTTCATACTGACTGAAGGCAGTGGGTCACGTGAAGGTCGGCTTTTTGGTAAATCTCCGCTTCAATATTTCCTATTCAGACCAGACGTCACGGTTAGTGTCACTTAGCTCTGTTCAGAAAAACCCTGGAGTTCCTATCTCAGTCTGCATTGAGCAGACTCATTGTCTTGACAGACAATAACCATCAAGTCCAGAAGCCATCTCACCCCCTAAAAAAAGACCCCTGAGCAGATAAGCATCACCCTGGAGACAGGCGGCTGACAGATCTGGCAGCAAATTACTGGTGACAAATTGTAACAGAGAGGAGGGCACTGATTCAACTTGTCGACCTGATGTGACTCTTCTTTTCAGGCAGAATCTAAATGTAGACATTTTATCACCAACATCTTTCCTCTCAATTACTGTTGTATAAATCATAGTTTAGATCTCCTAATTATGCAGTCAGTACTTTTTTCACCAAAAAAACCAGTACAATTTTTATTTTTATGTTTGATGCCAAACATGTTTCAGACAGTGGTTACTTCATTTATTAAACAGGCTTTATAAATAAAAGATAGCAAGGTTAATTCCTGATCTCTTTTAAGCAGCTCTTGTGTTTTCTATTTTACTTTAGGAATGATGATATAAGAAGATATAGGAACAGCATTAAATATATTTTCTTCTAGTCATGCTACTGTGAGCAATCGTTAATTAATGACATTAGGATCCGTCATGCCACATCTTTGAAGAAGGTTTAACAGGTAATTAAAGCAAAATTAAATGGTAATAAGATTTAAATTAGGAATTAACCAATGTGAAAACCTGACCCAGCATTGGAATACGATACTGCTTTTACTGCCAATAATTGATAATTATTGATATAGTCTTATATATATTTCCTAAAACTTTTGACACAGTGTACAACCAATACCGATATAAGAAATGACAAATCTCGCCTGATACCGATTGATGCCGACATATCCAGCATCCCTAATTGTTAACAATTTTTAGCAATCTATAGTGGCGATAAGTACCAGGGATGTTCCAGTCAACTTTTTAGTACGCGGATCCCGATCTGATCTTTTAACCTCAAATCCAGTCAGATTTTACGTCCTGATCTGATATTTTGCCTTTAGCATTGAAATTTGTAAAACAGATGAGCAACTCAACTTTTTATTATACTAATTTCATTAACAGGCATTGCCCTTATTGTTGTAAATCCCACAAAATTAAAATCTTACAGAGAATTAAAGGTCAGCTTCAGTTTAATATTTCAAACAAAAATAAAAAGCAAAACACTTACTTTGTACAGTATTATATAAAAAAAATTCAGTCATACGTTACACGCTGGTGTGCGCAATGCTGCCCTCCACTGTCATGGGATCACATTCACTCTATTTTATTGAGTAAGTACCAGAGTGATGGAAAAATTTAATCCATTTAAAAACAACTTAAAAGACATGTTTGGTTTGCACCTCTACGGAGGTTTGAATTTTTGTTCAAATACCGTCAAAATCAATTCTTAAAATCAGCACAACTCATCAGCTAATCTAGCCAATCTCCGATCACTCAAAAATATGAAAACATTGGCCCAATCCAGTGTCGAGATTGGGACCTCCCTAATTAGTACATCTAACACAGTTTATATTGGTGTCTGTGTGTATATTCTCGAAAATGTGTATCCTTCCCTAAGTTTTCCAAAAGGCTAATTCCATTACAGAATTGTATATGTTCCATGAGACATCCGTAGAAAGCTCAAATTATTTTAATTGGCTTCTTACATCCTTTTGCTTAAACTGATTTCATTTTGACCACATTACTGATACTACAAATAGCTAACTTTACATACTGGAGGGAGCGCTTAGTACAGTGTTTTCACTGTTCAAAAAAGTTAAAGTTTTCAACCCTTAAGACATCTGTCATGGCTGATTTAAGGGAAAAACATACATTTCCAATCACCAGAAGATTATGTACTGCATTTACTCAAATTAGGCACATTTGAGTATTTCTAATGAAACATTTGGATTCAACTACTTGTACTGAAAAAACCCCCACCTAGAAACAAATTAAAAGTAACTGAGTAGAAGAAGTTCATCTCTGTGCATCTGCGATGCTTTGTTGGAAGGGGGCATTGACTGGGATCATGCTCCCAGGAACTGAATTTTCTCTGTGTCCTGTTTTTGACCTTTTACTTTCTTTAACATATAAAGAACTCCATCAGTTCCACTCTGTCTTCACAAACTCCGATCATGGCAGATGGCCTCTTAAACTGAGTATGGTTCTGGTTCTGCTGGAGGTTTCTTCCTGTTAAAGGGAAGTTTTACCTCTCCAATGTCACTACATGCTTGCTCAGTATGAGGGATTGCTGTAAAGTCAATGACACACAACATGCACCTTTCTACTGTTGCTACACATGGGTTCAGGAGGGGTGAATGATGCAAGTCAATTACTCGGTGCAATCTGCTGGGATTTTTCAAATAGAAAACGTTTAAACTGTTTCCAAAAAGTACTGAAGGATTAACTGGAATGTACCTACAATTAAATTGAAATAACTTTTCTTATAAACTGTGTTGAGGTGACGTGTTGAGAACTGGCACCATATAACTAAGCAAAATTAAAATTTAATTAAACTTTACTTATAAAGCGGTTTTCAATCTACATAGCTTATCAAAGTGCTTTACAGATTAAAATGACCCCACCCTTCCCAACCCAAAATAAAAACATCATCACAACTATAGCCCCCCCATCACCCCCATCACAACCCAACCCACCTTCCATGCACGCACACACATAAAAGTAAAAATAAAAGCAACAACGGGCTGAGTACAGATGAGCCAGGAAACTCCATCATGGGAGCCATCGGCAGCAGCAGATCAACAGCAGCAGCCAGGGCACCCGGAGGAGGGAGGGCTCCTCCACCCAAGCAATACCTGGATAGCTCCCAGGCAGCTACAGCTGACCCCCCTATGCAGAGGGGCTCCCATAGAGGAAACACTGGAAGGATGATTAAAATAAGAAGTTCAGATATTAAAATAAACTGAAGAAAACGAGATTAAGTTGTAAAATACTGATAAAAATGTTAAGACTGATAGCATTTTAAATTATAAAGTGTAAAGTGTAAGATATGATCAAATAATAATGCAAAGCAGATAAATAATAAATAAATGATAACCAGTTAAAAGCTAAAATAAACATTTAATCAATTCAAAACAGTTGAATGAAATTTCTGTGACAATATTTTAATCTTAAATATATATACAATGTACACTTACATTGCTTGTTTTTATCTCCAGCTGACCTGTTTGACATCCTGCTGCCCATGCTAAACATTTACCAGGAGTTTGTGCGTAACCATCAGTACAGCTTGCAAGTTTTAGCTAACTGTAAGCAGAACAGAGACTTCGACAAACTGCTGAAACAGTACGAGTCCAACGCTGCCTGTGAAGGAAGGATGCTTGAAACCTTTTTAACATACCCAATGTTTCAGGTAGATCATGAAAACTGCTACACTCTGAAGTTTGGAACCATACTACTGCATGAAAGGTCTTGCTTCTGTTGCTCATCTTTTCTTTTCCATAATGCTCTTCTCCAAAAAGATTCCTCGTTACATCATAACACTCCACGAACTCCTGGCCCACACACCTCATGAGCATGTGGAGCGCAAGAGTCTTGAGTTTGCCAAGTCCAAGTTAGAGGAACTGTCTAGGTAGGCATTAAAATACTCAGCCTTTTCCTATTTATGATGATTATAAAAACTGCAATAACTTAATTTGTTTTTGTCCAGAGTGATGCACGATGAGGTGAGTGACACAGAAAATATTCGGAAGAATCTGGCCATTGAGAGAATGATTGTTGAGGGCTGCGACATCCTCCTGGACACTAGCCAGACCTTCGTCAGACAGGGTGAGTCTTCATCAGTTTACAGCAATGCTCTTTGGCAGTTTGTGTCTTAACTCAAATGCAAACCTCCCTGTTCACTGGGATTTATGTTTTTTTTCCCCTTCAAATAGAACATTAATAGCTGTCTGTGTGGAGAAAAAGATGGGTTCTTGTATTAGCAGTGTAACATGTATATGTATCACACGTTGGACAGCTGTACCCCACAGCCAGAGGGTCTCTTACAGACACACAAAGTGATTTATTTTAAACCAATATCTAAGTCTTGGTGATGCCTCTATAAAGCATCCTCAGAATACCCGCTTACTATTTCGACTGACAGATGCTTCAGGAACTGACTGATAATGCTACTGCTCCACTAGTAATGGCATAATGTATGATCCCTGGTATTATTTGCTAATTAAATCATTTACCTCAATACTTTCTACATGCTTTAAAATTAAGTGATGCACCTTTTGAGGAAATAAACTTTACTGCCCTCTGTACTTGTAAACCCAAAGGAGGAATTCTGCCCATTATTTCAGCACAAATTTGACCTTGTATGTCAGTACAGGTTGGACTTAGCCAGAACTTGTGTCTCCTGTTGTACTTGTGGTGTTCATGAATGAAATCCATGATGAAATCTCAATGTGTACACCTCTCGGACATGTTGCCCCTGTAGCTTGAGGTCAAATAAACCTGGGTATTATTTCACCATAGGCTATGGATGATTTAACAAAGTAAAACCACTTAATGCTTTTTATTACTCCACAGACCGTATTCAGCACTGCACACCTCAAACAACAAGTAGTTATTACAAAAACACATTTTCCTAAAACTTAATTATGCTAAAGAGTTATTGAGTTACACTAATTAAATATGGATACTGGTGTTCTTCCTGGATACTCTAATTCTAATTCAAAGTGCAGAAGCCTAATAACAGCTCCCGACTGTTTCATATTAAAATAAATTATCAAATATATTCAGATTTGTAAAATTAGATAAGGTTTTCTCATTTAGCAGTGGTAATGAGACTACTAGTATGATGTTTGTGCTTTGAAAAAACAGCTGTGACCCAGTGTGGCATTTACACAGAAAACATAGTGGCTCTTGGTAAATGGCAGCAGGTGATTATGTTGCAGGATTTTCCCTTTGATGATCAAGGTTGCTCCAGTTGATCCTACAGATTAGGATCTTCTATTTTTTGAGCTAAAAATACATGCCCAATAAATTCAGCAGAGCTTAAATTTTTTCTTAGTCTGTTTAGTGCATTTCTCTCATCTTTATGAACATTTGCCCACCGACTGGTGCATGTCTCAAAATAGTAGGTAAAAACTTAAATCTATTTGATAACCTGCAAAAGTGTTTCACTTTTTTTAAATCGATGGTTCAATCCTCAAATGTACATATTACGGTCAACGAAATCGTCAGTTTGACCTGACACCATGTTTACGAATAAGATAATTCAATTGTTTTTTCATGTTTTGAATATGATAGTTTACTTGATATTTTCTAATGCAAACAATTCAGTCTAATTGACGCTACCTGAAAATGCTTAAGAAAATACGTAGACACTATTTACACTCCAATTATAACAATTGTACCAAAGCAATTGAGAAAAAATGAACATGAAGAATATGTAGGAATACAAATTCAGCGGTGTGTCTTCTTTACACAAATGATAAAGGATAAAGTGAGATTCCAGCTTAGCGTCAGTTTAATGAAAAGTAATATAATCCTGTGCCCCTCGTGCTCCACAGGCTCTCTGATCCAACTGCCATCTGTGGAGCGAGGGAAGCTCAGCAAGGTCCGTCTGGGCTCCCTGTCCCTGAAGAAAGAGGGAGAACGGCAGTGCTTTCTCTTCACAAAACACTTCCTAGTCTGCACTCGAAGCTCTGGTGGAAAACTGCACCTCCTGAAGGTGACATCACTGTTACAGTGTTTTCTGCAACAATATAAAGTAGGGAGAAAAAAAAGCCATCTAGAATATATTTTTTCTTCACCTAACAGCAAGGTGGAGTTTTGTCCCTCATTGACTGCACACTCATAGAGGAACCAGATGCTAATGATGACGAATGTAAGAATCTTGTTTCCTTTTTTTCTTTTTTTACTTTAATGCCTCCTACGTATTGGGTTATGCAGACTGTTCATTGCTTTTGAAGGTTAATTAGATGTCAAACAATAATTAATTTCCTTTAAATATCAGACGTTGACCCTTTAAATACCAGGTCCTGATCTTTTAACATTACAGAACCTATTACTCCATTTCCGGAAAATTCATTTTGCATTTAGTAGGATTGGTAATTACATACAAAAATACAAAGAGTGAGGAATTGATGTGGATGTGCATGTTCTATTTTATCTTTAATTTTCACGAGTGCACAGAAGAAGGTCTGCTTAATTAACCTTCTGTGCTTCATTTTTTTTTTATTAAGGGACATAATGCATCAAGATATGTGTTGCAGAGTAAAATGCAGATTCTTTTCCTCTGTAATGCAGCTAAAACGGCTGGTCAGGTGTTTGGTCAACTGGACTTTAAGCTGGTGGTGGAGCCATCAGACTCACCTCCATTTACCGTGGTGCTTCTGGCACCATCGCGACAGGAGAAGGCTGCATGGACCAGTGATATTAGCCAGGTAATACATCAACACAGATCCATACAAACACATAATAAAAAGAACAGCTCCAAACAGCAAGAGCATGTCTCCACTGGGCATTGAGGAGGCTTAGTGATGAGTAAACAGAGTGTGGTGTTGTTCCCTGGGCTCAGTTCAGCTTACTGCCTCTGTACTTCGCAAACAAGGTAACACCATACAAGCATGTCACACTGGATTAATTCTTGTCTCAAAGAATACGACATGTTTAAAAATAGATTCCTGTCCTGTCAGTTTGTCATTAAACCCACCTTAGCAATAATTTAAAGCAGAAAAAATTTGAAAACATAAACATAAACTAACAACCGTTAGGATGGTTTTTTTTTGTGTCGTTTTCACCAGTTACCTGCTTAATATTAATGCTTAATGTTTCATAAACTCTTTCCTTCCTCCGAGTAATTGTTGTCCTTTGTTTATTTACAGTGCATTGATAATAACCGTTGTAATGGCTTAATGACCAGTGTCTTTGAGGAAAACTCTAAAGTCACTGTCCCCCATATGATCAAGTAAGTATCTTTGTGTGAAGAAAAACACACATATCTTCATGCTATGTACCTAGAGCAAGCTGCATGTTAAAAGTGAAATGCCATGAAGAGAAATTAGTTTCAAAATTGACACAAGTTTGGGTAAGTAGGCATGGGCCAGTTTGTTTGCTCTTCAGGGTACTGAAACTAGAGTGCCACTGTCCTCCAATTTTTGCATGCATCCCTGCTCCTAACAAACTGCCAATACCTCCTTGGTATGTCAGTAAATTCTGTGTAGGCCTGGTAATTAACCATTTATTTGATTCAGGTGTGTTGGAACAGGGATGTATCAAAAAGTTATGTGATACTAGCGCTTACAGACAGGAGTGTAGACCCCTGAACCAAGGTACGGAAAAAGTAAAGTTTGAGGCTGCTTCAGATTTTCTATTAGGCGGTAACTTTAGGAGAGATTAAATTCCTTTTAATGAGATGCCAGGGAAGTGGCATAGTTATTGAAAATTATCTTAGTTTGTATGTTTAGGCATACTGTGCTGCCCCCTCTGCCACCCCATGCTTAGCACTGCTTTTTTCCCCAAACACTTTTCTCTCACTTCCAAGAAAGAAACAAGTCAGTTGGTAGGAAAGTCAACTAAATGAGTCCATCCCATCATTATTATAAAGCTAATGCTCTTTCAAAAATCATAACCATCTGTTTCTGTTAAGCAACTGACTCAACCCAGGCAGACAGCGCAACTAATTAAAAATCCAGAGTTTCTCGACATTTTCATATACAAATTCCAAATTCTTCCTGACTCAACTTTGCAAAGATCTCAGTCATTATGTTCCCTTTAAAATATAAAATAATAAAATTCTGAATATGTTCATGTTGGATATTTTACAGAACAATGATAGTTAGAAAATACAAAAGGAAATAAAGAGATGGTAAAGCACAAGTAAGGAGATAAGGAAGAACGTAAGGAGTAAGAAAACAAGATAGAAAGGACAGATGTAATTAAGTGAGGAAGGGAGGCAAGCAGAGAACTAGGGTTACTCTGTAAAGGGAAAAATGGGGATGGCATTTTGTACAATACAATAAACTGTTAGGGTTTTAAGTTTAGTGTTCTTTATTTAGTATTTCACCAGTGAGCACCAATTAAAAACAAGTAGGGCTTCCACTGGCTTTAAATATAAACTCATTTTTGCAATTAAAGTTTAATCCTTGATTTCTAAAATTGAAATATAGATGAAGGAAACTGATTGCTTAATCAGTGGCTTGAATACATTTAATAGTTCACTAAGATTTAAACAAGCCTTTGGATCAGATACCCCTTCACCGATTCTTACCAGTGTATGTACTTAACAATACAGTACTAGTTTATTTTACTGGGTAAATGCTATTTTGGTCAATAATCAAAAAATAATAATTAGCACTAAATCACAATTTTTTTTTGTATTTAGAAAAAAAATATTCTGCCCTATTTTCTTTGATTGCTTTTCTGATCCCTGTTGTGGGCCGTTTAGTTGATTGAAATATGACAAATTATATCTTCTAACCCAATGGAAAACTCTAAGTGATTCCCGCTGGTTCAAATCATGTATTGCAATCCCATCGCCAAATGTGGCTAAATTGTACTATGGAGTGATATTACAAAACTACTTCAAATTAAACCAACTACAAAACTTCCCATAGCAATGACTCTTTTTTGATAAACCCAGAAAAAAAGAATAAGAAAAGTACCAAAACTTCCAAAATTATGAATTATTAAAGGGATTAAAATAAAAATGCCTATATCATGTTATCTTTTCCTCTTTAAAATCAAAATTGTGGTACCACTGTATATTTTTATTCAGGGATATAGCAGCATGAGAATCTAGTTGCAGCCCATGCTTAGTTACAAAAATAAAAACATCAAAGTAAGATGATAAAAATTTGTCCATTTTTGTTTAAATCAATTTATGTGATAATGTGGACACTCAGAAGAGAATTTATTAATCATAAATAGCAACATGCTTTTCGATCTAAAACTTTGGTGACATTTTTGATACTAGTTGATCCATGTTCCTGTGAAAAAAATATTGTTTTTAGTAAAAGTTTGATTCATTATGTTGGTTTCTTTTATTTTATAGTTTTATTATTATTTCTCCCTTTATCAGCTTGACCTTGTTTTCGCTCAGCTGCCTTTAATAAAATTTTGGTTCTGAGCTGCCCTGCAGTCACCCACATGCTGTTTCGTGTTTGTGTCCGTATGTGCGTGTGTATTCATCAGATCCGATGTGCGCCTCCATAAAGATGATGTTGACATTTGCTTCAGCAAGACACTCAACTCCTGCAAGGTCCCCCAGATCCGTTATGCGAGTGTGGAACGGCTGTTGGAGCGGCTGACCGACCTGCGCTTCCTCTCCATAGACTTCTTGAACACCTTCCTGCACACATACAGGATCTTCACCACGGCAAATGTGGTCATGGATAAACTGGCTGACATCTACAAGAAGCCCTTTTCCTCCATACCCATCAGGTCTTACAATTTACACAAAAAAAATGCAATCATGCCTTTAGTCGAACAACACAAATATTCGGGAAAAGAGTAACAATACAGTATTTTCTTTTAAAATATGTTGAGTCTGATTTTGGCATTGTTTTGGGCATTACAGAAATTCAATTTCTGTTTACAAAGTTAAGTAACCAGCTTAAACAAGAGGTATTTGTGTTTCAAATGCCAACAGGACCAATGCCTCAACCAACTTTGTTTGGCACCATCATAAAAATCTTCTTTGCCACATGACATTCGATACGAATGGTATTAGATCTCTGGCTGCACCAGAATAGCGTGTTTATGCTCCACCCACATCTCTGGGTTTTAACTGGAGAAGTTTATTTTCCTCTGTCAAAAGCGATAGTTTGTTCATTACCTAACTCGCCATGACTTGTGGATGCCTTCTCTCGATGAGAACAAAAAGGAAGCATTTGGTCATCAGTGGTGCATAAGAAAGAGTTATGTGTTTGCAGGGTGTCTCTTATCCTAGATTGTAAGTTGTTATGCTTTTCTAAAGAGATTAAATGAAAGCTTTGTTATACTGAAGGCCTTTTATGGCTGAATTATATCTTTATTATTTTAACACTTGTCATATAGATATAGAGATCATGCATCCACAAGCAGACATTTTTTGAGCTAGATTTCTATAGAATTAAGACATGGCACAATGATAGACTCTGATAGAGGACATGTGGAGGACGCTAAAGATAACGATTATGGAAATTGCAGTAGTAATTGCAATTGTGTAACGGAATTAAGGATAGGTACAAAAAGCTGATCAAGAATTATAAGAAGGGTCTGTATACAGTATTGTGAATCTAGAGTTTTCCATTGTTTACTGAGAACATTACAAATAATTTTCAATGTGTGAAAAAAAAAAATCAAAATTAAGACCCATTTTACATATTTTATTGTCTTCTAAGAGATAACCATTGCATTTTCTCTTGAAAGCCAACCTTTTTTTAATCAAAAAACATTTTAATCTACATTTTTTAAAGGGGATGAATAATTGGTCTTTACTAGAAGTAGATGTATTGATCAATATGTCCTGTTTTGCAAGGGCTTGAAATGTTCACATTGACTTAAACCAAATCTGATTCATCCACATGAACTATTATTCTGATTCAAAATACACCTTTTATATAAGTAATAATTTATACCTAAAGTCTTATTGTATTATTTATATGAGTTGTGTAAAAAAAGTATTTTGCTACGGTTAGAAAAGCAAGCTATAAATGACATTTTGAAAAAAAAAATTGTGTCAGGGGTTAAGCTGTCAAATATTTTAAAACCCTGAAAATTCTATCACCGTATTCCCTGATTAATGGGGTAATTATATATTCTGCATCACCAACTAAATCCACTAGCTACATTCAATTAAGTGATTTATTATTTACAGTAGAGCTCTTGTCAGGAATATTTCTTTTATAAAATCCTAAGAACCTTGCTTCTTTAGTTTATTTTAGTTCTTACTCGGACAGGAGTCTTAAACTTTTGTGTACAGTGAGAACATACAACTATATTTCTGTGCAGCCCTGTATCTATAGATTTTTTTAGAACCTTTTAATCTTTTTTTATTTTATTTTATTTAGAATAGCTTCTTTTACGCTTAATTGATTCAATGGCCAATGAGCTCCTTATAGATATTATTAGCTAGGAATGTCATGATCCACTAACTTGTGATACCAGTTTTTACCTACTGAAAGCTCACATAGCCTTGGCATCAACTTCTGGGCCTTCCCAGTCTCGATCACCAACAAATCGAGCAACTTAAAACTTGTTCTTTTTGAAATACAACCAGTCAGTTTAGTTGTATATGCATGCTGCACATGTAAACTTTCTCCACTTTGCCTGCATTAGTCATAGAAAAGACTATTATTGCTGTTAGCCAATCAGAGGGAAGTTAGCATATCATGAATAATAATGAGTTAGACTTGTGGTCCTGTCGTTGTCCCCCACCTACTCCTCTGATAAACTTCTACCTCTTGAAACAGGAAAAAGAGAGCATTTTTTCAACAATTACTCACATGGCAATCGTTC
This sequence comes from Apricaphanius iberus, assembly GCA_028564705.1. Classification (NCBI taxonomy): domain Eukaryota; kingdom Metazoa; phylum Chordata; class Actinopteri; order Cyprinodontiformes; family Aphaniidae; genus Apricaphanius; species Apricaphanius iberus. The sequence continues at coordinate 71,849 of JAPXFQ010001894.1, forward strand.
AAACTGAAGACAAATTGAAATTTATTGAAAAAAATGAGTGAATGAGGAATTCTGTGCATGGTAATTTTAGCATATGTAAATAAATTATAGAAGAAGGGAGTTATATTCTCTCTAAATCATAACTGACTTAAAAAATAAAGAATTTTTTTAATCAAAGTTAGTGAAGATTAAAGTTTGTTAATTTAAAACAGTGTACATATCTAGTTTTGTGTGCACCAGTGTCATAAGAAAATAAATAGTCAATGCAAGAATTCAGTATTTAACTTTTTATGTTTTGAGGACTTTACACTCTAGAGTTAGGGAACTTCCTTCCGGTTGAAATTGAAGACTTTTTCCTCCTCATTCTTAAAGGGAGAGAGATTTCATTCCTACATCTTATTCCTACAGGGAATGAGATGGTATTTCATCTTATTCCTACAGGGAACGAGATGAAGTATCTCCACACATGAATATGTATTGAATATGCCTATATACAAATATTCACAAAGTAAGAAGTAAAAATATGTTGCTTTTTGGTGTTGAGTATTCTCCCATATGCTCACAGATCATCTTAGGAGTCTGAATATATCTTGTATCTTGCTGTTCTCTGACTCAAATGTCTCCTCTGTTAGGCAGACCTTTCCTCTAAGAGATTAATTCATCACTCTTCCAGCATCATCCCTGTCTTCTATCTATGTTATCTCTAAGATGTTCTGTCTCAATCCAACTGTCCCATCCAGACATTAAATCATTTTTGTCGTCCACCTCTCTTGTCCCCACATATTTCAGGGCGCACCGCCTTTCATTTGATCGTTTATCCATCTCATCCATCTGTCCTGACTACAGTCTGAAGGTCAAGAAGATAGCCATGGATCAGTCCAAGTAACTTAGTCTTTTCTCAGTTGTCTCTGTTGCACTTTCTCCTGTCTTCTTCTTCACTCTTCTGGTTATGGTCTGATACAGAACTAATGCATGGCTTTACCTTCTACTTAGCCCTAATGACCCTTTATAGTTACTGGGATTGTTATTCCATCTGCCCCTAAAATTTTAATGAATCACATGGAGAAAAAAATGAAGGAAAATGTGAATATAGTTTAAAGTCTTAAATATGCATCAACCCCAAAGCATGCTTTTGCACCTGCATATTAAATAGTTTAAACATTTATTCACCACCTTTTAATAAAAATCCATTTTAATCAGTTATATATTCAACACTCGATCACATTAAGTTTGGACTCACTTACTCTGCTTGTTGCTCTTCACCATACCATTTCTTCTTCATATTTTTCACACCCCACCCGTTCCATCATAATGTTGTTTTATGATGCAACTTGTTTTGGAGCTGTAATATAGTTTTGCGTGAATATAAAACACTCCTGTTTGCCTATGCACAATTGCTCAACTCATTACCCATAGATATCTTTGACACGACTCACTGAAGTGCAATAACTGAAGTTATTATTTTTTTAATAAAGCAACAACTTTCATGTTTCTGCCACAGAATCAAATACCAGGCCTGTGATGACTCTCAGCTTTGAGGACACTTAAATATGTTTACATCTATATTTTGAAAAAACAACAACTGAACATTGATTGTCCATCACCTTTGATTAATGTTGCATAGAAAACAAATTTGAAACAAATTTGATCCTGATAAAAATGAAGATAGTTTCTAATGTAAAAGGCATTTACCTAAACATTTTGTGTTGTTTTCATTGTGTTGTATGAGCGAACCTTAACTTCCGTCACTCTCAGCTCTTTTGAAATTCTTTCCCACCAGTTGGATTTATATTTATAAGATTAGTAATTTCATACCAGCATCAAAATGATTTGTTTGAGGTTGTATTCTCAATATTGTCGGTTACAGCTGATAAGTCTGTGCTAACGGGAAGGGGAGATAAAATTGTGTAGATCAAAACAGGAGCGGGGGCTCTTCTTGCTAAAGAGGTGAATTTGTTATATACAGACATGGACAAAATTGTTGGTACCCTTCATTAAATAAAAGAAAAACTCAGAATGGTCACAGAAATAACTTTAATCTGACAAAAGTAATAATAAATAAAAATTATATAAATGTTGACCAATGAAAGTCAGACATTGCTTTTCATCCATGCTTCAACAGAATTATTTAAAAAATAAATGCATGAAACAGGCCTGGACAAAAATGATGGTACCCCTAGAAAAGAATGAAAATAATGTGACCAAAGGGACATGTTAATCCAAGGTATGTCCACTAATCAGCATCCTAGGTGTCTACAATCCTGTAATCACTCAGTGGGCCTATATATAGGACTCCAGGTAGTCACTGTGTTGTTTGGTGACGTGGTGTGTACCACACTCAATATAAACCAGAGGAAGCAAAGGAAAGAGTTGTCTCAGGAGATGAGAAAGAAAATCATAGACAAGCATGTTAACTGTAAAGGCTATAAGACCATCTCCAAGCAGCTAGATGTTTCTGTGACTACAGCTGCACATGTCATTCAGTAATGTACGATCCATGGGACTGTAGCCAACCTCCCTGGACGTGGCTGCAGGAGGAAAATTGATGACAGATCAAAGAGACGGATAATCCAAATGGTAACAAAAGAGCCTAGAAAGACTTCAAAATAGATCCAAGCTGAACTTTATGCTCAAGGAACATCAGTGTCAGATCGGAACATCCTTCGCTGTTTGAGCCAGAGGACAAATCATTAAAAAAAACAGACTGGAGTATGCCAAACTACATGCTGACGAGCCACAAAGCTTCTGGGAGAATGTCCTGTGGACAGATGAGACAAAAATTTAACTTTTTGCCAAGGCACATCAGCTCTATGTTCACAGACGGAAAAATGAAGCATATCTAGAAAAGAACACAGTCCCTACTGTGAAACATGGGGGAGGCTCGGTTATGTTCTGGGGCTGATTTGCTGCATCTGACACAGGGTGTCTTGAATCTGTGCAGGGTACAATGAAATCTCAAGACTATCAGGGGATTCTAGAGAGAAATGTGCTGGCCAGTGTCAGAAAGCATGGTCTCAGTCGCAGGTCACGGGTCTTACAACAGGAAAATGACCCAAAACACACAGCTAAAAACACCCAAGAAGGGCTAAGAGGAAAACACTGGCCTTCTATGAGCCCTGATCTCAATCCTATTGAGCATCTTTGGAAGGAGCTGAAACGTGCTGTCTGGAAAAGGCGCCCTTCAAACCGGAAACAACTAGAACAGTTTGCTCATGAGGAGTGGGCCAAAATACCTGCTGAGAGGTGCAGAAGTCTCATTGACAGTTACAGGAATCATTTGATTGCAGTGATTGCCTCAAAAGGTTGTGCAACCAAATATTAAGTTGTGGGTACCATCATTTTTGTCCAGGCCTGTTTCATGCATTTTTTTTTTAAATAATTCCGTTGAAGCATGGATGAAAAGCAATGTCTGACTTTCATTGGTCAACATTTATATAATTTTTATTTATTATTACTTTTGTCAGATTAAAGTTATTTCTGTGACCATTATGAGTTTTTCTTTGATTTAATGAAGGGTACCAACAATTTTGTCCACGTCTGTACTTTTTTCACTGGGAAACATTGCGGACTTTTCCCTAACTAATCTTTATGTCAATGCATTTGTGGACTGTGGTCAGGTGAGCCAACACTTTGAAATAATAATAGATGCTTCAAAGGCACATCCTTGCATTTCTTCCTGTTAGCTTGCTTTCCGATTGCTAGACGTCACATTCAATAGGCAACATGTTCTTTTGTGCTCAGAACACACCAAACATGCTGTGATATTGGGCCAAGAACATCCAACATGTGAGACATCCCCAATTTGTTCTTAACACGTCACAGAAATTTCTGCCACAGACATGGCAGGAATATCTGTTAGGATTATTTTAAGAGCAATCCCAATTTCTGGAGGTTGTCGGAAGGGGCAAAATCAGGGGAGGATTGCGATACATATCCTGCCACTTGAACTTGGCCTAAAACAATTGCAGTAGGTTTGCTACCTTCAACGGTATTCTGTGTGTTTTCTAAGATGTAAATATTTCTTTAATGGTAATTTTCAACTGACTCCAAACATTCCAAAATTGAATGTACTTCATAACAGAAAATAATAAAGGAATCAAATTAAGTGCCATAATTAAGTGCCTGCAATTCAGTTAGTTTTTGTTGCTAGCTGTTGTTTAGCTGTTGTTGCTAATGCTACTCTGGAATCTCAGATAGGCTGTTTTCTTTGACAAAACAATTACTGCTCAAAATGTTAAAAAAAACACACAAAAAGGATAGATGTTTTGACCTTTCTCTAGCAAATTACTAAAGAAATTATGTTAGTAAGCAGAGTGCTCACTCTGGAGCAAGCAGACAGTCCTCTGAAAGCAGGCTTATAGCAATCTGCCGAACAAGGTTATACTTTAAGTAATCTGATTAAAGGTGAAGAAGCTACAACCATAACCCAATGACTTTTTGTTCCACATTTATGAGCAAAAACTCCCTTAACTTAACATAATCATGTTCACACAGCTATTGGTAGTCCTACATCTTATAGTTTTTTTTAAATAAATGGAAATATTTTGATTTATACTTTTTGGTAACATGTTTAAATGAATCCTTTATTTGGAATAATTTACTTTGGTCAGATAAAACTGTGAAAGAGGAGTATGTGGAATAACATCTCCTGCCCAAAATTCATTATGGTGGAGATTTCGGGATTCTGTGCACCTGTATCTTTCAAATTATTTGGAAACCTTGTTAGAGGGCGTACCATCTTAAAAATATGTCCACATCAACATAGAAACAGGTTTCCAGACTCAAAATCAACCCCTTCCATGACCACTTTGGTCCACACTCAGAAGAAGAAAAAAAACACACGATCCTAGATCTGCAGCAGTGTCTCCCAACTCTGGTCCTTAAGGAGCACTTAATGTTTCCCTGCTTTAACACACCTGTTTCAAATGACTGCTGTTCAGCAAAAACCTGTTAACTTGCCACCAGTTTAAATCAGGTTTTCTGAAGCAGGAAAACATCTAAAACATACAGGGCAGTGCGCCTTGAGGAGCAGGGCTGAAAAAGACTGATCTACAGAGATTTAGCAAGGAAGAATGGCCATACTCATTCTGTTTATATGGTCCAATCTCATAAAATGTTATATGTTACATGTTATATAGAAGAAGAATATGTGCTGTCCCATTGCCAAAACATAACTGAACAGAGTACTGATAGCAGAGGTACCAAAAACTGAGCTTAAGGTGAATTTGTTAAAAAAACATAATTTTCTTACATTATAATTTTCCCTACTAACTAAACAAGCCCAAATCAATTGCTGGATCTTTCTACAATTTTTAGTTTCAGATCATGTGTTTATTATTAAGGAAGAATATGGTTTAAGGATATTTACTCACTGAATGCGTTGAAAATAAATAAATTCTGAATTGATTGTTCTAAGAATTGAAATAATTAACCAGTCCAAAAATCACTTTAGTTATTTAACATTGTTTGCCTTTTTTACAGCTAAAATAGGAAGGAAAATGCAGACAGCCATTTAAAAGCTGGTCTGAAAGGTCTGAAATGGTTAATTCAGTTTTCCCAGGTGAAATGTTACTCACCCAGTGTTGCGTGATTGCATTAGAGGCATATAATTAAGGTAACAGCTAAAAAAAGAAAATGTTTGAATAGCACCGACCCATATCATTATCGAATTGCAACGAATAGGATCAGATCGGATCGTGATAATCTATTCTAGCACTTGAGAATCTGATTCAAATCGACTCTTGAAGTTTGAATAGATATCCAGCTCTACAATGAATGTAATATAACTTGCTGATTTTGTTAAAGCAACATCATGTGTCCTTAAATGTAAAGGGTGGGGTGCACCAATCTGCACTCCTTCAAACCCATTAGAGCTTCTTTGTTGAATTAAACTGTGCGACACAAACTCTAACGAGAGTGGAAATTGATCCTGAACAGTTTCAGGCCATAAAAACCAAACCAACCTGACAGCTGCTATAAAGCTTCTCAGAGCCCTAGGGACAAACTGCATAAAGTGATGATAACCGTCTGTGGGCTCAGCATTATTAGAGCTGTATTAAGTTCATGTTCACTTGTCTCGTTTTTACCGCAGTTTATTGAAGCTGAGTAATTACCCAGGCTTTCAGAAGTGATAATTTTTCTGATTTATAAAAACGTATGGATGTAAACATTTTGGAATTAAAGCTGACAGTCACCAGGGTAACCTCAAAGATGTTTTATCTCCAGTACAGTTTTCTGGGATGCAGACGTGCCACAATAAAGAGTCTGTGGTAGCTATAATATCCTCTGGCTACTCTGCCCGCTCTGTACGAATAACCCTGAACAAATTTAATAACTGAATGCTGCAAGCCCTCCGAGTGCTCTTTAAAATCTTAATTTTTAAGGAAGTATCCTGGCCCAAATATAACTTTTCTCTGATTTGTTATGAAAACTGTTATAAAAGCAGTTTTATAATGAACCTATTGAGATAACAACCTCTTTTTTTCATACTGCCACATTTCTGTTTCTTTTTTTTCTTTTTTTCTTGGATTCTTTCTCTATTGCTTTTTTAATATCTTATTATTTTGCTGACATATTGCTTTTTTCCTCCCCTCCCTCTAGGTCCTTGGAGTTGTTTTTTGCCACAAACCAAAACAACAGAAGTGGCGAGAACATGAACGACAGATCTCCTCGTCTCTGCCGCAAGTTCTCATCCCCACCTCCGTTATCCATCCAGTCTCGTACCTCTTCCCCTGTCCGAATCCGGAAGCTTTCCCTTCACTCTCCCATCACTGCCAGGGTGGGAGGACTCGACCTGATGTCTCCTCTGTGCAACTCAAACTTTAACCATAACAGCTCCCAGTCTGCTGCCAGTAGCCCCACTTCTGCCCAGACTCCTCAAACTCCAACACCCCAAACCCCTACTGCTACCTCTCCTCCTTCCTCTTCCACATCACCTCCTCCCAATAACTGCAAGCCAACACAGGACCAAACTCCTCTTACTCCCTCCTCACCTGACCAGAGTCCTATCCAAGCAGCCGATGGGGAGGAGGTTCCCAGGATTGATCCTTTCTGTGGAAAACTAAGGCGAAGTATTCGGAGAAGTATGTGAAAATTTCTCGAAATAGAAACTTCCCAAAACAACCAACTGTCTAAGTGCGGTATATCAGCACTGCCAGCACTTTCATAAAAATGTAAAACAATTCTTGGAGTGTGAAAATATATTTTTTAATTGGTTTGTGTCTTTCCCTGGTCAGTATTATAGCTATTGGTTCGGTTTATGCGGTTTATTGGTTTATTTTGTCACATGACAAGCACAAACCGTGAAACAGTGCATAATTCAGACATTTAGGTAGAAGAATATATTTTTTAAAATGTTTCCCAAGTAATCCTCAAAATGTGTTTTAAATTTGTATTTTGCCCCTTTTTCATTTGTGAACAAACAGCATCAAGAAAATTAAGGAACCCAGAGGACAGGACAGGGATGAAGGTGTAGAGAAGTTTAAAGCAGGGTTGGTTATAAAAAAGTATTCAAAAAAACTCTGAACATCTCATGGTCTCATTGCCTCAGGTATAGGCAAAGATCCTTAGGTATAGAACAGAATCAGTACATGGAAGAAGGGTCTCTGATAAGATAAGGTAGAAGGACATTTGGCAAAATATTTGCTAAAATAACTCTGCTGATCATCCTAGTCACTACATTACCACTGTCAAACATGGTGGAGGCATCATTATGCTATGCTTATGGGATTGTGTTCTTAAAGGAGTGGTAGAGAGGATGGATGGAGCTAAAAAGAGGGAAATCCTCATGGGAATCCTGCAAAGAAGCTGAAAATGAGTGAAGATGTGGCAAAGGTTTATCAACTAGCAGAACTACAACCACCAAAAAACAACTAGAGCTTCAATGGAAAGGAATCTATTTATTTTGTTCTTTTTATTCTAGTCAAACCTCTTTATACAAGAGCTAGATCAGGGGTGCATCAACATGTGGCCATGGAGTAAGTTGCATTTAAACCATACACTTTCCCTTTGCAAGATTACTTATTAGTATTGACAAAATGTTTAAAATTTTACTGGAAGTTATTACATTTCTAAGACAATACAGTGGATCCCCACCGATTTACATAGTTTTCTATTGAATGTGACACCAAATGATTTACTGAACATTCGGCTATTCTTGGGAAACATATCTTTGCACAATGCTACTTGAAACCCCATGTGCTGGAATTTGCAAATTAACCAATCCAGGAACCACATTATCTTTCCATGTTGTTGATTGGGTACACCCTCAAGACCAGAGATGCGTTTGAACTAATAAGACTGGCAGTCATAAGCGTATTCTCAAGTATTTGTGGATTTTCGCTAATGATGAGTGGCTGTGGTCACTAATCCCCAAGAATAATTTGGATCCACTGTATATGTATTTTAAGTCCAAAAGAAGGGGAAAAAACATGCCATTCACGTAAGGCTGATGCTTTTCTTAAGTAAGGGAATTGCTACAAGTGCACTTTTCTGAATTTTAGCTCCCAGTAACTTGTAACATATACTTGTGTAACTGTTCCTGTCCTTGTTAGTGTCTTTCTGTGAACACTGAAAAGTGTTCACAGAAAGACACGAAAATTAAAGTATTCTTTCAAAGAGTCAAATACATTCAGAGTAAATATTTACAAAATTTGTCAAATCCCAAACCTTTGTTTGCAAGTAGTAAATAAATAATAAATGTATGGTGTGTTGATAGAAGGATTTCATTATACTCACATAAAAAATGTTGTCTTGTCCTATATAACAGCAGCAGTAATGGTCACCATTATAACCAACTCTCTCATTATTGTTGTTTTTCTGCTTCTCCGAACCTGATGTCTAGCTGTGTTGGAATCTGTGTCTTTGGAGAAAATCATCCCAGAGTCTCCACAAAGCAGCGAAGCGGGAGACATGTCTCCATGTCGCTCTCCGTCCACACCACGCCACCTCCGCTACAGACAGCCTGGAGGTAAATCTGTGGGCGTGTTAGTGGGCTTTGTTGCTCATGGTTGCAACATGGTGCCAGGTTGGGAATATTGTGCCCGCTGACAGGTTACTGAGCTGATCTTTGGTACAGCAGGATAACACACAACTCAAACTTAAATGGAGGCATTAATTGATTAACAAAGTTTCTAAAAATGTTTAAGACTGTGTTTTTTGCATGGTTTTATATGTACTGAACCTATGCAAAAGAGGACAGGATGTGCATTGATATAGTTTAAACTCTAACATGAATTGCTGTGGACCTAATCACTGTTAGAATGATGGTGAGGTTGATTTATGTTTTGAGTTGTAAGATTTAAATTGGAAATAATTTTAGTACTGGAAAATGTTTATCTGCAGCTGAAATTTCACTGCTCAGACAGTTTTCCTTTTCTATATAAAAACCTCAAGACACATAAACATACATTTGCACTCAACAAGAAGAACTATAATTAGTCATACCTTTATTGAATGGATTTTTTTGCATTTCCAGATGATACCGTTTAACTCAGTAAGACTAATCTGTCACAAAATATTGCTTGTAAATCCTTTTTAAAGTCCCTTGAATTGAAACTATTTAACTAAACAGTACTAAGTTGTATCAATCCTTCAACCCTTCCTGGCACAAACATTTCTACAGTGTTCCGTTGCTCATCTCTGTACATATTCAGTTTTTCATTTCAAATCTTTTAATTTGAAATGAAGGATAACATTCTTTTTCGATTTCTATCATGCAATTATTTAACACGTTATTCATCATTAGGCTATTAATGAAGTTGACAGAAAAATACAAATAATGTTAACTATAAAAGAGTTGTATCAGCAAACAACCTTTTAAGCCTTGAGTAAAGTTATGACTCACAATGTCAAGTGATTTATTTGGAGCTACTGTAATCCTGATCTACTAAGAGGTCATTTGATGCACTCTTTTCTTTTGAATTGAAGCAGAAAAAAAAGAGCAACAGTGTAACTGCTGCTAATTATAATTATGTGTCTGTCTGTCTGCGTGCAGTTCAGTCTGGGGAGAATTCACGCTGCTCTGTCTCTCCTGCTTCAGCTTTTGCTATTGCAACTGCAGCAGCAGGACACGGTACCCCACCAGGTAAACACACAGAATGCAGACCGAGTACAGAAACCTACTGTGGAGCTTTGAACTAAATTATTTATTTCATAGCCTTAAATAAAACAAAAGTTTTTTTATTTTTTTGGTTGTCTCAGGATGAAAAAGTCTTCCATATCTAAAAAAAATTCTATTTACATGAATATTTCTTCAAAACCACAAAATAATGCAGGAGTGTCACTTTATTTTATACTGTGTCATCTCACTATGGGGAACGCATGCTGCATGACCTCATCGGAAGCTTGAATTTCATTACAACAGCCCTGAATCGTTGACATTACTGATGTCTATGTGAGGACAGGCCTAGACACTCAGCCTATAAATAGGGTTTTTTTCTACAGAAGCCTGTAAACAACAACCACTGCTAAGCTAAATTGTCCACCAGCCGAGTGCACAACTCCGATGCTTGTTCCTAGCCATACGGTAGTTTGCTATCATGTGAAAAGTAGCAGTATTTATCTCGGCTAATATGAATGTGAAGTAGCAATACTTTATGAAATAAGGGTTGAATCACTTTTTTCTCTGACGCTGCTAACATGAACACCCCGATTGTTCATCAGGAACACTGTTAGGCCAAGAACCGGCTCAAACTCTGCCCCTGCGGCAGAAAAAAGTTCTTCATGGGACTCATCCCGTGTGTGCGGCATTCCTGGGTGTAGCCCATGCTCAGGCAGTGCTAACCTCAATACAAGAGGATATTCACAATGCAACCTTCCCCTGCAAGCTATTTCTTTGCAGGCTATCGCTTCAGGTTACCTAGTCTGTTGGAGACTCAGCTGTCTGCGGTCTGACTGCGCCTCAGGGTGAAGCTGAACTGCAGCCATTCGCTACACCTGGCCTGAGCTTAGTGGACGCAGACCCCCAGCTAATTTCCCCAACATTCCCACTGCTTCAAACCGATGAAGTGTGTAATGACCTCACGATTTGTCAATCATTTCTGAAAGGAGTCAGGAGCGAAGATGGGGTAGAGTCAGGGGACACAGATCATATAATATTGGATGGGGATGAAAAGGATCCCACTGTCCTTATTAGCGGCTGTGAGGCTGCCAACCGGTACAATAAAGACCTGATGATGGGCTGTGGGTTGGTATGGAGTACACAAGTGTTGAGAAATTAACAGAGGCAGGAGTGGCTCCATTCAGGGAGAAGGGTGTGTGTCCACATACATGGCTGGCTTGTGGCCGCTCCAACCTCTCAGGATGTGGTTCATCAAAGCAGTGTAATTGTTTAGCACCTGGAGCAATAATGTTTTCAGGTAAACCTGGAAAAGAACATTCTAAGATTCTCTCAGCACATCCTTACACACTCACCTTCATTGGTCTGACTCTAAACACTCTCCTTAATAGAGAGCATTTTAATCCTAAGAGATAGTGCAGGCCATGCAGTCAGGTCTAACTCTGTTTTGCCAGGGGAACGTAGTTAGCATTAAACAATGTCAGTGACTGATAGGTCTCACAGCTTCCTTGGTGGTGGCAATACCAATAATTCCACTATATGAGTGGAGTCCAGTTGTGAATGTCATCTCTGAACCTGGATCCACAAACCGCAATGGACACCCCATAGTGAAGTCTCTTCAACCTGCTCTGTAGCCCTTTTTCAGTGGAGGAGCTCAGGCTTCTTGACTCAGAACACTACCATGGGGTCTACCTAAAAAGTGATCGCTACAGATGCCTCTCTGGTAGGTTGGGGTGCCACCCATGGTGGGAGGTGTATAAATGGGGGGCTTGTTTGAGCTCAACTCATATAAACTGTATAGAGCTGATGGCTGTTTATCTAGCTCTGAAACATTTCCTCCTGTGGGTCAGGGAAAGCAATGTTTTGGTGAGAATGGTCATTCCACATGTTGGCCTACATCAACAGGAAAGGGAATTGGGGTCCCCCACTTACATATACTGACACATAAACTGATAGTTTGGAGCAGCTCAAACCTGTAGTGTCTGAAAGCGACTCACATAGCAAGAGCCCTGAATTACGGTGCCAATGTGTTATGCAGATTGGAAATTGCCCTCAGAGTTGGTGAACCACTTCTGGATGTTTGGTCAGGTTGCAGTAAACCTTTTTCCATCAAATGAGATTCAGTGTCTGCTTTATTTCTTCTTGAAGAACCAGGGTGCTCCGCTGGGGGTGGATGCTCTGGCCCACAGGTGACTAAGGTCTCTGCTCTATGCATTCCCTCCGGTAGCCCTCACCCCTCCCAATCTGGACAGGGTGGTGGAGAAGGCCCTGTCCATGATCTTAATAGTGTCAAAGTGTCCAGGGAAAGAGGGGTTGGAGGAGATTTTTTGACACCTCTGCAGCCCACGATGGTAGTTACCACTTAGCAGTGATCCTCTGTCCCAGGCTCACAGGGAGATATTTCACTCTTATCCGGAGAGGCTGGTTCTGTGGGCATGGCCCCTGAGTGAACTGCAAAAGCACCATCAACCAGGCAAGGCAAGCTAATTTTATTTGTATAGCACACTTTCAACACAAGGTAATTCAAGGTGCTTTACATAAATAAAATTAGAACACAGAAAAGAGAGCATAAATCATGTTGAAGATTAAAATACAAGAAAGCATTTACAATTAAACAATAATCAAGACAATAATAACAAACAAAATTAAAAACAAGCAGGTAAAAAGCAATGATAGGATCAGCTACTTATAGGCCATTCTAAATAGTTAGGTCTTCATTTTAGACTTAAAAGAGTTCAGTGTCTCTGCACCTTTGCATTCTCCCGGTAGTTTGTTCCAGATGCAAGGAGCATAGAAACTGAAAGCTGCTTCCCCATGTTTGGTTCTGGTTCTAGGGACGGTCAGTAAACTATAGAGCTGGAGGACCTGAGTGATCTGGATGAGGTCACTGCATGAGCAGAAGTGGTGCAGATCTCACACCATCTTCTGTCAGTGTTCAGTAGCGATCTCGCCATTTACAGAGCCTTATTGATAAAGGCAAAGACCCTCTCTTTTCAACCATAAAGGTATATTTGGACGCTACTTCAGGCTGTCATGTTGGATTTGGGGAAAAACAGTGGGTCATCACCCATTGGTGTGCTGTGAATTACCCATGTCCAGTCCTTTGGCCCCACCATGAGACCATCCCACTGTTTTAGAATCTATATCAGAAATGGGTTTATTGCCAAATGTTGATCAACAACATAAGAAAAATACAAGCTCCATCCGGTTCTCCCTTCAAACCTCTGGATGACAGTTCAACCTTTCTTCTTGCTCTGGCCTCAACAAAGTAGGTTAGTGAAATGAATGCCCTTTCCTTGCATCAATCCTGTATTATTTATTTCTCTAATGACACAAAGGTCATCCTTCAACCTAAATCAGCTTTTGTTCCAAAAGTGTTGGTTTCATGCTCTATGACTGCATTTTAGCCACTTCCGTTTGCTCCAGAGTAGCAAACACATCTGCATAATTTATGCCCAGTGTGTGCACTGTGGATTTATTTGGACAGGATGCAAATTTTTAGAAAAACAAATATCAATGTTTGTGCTGTGCACAAAGCCAAGTGTAGAAAAGCCTGTATTCAAGCAGCGTCTTTCCCAATGGATTGTAGAAGCTATTAGTCTATTTTTGCAAATTCTGGTAGGGGACTCCAGCCCCCACATAGTCTTCATGAACATTCCATGTGGGCTTGCATCCTCTTGGGCTCTTTTCAAAGAGGTCTCTATCAAGGAGGTGTGTGCAGCTACATTCTCAGTTTTCTCTGATACATTTGCTAGATTTTACAAGCTTGATATGAAATCTCCGGCTATGGCTCATTCAACTTTAAGTGCAAGCTCATATGGTTTTACCCCTTACTGATTGGTCACTGGAACCAGTTGTCATCATAACAGGCATGTCTGGGAAACTTGAAGTCGGTATTTCTCCCCATTGTGAGACACAAAACAAATGCCATGAAAGAGATCATGAATATATAACAGAATATAGCCCTGGTTCTCCGATTAGCATGAGTGAGTGTCTCAACAGACTACCCTCCTTGCTGCAAAGCGGGGAAGAAGTGAGCTTATTTTTTGAATGTTAACTGACACTATGTAAACCCTATTTGTGTGTTAAACTTTGAGCTCTATAACTCACCTAAACATCAGTGGGGTCATCAATTAATTCCTGGCAAAATGAAATTTAGACTTCTAATGAGGCCTTAAAGGGTTTTCCCCATAGACAGACAGTCACTAATGCCAAACAGAGAAATTGAGTTGTTTCATAACCTTAGGTTTTCTGGTGTTAAGTATAGTATGTTAGGGACGAATATGTCTTAATTAAGTCTTAAAGTTTCAAGGCATCATTTACAAGACTTCAAAATACTCTTAATTGTGTACAAATCATCGAATTGCCTTGTGCCAAAGTATGCAGACACCTCAGGTCCTCTAATTACAATCTACTCAGCATCCCTAGAATTAGAACAAGGCATACTATAGAAGCTTTCAGTTTCTATGCTCCTCTAATCTGGAACAAACTTCCAGATGACTCCAAAGCTCATGTATCACTGAATTCTTTGAAATCAAGACTAAAAATCCATTTGTTTAGACCTGTCGTTGTGTAATGTTTTCATATATTATCTGTTTTGTGTGTGTTGCATGCTTTATTGTTGTTTTTACTTCATCATCTACTCATGTCTGACATTTCATATGCTATGTGTTTGTCTTGTGCTTTATTGCTGTTTTTATTTTCATGTAAAGCACCTTGACTTACCCTGTTGTTGAAAGTCTGATAAACATATAAAATTACCTTGCCTTACAAATAAGTTTTTTTAAGGGATGTCTCAAAGTTTCTTGAGCCCATCTTGAAGAGTGGCTGAGAAATGGCCCTTATCTTTGTTTTCATAATTCAGGGAGACAAAAAAATAAAATCTAGATTGATATACTATTCCACCTTTTTAATAATGTGAAAGCTCTATTGTTGTATTTACTTTATATAATGCAAAAACTGTCAGTCAGCATCAGTGATTAAAGAGATTATATTCTGACATTTGAACTGGAGTATCTTATTGTAGCTGCTTCTACAGTTGGCCATCATTAAACCTAAAAAGTCAGCAACCATATTTTCTAAAATAATCATTCAGTCTTTTTTCGCTGACCACAGAACAGCTTTTGACTTCACTTAGGTGAAGCAAAGCCAGTCATAATATTGAGACCTGTTGAAACACTTATGCATGAGAACATATTTTTTGTTTGTATTCACTCTCACTTGCAGTGTTTACTAACTCTGAGAGGACCTGCGATAAAGAGTTCATCATCCGCAGAGCTGCAACCAACAGAGTCCTCAATGTGTTGCGTCACTGGGTCTCCAAACACTCACAGGTTTGTTTCCACCCACTGCTGTGTGCAGGTCTGACTGTTCCTGCTTGTGTTCCTGCATTTGTGTGGTCTAATTAAAGCAAGTGACTGATGGGTTCTCTTGCTGCTCTGCTGCTCTCCAAGCTCTCACATGCACAGACACACACAGTATATTGTTGCTGTTTCAGCTGGCTCATTTGACCAACTCCTTTCCTAAACGGTCTATGTTTAATGAATTGAACATCAAGATAATTTCCTGACTCTGCACAGAGGTCCTTTTAGGCTAACTATTGATTTGTTTTCTGTATATTTCCTCAATAATACAAAATACTGTTATGACAGTGCAGCTTTAGGCAGTTTATTAAAAGACAGGAGAGCTTAAAAAAACACAAACACTCACATCTATCATTTAGTAGCTAAAGAGCAAAAATAGCTTGTTCCAGTTGACTTCTGAACAAGAGTTGATTTTGGAATTAAATGGGAATTAGCAGCAAATTAATGTGTAAAGACTGAGGGGATTTGCAATCATTGGGAAAATGCTCACACATTTGGAACTGCTTGTGAAACTACCCTGGGCAAGACGGAAAAGCTATAGTAATTTTAGTTAGGTGGTTTCAATGTGAGGGTGCTCAGCTTAGGTGTCTATTTGTCTTGGTGAATAGGACTTTGAGATGAATGGGGATCTGAAGATATCAGTGATGTATCTCTTGGAGGAAGTGCTGAGAGATCCAGACCTCCTGCCTCAGGAGAGAAAAGCTACTGGCAACATACTAAGGTGCGACACAAGGACATAGAACCAGCAACTGCATGAATGAAAACATCTTTCTTTCACCAGATGTTACTTATTGTTTGAAATTACATTTGGATCAAAATATTTTCTTGTTATTTTCTATTTCTACCAGTGCCCTTTCTCAAGACGATCAGGAGGATGCACAGTTGAGGATAGAGGACATTTTACAGATGGTGAGATAACTAGACCGATTTGCAGCTGTAATTGCAGTGAAAGATGGTTCCATCAAATTTAGACTCAGGCTTAACATGAATTCACATCACACTTTTTAAATTTGTAAATTTTGCATAAAATTGTGGATAGGTTAAGGTGGTATAAATACTTTCCGAAAGCACCACATACCTAAACTTACCTAAACTTCTTGGTTAGTCCTGATTGTCCGGCCCCCCCAGGCAGAAGACATAAGACAACCTCTGTCTGACTGTCATCACAAAGGACAGTCAGCCGTCACCAGTAATATCCATCACAGCTCCTGCCTGTATTAGACATGTATATCTTGTTATTTGTGAGTTCTGTTTCTGAGTCTGTTCTTCATGTGTGTTAAGGCGGACTGTCCAAAGGCTGAGTGTTTTGAGTCTCTCTCGGCGATGGAACTGGCCGAGCAAGTCACACTGCTGGATCACATTGTCTTCAGGAGCATCCCCTACGAGTCAGTCTTTTCATAACCCACTCTTTTTCTGCGTTGTTTACATGAGAAAACGTTAACATCACTAAAATGATGTGTTTTTTGGTATCGTTTTAGATAGATTAGACTAATTTATGTAAAGTTTTAGGTGCAAACTGTCAATAGAGTGCTGTACATCCACATTCCTTTAAACTTTGCTGTCTGTCTGTCAAACTGTTTTGTTTTCTTTAAAAGAGAGAATATTAAAATTACTTTTGTTTATACCCTCTGCAAGTTTTTTAATGTTATTTTTTTTTAATTCAGCTGCTTCATTCACTTCTTTCTATGCCTTGTACCTGGCAACAACAACACTGATTGTGTTATGTGTGGTCAAAAAAGGAAAAGAATTTGGAATACCTGTTGAGGCAAAAAAAGGCGGGGAGGGGATACATCCAAAACACAACATTTAAATTTTTAAGGAAATCCAGCAGGAATCGAGAGATGCATGTTACTCCTGATGATCATAAATGGTAGCCATATTTTCAGGTAATAACTCCTAAATTGCTATATTGTGTGAATTACGTTTTTTTAAATAATTAATTTAAAAGTCAAGTGTATCATTGTCACAGGGCCCTATTAACAGAGAGAAAAATTATGATAAATATTTAATTTCATTTATTTGCTGCCAAACTGTCTGTTATATGTGAAAAGACATTAGTTTATCCTTTGAGTTAAGAAGCTTTTACATTCTTAGATTAGGGTTTGTCAGAGTTAAGTGGCTTAACATTCCTTTGTGAATGATGAAAAATCCTCTAGACTCCAGAGGAAATAATCAGCAAGACCTCCAGGACAGGCATGAATCCTTTCACTGTACCTTAAAAAGTTGATCTGACCTCAGCAGTTCGTCTTTGTCTCCCTTCCCTCAGAGAGTTCCTTGGCCAGGGCTGGATGAAGCTTGATAAGACTGAAAGGACTCCCTACATCATGAAAACAAGTCAACACTTCAATGATGTAACTTATGTCTCTGTGAAAAATTGTCTTACTCATCTTTAGGGCCCACTATTTGCTTTTAGAAATTTCCATTTCCTTTGCAGATGAGCAACCTGGTGGCATCCCAGATTATGAGCCATACTGATGTTGGCTCGAGAGCCAGTTCGATAGAGAAGTGGGTCGCTGTGGCGGACATCTGTCGCTGTTTGAATAACTACAATGGAGTGCTGGAGATCACATCTGCGCTCAATCGCAGCGCCATCTACCGTCTGAAGAAGACTTGGGCTAAAGTCAGCAAACAGGTACAAACAACAAGTAATAAACATTTTAAACTGACCACACTGTGCAAAGTGTCCCAATCCTTTTACTTTACCAAACATGAGTCCTTTGAGACAAATGCAATAAGGAAAATATTAAACTGAGCATATTAATAATAATTGAATCCACCCAAAGCTGTTTTTTTATTAAGGGAGTACAAATTGATCATGATCATCTCAGTACCAATAAGTGGGTCAGAAGTTAATGTAGAGCCTATGTTTGTCATGTAATTTGCACTAATGATTTTAAATGAATGTCATTGTGTTTTTGTGGTGTTTACCAGACTAAAGCTCTGATGGACAAACTGCAGAAGACCGTTTCCTCTGAGGGAAGATTTAAAAATCTGAGGGAGACACTGAAAAAGTAAGACATTTTACTTAGCCCTAAAATGGTTTATCAGGGTTACAGTTTTGATCAGAGGTTTACATAAATTGCTTTACTTAATTTAGACCTTTAGATGTTTTATTTTTAAAAATGGTTTTCTTTGATTTATTGATTACAAAACAAACAACTTCTCTCATTTTTTAAAAACAAAATTGGGTTTAAAATTGTGGTGAATTTTATCTAATTCACACATCTTTTTAATTATACATTCTGGTTCAGATATGTAGATGCACCAGTGGCATGCGGTGAGGTTTACGCCTGGTGAGGCAGTTGACTCCTCTGGATTCACATGCTCTAGGATATAAATTAAAAATAGAACCTTGTATTTCAAGTTTGACCTTAATTGAAACATTTAGTTTTTGAAAACAATTAAACTACACTTTATTCACTTACAACCTGCTAAACAATATGAGAGCACACACATTCAATAAGCATATTGGACAGGGCAAAGAACGTCAGCATGTATAGCACAAGTGTAATCAAATGTCTATATTGGCAAAATAAGAGAGATAGCAATGGGCATGTACTAACTGCTGGCATCAATTGGGGTGTGTAACACAACAGTACCAGCTCATCAGTGACTCACCTTACCCTTCTCCCATGGATTTGAACAGGAAATCCATCAATTTTGACTATAACTATTTTAACAGCAGAAATCAAATTTATAGAACACATTTTTCTTTTATCAATGTTAGTACTTTACTTGCCATGAAACATGGCTCTCTTGTCCGCATGTCACCCACAAATATTTTGACAAATTTCATAGAAAAACTATATTCTTTTGAATACCATCGCCAAGCTACTGGTATCATAATGGCTGGATATTTTATCAGTCATCTTTTTATAATTGGTAGTGTTCATTTACAAGGACATCAGTAAATTAGAATTTACGTTCAAATGTTTATCAGATTGAAGGTACATTTTGAAAATAACATATTAGTATGTATTAAGATACTTTGCATTAAGCCCACATTTCTATATAAATGATTTTAGTTGGTATGATGTTATATTTAAATTTTAAATATCATGTTTTCATTAACTACAAGAAAAAAATCATAGTATAAATAATAGCTTGAAAATATAAGTCTCTATTTAATTAATTTAGGTCATGTGTTTCACTTTGTGATGGAGTTACTGAAACACATGACCTTTTCAATAATATTCAAAGTTATTAAATATGGCTGTCAGCTGGTTGGTTTCCTGCCACAAACTTAGGTTTTAAGTATACTCTATAACTTTTCAGCAAGGTTAACATCCACATTTTGGGAAGCCGGCCTAAAGGCCTGCTCTGTCAATGCCAGTTTTGATGCTAAGTTTTTTAAAACTTATTCCCTGTTTGAACCCACAACTATGTCCAAGTTTAAACATCTAACACCAACCCTTAGCTGAAATGAAAATAGTTACGATGTTCAACATCAAGCAGCAGTACAACTTATGCTCAATCTGATCATAAACAGAAAAAGATAAAACACCAGTGTCACTTTTGACTGTTGAGCAAGTTTTACATCACCATCAGCTGAGATGGTGCCAAGCAAGAAACAACTAAAAAAAGAGCACATATAGCTTCAGTAAAAATTTTGCAGCTTCTTTCAATAACATCCCAAATGCTTTCTGGGAACAAGTTTTATGGTTCGATAAGACACAGATTGAACTGTTTTGCCAAAGGGACAATGAGAATATTTGTAGGAGTTAACCTAAGTTTTTTTTTTTTTTACCCAAAAACTAGCCATCTCACAAAGTGTGTTGAAGAAAGTACAATGAGGCATACTACCGAGCTCTTTAGCTTCACTTCAAATCAACAGCTAGATGATTAAAACTTGAACACAACTGGTTCTGAAACAGGAAAGCAAGCTTATAGAATGGCTTTACCAATTACTCAACCTCAACCTTGTGGAAAAAGAATGTGTGTTATATAAAGTACACAAAACTCTCAACTGGACTACTAACCAAAGATCATTGGAGCTGTATACATATATATTTGCCTTTATGAACAACTAATAACTTCAAACTTTTGCACCTGTATCTTGTTTTTTTAAGTTAATAAAACTGTATATTGTATAATCTTACAAACGGAAGAAAACCTGTTCAAATGCAGAAATAAAAATCCAAAATGATCATGAAATTCATGTTGATGATAGGTGTATGTAAATGTCGGACCTGAATTGTGTTATTTTCAAATGCTTGTTGTCCAGCTGCAACCCTCCATGTGTGCCATACCTGGGAATGTATCTGACAGACTTGGCCTTCATTGAGGAAGGAACTCCAAATTTTACTGAGGAGGGTCTTGTTAATTTCTCCAAAATGAGGATGGTAAGCATGAAAGATCCACATATTTTAACAAAATAAGAAGTACATCATGCCTGTTTTTATATTAGCTAAGTTTGTTTTACCATTTCCATTAGATATCACACATCATCAGGGAGATCCGACAGTTCCAACAGACACCTTACAGAATAGAGCATCAACCTAAGGTACTTCATTTTTTTATTTTCTGCTGCAGTGTCTTTATTTCTGGTGTAAATTGTTGCAGATTTGTTGCATATTTAAAGAGAAAGATCTAAATGTGATATTTCTTAGAGGAAATTGGTTGTTTTGTTGTTGACATGGAATAAAAATATCTTCTTTCTTTAACAGGAATGTAGCGGGAGTCCATTAGTCCTTTTATTATATTTAATAAGCAGATTGTCCAAAATCATCATATAGGGCCACAGAGCTGGGTAATGCTCGAACTCTCCCAAACCCTGTTAGTCCTCCAGCCTTATGGTATAAAGTAATTCAATGTTAACTTCCTCAATCTCTCCTACGCTCTCTTGATGTCTTGTCCCGCATGTTTAAAAAATACTTCACAGTTTAGGGAAAAGGGGACGAAGCCAGTTGGCTTCCTGCTCAAATCTGATCCTCACTAGCGTCTCTTTAAACACTGATCATCTCTACAGGACCTATTCCCAAAATGCATTCACCAATGTCTAGCTAATCAATGATTTCACATTACTTTGAAATATTCCCATCACCTTGTCCAGAGATAGTGTGACAACATCATAACCAATCATTTCTGATTAGAGTAAAACTTTATTAGGCTTTAGTAAAGAGAGAAACCTTGGTGAAATTACAGAAGTGCCAAATATGTTGAGCAGAACTGGGTGACAGGATAGGGTCATTCACCGAAGAGAGGGACACTAGTAGCATTTTAGTGCCTCTGTTAACTCTCAAGGAGCCTAACCTTGTGACTAAGGATGAATGCAGCAGACAATGTTCTTGAGGGCAAAGCAGCAGTTCAAAAAAGAGCCCAAGCCTGTTTGGGTTGGGTTAAGATAACGTGCTACAGACCTTGCGTATACTCTGTAAGCATCTCTGACAATAAATTATTAGCAACATGTTGTTCGCTAGTAGCTGAGTCATCCCTTGTTTCTTTATATTTTCTAAACAACAGCCATCTTTTTTGTTTTTTTCATCATCGTTTTAAATTGGTGTTAAGCGAAGATGCACCGATCAGAAATAACACTTTTAACAATTTACATAAACACCTCTATACCTAATTTGGTGCATTCACTGTCTGTAAAAAGACCGGATTTTTGGTGGATGACCAATCAGGGCCTGCCAGTACTAAAATGAGAATAATCTGGTCAAATACCTTATTTTTTATTGCATCTCTGCTGAATGTTCATCCTAGACTTTGGCTTCATTGTGGTGCTACTTGCTCTTTGCAAAGAACCAGTTTTAAATTGAAACTTTTGCTCTTTTTTTCACTTGCAGTCATGTCACACATTTTGTCAGTGTTCTTAGTTTAATTTATAAAAAAAATGTTCAAGCTAACACATTTTTACCAGTAAAAATTAGTTTAGCAATAATTGGGTGGGTCAAAGATCTAATAACATGCCTGTCAGATATTCTTCATGCCTTGTGGGTATCTATTGCAGAACTTATACGTCTTCTTTTGTTACCCACTTGTCCAATTTTTTCATTTTTTAGGAACAATACATACTCAGAAATTAAAGTGCAGAATTGTACTTTAAGGAGTACAATGTCTTGTCACTGGGATGGTGACCTCAAAGGTACTATTTTGTAACCTTAACTGTAGGTACCTATTTGTACCCCTATAGTCTGTGCCTTTTATCAGCGCAACTTGACAGCCGATCATTAATAACTTGATGTGACTGACACATCACCTGACCACGATGTAGCCAACCGTCACCCACAAAAAAACTTTTTCTTTCCTTCTAGAAGGATAAGTTCATCTTGCACTGAGAATTTTTGCAATTTATCCAAGTATTTATGCTGGCATAGCGACATTTCTCATCTCAAATCATTTCAAAAATCAATTCACCCTTTTTAAAGAACAGAGAGATCCATGTAAAATTCTTTCTTTGATTACATAAATTGTAAAAATGAAAAATGTGTTAAAATAAAAACTATGAAGGCAATTTATTTAAATCTGGCTTTGGTAGTGAATGTAATTTTTCGTGAAAAAATAATCAACTGAAATGTTGACATATCCAAGAAATGTTACACAATTGTCATTTTTAGTCCTGATGAACATGTATGTACCTTTCAGACAATTAAAAGGGTACAGATAGTTACCCTGAGGTGGAATATTTGCCGCTGACTGTGTTAATGTCATTTTTGCACCTTTGGGCACAGTAATGTACCCCTATTTCTGACAGTTTATGGAGTCATTTCCAAGTACAAGGATCTAAAATTAAATGATTAAAAAAAGCATTTACCCCAAGGCTGGTGTCTTGAAACCCAAATATTAGAGAATTTGGAGATGGATCGCCATCGTCTTTATTAGTCTTAGCAAATCCATTCAAATCACTGTTCTCATGTTTCTATTTTAAAATCTTTGTACCGTTTAGCCCTCTAAGCTTTATGCTGCAACAATCCTAAAAAAAGATAAGAACACTTCTCTCATTTGTCTTTCCTACTTAGGTGACTCAGTATCTTATGGACAAGACTTTGACCATGGATGAGGACACGCTTTATGATCTCTCACTGAAGATCGAACCCAGACTGCCTGCCTGAATTATCGCTGTTTGAAGCTTTTGAGAACCTACATAACCTCCAAGGATAAAACACCTGCCTGATCCTAATCCATCAAGAGTAAACTGGAAAGAAGTCTTTGGAGCAATGTGGAAATGGAACGGGATTGGACTTGTGGAAATGAGCTGTTTTGCAGGACACTGAGGTAGCCTGAGAAGAAGGCAGACATAGATAGCTGTATGCACGATTGTTTTCAGTCAGACCAAGGTTAATATGTGTCGAATGCACAGCATGAAGGTTTGCTCAGTACAGAGGGCGGTGCACATTACATCAATCTTCCTCAGACGGCCTGAGAGTGCAGAAAAAGAAGTGGAAGAGCATAATAGAGATGTAGCATAAACAGGTGGAGATGCAGAGAGAGTTCTGAGCTTGCGTCTCTGTGCCATGGTCTGCGCTTTGTTGCTTATGCATTTTCATGCCACGTCCCAAACAAAGATCTTTCAAAAAAAAAAAAAAGCTTATGATTATGAACACCACTACATTAAACCTGCATGATCTCATTTTGGGATTTGTCTGTTTAAATGGCCTTTAGCTTGACCTCTTAACTCAGCATGCAGCACTCCAAGTGCTGGTCTATTTGGCATTATGCATCCTCGGTGAGCTTAGCCAGATAAAATCCTTTGCTATCTTCAAATTTATTGCTGAAAGACACACTGAAATTATTTTTTTTTACATATACCAAACAAAAACAAAAAAAATAAGTCTATAATTATCTTATATCTGTGTTTAGCCTCAGATTTCTGTATGAAATGGAAAGCTATTTTTTTACTTCTTGCCCAGATGAATGATCCAGAATTAAGATATTTTCCAGTGCCTTCCACCTGTGTAGGTCAGTTTCTGCATACATGATGATTTATCCAGAGCTTTATATAATTCATCAATATACTCTAAAATGATCTAAAATTGATTTTCATTTATTTTCAAAATTATATTTGTCAGAAAATGTAATGTATTCTGTAGGGTACTGTAGCATGTTGGTGTGAACATAGGGAATGCAGCATCGAAACATAAGCAAACATCGCCCTCTACTGTTTAAATGTTGTGACGAGTCCTGCCAGTCTAAAGCATTTGCAGCATCTGTGTGCACTCGTAATGTTTTGGCTTTTGGAAACTGTCAGCTGTGTGAATGCGTGTTTCCTGGGTGACCGCATGTTAGGCAGGAGCAGCTCTCTCTGAGATGTAGCTTTGCTTGACTGATGGTGGGATCATTGTTTACAGTTTAATTTATATAGTACATTAGAATATATTTAATTTTTTGTTTGTATATAGTGACTCTCCGATATGCGACTGATAAATAGGTTATGCTGTGAATAACATTTTTATTGTTTTTCATTTATTTAATTTCAATCTAATATTTCATTAATTTAGTTTGTTTTGGTATTTATATTGAATTTTTGTTTTACATCTCATGAAAATACAAAAAATATGGATTTGGTTGTTAGGAAAAACAATGTAGCATTTAAATGATCAGACTTTGTTTTTCATGTTGATGATATGATAAATATTGTTGCATGCACACAACGGCTGCATGTTGTGCATGTCTGACTGGATTTCTCTTGTACCTTCATCTGCTGCTTCTATGTATGAAAATGATCTGTGTAGCTGCTGAAAAAAGTATATAAAAACAATATTTTGTCCAATTAAATCTGGCATTTTGTCTCTTGTCAAGCCCAGTCTCAGGGCTGTCAGCAACAAACCAACCTGTTGTTACACAGTGATGTGTTGGAACGTTCCTCATATAAAAATGTGTCCGTAGTTCTGGATGTCTGTTTTATACAAAGGTTTAGAACAAACAGATTGCTGTATTTGTGTTGTAATTATTTATGTGTATTTGTTTTTGTGTTACTTTATCTGTTTACATTTTTCACATGTGGATGCAGGGAAAATAAATACAACATGCCTTATGCATTTCTTTTCTTTGAATTTAATGCACCCCAGCTTTGATAATATGGAAATAATTTTACCACAACTTCTTGTACAATTAACTGTTAATTTAGTTTTAGGCCACACGGGCCAAACGCAACACAGAGAATGTGATGGGAGGAAAAAGATAGCTTCATGCACATTTTTGAAGTGACTCCAGAAAAAATATTTTTAAAAATACTAACGTCAGCATTGAAATTCTGTACATTTAAATGAGAAGGAAAATGACATTGACAGGTTGATTCTTTAGTTGTTAAATGCACTTTTTTTTTTTACATACACTTATTTTTAAGCCTATAGTGTATTTTTAGGGAGCAAATGATACCACTTTTTTCCAAGCCGATGTAATACCGATATTTGGATCTGAGTACTTGGCGATACTTCTGCCACACAAAAAAATGCAATGAATTGGAAGACGGGTTTTATTTTCTGATCTGCTTGTTACATACAAATGATGATGAATTGAATAAAACAAAATCAAATAATAATGCACATAAAACGAAAATTTGAAGTGAAAAAGAAACATTTTCTGTATAATTATTGTAGTTTCAACATTTTAAGTATGGATTCATGATATTGGTTAACTAACCTTTACATTAGAACGGTATCAGCCCCGATACCCAATACCAGTATCATGTCGATACATCCCTCGGTATTTTGTAGAAAAAATTAAATAAATAAAATAGCAAAAATAGGATGCTTCCAAACCTCACCATTTGACTGGAAGTAAGGATAATAATATGACCTGTCATTCATTCTAAAAATTAAGAAAATCTAATTATTGCTGCAGCTAGTTTCTGGAAGTAAATCTCTACAGGGCAATCAGTTGGAGAGAGTGATATTTCATTTCATTTAACTAGAGGGTCCATGCTCATCACTAGAATTTGTTGTTAAAAGAACAGTACTTACATAGATGATACATAATAAAAATGAATGTGTCCCTTTTTTTATCTGAGAAACAATGCTTAGAAATAAATCCAGATTTGCATTGATGGTCGAACTCTCATAGAGCAGCCTGTTTTTGCCTTGACATGAACCGCAGAGTCTTTGTCCATCAGTCTTACGCTGTATGGTAACTTCGCTCCAACTGCCAAGTTCCCAAACAATTGTAACAACTGCCCTGAGATGAATTTCCATGTGTGAATAGACCATTTAAGACAAATTTACTCTGGCAAATTTCACCCATTTTTACCTTAGGACCAGGATCTTTGGGAAAAGTAAACATGCTCAGCCCATATTTTCTGTTGCAAATGAACATGCACTCATACATCAATTTTATTTTGGATTTTAAAAAAGTGTTCAAAAATGCAACTGATTTTCAGCTCAACCGATTGCCAGTTCAATTTATATTTCTAGCACTTATTCATAACAGATTTAACGTCAAGACACTTAATGAGAAAAGTCAGTTCAATCACATAGACTATACATTCCAGTCAGCTTAAATTTTTTTCTATGTAAGAAATCCCAACAGATTGCAGCAAGTCACTGACTTGCATTGATGCAGTTCAGTTGTGATCTGAAGTTTAAGTTGGCTATTTGATACATGACTGTATAGTCCTGCTTTAACAAGGTGTTCTAATATCTTTGTATGCCACACTTGTGATTACAACATTTTGTGTTTTCTGGCTTTTAAAACATGATGAGCTTTAAATAAAAAGAAAAAAATCCCACTGCTATAATGTTTGAACACATATTCGAGGGAACAGCTACGTTCTCTGTAATGAGAGCATTAATTTGGGATTATAAAGCCAAGAAAGTTATGTTTATAAAAATGAAGTTAAGAAAAAAAATGCCTTAATTTCACAAGATATACATATTATGACTTTGCGGGGTCTTGTGCTTGCATTCCTTAAATGTCTTTCTTTTCATTACTTGCATGAAAAGTGATTACATGCTTAGGAACAAGCGATGCAATCCAATTATTATATTCCCCATCTCTATAAATACATGTAAAAGCTGTTGGAAGGCTGACAGCACCTTTAAGTGTTTAGAAAGTAATCTGTGTTCATTGAAAGGGCAGTTTGGTTAATCTACCGCAAAGGCTACATTAAATGTAAGCCTATCCAACACCAATAAGGCAGATGCACCTTGCACATTGAAAATTGTATTAATTGCTAATTCTCTAATTGAACATGTTCCAACAACCGGGTAACCCTGCCAGTTATCTGAATAATTAAACAAATTTTAATTTAAACTGTTGTGGCATTCAAATGTGTAGAGCATTGAACCTTTTTCCCCAAATTGTCAGGTGTTCATAAAATGTATTTAAAAATGGTGGCATTGCAGCAACAATTACTTATTTTGTCCTGAGACAGTACAACACAATATGCTTTGCAAACGGCCACATTAGAAGCGAAACAGACTTGAAACATCTTTGAAAATAATTGGCATAAATCATGTTTTTTTACACCAAATAAGTTTCAAAACACAAAAAAGTTAAACTTACCGAAGGATTCCCAAAATACATGTAAATTGTTTAACCTCATGTGGTTTCCTCAGCTATATTAGCTTTGGATGAAGTGCTGTGACATTTACACCATGATTATTTGACTTCTTCTCTTTGAGCCAAGATACAGCTCTATGTATCTTTATTGTTCTGTAACTTTATTTCTTACAATGCTTTTTTTTTGCAGGAAGACAATGCATTTACTTTTTTTATTGGATTAGACTGACTATTGACCTAATTGTAATTTAAAAAAAGGTAAATAACAAAAATAACTTACTGCGAGAACAGGATATGAAGCAAAGAAAAGGACCACAGAAACCGTAACAGAAGGAAGCAGTAGGGAACAACAATATACACCAGGGAGTTTATAAACTGGGGAAATGGAGGACTCTGGATTAAGATGAGTATCAAGGTGAACGTGGAACAGCTGAGGGATAGCAAAACAGGGAGACAGATGGATTGATTGATTGATTGGAATGTTTGTATGATTGAATTAAAATTACTTTTTCGTAAAGGCCTTGAGATGAGACACACTAAATCATGATCAGAATCCTCTGTTAACATTTCCAATTATCATTTTATATCGAAATAATTGCAATAGATTGCCACAACTCAACCGTTTTGAAATGCAGAAATTGTTGTATAATATAAATGAATTTAAAGGTTGGAACGAAATAAAGAAAGTCACTGTTACCACGTATGTTTGATGCCATGGAATTGTTTTATGTAGGTCCATCCAGTGTAGGTCTCAGCTAAATGTAGTCCAGTTTCTGTTCTTCTCCGGGCACTCCTTTCCTGAGACAGACAACAATATCTCCGGGGCTCCGAAGCAGCTGGTTGACTTGCCAACCCCATCATTTTCCACAGTGCCAGCCGAGCTGTGCCGACCATATTGTTGAAACATAGTGACCATATCTGTCAACTCGCATGGTGGCCACTACTGGCTGGTAGATGTAAACATAACGGCATTTCCAACCCTGTCAAAATTCAAATTTTACTACATTTTAATTTAATTTTATGGAATTGTTCTATATTCAGCCTTTAATCCTAAGAGAAAAAATATAAAGCAGTTTGTCTATACTTAGTGCAACAGAGCCAATTTTTAAATGCAGTATACAAACAGAAAACATGTTCAGGTTTCAGTTTAACTAGAATAAGAACAAGAAGGCAGACATTATGAGTGACAGGGAAAAGAGGATTTTCTGTCTGATGGCCCGGCAGAGGCTAATCCAGGACCGGTAGTTTTGTCTATCTCTGATCACCTCACATTCTTCAGACTGCTCTCACTTTGCAGATCAAGCCTCTCTGAACTGAGCTGCAGGAAACTCTCTGGCCCGCTTCTGGCTCCTCTTCGTTCAAGCTGACCAAAGGTAAGCCATAAAATATGTAACAAAACGTTTCTTTTTTTTTTTGCTGCTGCTGAATTCTTTCCTCATCTAAGCCTTGTAGCCTGAAATGGAACCATCTTCGCTTGCTCTCACAGTACAACTGAAAAACCTTTGCCTTTTAAAACACCCACAGTAATAATGATTTGATTATCATTTTAACTCAATGAATTTATCATTTGTGAGTATTTACAGGGTCATTTGAGATAAAAAGTTAATATTCTTAGACAGCACTAAGAAAGACTGCACTCTTTCTCTCAGCTAAAAGTAGCTCATTGGATGAACATTTACAGCCCACTCTTTGTCTACACAGCAGCCAATTGTATTAGTCTTTTAAGCTGCCTACTGTTCACAAGTGTCAGCCATCTGTCAGCTATTATTCTCATAAATGCATTGTTTATCAAATATTCATTCCTGTGTCCCAAACATTGTTAATGTAGTTCAGCATAACAAAAAAAATCTCCAGCTGAGCAATTTGAAATTAAGAAAATGCAATCTTACCTTCCTACATTTAGACAGAGGTCACAGGGCACCAGTACCTAACCGCTTTTCTTTTCTCTCCTCATGTAACCTTCAAGTACATGAGGAAAATCCCAACTAATCCCCCTTTTTAAAATCTCTTTAAGGGGGCATTTTACTTCAATTCCTTCTCCTGACCTTTACATGACTCTCGACACACTTTACGCTGAAGCTTAGCTTACTGCATAGTTTCCACATTTTTATATTTTCCTTTCTGCCTCTTTTCAAATTTCAAAGTGACAAGTTGTGGTTTCTTTCCTTTTCGTACTTCCTGACTTCTTATTCATAACTTCTGTTCTCATCTTGATCTTTCTCTCTCATCTAATCTGGTAACTCTTTGACTGTACCTTCCCACTTGCCCACTTACTGTATCACTTTCTGTTCCTCAGGCTTGTCCTGTTTAGGCTTAGCAGGCCATCTTAGTAAGTCAAAACAGATCATGCTGTGTGTAGGAAGGATACCAAATCTAAGGTAGTACTTAAGCATTACTGAATATAAAAATTCTGATTCCTTTAGTTAAATTTTGACCATTCTGCACAATTTCAAATTTTGCATTTATATTCTATTATTCGTTTTGCATTATTGTAATATGGCAGCTCCTCTCAGTATCCAATCACAAATCAGCTGATCAGCTGAGCTGGGGACTCTCTCAGGGTGACCAATCAGAGAGCTTGTCTCCGCTTCAGCAATAATCCCATCATGCAGGCTCTAAGTGTATCTGACACCTAAAGATCCGATTGCCTAATGCAATTAGGTGTTTTGTCAACTTGAAAATATGCAAATGAAACTAAACTGACATTCACATCTTCAATCTAAAAAAATAAATAATTTATTAGGATAAAAACTTTAACACAATTGTAAAATATTTGTACCATTTTTATATGTCAAGCAGTTTTCACTAGAGTCCTTTGAAGTCATAATTTATTCACTGTCACATGCAGTCTTCCTACCCAATTCCTCCTAAATGTGTAAAACGTTCTTAAAATTTTTTATTGGTTAAAATAATTTCACACATATATCACATTCACACACACCGTCTCGCTGTATCCTCAATTCTCTCTCCTGCAACATGAAGCTGGATAACAGCGCGCCTCGATGGCAGCGCGTTAACCTGTGGACTGGAGCTCATACCTGCCCATCCTTCCTGCTGTGTCATTGTTATTGTCTGAATATGTGCTTAAATGTTTGTTGGTGTGGTTTTTTCTATTACCTGCGTTGTGAGTGCTGTACGGACCCACAACACAGTTGAGCATTTTTTCCCCTCACCATGGAACCCTCCCCTACCCAGATGTGTATTTCTCTATGTTTCATAAACGGGAGCGCCGCTCGGTGAATGCATGCCCAACAGTGACCTGGATCTGTTTGTTGTTGGTGTTGTTTGTAATGATCTTGGACAGGTTGTACTGTATCTGTAAATTCCTTGTATTCATCATACTTGTATGTGTCATACTTGGCCATTAAAGCTGATTCTGATTCTGTTTTGAGTAGAAATACCACAATCATCAGTTCCAAGATTACTGGCATTATTGTGCAAGTTTTAAAAAGTTTTGGGAATTTCTTTGTGGCATTGGTGGCCTTTACTGATAGCCAGACAAGAAATGGGAAAAGAGAGAGGCTGTTCTCCAAATAGACATGCAGCAAAAGTCCTGAAGTCAGGAATCAAATCCCAGATGACTGAATTGAGGGCTAATAGCCTCTGTATATGGGGCGGTGACTATACCTCTGCACCATATGCCACCTCATGCTTATGAGATTTTTTTTTATTTAACAAACCAAACAATTTTTTTTGTCGAAAACACTGCAGCTATAGATAGATATACTTGTTTACAGTTTGTCAAGTTTCCAATTATCAATTTACTATGATTGTCTGTGACCTTTATTTATCTGAACTGTATCAGAATCATGCACAAACAAGCTAACACTAAGCCTGACATTTATAGCAAACAGGTCAGATGTTTTATCTAAAGCAGCTCGGTCGATATTGCGAGATGCAAAATTACTACTTAACCTATGATACAGGTTGACTCGACAGTGTAGTTTAACTTTCAAGCTGTAACATTTGTGAAACTTAACATTTAACCTTATCTCTTTGCCAGGTAATATCTTCACCAAATAACTATGGCGAACTCTTTCACCCGCATGTTATCTGGCCGTAAGACAGCAGCAATGATGGCCATGGGAGCTGGCACTTTGGCTTCTGCATTTCTCCTCACTGATAACCCTGCTGCAGCTGAAAGGAGGAGGTGCTATCCTCCCAGGTACATATCTGGAAGAGAGTTTTTTTTAATCCTTGAAAGGAAAGCAGTATTAGATTTGACTGCCACCAGATGTCAACTAGAAAGCTACCATCACACATTTGAGCACATATTGAAGACTCACAAATTAATGGTACTACTAAATCTCTTTGTACAACGTTTACTTCTGTGTGGGTTTTTTTTCTGAAGGCTTCAGATTTATTTTTGATGCTTAATGATTTAAGTGAAAACTTTTTTTCTTAAAATTACACAAAAGCAACTGAACGTGTGTGTGTGTGATTGGGTGAATGACTGATAGCTGTTTACAGTGCTTTGTGGTCCTCTGACTGAAAAAGAACCATATGAATGCAGGCCATTTACCATTTAAGATGTTTTCCATTGATCTTTACAGTGCTGATTACCCTGACTTGAGGAAGCACAACAACTGCATGGCTTCAGCTATGACCCCAACCATTTATGCCAGTCTGAGGGACAAGGCAACACCCAACAACTGGACTCTGGACCAGTGCATCCAGACTGGGGTGGACAACCCAGGGCATCCCTTCATAAAGACTGTGGGCATGGTTGCTGGGGATGAAGAGAGCTACGAGGTTGGATTTTATATCCAATCCATTTCTTTTTCCACTATTATTTTTGAAAATATTGTGAAGACTAAGTACATGACTTTTTCTATCAGGTGTTTGCCGAGCTATTTGACCCTGTTATTAAGGATAGACACAATGGATATGACCCTCATACCATGAAGCATCCCACTGATCTGGACGCTTCCAAGGTGGCACTTATATACTTTTCATAACATTATATAAACACACACAAATAGTAACCTTTGATTCTCTACCCTCAGGTCACCTCAGGAATGTTTGATGAGCGCTACGTGTTGTCATCTCGTGTGCGCACCGGGCGCAGCATTCGAGGACTGAGCCTTCCACCTGCATGCACACGATCTGAGCGCCGCGAAGTGGAGCGTGTAGTTGTCACAGCTCTCGCTGGCCTAAAAGGAGATCTAGCTGGTCGATACTATAGCCTGGGAGAAATGACTGAGCGGGAACAACAGCAGCTCATTGATGTAAGTACGCCCTCAAACAGGGACAATATTTATTTTTTATCTGCTTTTGATGACACATGCTGTCTAACGTCCAAACCTATTTTTTTGTCTCTTCACCGACCAATCAGGAGCACTTCCTGTTTGATAAACCTGTATCACCTTTGCTCACAGCAGCTGGGATGGCCAGAGACTGGCCTGATGCTCGTGGTATCTGGTAAGCAAAAGGCAACGGACTGTAGAAAAGATTCTACTTTTCAAGCTTAGTGTGCTTATGAAACATGAATAGACTGCAATAGTGGTTGAGAAGCCTGATTACTGATATTGGAGATCTGAAAAGGATAGTATTTACTCTTTACACTAGCTAATACAGACAACAACCTTTTGTGGGTCTCATGTGGGTCCCAGTTTCGGCGAATAACACTGGGCCTATTTTGTAATCTGTGGACAATCCCATATGTCTCCCATCTTACCCTAGCCAAATATTTGAATGTTTCTGGATTTAGAATATACAATAAATAGATAGACAGGTTTGATTAAATTTTAGAAAAAACTGTATTTTGGAAGATGGAAGTAAATCATATGAAGCTAGCACCTTCTAATGCAAATAATGCAAAAAGGTAATTTGATTTATAATGAAATAATGCATTAGACCCACACTACTTACCTTCTACATTTACATTTTTATTTGGTCTTCTGGAACATTGGTTATAATTATTGACCATACCTCACATTCTTAACATCTAGGTTGATGGAAAGAATTCTTAAAAAAAGGAGGAGCAAAATTTATCCAATTTGAAAAACAGTAATAAAGCTGATCAGTAATCAGGATTGATGAAAAAAAAGGTACAGCCAGCATTTCTATGTTGCTCCATACTGGATGGTTACTAAGTGGGCCTCGACTGAAAATTTGCTTGTTTGGGAAACAAAAACATGCTAAAAACAACTCATTTCAGTTAAAGCAGATGGGCTCTCCTCTGAGGCCCTTTTTAATCCTGTTTCCTACCCATGTGGGCCTCATATGTGACAACACATAAATCTTGAAACTTTCTTGCAATCATGATGATCTTAAAAAAATGGCATTTAAGAACTTCTCTCTTTCTTTTTTTAGGTATATAGCACACATTTAGACTGGGTTTTAGAAATACGGAATAGAGTAATATTGATGTATTTTAGTAACAATGTTTATTGGTAAAGGAGCAACACCAACAGCTATAGGCAACATTTAAATGTGGACCATACGTGTTGGATTCAAACTGAGAGATGGGTATCAAATGCTGTCAGTGTAGATGCATCAAAAAGATCTACATAGGGTCCTCAAATAGTTTTGTCCAATATGGGCTGCTTTTACTCATTCCTTCGTGCGCCCCCCCAAAAAAGCCCTTGCTGTAATCCAACATTCACTGCATCCTGCCTGAACACATTACGTCCAGGCTTTGCATACAGAGGAAAGGAAAAACAGTAAGTAGAATTTTAGCATTTTAAATATTTAAAGCAGTCGTTCTGAACAGGTCTTTTTAAATTCTGTCACCAGCATTAATCATAAAATGAACATAGCATGGAGCTCAATTGGTAAAAAAATACTTTTATTACCGGACTCTGTTGCTGTTTTTAATTGAATAGATTAGTTAATAAATAGATGAAATAAAAAAAGTGCAACCACACTGAGAATATTTTTAATACACTATTTATATAGCATTTGAGAATCCTCTCACTAAAACTACAGGCAATTATGCACAACAGAAAAAAAATCTTGAGTATTGGTTTTAATCACAAATGGAAAAAAATAAACTAATTTAAATTACAATTCAAAAGCATAAAAGTTTACATTAATGATTAAGCTGTATGGTTTGTTTTTTTCTGGCCACTTATAAGCAGCTAATTCTTTAAGAATATTGCACTTTTAAAAACAGTAAACAGTATTAAATTCAACCTTTGGTGCAATACCAATATCAAAAAAACTTTAAAATATGTACACAACCAAGATAAAAAAGTACGAAAGTACTCAGGTAACCAATCATGTTTTTGGCAGTTTACTGCAATTTTTTGCCAAGACAAAGGCCAACAATCAATGGCCCACTTTTTGTTTGGCACAGTTGAGAGTGACTATCTCTTTTTGTGGCTTTCTCCTCGTTTCACCTTCAACTCAACCACAGGTGCTTTCTTCCTTGTAATTGTCCTTTTCATTTCAATGAAAGGCATTTTGCTGACTGAAAAAGTTTTTGCTGTATATGTTTTGCTTCTATAACTTGAGATTCGTATTAATGTATTTCCTGTTTGTTTCAGGCACAACAATGAGAAAAATTTCTTAATCTGGATTAATGAAGAGGACCACACAAGGGTCATATCCATGGAGAAGGGAGGAAATATGAAGCGAGTGTTTGAAAGGTTCTGCAGAGGTCTTAAACAGGTCAAAAGATCTATTTAGTTCTTTCCTCCTCAGTCTATTTATGTAAGATAGATTTTTTCAGTATTTGCTAGTGTGACAGTGTAGGTTTTCTGAAGACTGATCAATGAATTTTTTTCATCATATTTGTTTAACTTTAGGTGGAGCATCTCATTCAAGAGAGAGGATGGGAGTTCATGTGGAACGAACGCTTGGGATACATCCTGACCTGCCCCTCTAACCTCGGCACAGGGCTCAGGGCTGGTGTGCATATTCGCCTCCCGCTTCTCAGCAAGGTAGGACAAGAATTGCACGAACAAATACAAGGACAGATTCTCTCCATTTTATATTTTATTTTATATCTGGATATAATTTTGATCAAGTGTTGGTTAAAACGTAGGATCCCCGCTTTAAAAAGATCCTGGAGAATCTGAGACTACAAAAGCGAGGCACAGGAGGAGTGGACACCGCTGCCACTGGAGACACTTTCGATATCTCTAACCTTGACCGTTTGGGCAAGTCAGAGGTAAATGTTGGGGATAAGGCTAGTGGTGGTGTTGAGAGGGGTAGGGGTAAAAAAACCCCACACCAATTGAAACAGTAAGAGTAAAGCTGAACAGCAGGCAGGGTGTGGAATAGTCAGATTGAGGAGGTCAGACATATAGACCACTGCGATTTTGGGCCGGGAATAACCCTACTACCTGCTGGTCCTTAAGCTCTAATCCTGGTTAGGAAGGGCTACTTGAGGTTAGAAGGGAGTTTTTTTTCTTTGCTCAGTTGGTGGTAAAAGATCTTCAAATCGATTGTGTTGCAGCTGGCCTTACTGACCCAAAGCAGATTCATACATGAGTAAGGTTGGGGCTCTACTGACCTTTTCAGAAACACACAGGAAGGCTGATGTAAGGGAACAAAGCTCAGCAAATGTGATATTTCCCATAACTCCTTATTAAAAGAACTGCTATATTTATGAATAATAAGGTGTACAGTATACAAAGTATAGTCCTCCATAGGTAATAAGAAGCCTGTTGAGTTTATGGCAAAGTACATGATACAATATAGGGATCTTGCATTTTAATCATTTTGCAGAAGATACAGAGACCCCACACTTTAAGATGGTTTAATGAAATGCAGCAAAAATAAACATCCATGTCAGAAAGAGCATCACAATAACCCTCATATCACTTATTTTTGTTATTAAACTTTAAGGGGGAAAGGGTTTCAAAAAAGTGAATTAAATCTAGCAAATTATGAACATCACTGCCAAAATTAAATATCTGTTTTACGATTGGTTTAAAAGTAATCCTTGCTGCAATTTATAGCCTTGTGGATAAAACCTCTTCTCATGATTCTCTCTATGATTCATCTCCAGGTTGAGCTGGTACAATTAGTGATTGATGGTGTCAACTACCTCATTGAGTGTGAGAAGAGGCTTGAGAAGGGTCAGGACATCAAGATCCCTTCCCCAATCTCTCAGTTCAGGAGATAAATACTTCCTCAGTTGGGAACATTGAGGAAGAACAATTACTCCAGTGGCTCATTGTTTAATTTTCTGCT
The DNA here is from genome assembly GCA_028564705.1 of Apricaphanius iberus. NCBI lineage: Eukaryota > Metazoa > Chordata > Actinopteri > Cyprinodontiformes > Aphaniidae > Apricaphanius > Apricaphanius iberus. Next base: position 108,827 of record JAPXFQ010001894.1, read on the forward strand.
CCTATAAGATATTCATGTCATGTATTAACCAGTACTAACTTCCATGCACGATACAACTGATACATGAACATGGATCCTGATAAAAATAAAATTCTTAAAATGAACTGAGTTGTTATGTTCGCCTCTGCTTTATTATTTCTGATCATTGATTTTTTTATTACTTCCCCACTACAGTACATTTCTCCTTGATAGCATATGCTGCCTTATTTCAATTGAATAGGACACAAACTCAAATTCAAATTTCCAAATTAATTCCATTGCCGCATATCTATATATTTTTTTTAATCAAGCTCCAGCTGGATATTTATATAAAAATGGATCACTCGCATAAGCTCAGAAAATTCCAGTATGGAACCAAGATGTAGAGTTACTTTTATAAGCAGATAACATCAAGTTATATAATTTTATGTGGAATCAGTCACAAGAGCTTAATTTTAGTTAGGTAAAAAGTAGCCATGTAAAAAATGACCTAAGGAAGTTAAAAAGGCTAATTAAGTAGGGCTACAGGAATTTGTAGAGTTGGATGGATGGGTATTTAAGTACTGAGTATGTAATGTAATGCATGGATGGATGGATGAATGAATGGATGTTTAAAAAGCAGAGCCAACCTATCGAAAATGGCATCAGTATTTCACATAATATCAATTATGAAATATCAATGGCCACAAAAACTTTTAAGCTGCAACAAGGGGTTCATGTACTGCATATATTTAAGACTGTATGCATAGAGTGGGACAAAAAAGTTGGCAGCCACCAATTGTGAAAAGTTGTCTCACCTAAAAAGATGAGACGTCTCTAATGTTCATCATAGGTACACTTCAACTGTGAGAGACAAAATGTAAATAAAAATGCAGCAAATCACATTGTACATTGGTTTTAAATAATTTATTTGCATAATAGTGCAAATAATAATGACACCCCCATCACCATTGTAGACTAATTTCACTTCCTGGGTACCACGATCACCAAGGACCTCAAGTGGGAGCCCACCATCACCTCCATCACCTTGAAAACCCAGCAGAGGATGTAATTCCTGATGCAGCTAAATATATTTAACCTGCCTGATGATCCAGTTCTACACTGCGATCATTGAGTCCAACCTTACCTCCTCCATCACCGTGTGGTATGCTGGGGCCACCATCAGGGACAACCAAAGGCCACAGCATTCGGTGCGTTCTGCAGAGAAGGTGATTAGCTGTAGATTACCATCCATCCAGGACCTGTACACCTACAGGTCACTAGGGCATTCAGGTCGGATCACTGCTGACTCTTCTCATCCTGCTTACAGACTGTTTAACCTGCTCCCCTCAGGAAGGAGGCTGCAGTCTATCCGGACCAGAACCTCTCGCCATAGGAACAGTTTCTTTCCCTCTGCCGTAGGGCTAATGAACAATAACTATAAGTTTGCCCCCATTAGCCACTCTACTTAAGCAATAAGAACTGTGTTGTACATCTGACATGCCTACTGTCTGAACTTGTGTATATAAAACTTCCTGTCTCGTTCAAATATTTCTGTTCTCTTTATGTTCTTTGAAATTCTTGCTATATATACTGCACAAAGCACCAAGGCAATTTCCTGATGTTGTTGTCAATTGCTGGTGAATGGCAAGGCCAGAATTCCTGCTTGTTTGTAGATGTAAATTATTTTCTGCATCATTAGACAAATTCTTTAAAAATCACAGTGTAATTTCTTGGATTTTTTTACATCCATGTCTCACAGTATACCTGTAAGTGTACCTATAGTGAAAATACAGACCTCTCTCATATTTCTAACTGAGAAAATTTGCATAATCAATGGTTGTCCAATATTTTTTTTGCCCCACTGTCTATTGTTTCTGTATGGTGTGCCCGGAAATACCTTTTTGAAATTCAGTGGGTCTTGAAAAATTGTGCAGAACCCATACCCTCATCTCTGCTTCCTGCTCTTGCTTAAAAGTTCTTGATCCCAGCTGTTATCTTGGTTCTGATCTGAAATGTTCTCTGCTGGAGCAGTAGTAGTAGCAGTAGGGGGTGTGAGTAAAGCAGAGGAGGGAAGTGATTGTTCTCTGTTACTTTGCTTAGCTGGAAGTCAAGGTCATGTATCAGCTATTTTGAGAAACCTGGTGCCTTCATATTTACATAACAGCAAATGTTTGAAGCATTGAGTCTCAATCCAGCTCTGTTGAGATAACACATATTTTCTTTGAACAGATAGTTTGCAGAACAAAATAGTTTAAAATTGTTTATATATGTGATACATTTTTCCAAGCACTTTGTTTCGAACCATCTATGAAACTGGTGAATCTGGCTATACTGTTCATCCCCACCTTTGGAACCGGTCAACTGATGAAGATTTTTGTGCTCTTCAGTGTATTTAGTCTCTTAAGCAGTTCAGAGATGTCAGCCATGACAACCTTGCTCTTTGTGATGCTTATGTCATTTGATCCTGCGTGGATAAGGAGCTTTTTCAATCCTGGATAAAGACCAGTGGTAAAAGGGACCTTCTTCATGATTTCTCTGATAGTGTTTTGGGCAGCTGAAAACAGTGTTTTCATTACAGAAGTTTTCAATCCCATTAACCGAACCATTGTGAATTATCAGAACATTTGCAGGGGAGGTTCTTACGTCGTTTTTCAGGGAGTCAAGGGCTGTTAATCTATTTTTATAGAGGTAGATATCAGTTGCTTTGGGTTGGAGCCTTTTCTGTTTTTTCTTTTTCCTGTGAGTACGTGCAGATGTATTTTTGGAGTGTTTGGGAGCTGGCCACTATTCAACATAGTTAGAGTGAGGAGTCCTACATGTCACGCACCTCAGTGATGGAATAGTGTTGTTCTGTGGCTTCTGAGAGAGATTGGACCTAGTGAGCACGGGGATGCCAGGTTCTTGATCATTCTGTATCATTGGTAGTGTTGTCTCATTTCCATATCCAGTGTTAACCTCCAAATTTACTTCAAGAAGACGTACATTTGTTTCCATTCTTTGGAGCTTTATGTCCGAGGCAAATTGTCTCTAGAGCAGTTTATCAAAGTTCTCGGCTAATTCATTCACAGTGCTTTGTAGTCTTTCAAAAGTCCTTCAAAAGTAGTCCAAAAAGTGATCTAGTCTTATACAGTAACTCCAGAGGCTGGGAGTATAATTTAACTAAGAGAAAAGCTAAGAAGAGTAAGTAATAGGGAGAATAAGGTGAGAAAAGGCAAGAGATCAGGAGAGCTTGGAGAGATGTGAGAGAAAGGGCATCTGAAGATGCCAGTGTACTGACAGTTTTACAGGCTCACTAGCCAATCCAACAAAACAATAAACTAATGGCCTGTCAGTTGGTAAACCATCAAACAGTGTTCTAGGCACTATATTACATAATCATCCCTGATCAAACACAATACCCCCAGAACAAGCATTTATTAGTTATCAATGCAGTAGCAACAGCTAGTTCAGCTTCCTTAGTACATCCATTGTATCTCTAACACTTCATTCACCGTGGCTGTGCACACAAAACTGAAAAGTTCTAAAATTGGGTTTTAGAAACTGATCCTAGACAGGTAAGTGGCTTTGACCTAAAATGAGCAAAAGTTTGACAGACAAGATCTTTCACAGGAGTTAGAGGAAGGAACTGTTGTCAGACCTGTGTCATCTTGTTACTTGCTGCTCTCTAAGGCAGGAGGTGAACTTTATGCTTTAACAATGGTAAAAACCTGGTCGTTAGTTAAGAAGCTGGCACGGCTTGGGCATCCAGCCTCTGCATGCTGCTACTTATACTGCCTTCTCTGGTGGTGAAGCTCTGGCAGCCTTCAGCTTGGGAACTGGGTTGCTCTATAGCATCTTCTTTGTTGGATCTGCCATGGCTCAAGTCTCAAAGCCGTGGGTTTGTTTAGATCATTTGGTAGTGTGTAGCATATTGGTTTAAAATTAAACTAATTCAGTACTTCCTAAAGGCCACCCGCGGAAGATAACTTGTACAGTGTGGTTTTCAGCAGCGGGACTCTCCCATGCAGCGAGACCCCCAAAAATGAACATAATAAATGCTGGTTAGCATTTTGAGGTGTAAAATTTAAGGAGGGCTTCTTTAAATAAATCATAGAAAGTAAAAAAAGATAATGTCAATGATTAACAGATATTCATATTTCTGACCTGAACTGTAGTTACTTTCCACATTTACTGTTGATCTAATACAATAAAATTAGGACAGAAAACCTATAAATTCATTATACCACACTGTAAATGCAAACAGTCTGCCTACAAATCTATCTTTCTAAAGGAAAAATCACCAAACAAACAAGTGGCAAAATTAAGGAATTAGCCAATAAAAATACTATTCTGACCATGATTAGTTCTGGGGAGCATGTGGTTGCCCTGGCATTCAGCCCACACCTCCACAATACGTTTAATCCGGGAGTAAAATGCCAAGCTCATTAACTGACGAACAAAACAGAAGACAGGTCCAACAGTGGTGGACTAATAATACCACACATCCCCTGCTCTATGTTGTTTACAGGTTTACAGAAGACCAGGAAGGTTCTTGGTTTATGAATAAATGCACCATGCCAAGAGAGATTATTGTTTTAATTACTCAAGAAAGCATTCCTTTGATATTCAAGACAGCATTTCTGAATCAGTCTTCCTTTTCTGGCAGCAGATTAATGGCGTACACTGGATATATTAATGCCATTAGAGCGTTTCAGTAAACAAAAAAGAAAGTATGTTAAAACAGAATCATTGCTGCAAATGATAAAACCTAAATTGTGTCAAGATTTATTTAACCGATGGTCAAATCAGATTTCATGTCCACAGAAAGACTTCACTGAAAAAATGGAGTTAAGTCTTAGCTTTAACTTTAGCAGATTTCTCTGTAGATTTCAAGTTTCAAAAGAAAGGAGACTAATAGTGTTTAATTTAAGGAATACAAGTCCAACTTTACACAGAAACTTGCAACAAAAATGATTTGGTTTAGTTTGACTTTTTTAATTTAAAAAAAGTTGATTATTTGGGGAAAAATAAAAATAAAAAAAGCATGGCAGCAGAGGGCAGTAGAGGATGAATCAAATCTGGGCTCGGTGGCTTCTTCAGATAGTACAGGCGTTAACATACTGTTTAAATTGCATTTATTTTTATCCATGTTTTGGGTTTTTATCAGATCAAGTATTTATATATTACAATAGAAGACTAATCCTAGGAGCTTATGACAGTGTGTCATCCTACACTTACTCATCAGATCCTTACAGAAAAAAATTGGTAAACAGCTGAAGTATTGGAAATGAACAGTTAATCTAATGGGCCATTTTCAAGTTCACAACTTCTCCTAGTGTCAGTGTTGATGTTTTATATCTGCAATTGTAAGCAGTTCAAATATTAAAGGCCAGTTATTGGATAGCATAGCATATTTCCCTTATTATGGTAGCGTTGAAGAAACTGGGCTAGCATATTATAGATACACATTTTTTCTTGAAGTTATGGACACAGAAACAAGAAAAAGAAAGAAGATGAGGAATAGAGTATATAAATACAACAATAGTGTATCTGAAAAGCTATTGGTATCAATTACCTATTTATGATAACCTCAGCCCCAAGAATATGTCTGTGGATACTGTGGTAATTCTGTAAACTTTTATCATTCAGAAAGTAAAAGTCTGTTTTAATTAGCTTGCATGATAGTAAAGAAATGTTTTGTCGAGCATTGTTTATGCAGGAAAGCTTTTAAGTCATAAAACTCTGGGGTGAGTTTAAATTGCAAAGCTGTAAAAGCAGGATGTTTAGATAAGAAACTGGGAGAAAAGTTTTAGAGAAGCAGATAGCCATTTAACCATAAATTTTTATAATGAACCTTTGACCCAGAACAGAGACACCCCACTTGTCTATAGAACTGTGAAATAAAGATCAGTTAGTTGTTCAGATTTCTTTAAGTCTGGACCACAGAGAAACTAGGGCAACTTTCTCTGTAAACTGCAATTTGTTAATCTGTTCAAAATAAATGTTAAACTGGAAATTGGCTCCATTTTGTCCCTGCTTGAACATGCATTGAATTACTTATGATAATTATTTAATTCAACAACAATTTGGTGACCTCGACGTGTGCAGGGTTTTTTTGGACCGAACTCCAGTTATTTTTTAAGTTAATTAACGGACATGTATTTGCTCTATTGACAATTTGCGCAGAGTTGCGTAGTTTTTTAATTCTATTGATTGGTTAATCTAACATTGGGTAATGTTGTCATGCAAGTTAAATATGTTTTTTGTTTTTGTTTTTGAGCAGATTGACTGTTGCAAGCCCGTGGTTGAAGCGGCTCCATTGTATGTGTCTGTCTTCTGAGCAGGACTGCGACTGCTTTGTGCTCCGCAGAGAGACACCGGTGCCTGCTGGGAGATGGAGTTTCTTACTCCTTTCTCCGGGGAGGACGGAGAGGACAATGGAGCAGACGGACCGATACCTTCAACGACTCAAAATCGGAACCAAAGTGCGGATCGGGGCTGGAGAAGTGGCGATCTCAATTACGGAAGGACGCTTTCGTAAGGTTGTTCGAGGCTGGCAAACGGAAAATAGATTAAGGAGCGCCTGGGTTGCCCTCTGTTAATCTGAACGGATTACTTTGAACTGCTTGCGTTTCTTTCAAACGTGCGCGTCAGCACCGCAAATTGAAATGGGAAAATGGTCCGGCATTTTTGGTGAGGTCCGATGAGGTTAGTGTTTTAAATTCTGCTTGTACAAGTGTGTGTCTGTATGTGTGTGTGTGAGATGTTTTTTACGCAGGCGCTTGGCGAGAAGTGCTGGTGATGTTGCGTTCTGGGTTAAAATGTTATAGTATAAATAATGAACTCGAGTATAATAAATAAATTAACATAGATAAATAAATATATACCTGCATATGATGGATAACTGAAATTAAATATCTATAAGAATTAGTTGTGAACATTTACGACAGGCCATCAGAGCGGCCGCCCTAAGCTAGGAGCTAATTCTGTCGGAGTGGTTTGCTTGATAGCACGGCTAACATACGATAGCTGTGCCTATATGTTTTGATAAATAAATTAGTGGTTATAGGCGGTTTTCTGCCATCTGTTCGAGTCTTTTGAGGGGTTTTCTGGAAGCCGGCGCCAGGAAATTTCTCAAAGCGGACTACGAAACTTGTTACAGACTGGTCTGAAACCTCCGCGATAAAATAATTAATTGGGTCTAAAAGCCACAGCTTATAAGGTTGTGTTTTTTTGTTAATGGTTTTGGGCTGTAACGGACGTAGTTGAATCGGTGTTTGCTGTGCGGGACGGCTGAAATTGAAAAAAAAAAATGTTTCAGTCCGCGTGGACGAACAGGAAGATGTTTTGTTCGTGCCGAATTAAAGTTTGGTACAGTGGTATAAATTGTGCGGATTAAGTCCTGGTATTGCGGTAAGTCATCTTCTAAAGTGTTTGTTGTGATTTTTTGGAGTTTTTCGCCGTACGTTTTTGTACTGTTTTGCCTTTCGTTTCACAAAGAAAGCTAACGGTAGCACGTTGCTATAGGCTGTTGTGCTGAGTTAGCGGTGGTGGCTAACTGCATGTTCTAGGTGTTGCAAGCTGAAAGTTGATTTTGGATGGAAAGTGATTACAGACTCCTGCAGACGATTGTCTTGTTAAGACTTAAACGAATTTGGATTTTGTTAAATTTTTCTGGTTAATTAGGATGTAAAACGGCCTCGGGAAAACTGCTCAGATAACTTTTGGTTGCTACTCCCTTTCGGCAATGGTTTAGTACATTTCTACGAAGGGCAATTTTTTAAGGTGTTTCATGTTTAACTGAACTGTTACGGTACGGAGATTACAGATTAACAAGTACATGCTGAATTTGGTTAACTGGTTTTACGAGGGGAGCATGTAAATTTATTTGGGATAATTATGCATGTTACAATTAAACGAAAATGATTAAGGACAGTTACTCATGAGTCGATTCTGACTTGGTGTAGTTTTACTTTTTGATTTCATCTTTAAAATTAAAAAGAGGGAGTTTATAGTCAAAATAAAAGATGCATTTTTGAATCTTTAAATAGGTGGATTTTTTGCTTTTTTGATTGATCTAAGCAGGAGTTGTTAAGTTGGCCTAAATAAAGATAAAGCTATAAGTAGTAATTATAAGCATTTAACGAAAAGCAAACGGTGTTAATTGGAAAGCAACAAACTTGTTTAAATTATTTTAATAAGCACCGTGTTGAATGGTACAGAAAATGAGTCTGTGATTTAAATAAGTATCATTTATGCTAAAATTATGTTTGGCTTATTTCTGATGGCTCTATAGACTTTAGAAATATAGCTTGGTCTCTGAATGAATGAAATAAAGGAGACTGGTGTTAAATTATTTACACAATTGAACATTCTTAAGGATTTTATGGACAAAAATGCTTATTGGAGTTATCAAAATTCAACTGGGGCTCAAGAAGTAACCCAGTACACTTCAATTCCGTTATAAATTAAATGTCTTTGCCATGCAAAACAACACTTATCATAGTGATAGTTTATAAACCATGGGATTTGAATGTTTGGTTTTAAAAAAGAAAACATTAAAACACAGAGTCATCTTTAAGTAATCAGTTTGTTTTTTAACAGACTGGGGATAAATTTGGAATTGGTCTAAGGATTAAAAGTAACAATTAAAGTCTTAGGTAGATTTATTTAAGAACAAATAATGAATGTGACCGAAATGATGGTTTAATTTGAAAGTAAGAAGTAAATTCTAAATTCATTTATTCTGATCGTGTAGAGGCAAAATGTGATTGGACCAGCTACATTGAAGTAATTTTTACCATATATTTGAATGCACATTTTGTTTTGACAAATAAGAATCGGTTTTGGTTTTGAAATTTAAGATTAATTTTTCAGATGTTCTTTAGCTAGTTTATTTGATGCTGAGAGTAAATTTACAGGTCCTAAAACATTTTGGAATAGATCTGATCCTAGAATAATGACATAATATATCATTTGATTAGTGGGGACTCTGTAACTGACAATTTATTTAGATTTTTGATTTTATTTTCTTTATTTTTTCTTCTTTTTATTTTTTGTTTTTTCCTCTTTCTCTCTCAAAATTTATATATTTGGTTCGATTTGGATTATGACCCAGATTTCTGAACTGCGGTCTGTTTATTAATTAGAACTTTGGAAAATGTTAATTTGGGAAGCTGGATTAAAGAAAACATAATTCAGTGGTAATATATTTGACGTCTCTAGAAGCTTCAATTTAATTTGGTGTTTATCATTGGAGAAAATACAATAAAAAAGAAGCCTGAGAGGAAAAGAGGGATACTGAAAAGAAAAATGCTGGTTTTTATTTTTTAGTCTGTTATTATTTTATTTTATTTTTTACCCTCTTTTATTGACTTTTTTGTTTTGTGTTGTTTGACTGCTGAGGGGAATTAGACTATTGTGCATCCTACGAAAATTAAAGAGGAGTTTTAGTTGCAAAAATCATTTTGACTATGTTCAGTTCTTTCACAGAATCGGACAGATGTTTTTGAAGTATGAAAAGTTTTCATTGTTTACAATCAAGAATATTTGGGCAAGTGAGCACATTTGTGTTTGTTTAAAGAGGAATCATATAAGCAAAAGTACTTTGAATTTATATTGGATTGTGTTAAAAAAAGTACTTTAGGTTTGGCAATTTCTAACAATAAGCAACCACCTGGTTACTTTCACATCAATTTGATCAGGGAATGAGACGTGCATGTTTTGCACTACGGTTTTAAAGTCCCACAGAAATATTTATAGGGAAGCTGTTTTGTCAGTGATTTAAATCTTGGATGTTTCTTTAGAAATATGGATAGAATTTGAAGTATAGCAAAATGAAGACTGTTTTTGTAAACTATGTTGTGTTTATCAGTTAGTACTGTTCTCTGATTTTGTTTTAAACATTTGCTGTTTTTAATTTTGATATTTTTTTTGTCTGAGCCAGCTTGATAGATATCCAGTACACTTAAGTGATGGGGAGTTTGGAGACTGGATCGTTATTGGTAATTGCTCAGATGGTAGGAGTTTCACAGGTAACCTTGACAACACCAACAACAGTTATAATTGGAGGGGAACCTAGTTGGACATCTTTATCTCACTGTAAGTAGCATACTGATATTAGCAGAAATTATTAATTGATTGAAGGGACAGAGTCTGGGAAAAGTGGTGTGAAGTCTGAATTACAAAGGGGTTTAGTTCAATATGAGCTATTCGTCTCAATTTCAGTGAAGCGGAACCAGGAGAGCCACTTTTCCATAGAGACTGTTTATAATAGGGACAGAAAAAAAGGGGATAGAACCTTTGCAGATGGTTATTGACTTTATTTTTGTTATTGCAATGTTTTAGTGGTGGATTAGCAATATCTAACAGAGAAATCCAGCCTTTTTGTTTGTTTCTTTTTTGATTTAATTTTGTTTTTCTAAGAACTAAGTGTGTTGATGAGATATTGCGATGCTCCATCTTTATAAATGTTTAATTTACACATGAGATGAAAGAGACATTTATCAAATTGAAAAAATTGAGGAAGGCATTGCATTGATGAAATATAGAATATAAATTGGATGAAAAATGAAGGAATTATTAATTAAAATACGCAGGGGACGTATTAGAACAACAGTTTAATTAGACGTATAAGGATTGATTATTATTCCTGGTGGAGAGAGCAAACCTGTTGATTGGTATATTTTTACCAGAATTGAAATTGAAGAAATTATTACTAGTATAACTGATTGAAGTAAAATTAAAGTAGAGCCCACATAGGCAGTCTGAGTGTGGAAGATATTTAAATTCAGCATTCAAGGAAGGAGACTAATGAATATGAAAGTAAAATGTTTGAATGTAACTTGATTTGAATAAGCTGAGAGGATCGACTGTCTGTTTTTTTTTCTTCTTACTCTAATTATATATTTTTTTCTCATCCTGCAACAGACAAACCCCTCAGATAAACATTCTTGAGATGGAATTTATGATCCTGGGGAGATGAGATGGGTGGGGGTGCGTGGGCTGATGACGGATAGTGCCAGGCGCCCGCCGTAACGGCCACAGAGAGAAACATCTTTACGACCAGCGCAGAATTACGACTCTCTTGTGCTCTGCTCCCACACAGGGAGGCACAGGTGAACTGGAGGCCACCCTAGGGGGGAGCACGTTTCCTCATGCTGAGCTGAACTTTCAAGGACAATGTGTGAATTCACTTGGCTGGCGTGAAATGGACAGTTTCTGCTGAAGAAGTGATGATCAAAGACTGTTGATTCAATGTCACTGTTGCTGAATTAACCACAAGAGTTTCTGTTTGTCTGATCGAAGGTGGCCGCGGTTCTACGTATTTTGATAACCCCATGTCTTCCCCAGGATTATCTCCGGGTAAAATACCACCATTTACCGGGAACAAAATTTGGAAGAAAAAATTGGGCCGATAGCAGGGGGTTGCTGGCTGGTGAGAGAGAAAAAACATTTTTTTCTTTCTTTTACGTTTTCATCCACAGGGATGTACTGAATTTAAGAAAGGATATATTGTAATGGAACAGACATAAGTGTCTTAAACTGGATAAATAAAATAAGTAAATTTAAGAATCAATTTGGGTGAACAAGCAAATGGATAGTAATCAGTTGAACTGTACAAAAAAAGTAAATTCTTGAGCCTGCTCTTGTTTTTAAATCCATTAATGAGGGAGGTGTTTTTGGTTTAGTTTTTAGGAAAAACAACGGTGTGTCAAAATAATGTGGATTTGCTCTTTCCCCAGGGATTATTTTTAATTAGATGGGTGAAATAATTTCTTGGCACAATGCAGTTGAATTAGATTGAAAAGGAGTGATCACAAGACCGGATAAAAAACTGTCTTTTTTAGATGTTTACAAGCTTATGCCCCCAGGATTATCTCCAGGATTCAGCAGCACGTGAGGAGCACACAGTCTCCTCTGGTCACAGCTGACTACAGCTGCTGAAGGGGTCCAAGGTACAGCTCCAGGTCGAAGGCGTGAGGAGTCCAGTGGTTCAGCCAGTTCCAGATGACAGCTGGGAACACACACAAAGTGCAGCTCCACGCCAACGACGAACCTGGTCGGATTCTGCCTAAGGAGGGTCGTGAAGGGTTTGACCAAGCTGAATCGGAAGCTGGGGCCACAGGCGGCGGGGCCTAGCTCACCCAGAAAGTTGTTTGGGTGGTGATATTACTCATCCAGTGTGATCTATGTGCCAATGAATGAGATGGGCAATTTGAAATTGCCATCTCAAAAGAGGGATCTACAGAAGAAGATCACAACTCACCAATCAGCTGCACAGCAGGTTTTGAACAGCCCACATCGGTGGGGTAAGCTATAGGAAGCGGGGCCTGTCTGTGCATTTGTGTATATTGGGGGAAATGCTCAATTAATGAAGTAATTGGCATTTCAGAGAGTGGTTATCTGCAAATATGGGAGTAAAAACTGGAACACTAAAAAATAGGAGCCCTCCACACTGATCAGCTCTGTATATCGCTCTCCAGCTGCCAGGAGCCATTGAGGGGGATAAAATGAGAGTGAAGAAAGAGGATCAGAATACAAATAAAGACTGAACATTTATTAATAATTTTTTTGCATTTTACAGGTTGTTTAACTATTTGATTAACTATTTTATTCACAAGTGAAGAGTGATAACACTGCCTAAAAGGGTTCTTAATACCTTCTATTTCACAGGTTTCTAAACACTTTAAGTTTGATTTCTTTCAGAATATAATATAGTAGTAATGTCTATGTTCATGGATTTTCTGAGCTTCTTCCACACTAATTAACATGTATCAGGTCAGATTTAATTATTTCTTCACATGTAAGACATTCGTATACATTGTGGGTTTTGAATTAGTTTGTGGGAATTGTTAAAATAAATTTTTTGGTTAATGCCAAAAGAGGGTGAATCTATGATTAACAGATTTACATTTTTAATGGGAGTTAAGGTTAAAAAAGGTACTTTAATAGTTTGTCTTTTGAATTTTAGTCTGGAATACTTCATGTTTTTAAACTGATGAAATTTCTTGGATTTGATTTTTTGCATTCTCAAAAAGCTTTACAGGTTTTGATCTTTAATCAATCCATTTTTAAAAATGGATTGAAAAGAGGGAACTGTGGTAATTCTGTAAACTTTTATCATTCAGAAAGTAAAAGTCTGTTTTAATTAGCTTGCATGATAGTAAAGAAATGTTTTGTCAAGCATTGTTTGTGCAGGAGGGCTTTTGGGTCATAAAACTCTGGGGTGAGTTTAAATTGCAAAGCTGTAAAGGCAGGATGTTTAGATAAGAAACTGGGAGAAAAGTTTTAGAGAAGCAGATAGCCATTTAACCATAAATTTTTATAATGAACCTTTGACCCAGAACAGAGACACCCCACTTGTCTATAAAACTGTGAAATAAAGATCAGTTAGTTGTTCAGATTTCTTTAAGTCTGGACCACAGAGAAACTAGGGCAACTTTCTCTGTAAACTGCAATTTGTTAATCTGTTCAAAATAAATGTTAAACTGGAAATTGGCTCCATTTTGTCCCTGCTTGAACATGCATTGAATTACTTATGATAATTATTTAATTCAACAACAATACCGATGTCCCCACACCTATGTGTGTGTTAGAGCATGCAGGGGCATATATGGTTTCCCCATGCGAGTGTATAATAGCTGGTGTAAGGAGCCGTCAATCTTCCTATAAAAATCAGCGCAGACATGAAGTAGGTCAGGAATACATATGTCCAGAGGGGCCCAGAACCCAGGAGCCACAGGTGTACTAATGCAAGCCTGCCCACTACCCCCAAGAGAGGAACAAAGGGGAATCCCAGGGGAATATTCAGCAGCTACAATGCTGGGGCCTGGGAGGCCACAGGGATGAGCCCACGTGTTCTTCAGACCCAGTACAGAACTGGCCTTTTTAAACAAGTTTGTCCAGACGTCTACAGTCTTTGTCTGTAGTGCTACTTCCCAAGCAGACAACAGCATACAGAAGCACACTTCTGATGACTGTGTGGTAAAACATCTGCAGCATGTTACTTTAAACATCAAAGGACCTTAGCTGCCTGAGGAAAAAAGACGACTCTCTCCCTTTCTGTATGCTGCGTCTGTGTTGGTGGTCCACTCCAGTTTCTGATCCAGTACCAACCCCGGGTATCTGTAGGAGTCCACAGTCTCCACCAGCTCCTTAGTCTTGGTGGTGTTCAGAAGAAGGCAGTTTTGTTTCTCCTGTCAGTGAAGGTCTCCATCAGCTCCCTGTACTCCCCCTCCTGTGCACCGCTCACCCACGCAACGGCACCTGTATCATCTGAGTACTTCTGGACGTGGCAGGACTCTGAGTTGTATCTGCAGTCTGATATGTAGAGTGTGAACAGAAAAGGAGCCAAAACAGTCCCTTGCGGGACCCCAGTGCTGCATTACAGTGTCCCAGAAACACATCTTCCTACCCTGACATATTGGAAGTCTGGATTTTAGGTAGTCCATAATCCAGGAAGTCAGGGAGGGGGCTACACTCATACCCACAAGTTTGTTGCTCAGTATGGAGGGCTTTATGGTGTTAAAAGCGCTGGAAATGTCGAATAACATTATCCTGACATAAGAACCAGACACATTCAGATAGGAGTATGCCCAGTGCAGCAAGTAAAGGACCGCATCTTCAACTCCTAAGTGTTCCTGATAGGCAAACTGGAGGGGGTCTAGTTCCTCAGCAACCTGCTTTTTCATTCTACGGACAAGGAGCCGCTCCAAGGTCTTCATGATGTGAGATGTCAAAGCCACCATTCTGTAATCATTCGGCTCTACCAGTCGCCCTATATTCGGCGCCAGTATGAGACATGAAGTCTTCCACAACACTGCAACTTTTTTTATCTGAAGACTCAGATTGAAGAGCCTTTGCAGAGGAACTGCCAGTTGCCCTTCACACTCCTAAAGACTTCAAAAGCCATCTCATCATCCCTTGCTTTGATCATACATTAATTAGCAAGGACCACGCATCATGAATTGTGATTAAAGGTTTATTGAATGAACGGCGAGAACGGAAGTCTGGGGAGACGAGCGATGAGGTCAGGAGGTAGACTCAGAGTGGGGGTGCAGTCTTCAGGAGATCGTCTTTCCTGTGCATGCTCAGGACCCCCCAGACAAACCTGAAAGAAAGAGATGTTAGAAAAGGCTAGGACTGTGTGTAAGCTAAACGAGAGGTAGAGGAAGAGGATGGAGGGAAGGGTGGAAGGGATGAGGGTTTGAAGGGATGGAGGAAGTGTCAAAGGGATGAGGGGATGAGGGTCGAAGGGATGAGGGGATGAGGGTCAAAGGGATGAGGGGATGAGGGTCGAAGGAATGAAGGTCGAAGGGATGAGGGTCGAAGGGATTAAAGGGATGATTGGGTTGGGTAGGGAGGGGTGTGAACGAACGTGACAGACGTCGAACGTGAAGCGAGCCTAGCATATAGAGATCACTGATTAGTGAGGTGCGAGATATCTGGGAAGCCAGGTGGATTGAATAAATGTTGATTACTGCTTATGATGAGTTGATGCGTAGTCCCGCTCCTGAACCTAAGTTAACAAATGAACTCCATTTCACTAGCAAGGACCACGCATCATGAATTGTGATTAAAGGTTTATTGAAAGAACGGCGAGAATGGAAGTCTGGGGAGACGAGCGATGAGGTCAGGAGGTAGACTCAGAGTGGGGGTGCAGTCTTCAGGAGATCGTCTTTCCTGTGCCTGCTCAGGACCCCCAAAATGGCCTTAATGATTAGCAGAGGAGCGAGTGAACATGGCGCAGGTCGGGCAGCTTGTTACGAATATACGATCTGTAAGCTGTCGAAGACCAATGGCATAAAATCTGAATCAGGTTGTCTGAAATGCCTGACTGGGCGGCGGAGGTAGCTGCTCCTATGCGAAATGAATGAACCGAATAGTGTTCCGGGGAGATGCCAGACCAGCGGAGAATCTGATGAAAGGGATTCGAGAACCAGAAGCTGGTAGCTGAGCCTCCAATTTGGTGATGAACCGCAGGTTGAATAGTGAGGCGTTAGCGGATAACCCGGGACTGAACATAATTGGATAGCTTATAGGGACTGAGGTCAGAACCCCAAAGAGGTCTGGAGAGATTAGCCCAGTAGTGAATGGGTGTGACATGGATCATCTACATCATTCGAGATGTGGGTTCAATGCACGGAAGAGGACTGATGGCCTAAAATTGGATGATGTTTGCGATCCCTGATCAGGCGGCTGAGGTGCCAATGCGGATTGAATTAATGGAAAAGAACTCTGGTGAGATACTGGACTGGCGGAGAAACTGGCGGGAGTGACTAGTGAATCAGAACCTGTTAGCGGGGCTATTCGATATGCTTTTTAGTTCTGTATATATTCTGTAATATATAGATTCGCAAAGTTTTCTATGGAAGGAACCCCAGCAGATTGCATGAAGCCGTTGACATGGGGTCTGGTCCCATTGATGCAGACCTGCAATCATGGCAGTCCATTCAGCAATCCCTCATACTGAGCAAGCATGAAGCGACGGTGGATACCGATGTCCCCACACCTTCCCTTTGGGAAGAAACCTCTGGGAGAACCTGGCTCAGTACAAGCGGTCATTTGCCGTGACCGTCTGGGGGTCTGAGAAGACAGAAAGGAGGGAGGATGCTCAGTCGCTTTGAGCATCATCTGAGCAGATGCTAACCAACAAGCAGTTGGAGCTTGTATGAATCGAAGAACGCTGACAGAAACAAGGCCAGTAGTTGCAATGACAGCTCTGTTAGGAACAATCAGATTAGATTAAGAATATAGCTTGATTATTAAGGGCTTTATACTTACCTTATTCTGAAACGAGAAGCGGGTCAAATGATGAGGTGTTAGCAGATAATCAGGACTGAACATAGCAGGGATTGGTTTGTAAGGGGCTGAAGTTAGAACTGAGCCGGAATAGGTTGATTCGGACAGAAATGTAGAGCTGGTCTGTTTTGCTTCAGCTTATGATGCAATTGAGGGTGTCCTGACCGAAATTGAGATGTCAGAGAGACTGGGATGAATGAAAAGTTGTGTATGGTTGAAGAGGGGGAAAATTCGGAACACAGGAAACTGAAGCAGGCGAGCAGGAGCATGGACTGAGGAGAGGTCGACGAAGGGGGATAGATAGGAGGAGCCAAGCATAAGAATGCAACGGGGGAAAAGTTGGAGGTGAGCGTAAGCGATGTATAGCTGAGGGAGGTTCTAGCTTTTAAAACCTTTTGATAACATATGTGACTATGATCGAGGGCTGGACAGGGGCTACCTGTCCCCAGCTTAATGAAGATGCTGAGCTGAGTAATAAGATTTGATGGTAGCTACGCAGATTACTATTTATATAAATATACACAGTATAAATATTATTGAACTGGAGTGGGATGAACTGGCAGGTTGACAGGAGAATAAGAATGAAACACCATACGTTACATGAGAGGCCTTGAAGACGTTCCAGCCAGACAGGTAGACAGAGAGGGTACCAGGTGAAAGACTGTTTGAGATCGACGTCCGAGATGGACGTCCGAGATGCGATGGGGTCGTGATGCTGAGGAGGAAATTAAAGATTGTGGCTAAAACTGTTAGTACCGGAGTTTGGTTGAGATCTGCAGTCGGAGGGTGGATGAGATAGACAATGCAGCCATTATGGAAATTTACCGATAAAGGTCTGAGTGGATGAGAATTGAGTTTCACGACCATTTGTGTCCCGAATAAGGGCTGTGATTATGAGGGGGTAAAGGCCAAGGAGAGCGGAGGAAGGGAGGGCAGACTGGGAGAAGAACTCTGGGTCCAGCCTGAAGCGAAACGCGTCCTTTGGTAGTAGCTCCAAAACCAATTGGAGGAGCAGCATCGATATAGCTGAGAATTGACAGGAAGGGAAACGAAATGGTTAATCTCCAAAGGGGAGAGTTATTTGCACTGGAGCCACATCCCTGTACGACACGGCTCGACTAGGGCGAACCGATCGTGGATGCATGGCACGCTGGTGGCATAGGACAAAAGACCGTACCTTGGGAATAATGCTGACGGCGAGAGCAAAGCCCAGGGATTCCGGAGAAGTATACAAAGAGGTAGCCGGTGTTCTAACGAAATAGCGCACCCTTTCAAAATGCTGACCACGGGACGAGTTACCCAACCTATCTTAACCCACATGTTCTATGCCCAGACCCCAAGGTCACAGGGCAACAAAGATACTTGCCTAATAAAAAATTCCCTAAACCTGGACATAAAACATAATTTTAGGTTGATTTGAACTTTTTTTTTTATATACTTGAGCCTTCATTCTTATGTATGTAATTGAATTATGAACTAAATCCCTTTAATTAAGACATTTATTTCTATGCATGATTTAACAGACTTCTGTAGGAAGGACCTACATTTGGAATGGGAGTTTACATGCACCATGAACGAATTAACTATCGGAACAAATAACCCCTCGATTGGAAGGAAATTCGATCCGAATTAATTTGATTGGTGTGAGCAGGAAGAAGGTTGACTTAAAAATGCCGGAACCACCTGCTGGGCAGCTGAAGCGCTTGGCGCAGCAAAGGAACCGGGAGGAGCAGAAATAGAAGGGGGGAATGGAACGGAGCTTGAGGAAAGGGTAAAATAAGGAATGGAGAAATGAGAGCTTGAGGGAGGTATGCTCTGCCTTGATACGGTTGAAAAGAAACTGGCCATATAAGTTGTAAAATCTGAAAAAGAGGGAGCATATGTGGGTGGACATGACGTTTGGCTCCTGGCAAAGGGTGCTATGGGCGCTGGACCTGAGGAAGTTGAGCTGGGGTATGTTGGTGAGGATCCGCCCCCAGAAACAGAGGGGACCCCAACAGAACCAGGAAGTAATCGATGGGAGACGGAGAGAAGGAAAAAGAAGCCTGAAAAGGCAGGATTTATTAGCTGAACGGCTGAAAGGGATGCCTCTTTTTCAGAGCGCTCGCTTGAGCCGCGCCATGGTCCAGCCGTAAATATGGGGCAGCCGGAGGCGGCAGCGGGAGGACGCCAGGCTCGAGGGGAATCCCCGAAGCAGAGTGAGGCATCCCGGCAAGGGCGGGAAGGAGACGAGCGTGGAGCCCGAGCAGTACGGTTGGTAGCCGCAGCATGAGAACTCTGTGGTGATGCTTCGAGCCGTAGTGAAAAGTTCCGAGACGGGGAGGGAGAAGAGGGAGAAGGATGCCGGCTTAATTGGCGGCTGCGAGAAGCTGGAGCCGACGGCGGGGAAAAGGAATGGACTCACACTCTGTGACTATTCAGAGTTCATCAGAGCGACAGCCTGGGGGAAGAAACTGTTCTTGTGTCGGTTGGTTTTGGCGTACAGCGCTCTGTAACGCCGGCCTGAGGGGAGGAGCCTAAACAGGTTGTGGCCAGGGTGTGAGGGGTCAGTGGGGATTTTTCTGGCCCGCTTCCTGACCCTGGCCCGGAATAGGTCCTCAATGGAGGGAAGATCAGTACCTATGATCCTCTCTGAGGACCTGACTGTTCTCTGCAGTCTGTCCTTGTCTTGCCTGGTGGCGGATCCGAACCAGACAGAGATGGATGAGGTCAGGACAGACTGGACCATTGCTGTGTAGAATACGGTCAGCAGCTCCTGAGTCAGGTTGAACTTTCTGAGCTGACGCAGAAAGTACAGCCTTTGCTGGGCCTTCTTCCTTATAAAGTCAATGTGGGAGGTCCACTTCAAGTCCCGTGTGATGGTGGATCCTAGGAACCTGAAAGACTCCACTGTGGGGACTGGCCTGTTGGTGATTATGAGAGGAGATATTGATGGGGGTCTCTTCCTGAAATCCACTGTCATCTCCACAGTTTTGAGCGGGTTTAGCTCCAGGTGGTTCTGACAGCACCAGAGGACCAGCTGTTCCACCTCCCTTCTGTATGCAGACTCGTCGTCGTCACGGATGAGTCCAATGACGGTGGTGTCATCTGCAAACTTCAGGAGTTTCACAGAAGGGTCTCTTGACGTGCAATCAGTGGTGTCGGATGGATCGACGGAGACGGTAAGGATTTCCATGATGAGATGAGCGAACGCACAGGTAAGAGGATTTACGTGAACGCAAGCAAGCACGAAAGGTGGGAAAGAGTCTGGCGAACGTGTGAACGAACCTGACAGACGTCGAACGTGAAGCGAGCCTGGCTTATATTGATCACTGATTAGTGAGGTGCGAGATATCTGAGAAGCCAGGTGGATTTAATTAATGTTGATTACTGCTTACGATGAGTTGATGCGTATTCCCGGTCCTGAACCTCAGTTAACAAATTAGGTCCATTTTCTAGTACTTCTTTGTGCTCCTATTATACTTTTTTTCCATCTTAGAACACTCTCTACTCCCTACTCCATATATGGTTTATTTTTTCTATTTGATTTCCGATCTTTATATCCTGCTTTACTGAAATCTAAGATAAGTACTTCCCTCTTCTGCTTTAAAATGCAATGGCATCTGGTTAATTTGGAGGACAATTTGGACATTTTTGGATTAAAAGCCCTTTTTCTCAAACAGCATGATCAGAAAGAGAAGACTTCATGATTTTTTTTCAGTCATGCACCAAATGTATAAAATAAGAATAAAGAGAAGATATATCACCCGTGTTATATAGGACATATGGATGATTACTCTTACATGATGTTAGAACTGATGATGATTCTGTTTGTATTCAGTGTCAGTAAAACAAACAAAATGAAAAAATGTACTTAATAACTTAAAATGTACTGATCAAGAACTGGTGTACAGCCCCTATTTGTAAAGATAAACCATTGACTTCTGTTAAATTTGGAGCAAATTTCTGAAACATGTAATTGCCCTTTTCAGTGGGATCAGAGGGTGTGTCCTAAATTATTGGTCACCTGAAACAGAAGTTTTTGAACGACATTTTACAGAACAGTTTAAAAGGTATCTCCTTAATTTTATTCCTTTTTATACATTATTCTAATTTTCTAAAGTTTAGCTGGGAAGATAAAAAGGGTAAAAGCATTTAAAGCATTAATAAATGTATAAAGAGATACTTTGATGCTTGCTCTAAACTTACATTGAGTACCTACTGTATTTTTCCAGATATCTCAGAAAAAACACACAGGCTGTTGTATGGTGTCCTAATTCTCACATAGCTGCATGTGAAAACTTGACATAAAAATGTACTTAGGATTTAGTTTGTTCTTCACTGATGATTTTAGACGACGGGAAATTACTGAGTTTCACATCTTTCACAGCTTTTAGGAATAAAGCAACACCTGCATCAAAGAGTTTTAGTAGAAAATCCTTTGGGGTTTTTTCTTTGAAAAAAGAGGGAACATGTCAATATCAAACATGTTCCGTTTTGACATTGTAGGTCCAAACAAAACAACATGACCAGCACTGTATTGGAAAAAAAGTACCATTAAAGTCAGAAAGATGGTCAGAAAAAACAAGAAACTGAATAATCACGGTAACACATGAATTTCTCCAATAAGCTTCTTGCTAAAAACAATCAGAAATTGTGTTTCATTCAGTGGCATCCAGGGTGCATTTTACACTCTAACGGAAGCAGAAAATTGTAATAGATTGAGCAAAAAAAGACATCCGCTGGTTAATTGAATCATTGCGGCTGAATAGGTTTGAGATTAATTCCACGTAAGGAAAAGATCAAAAGCGTCCCAGTAAGAAGGAAGTTGAGGAAAACAAGAGCACTGAAGCTTGTGGGATAATCCTATTAAGAGCTGTACGTTCATTCAGACTGAAAATGGTTTGTTGTACAGTAGCTATGGAAGAGATTTGGGTTTGAACAGGAGAGAAAACCAGTAATTATACTTCTGATTTAAAGCGATGGAGTGATTTATTCTGAGCTCTCTTTAATTGTTGCTATGAGCAATGACCAACTGCAGCGAAAATTATTTTAGAGGCTGTTTTGGAACAGATTGGATTATAATGTGTCATTGCCTAATAATGATCACCAAAAACCTATTTTTCTAACACATGATAAATGCATGCAGTATATGTTGTGAATCAATGTATCATATAACAAATCAGGGCTATCCTTCTATATTGCTAAAGTTTGACAGAGAATGTGGTCTCAAGCATTGTAACTTGTGAATAAATACTAGATTATCAAAATCAAATTATACGGAAGATGTATAAATCAGAGCTAATTGGCATAAAAACAGGGAGAACCCTCTCTTACATGCTGGCAATTCAGGATTAATGGTTGAGTCAACACAGAAAATAATAAATCCAGAAAGGTTAAATGTGGTATTCACTAAAATTATTTGTATTTTTTGTGAGAGAGGTGAAGCCTGTGATAAAAGTCACGGGATGCATTGATATTTTACTGTTCAGAAAGATTTACCAACAGAGTAGTAAACTCTAAAGCCCCACCGTACCTGAAAACTCTTGTCCAGGTGTTTTTTGACTAAGGATTTGTGTTCTTACAGGGTTTTCTCTGTGATTTGGGTATTATCAATTAAACTAAATATGCAGACAGCTTTTTTGTTCTCATCTATATGATCTGTCTAGGTCGGATTATAGATTACTACAACTGTGGTGTGTAGAAACTATTGGCTTTTTTAAATCAGTGCACAATGCATTTATTGTTTACTGGAGCTTTTGATCAAATAATCTGACTAATGATCTGTTCACATGAAATTGAAGATCCATTTAGCATTTTAACATGTTTATACAATAGTATTAAGAGTGACAAATTTAGCTCTCTTTTTGAATCAGAGCTTAAAATGTTTTGCTATTTTATAGAATTTTCTTTGATTTTATATTCCTGTCAGTTTACTTACTGTTTTTTTCCCCCTTTCATGTTCTTCTGATAACACTCATTCACAAAAGAAAAACAATAAAAAAGTTGCTTTATCATGCAAGTCATATTTATTCTCAAATTGTCAGTCTGATAAAAACAGAAAAAAGAGAAAAATATACAAAAAACTGCAACCATTGCAAACTTAGACCAACTAAACTGAAGATTTTCTAATTGATTATATGTCAAACATCTTGTCAAATTACTCAATATCAAACAATAAAATCAAGTGTCATTGAACTAAATAAGAAAATGCAATATATTAGAATAAATAACTCATTATCAACGCAAGCATGGTTACATCACTGACTAAAATATTTGGAAAATACAATGCCAACTATTTACTGACAATATGAGTTAAACAGTACAGTTGTTGTTTTTCACTTTGTGATTGTCTTCCTCACAGTTGCTCACAGTTGTATTTTCTTCTGTGACTGTGTATTTCATTCCACAGAGCAGAAGTTTCCCAGACTGTTCTCTCGGGTTTTGGGAATCTCATTTTGATCCAGTAGTCGGTATTGGAAGGTAACACGGTTGATGTAGTTCCCACTGGAGACCAGTCTAATCACAGAGTTATCACAACCAATCTTCATCTGGGCTTAAGAGTAAAAGAGAAAAACACAGAGAGGTTAAAAAAAAGGAATTTATACTGAAGAGCCCTGGTTTTATAGAGGTTCCTTTCAGTTTGTTGATGCAAGTTGTTTGTGAACGCTAATGTTTCGAAAAGTATGCATTCACTGGTCAAGCACACCTGTCTAATTGTTTGGATAAGATAAACAACAAAAAAGTCAATCAAAACGTTGCAATTTGGTGCAGGATGGTTTTTAGGTCAGAGATGATTACCACAATCAAGGTAGAGAGAATACTACAGATTTGCTTTAGCAGTAGAACACTGCTTCGGCTGTTACTGCTGTCAGATAAGACCTGTAAACTTGGGGTACTTTCTAACCATTCTGGTCTTTTGGCTTCTTAGTACAGTCTGAGCATATTTTAGGCGCAACATTCAACCTGAGTGTTGTTGTGGATCATGACCATCTCCTTGTGACCACAGTGTACCCATCCCCTGGCGGCTACTTTAAGCAGGACGATGCATTATACACCAAAGCTCATCTAATCTCAAATTGTTTCTTGAATATGATAATTTGTTCACTGTCACAGGTTATCAATCCAAAAGAGCACCTTTGGTATTAGCTGAAATGGAAGATTCCCAACAGACTTGCTAATAAATCTGTTGAAACTCTGTAGTGCTATCATATCAGTATGGACCAAATCTCTGAGGAGTGTCCCTGTAACCTGGATAAATCTTAGCTTAGGAAAACTGAAGAGGTTCTGGTGTCAAAATGGGTTGCAATTCATTACTAACCATTGAATAATATTGAACATGTACCTAAAAATCTGTTCATTATTCAGAGTCATGGTAATGCAAAAATTTGTAATAAATCAATAAAACAATCATCTTAGACAAGCAAACATCCGTAGTTAACTGACATTTCTATCCTCTTCAGTTTTTTTTTAGATCAAAGCAAATTAATTTTCACAAGGCTTCAGGAAAGTACTGTTTTATTTTAATTTTTAACTCTGTTTTATAATCTATGATCTATCTGCAGGCTTGAGGTGTGAGTTTATGATTGTAGCCAACAATCATTCAATGAACTTATGCTGGTTGAAGATAGCTAATGTCTGACAAGTAAATAGCATCAGCAAGTCCTGGCAGATGTAATACTTTGCATGAAAATGTCAAATGTTTGTCTGATTTGTTGTTGTTGTTTGTCTTGTTTTTTTTGTCTTATTCTTTTGAGGAAACAAATCAAGTGTTATATAATGTTAGTGAAATGTAAAAGAATGGGGATACATTTGAACATCTTGCATCAGTATAATAGCATTCTACTACTTATTGTAAGGAAACACTAAAATAATAAATTCAAAACGATATAAACAAATCGAAAACACTTGCTTAATGTTTCATTGTTTCAGTCATGCCGAAGTCTTTAAGTAGGTTCTGCAAGCTGTGTAAAACTTCAATTAACAATACTTCTTAGATCATACAGATTCACAAAAAAAACTTTCCAGAGGCAATTACAACAAAGGGTCTACTTTGGATTTGTTGTTCTGCAAAGAGGAGAATAAATTTGTGCTTTTGTTATGCAAAATGGGAGAAAATGTCGAATTAGCATCGCAAATATTTGGGCTTCCGTCATGTGGGATGTTATAATTTTGCAGGATTCATTTGAAGCATAGTCTGGCAATTTAAAAGCATTGTTCACTGCTAACCTAATGGTGTTATATGAGAGTGGTACAAAAACAGGAAGCCCAAATGTAATTGTTCTGTTTTGAGACAAAACAAACAGCAAGCTTCTGATAAAAATCAGAGCATAATGTACTGCCATTATGGTGGTGATGTGGTCTGAAATGGTTCTGTTTAAAAGTCTGTAAATGGATGGAGAAGCAGTCTTACCGAGCCCACTGAGGGAGAAACACAGGTCGGCTACAGGGAACATCTTGGAGGTGTCCACACCATTTCCTCCCAACAGCTCCACATAGTCACCGGATCCTGAACAGCCCGACCAAATCTGTCTCTGTAAAAACAGGTACACAAAATAAATTAACGAGTGTGGATTTTTAACAGCTCATGTCACACACACGTCTATTAGGACCAAGAATGTGGGATTGACAGTGTTCTTCTGCATCAGCATATACTTAAGGCTGCTACATCAGTTTCGATTGATTGATTTATTCATTTAATCTGTAAGAAATTACTAGACAGACATTTCACTGCTGTGTAACTGTCCTCAAGTGTTAACATAATTATTTAATTAATTAATTAAAAACTAGGTCAAGCCTCACTTTCACTTCCAGAGGTGAGTAACTCTTCATTACTGCACACAGCATTGTCTAATGAGAGATCTAGTAATTTTATTGTTGGGTCATTGCTGCAATACTGGAGTCACGCCTATGTTGATTGTGCAGCACATATAACTCATCAAAAATATAAACGCAACACCTTTGTTTCTGCTCCCATTTTTCATGAGATGGACTTCACGATCTAAAATTCATTCCAGATACACAATATTACCATTTCTCTCAAAGATTGTTCACAAATTGTTCAGTCTAAATGTGTGATAGTGAGCACTTCTGCTTTGCTGAGATAATCCATCCCACCTCAAAGGTGTGCCACATCA
Source organism: Apricaphanius iberus (assembly GCA_028564705.1). Classification (NCBI taxonomy): domain Eukaryota; kingdom Metazoa; phylum Chordata; class Actinopteri; order Cyprinodontiformes; family Aphaniidae; genus Apricaphanius; species Apricaphanius iberus. The sequence goes on from JAPXFQ010001894.1 coordinate 134,686, forward strand.
AGATGCTGATCCGACATCATGATTAGTGCACAGGTGTACCTTATACTCCCCACAATAAAAGGCCACCAGCCCAGGACCTCCACATCCAGCAGGTTCACCTACAAGATCGTCTGAGACCAGCCACTCAGACAGCTGCTGAAACAATTGGTTTGCATAACCAAACAATTTCTGCACAAACTGTCAGAAACCGTCTCAGGGAAGCTCAACTGCATGCTCGTCGTCCTCATTGGGTTCTTGACCTGACTCCAGCGGCACACCTGTGAGGTGGGATGGATTATCTAAGCAAAGCAGAAGTGCTCACTATCACAAATTTAGACTGATTTGTGAACAATGTTTGAGAGATGGTAATGTTGTGTATCTGGAATGAATTTTAGATCATCCATTAGTCCATCTCATGAAAACTGGGAGCAGAAACAAAGGTGTTGCGTTTATATCTTTGTTGAGTGTATGTAGTATGGAAGGTGAGAGCTGCAGCAGACATGTGACAGAATGTATACAACCCAAAGAATCTATAGTGTCTATAGTAATCAAATTATGCACTCTAAATAGTCAGATAAATAACGACTTGATGCTGGAATTTTTTTTCAGTGGCATCATGTGCTCCTATGTCATTGGTATTAAATAAGAATGCATGGTAATTTTGCCTTTGAAACACTAATAATATTACAGAGGTAAGAAATGTAAAATAAAAAACATGAAACACAATAGAAAGAGAAAATGCAACAAACCGGAAATGAAAACAATGACTTGTTTTCTGCTCTACTTATAATTGTGAAGTAAAATCTGTGTTGCAAATATAGGATCTTACACATAAAGGATTACAAAGAAACCAAAACTACTCTAAACTACATTAAAAGTGATCCCATTCAATCACACTGAATGTTTATTAATACATTCATAGTCTGTAAAGATAATCCAGAAACTTATTGGTGGGATGTCTAAAGTGTAACCCACCTCTGGCCCAATCTCTGTTTGATGCAACCTCTCACATCCCTCATCATAACCCCAAATCTCAAATTTAAATGCATTCTTTAAACGTTAATCCCTCATACGTTTGACACTTTAGTTACTAATTATAGTAATAATTTGACACAAAAACCAACAAAGAGGTTATATTCTACTTTGCCATACCACATTCTATAATCAGACATGACCTTATCTGGAACTTCTAATAAAACTTCTGCTATTCACTTTAAAGAGGTTTCTTCTAAATATGAGTATTGGCATCAGTCTGGTAAATTTACTTTCTGTGCAATTAATCATAATGTCAATAGTCTACCAACCAGTGTTATATTAGGCGCCAAAAAACCCATCACACATCTTGATTGTTAGAGTTTTATCAGAAGGACTTTCAGAATATCAATACTTTTCAAACACAACAAGGTGTTTGTGTAGTGATGATTAAAGTTTTCAGTTTGAATATTTGATGGGCAGTTAAGTCATAATTTAATTTAATGGACATTTAATTTCAGCTCATATCGCAGTATGTTTTCCTCTGCCAAGGAAGTTATGTTTTTGAAAGGGTTTGTTTTTTTGCCTCTTAGTTGGCCACTTAACTCAAACATTATTGACAGATTTTGATTATTTATTTCTTAGGGAATGTCTGTAATGGACCAGGAACAAGTGATTCGATTTTGGAGGAGATCTGGAATATTTTGCTATTTTTTTTCATTAATCAAAGCTTTTTTTCGTTGTACCAGATTGTTGAAAGTCAAATAAAATAATGTTTTTGATTTATTTTTATGTACCTAGGTTCAGCTGTAAATAAAAACAGTCATTCGACAGAAGCAGTACAGTTCAGGGCCTGAATATTTCTAGTAAAGAGGGTTTGGTTTAATTTTTTTTTTGAGTTAGCACATTTTCCGTACACATTTTGTGTTTTCCAGACAAAATAACACAACTATTAAATCCTGACGTGGGGAATGCAATCCAGAAAACGTCAAAACATGGATGGAATATAATTTTTTTTCAAAGAATATTTTTTTTCTAAGAAAAAAAAAGTCATCCTTTCATTTGAAAAATACTCAAATACTCTAGCATAACCTAGATTACCGTTTCTACATGTACCAAACCATGAAGAACATATAAATCTTGTTTAAGATGTCAACATACATATTTTTATTACTTACTAAATAATAAAAATAACATTCAGTGCCAAATCTAATACATTTAAATAGATATCATTGTTTTTGCTCTTGGAAAATCATATTTTAGGGAAGGAAATAACAATGGTACTTGTTTCCTTTTTGCTTGTTGGGAAGACTTGAAAAAGGCATCACACAAAATCCCTCAGATGACAAAAATTAATAACTTAATGCTTGGTGTAATGGTTAAAAAATAAGCAAATTGAGAAAAAAAAAAAGTTTTTTTTACCTTGAAACTCCTCTGATTAGACATCACAGTGGTTATGCTAACATAAAAAGTATGTTGCCAGATAATATATTTATCTTTAACTGCTTTTTGCTTTCCACCCTCACCATAGAAAAAAGCAGCAGATCCTATGCCTTAGTAATATTGATTCTAGAGTTAAAAGGGGGTGAAAGGAATGAAATGGCAGTCAGCCTAGTGACACTCCTGAAGTGAGTACAGTTCATACAGGCATTTATTTATATAGCACTTTGTTGTGGAGGGAAAGGAAGATATATATATATATATATATATATATATATATATATATATATATATATATATATATAGTTTGCAACAAGCAGTATCTAATGTCTGGAATCTTGCTGAGCAACTCAAAAAAAAATATGTTGCACAAAATAAATTATTACCTAAAAATCTCAATCTGTTTACTTAAAACATCACTTGTGCCACCTGTGTTTAATATTAAAAACAGCATTTATGCCCTCAGAGCTGTGTTGGCATCATCCATTGTTTAAGCGTGTTTTGTTTGTTGCTTTTATAAGCTGCATTACTGCTGCGTACTGAAGTTAGAGGATAGAAAGATACTCTGAGCGGATAGGATTTGGGAGAACTACTGCCCCTTACTGGTTTGCCACGTCTAAGAATTTGCTAAAAAACGCATTTATCTGGTTTCGTGTGGATGGAGATGTTTTTTTTTCAAGGAGCGGGGGAAAATCTTTGTTTTTTTTTAAAAGCCGGCTACTTGTGGACATGGCCTGAGATTGCTGCTTAGCCCCAGGTTTGGCATCCAGTATGGCGACATAACATAAAGAATGTTTTTAAAGATGTTAGTATGTACTTTTTATTATGAGTTTGTATGTATTTACCTTACAAACAATGGCACAGCTTGTGCTATGTATTAGGCTACCTACTTGAGAATGTTTCTTTTAGTGTTTGAATTAGAGGCCTTAGTTCAGAATGTTTAGGTATAGGACTTTTAAACATAAACTGATTCATTTTGAGCCTCGGTGAACTGCATTCCTCACTAGGTAATGTTAAGAGTGTACTGGGTTAGAACTGTCTATGAATTAAATGTAAAGGTCATTTTGAATAGAGAACCTGTAAAAATCTTGCTAATTGTATGCTAATTACATTGTTTTTTTTTATTAGTCGAGTGTCCTGTCTGTCTGTGTCTCACCAAGGGGGTGATCTCATTGCTTTTGGCATCCCCTAAGCTGAGATCTGTCACTTGCATCTCCACTGGGTAGATGATGGAGAAGCTGCAGTTCCGGCGCTGATGCGGCATCACCATGGTGAAACTGCCCTCTGGACTCTGAGACATGATGTTGCAGGCTTTGCACATACGAGCATACACATGCACGGATACACACACACAAAACACATGTACAGTACACACACGCAGAGAAGGAGAGGTTTCAAATTTCAACAGTTCCATCATTGCCTGAGAAACTCATTACTTATACCTTATGTGGCAAATTGGACATAATCGGGGTGAAGCCAGGGATGAGACCCAGTTAAGACTGAGTGTGAAACAGCTTGAACTTATAGTGGTAAGCAGCACTAGATGGGTACAAGATGGAGTCAAAATCTTATATCAGTGTAGCAAAGCTTTTTCAGATAATATAAACAGCTATGCTGATGACAGTAAGATTTATATAAACTCAGCATAGTATCAGCTGCACAAAAATAAAACTCAATCATTCATTACCTATAATAAATCAGTATAAATCTTCCCCATCTCACTCTTTCTCAGGCGTCTTTGTCTAAGTGATTGTTATGTTGCTTTGCACAGTGTAAACTAGCAGCTAGAAAACAGGTGCATCCTTCTTATTCAATATCTTCATGTCGCCCTCAACTCTAATTAACGCCTGATTGAGCACAAATGTCCAGGAAGAACACACATACACGTACACAAAAAATGCTCCACAATCCAAACTCTTCCTGAAACATACAGGAAAATAAACAAAACAACCCTGACATGGGTGAAAGACCTTGAATCTTATGCACCATTGAAGTATTTTTATCTAATCAACGACTTGTGATTCTTGCCATTGCTGCTCTACCTTTCCTAAAATGGGAGTTGGGCTGCAGAACTCACGGAAAGGGTTGTGCACTTTTTTGACAGTGAGGGTGAAGCTGCTCTCAGGGCTGTGAATGCGAAAGAAGATCATGGCAACATTCTGGGAGGATCGACCGGAGACTGGTGACGCAGCAGAGGAGCAGTAGTCAGTGTAGCGCTCGTGTGGGAGGAGAGGGTGATCATTGCTGCTGGGGAACTTCTCACCCTTGAGAACCCAGCCGTCAAAAATCTACAGAAACAGAAGAAATTAAGCACTCAGTTTGAAGCAGGTCAGATATGTTTTATGCTAAATAAAAGCTTTTAATTTGAACTTCCAAATGTCAATGTGTTTATATTTTAGAAAGTAATTCAATTATATAAGAATATGTTTGAATATGCTGTGATGGACTGGCGACATGTCCAGGGTGTACCCCGCCCCGTTGACAGCTGGAGTTAGGCACCACCCCACCCCACCCCCCACCCCCCGCGACACCTTGAGGAATAAGCGGTTTAGAAAATGGATTGATGGATGGATGGATGTTTCAATATGTTTCCTCTTTAAATTCAGATTTAATGCAACTATGAAAAAGAACATTAAAAAAGCTGCCAAAACCTCAACTTTTGAAAACTTGCTTTTGATCTATAATGCATGTAAAGGTGCCAAAAATAAAATATTCTATTTATGTTTTTATTAACTACAGATTAGCTGATCATCACAACATTCATCTTTGTACTGTATACTGTATCCCAAATATCTGAAAAATACAAAAAATATTATGTAAATTTAAATTGAACTGCCAAAACAACAGGGTAAGAAATAACTTTAAGCTTACTGTTTTGAATCTTTTGTTGCCTCAGAAAAATATATATATGTATGTTACAGTCAGCACTTTTTGGCATTAAGATCATCCCTCAGCTCAACTTTTAAACCTAGCAAGTATAATCATTTTCTCATTTTTTTCTCTCTGCCAAAAGCCTGTTTCCAATTTAGCCCACTTGAACCGAAACTGCAGTGTTACTAGGGGGCTTGGCTCCTGAACTGAAGCTTTTTTCCTCCTACATTTGCTCTTGGCACAGCACAAAGGATCTGCGGTGGTGTTTTGCCCTCAAACAGTGCCCTAGCCCTATTTGGCATAATTGTAATCCAATAGAAGAAGATGAAATAGAATGTATGTCCTAAATTGCAATGCCATGAACTTCCTGCCTTGTGGTTAAAGAACAGAGGTTATTTTGGAACAACCTTTATGAAGTCTCCAGCACTGCAGTCGATGCTGACGTCAGAGAGCTCCAGACTGATGACCTCACTTGGCTCAGCAATGATGAAGGCAGCACAGGCCAGCTGTGGCCGGGATGCCACAAATGTAAAATAGCCTTCAGTTGCCAGCATGTCCAAGCATCCTTTAAACATCACAAACAACAGAGTTTCAAACATTTCATAGGGCATTGCAATGGCAAAGGATACACTAACTCAAATAAACTTTTTGGGGAATTTACAAAGTGAAAGTTTTTCCCCTGTTTTTCACTTGACTACTGTACTTCTACACTGGAAATCACAAACCGCATTGCATTAAATACATGCAGGGTGAATATGTCCATCAAGTCCAGCAGCTGAGAGAAATTTTGACCTAATTTTGCATCAGGTTTAATGTGTCCTCTTTTCAGCCACAAATGTTGAGTTCAAAAAGAGGGAAATTTTCTGATAAAAAAGAAAAAAATTAAATAAACAGAGAACTATAGGAGTGCATGGGTTGCGTGCTTCAAAAATTTAACAAAACATCTGACAGATTCCTCAGTTGTTCAGTTAACTGATCAGGAAGATTGCGATTAAGACGTTGTTTTCCTCCATTTCCTCTCTTTCACTTGCCAGCCAAAATCTAATAAATGAATTAACATCTTTAAAAAACTCAACACAACTGGGAAAAAAATTTGGAAAAAATTCTAATAAATTTATCTAAAATAGTATATATTGTTTAATATTTAATTAGATAAATGAAAAATTCTTAGTGAAAATTTAAAGCCAATTTATCTTATAATTTATGTGCAAATATCTACGTTTTCCTTAAAATATATCATGGTATATTTGCTTCAGTGTTCTGTCACTGGGGCTCATCTAATACTAATCAAAGACCCGATAACTTTAGGGGAGTACATTTCAGACTATTTATTTTGACCTTTGTAAGTCCTCTGACTTTGATGGATAAGGCTGAGATACCAAAATAAATTCATATGTTGCAGCAGTGCGCCACTGTGAAAGAATTGGTAAAATATTAAAGTGCCTGAGCAAATAATGTCAATATCTTTTTTAGCATAAGTTGTTAATTTCCGTATTTATGATTGTATTCCTAGTTTAATTGAGTAGGCTATTAACAACTAAACTAATTAAAATGTTTTAAAATTGAATTATGTCACGTTTGGACCCACGTATTAAAGCACAGCTCTATAAAGGTCTTACTGAGAGGTCGGCGAAAAATAAAATCCTCTGATTCCCGTTTCTGGGCCAAACTGATCAGAGAATACAATCCATCTGAAGCCTCGTTGTCCTGCTGAGAACATGACACAAATATAAAATCAGTCACTAACTAAGGTTTAATCTGCATGGTTCTTATCAATAAACCCCACTCCATCATTTCATTTACTTTAACTTCAAAAAAAGTTTGACCGTACCTCGATGTAACGAGTGAGTCCGGTGCCTGAGAACAGCGAAATGAGACAGAGAAAAAACTGAGCACGCAGAGCCGCGGACATCCTGAAGAGCGTCTCTCCACAAGTGTTCTCCGAAGCGCAGAGGGGGAGTAACTACGCATCCTGTGATGTGGCAGCTTTTATAGCAGCACAAACAAGCAGGCAGACCAACATCGGAATCACAATAAGAACGCTGTGTTTTTTTTTTACGGAAACCATAAAGAGCGTCTATTTAAAGCCATATTCGAGCATTTATGCATGATCGGCAGCGTGGAAACTAATGACGGCGGATGATTTGATTAAAAGAAATGCGGCCTCATTAAAAGTCATGTTAAACAAACCGAAGAGCAGCAGTGCATTCATTTTGTATGTCGCTGTTTCTCCGTGATAATGCCTAAGATAAAGCCCCCCCCCACCATCTCTTTTTTTTTATAAAATAAAAAACAATCTAGAGTGAAAAAGTAGCACACCTGTGGTTTGCAGCCTGAAAATCTGGCAGAAATCAAAGTAAAACGGAATACTACGTTTTTTTAGATGAAAAGTAATTAAGGGATTGTGAATTTAACTGTAATGTTGCTACTCAGTTCATTCCCAAGACATAAAGATTGATCTTTGCAAATGAACACAGGAAAGAGGGTTTGTTTGCACAAACATAATGTTAAGTCATTGCATACTGTGGAAGTATAGTTGTTCACTGATACTAAAAACCTCAAAGTTAGTATTAACTGGGGATTGTCAGCAAGTTTATACTTTTCAGAAATATGTGAAATTGCATTCAAAGTACAAACCTAATAATGAGGCTTTTCAAGTGTAATGATTTGAGTAAAATCTTTTACATATGAAAATTCAACAAAAATTATAATACTGCCATTGTTATATCAGTACCGGTCTCGATGGATAAGTCCCATGTAGATAGATGCGGGGTTGTCAAAAATATATGTTGGTTTTGAATAGCTTTTTTTTATTAAGATGTAAAAAGACATCAAAATATATTAACTGCATTAGTTACAATACATTTGCAATGGTAAATAAACAATACAAACAATACATAAGTGACTTGTACAGTATTCTTAAACTTAAAGTTTTCATATTTGTTACATTACAACCACTAGCATTGTGTGTTCTATTGGGGTAGAGCATCACAAAGCATCACACATTTGTGAAGTTTTCCAAAACAAATCTCAAGTGTGCCATGAGCATGAGTATTCAGTCCCCTTGTGTCAGTACTTTGAGAATTAAGGAACATTTGTAGCAATTAAAGCTGCAGAACTTTTGGGGTGTCTCTTTACCAGCAGATCTGGCCTTAGCAGAGCCCTGGGCTAGCCTGCCTGCCAGATTTTATGAGAAGATGAGTTATAGTTGTTTTGTCAACAGAGTCTCCCTTCTGAGCTGTGGTCCTCTCGAATTCCGTTACAACAGGTTTCTTGGGCATTTCTCTGATTAAAGATCTCCTTGCTAGGACCTTTGATTAAAGTGGATGGGATTGTCTTGGTAAGTTTACAGTTATTCACTCTGTTTATTGTCAAATGGTGGAATTATACAGTGCTTTTTGGGATTTTTAAAGCAGAGATATACTTTAACCTTAGTTATCCACATCTTTATACCTGACCTGTAGCCTATGTTCCTTGTTTTCCATGATGCTGGTTGTTCAATAAAGTTAAATAACAAACCTCTGAGACCCTCACAGAACAGTTACATATATACTGAGATTCAGTCAATTTACCAGTCCCCCTTCACTTCATGACTACTTTCTGCTGGTATGTCACATAAAACCCCAGTAAAACACATTTAACATGAAAAAATGTAAATAAAAAAAATCTTAAAGGGTACCAGTTTGCAAATACTTTTGCAAGGCATGCCAGTTTTTTTAATATAGTATGAGGAAATAGTTACCACGATTGCATGACACAATCTGATTTTCTCCATAGTATGATTGTGTAGCATCTAAATCATCCCTGTGAAACATTACTACATTTATTAATTAATGCACCACATTTTCTCTACAGCATCTGTTCTCTGCTTAATTTTCGTAAGAGAACTACCTAAATCTTTTCTTCCCAACTCGGGAGTAAGTCAGTAGTGGAATTATACACCAGAAAGACTGGAATGTATACTTGAAGGAAGAAAATTAGGCAGTCCACATAAAGACAAGGTCTGTGATGTAATTTAGCTTGTGACCACATTCCCAACTGATTGGTAGAAGACTAATTTTGCGTGTCTATGCTACATCTATGAAAGGTCAAACTCTGAAGTTGCTGAAAGTACGAGATGATCATTCTGTCAGTGTCCGTGCGCATGCATCCCATAAAACCGCACTCACATTCTCACATTTGTCTCACTGCGTGTGCAATTATACACAGTTAATGATGGGTGACATTTTCTCCCAGTGATGAAGGTCTTTGAAGCCACACGCAGGACTGTAAACCAGAAAAAAAAACAAAAAAACACCAGTAATGAATGTTTTCTGGAATCGAGACTCAGGCCGTTGCTTCACAATGATGATGACCTATTCAAGGTGTATTATCTTCATCTTAAAAGCCAGTGGTCTTTGATTATAATTAGATGTCTTACAGAGTTTTTGGTGTCTGAATTTATTAACTGCATAAGTTAGTTCTGTTAATGTTAAGTATGGGAGGATAACAAGAAAATTGTAGTACTAAACATGATGTGTGTGGAAGTCTGTATTTCACTGGACTTTATGAACTTTGTGTATATGCATTTGCGATTTAAACTAATCTTGTGATACTGTGATACAAACAGTAATTATTTCAAACAAACTAACTGAATATTTTCACAGGGAACCCATATTCCAACTAGACAGCTCTAAATATTTAACAGACTCAGATTACAAGTCTGTATCTTTGAAGAAATAAGCTTTTATTTTCTAAATATATATGCTATATATTTTTATTTAATTCAATTGACTTTGTTTATATTGCACTAATTTACAACAATACGCCTCAGAGGGCTTAATAATTTAAAAATAAAGCAACACCAGACCTAAACCCAAAAATCAGAACATTTTTAACAAAATAAGTTTCACATGCAAATACGAGCATTTGGTGCAACAGTGTGAGTGTGCAGAGATTGGTTAAAAAATCCAATATGATGATAGGATGTGGAGGGAAAACTTAGAATCTAGAAACATGACCACGTCACTCTTTTAAAACCTATACTATAGCGAGTGATTTAAAACAGAGTATAACATGAAGAATCTGTAAATAATAAGGTACTCATAGAGCCATGTTAGTTGGTAATAAGCAAATGCAAAATTCCAGCTTTTAGTGGAGCCATATATTCCTCCGTTTTTACCTTTTATAATGCACATTTATATTAATGAAAACAACAGTAATAACTCAGTAAGAATGAATACCCAAATACAAAATATGGATCTGGGTCTTGCAAAAGCATTTTCCTTGTATACAAATCTGGCATAACATCATAACCACTTTCCTCACCGTCACTCAATCAAAATGAACTTCAGCTATTTCAGTTTGTCTAACACACTGGATGCCACAGATCAACCTTCTTTCCATCAGTCAGGCTTGGAACTTGACAATATTTTACCCCTTTTTGTGACTTGGACCACTTTTTCCTCCTTCTATATGTTGCCAATATATGATTGTCACCACCACAGACGGGGGACATTTCACAAAAAAAACTACTCTGGAAATGTTCTGTGCCAGTCATCTGGTCATAAATAATTTGCCAGATCTTAAACTCGCTCAAATCCTGATACTTCTCTATTTGTCCAACTTTGCCACATTAGATTTGAGGACTGCAGGGTATGGTGTGAGTTTATTTTTTTTTATTAAAATATATGCAGTATAATTTTCTGTAATATAATGCGGATTGTCACCACTTCTTGGAAGGCACCAACGAGCTAATATGAACGCAGCAATTCAACGAAAAAAATAAAATAAACGCAGTATTTGTTTTCATTAAAATGCAAAATGTAGGTAAAAAAGTGAACATACAAACAAAGCTGCGTACCCTACCTTATTTTTTCCCATTATAAATTGCAGTGAATCAATTTTTTAAGTTTTTAGCATTTTTGTCATTACTAATTAAGTAAAATGACAAAACCATATTAAATATACAAAAAAAATATTTCACTCACCAACATGGACGTTCTTCACATGAACTGCTTATTTCAAAATAAACATATATTATCCTTTCTTTACAGTAGGCCTATCTCCTTATTTTTTCTTGAGCTTTTCATTGTGGAACTCTTTTTCACTGCGTGCTTGATCGCTAGGCAAACGTTTTTAAAAGCACCGTAGCTTTAAAGTGCCCAGGCGTGCTTTGATGTCTCGTCGGTTCTCCTCCTTCAGCCATTGTAGGTTAAAAAATACAATGTTGCCTGTCAGTTACAAACAAATCTTCAGATTTAGTTAAGATATTTTTTTAAATGTCACCTTTCAGGCTCTTGAGTGCTTATCCAATTAAATAAAGTATACATGTTAACTTCAGCATAATGCGTTTTAGCTGACATCAGAGCCACAGGCTTGAGAGCTGATTGGCTATTACAACTGACATTCGTCCTTGGTCAGACAAACTTTGCCATCTATCCCACATGGAATACTGAGCATGCATGCCCATGGGTGCTCGGTATTCCATGTGGTTGCTCGGGCCCGAAGCACTCATGGAATCGGCTCCTATTAGCTCGGTGTATGATACACTGCCAGTTTTTGGAGTGTGTCTAACCAGCTTCGCTGATCACAGTCTTGCCTTAAAACCTCAGTACCTTTTCAATGTGCAGTCAGTTCCCCGTCACCAACATGCAATGAATACAGTGTCTGGGAATCTTTTCTTTAGTTGATTTATTTACCTGGACCATGCATAAAGTTGAAAGTATCTGCATATTTGCACAAAGTGGTCAAAGTTGTGAATACTAATCTGTGAAAAAGAAAGAGACTTTGGATTTTGAGTCACCATTCTAAAAAAATGATCAAATAAGGAAAAAATTCTGTTAATGCAGCCCCTGCTCGTGGGGTAAACATGACCTTGAGAACAGTGAGAACACAGCCCAGAACTACATGAGTGGAACTGGACAATGACCTGAAGAGTGCTGGGATCACAGTAACAAAAGTTATTATTAGTAACACACAACGTTGTCACGGATTGAAATGATAATAATAATAATAATAATAATAATAATAATAATAATAATAATAATAATAATAATAATAATAATAATATATGTATAGCATTTATATGGTTCTATTTGAGACCGCCATAATGTTTTACAATTCCCTTATTCATTCTCTCTCACATTCACACACTGGTGGAGGCAAGCTATAACCAACCAAGGTTAATTTACAAAGTACTGAAGTGAACTTTTGTTATGGACCAAATTCTCTTTTTCTGCACCATTATTCAAAATAAATTCCTTAAAAATCATACAATGTGATTTCTCTGAATTTTTCTCACATTAATATTGTAATATTAACAGATAAAATGAAAATAAATCAATGCATTATTTCCTGCTAATACATAACATGTCCCAGTTGTAAACCACCTTGTTTTGGTTACAGAATCTCCGGCTGAAATTAGAAATGGAGATTCAGACCAGTGTTGGGCAGCTTACATTAAAAAAGTAATCAGTTATAGTTACAAATTACTTTTTCCAAAAATGTATTGAGTTAGTAACTCAGTTACTACACTGTAAAAGTAATTCTTTACTCAGCGAAGTAAATGTGGCGTTATTTTTATCATCTATAACACAGTTATGTTTTATAATATCTGTAATGTCAAATGTTTTTATAACTGAATGACGAATAAAAAAATATATAAGGCATTTTAGAACAATTAGTATTTGAACTTGACCTAATAAGATAAGCTGTATGCAGAAAAATAAAAAATATACAAAAAGTAAATATTGGTCATACATAATCATACACTTTTATTTAAAATGCAAAACTAAAATGTAAGATTTAATATGTGTCTAAAAAGAAGCAAAAGAAAATCTGTCTATTAAGTTTTTCAAATATATGTGCTCTATCAGCGCAGTTCTGGAGTGAACGGCAGAGTGCGCCGAGGAGCACATCCAGTGGAAATTGGGGGGTTAAATGTCTCCACTTTAAAGGAAACTAATGTCCATTGAATATCCAACTTAAAACTAAGTTTACTGCAGTCTTTACAGCAAACAGTGAGACAGTGGGAACACTAAGAGTATCCGCCCACCGCGATATCATCACCGATTCCTGTTCTCTCCCTGCTGCTGAAGTGTCGCTGTCAGAAAGCCTGACACCGCTGCGCTTCACTTTACATCCCCAGTAACGGTAACGGCATTGCAACGATCGCAAAAGTAATTACTCTGTTACCTAAAAAATAATGCTGTTAGTAACGCTGTTGTACTTAAACACCATTACTACCAAAACTGATTCAGACCATTACAAAAACAATCAGATCTTGTAAACAATTGCAGCCCAAATTAGTCTATCCAAGTTAGAAAATAACTAACTGACCTTTTGCTGAGCCCCACCCCCCTTAGTTACTGTTGCTACGTCCGACAAACAAAAGGTCAAACACGACTAGCGTTACAAAACCTTTACCGTTACTGGGGATATAAATTGGGGTTAATAGAATGTTGCTGAATGATGTGCAGCGGTGTCAGGCTTTCTGACAGTGATACTGCAGCTGCAGGGAGAAAGCGCAGTTCTCAGTAATGATGATTTGGTGAGTGGGCAGACACTGAGTGCTCTTGCTGTCTGCATACTGTAAGAAACTTACTTGTGAACTTAGTTTTAAGTTGGATATTAGGCGGACATTCGTTTCAGTAAAGCGGACTCTACCTCCGACGTTTCAATCAGAAATGCGTTAATAAAACGGCTGCATTGCCGCTCTCTCCCGAAGGCGGTGGGTTTGGTTTTCAATAAATATTCATACATCCCAGAAAATACCTGTGAGATCTACCAACAAATTAACCCGACGTTACCATTTATCCATTGTCGGCTCACGTTTTTTCGGTTGTGGGAAAAATATTTTGTAAGAAATAACAAAAAAAATCTTAAAGGAGAGGTGGCACATTCTTCTCAGGCATGCAGAGCAATTATGTGGCACAGTACAACCATAATATTACTCTAAATCGATCTCTGAGCTCAATAAATGATATATACTACCTATTTGAAATATTGCACTTTTAACATGTCCTAACTGAATGCCTTGAAATTAGTTGCATGTCTCTTTAAGAGCCTTGAACATAACCCCCTTCAACACGCTGTCTTCAAAGTCATAACATTCTTGGAGCGCCGTCTCAAGGCCAGCATATGAAACACAGCTGTAGGTGGGCTCTGCTGGTTTTTGAGCTGATCACATTACGTGTTCTGCCTGGCCTCAGGCAGAGCCAGGACTGCTAAAGCCGGGAATCAGAGGGATCTGTAAACACCGGCCCCCCGCTGCATGGTCAAGCCCTTTTTGGAGGAGCTGCCAGTGTCTAGTGTCAGTCCAAACTTTGCCCGCCGATTCAGCAAACACAATGCTGAGCGGCTGTCCATCTGTCTGTGGTTAGTAAAGGTTTATAATATAATATGTGACGTACTGTGGTGAAGCTACTGCCAGGCCTGGGTCGTGTTTACTCCTCCAGAGAAGCTGTCCGGGTGAGGAAGCTGTTCATGGCTCACATCGCGACGGAGGGAGCGGTGCAACTGCTTCCACAATGGCTCTCTTAAGAGCCACCAACAAACAGCTTTCCTGTCTACGTAGTTTGACCTCTTTACAATGTTTTGTCATGTAGCTCGGGGTGATTAGCCTCGGTGTTTATCAGTATTTACTCTGTAAAGCTGATGCTGTGATTCATTAGTCAGTGACATTACAGCAGGCTTATTGTAGCATCTTCGGTACACCTGGCTTTTTTTTCCAAGAAGGCATTGCGCAATTGGGAAAAGTAACTAGGCATATACTAATTTCTACCAGTGATAGCTGATTGCTGTTGAAGACATTCTGCTTTTGTGCTCGGGGGGAGGAAGGGCTGTGAAGAGACGGGGACGATAATCAAAATGTAGGGGCGTTGCTGAGAGGTGAGGGCATAGCTAGAAGGACTCAGGTGTTCAGAGCTCACCATGGTGGCTGCAAGAGTTTTAAAAGATTACTCAAACATACATAAAGTAACCTAAAAAAGACTTAAGGCATGATTTTAAGGAGGCAATTACATAAGAATTTGACGAAAAGCTGTAAAAAGTGGATTTTACATGCCACCCCTCCTTTAAATTAGATTATGAGAAAATGAGCATGCTTTTCTTTTTAATTTAACAGTAAAAGCAGACCAGAAATACATACATATTGTATGTACATATTTCATACAGAAAATCATACATCGTTTAATCTAGTCTGGATCAGTGACGTCACTGCTGGAAAAATCAGGAAGCGAAAGGTTGCAGCATGAGTGAGAGAGCGCTGCGCTCAAAAGGAATAGGGCGCCGATGAGAGAAGCAAGGTAGGATGAAAAAAACAGAGCACCCTTATATAAAAGAAAGTAAACTAACACCATCGCGAAGGCTTTAGTGTTACAAAAAAGAGAGGATCAGTTCGAAAGTCAGGGTTCACTGCCTGAGGAATTTCACTATACTAAATAAATGTTTCAACTTGATGAAACTTTCAAACAGAATGAGATAAAAATCAATTATTATGCGAATGACACTCAGCTTTACCAATAAAACATGGTGTATTCAATTAGTTATTTTTATTAAAGGGATGCCTTGAAGACATGAAAACTTGGATCATTTTGATCATTTCCTTTAAATCCAGTATTAGACTTGCATTTCTGGGACATTCTTGTTTTAACCTGTGTGACATGGCTGAAATAATAAACATCACATCCTTGACGGATACAGAGAAGCCACTCAATTCACTTTGCACTTCAGGGTTGGATTACCGTAATTATTGTCTATCAGGAAGTCCAAATTAGGAGTAAAAAGCTTCAGATAATTAAAAATGTTGCAATGAGAGTGCTGATGAGAATTAAGCTTAACCTGGATAAACATATTTTATTTTATCTTCATTGACTGTCTGATACATCCAGAATGGAATAAAAATGTCTTTGTCTCAAACTCAATCATATATTATGCGATTGTTCCATCTGTTTCCAAATCTTGTACAGTAAACACTGGGGGTTGTTAGAGTTACAGTATTATGGCAAAAGTGATCTTGAAATAGCTCTGTACTTATGTTGCCAGAGCTTAGGCAGCTGGATGAGATACTGACCACTTTTTTCTCACTCTGCTTCTTTCATCCACTACTCTTAATTTGTGCATCATCTGCAGTTACTGTTCTCGTAAACTTAATGTTCTCTCTCTATTTTTTCCTAATCAAAGGAGCTATACCTGGCATGTTTCATTGTTCTTGGCCTTCCTCTGTTCTGTTCTTTGTTTTTCATGACATAACTTTTCCAAATGGGTAAAAGCTTATCTTTTTAGCTGTGTTTCTCTCCTAGATGTAGCCACCAAAGGAGATACTGCTGCCATTAATTCTTTACTTTTCTTTAACATAGAAAGTTATCATCCTGAATCAGTGCTTCTTTGTTTTTTTGTGTAGGTATGTTCTGTCTTCTCATACACACAGTCAGTCGAGAAGAAGACCGCTCACTGCTCAGTCAGGTTCCACTGAAGGTTTGTATGCTTAAAATGACGGATGGCTGCAAAGTCTAAGACTCATTGCAAATAGCTAAATTTCTATTGCTTACATTTTTTAGCAGTTGGCATAATGAATATCTTAAAATTGCACTTGTAAATCATCCATCCATCCATCCAACCATCCATCCATCCAGCCAGCCATCCATCCATCCATCCATTCAATTCTTTGATGGGTTTCAGGGGGGCTTGTGTCAATCTCCGGGAGTAATTAGATGAAAGGCGGGGCCGTTTTGAATCAGTGCTACGTAAATAAACTGAACTGAATTGATGTAAATTATGCATGACTGGTGAATTATAAAGGAGCATAATTCAAATTCCATCGAGGAAAAGCAGGCAAAATATAAGGCAAAATGAATGAAGTAATAAAATAAATTAAATATTCAATGATAACCCAAAGAACAACAAGGCCAATACAAAATTAGGAAGGACATAAACAGGAAGACAACAGATTGAAAAAGGAGCATAGGGAAGCACACTACAGAAGGAACACTGCATAGAACATTTCAGTTGAAGAATTTTTGAGTGTTAGAAATCATGCTTCCACATTATACTAATGCTTCCCTTATAAATGACTAGTAATAGTTTATAGATATATTATTAATTAATCTGTAACAAGTATAATCAATAAGAATTATTTAAGGGGGAGAAAGAGACATAACTGACTGTTTTGTTGTTGTTGTTTTTTTTTAAAATGGTAAGCTCATCCATAAAGTTAATCTAAAGTTGCTAAATTAAACATTTCAGACTAAGTTACTACCTTGTAAGCACAAATAGTATTTGCAAACATAATTTTTTAGCATATAGTACTGTACTTTATCACTCTAAAATAAATATTCACTATCAAAGGAAGCCTTACCGTGAAGTCTGAAATATTTAATTTAGCATCCCTAGATGAAACATGTACGTAGACAGATTTAGTTCACTATTTAGCAAGTAATTGGTATTTTTTGTTTCCTTTTTATGTCCTTAATATTCAATGATATATAAAGTGTTTCTGTGATGGACTGGCGACCTGTCCAGCGTGCACCCTGCCTCTCGCCCGTTGGAAGCTGGAGATCCAGCCCCCCGTGACCCCTGGAGGACTAAGCAGTTCAGAAAATGGATGGATGTATAAAGGATGTATTACAGATTAATTAACATCCAATCTTTAAACTATTTATTAGCCTTTTAAAGGGGAAGCCTTGTTGTAAAGTGGCACCAAAATCATCAACCAACCCAAATATACATGAATGCCCCATGAACTGATAAAAGGAAAATGAAAACTTGAGCCAGAGAAGGGAAGGGAGCCCCCTCTAGGACGAGGATGATGTCCTTCCCCAAGTGAAGGAGCTCAAGTAACTGGGGATCTTGTTCAAGAATGAGAGAAAAATGGAGCAGGAGATTGATAGGTGGATTGGTGAGGCGTCAGCAGTTATGTGGGCGCTGTACCAGTCTGTTGTGGTGAAGGGAGAGCTGAGACGAAAGGCGAAGCTGGTGATTTACCGGTCGGTCTACGTTCCTTCCCTGGGTGGTGACCGTAAGAACGAGATCACAGATACAAGCGGCTGAAAATGAGTTTCCACCACAGGGTGTCTGGGCTCTCCCTTAGAGATAGTGTTGATGGGATATTATATGCAAACAGTTAAAGAAACAATCACCAAATTTAGGATTGAAATACACAGCCTGCCAGATTTAATGAATTATCAACAGAGCTAGCATACCTTTTTCTGAATAGGTTGAAGCAATAGTACAGGTCAGTTTTTCCCATGATTGCCCCAAGACTCCTCAAACCTTTGTCTGACGGAAGTTTTTATAATTAAAACACATACCATTTTATGTTAAGCAGATGTCTTCCTAAGAGCTCCAAGAGAGCCATTAATCAACTTAGGACATCAGCCGGAATTGTCAAGCTTGGGTCATGCTGACCCAAGTTTTAAGCTAAGTGTTCAAAAACACAACTTTACATTCTCATGATTTAGAAGTTTCCTGGCAGGAGGATACATTTTTCTGCAGTCCAAGAACTTGGCTTTGAGGGTGCTTAAACACCTGCTAGTCCCCTGGACTCGGTACAATTGGGGACCAGTTTTGCAACATTGTTGAAACTTTTAGCTGCTGCGGTTCATGTTGACATTGCAGTTTTGAGAAAAAGAACTAAACCTTTTAAATGTAGTACATCTTCATTGCGTGTGCTGGCGCTGTAACAAGAATTGCCAAAAGAAAGTCAAAGAAAAACTCAAGTAGGAAACAGATGCATGATGACAGTCATTCCGTATTGGTCCCGCAGGAGATGCAGCGAAACTCACGGAAATAAACAGACTTAGCTCTGCATACACAGATGGATTGTGCTTGCAGGAGAGGGTGAGATACCGGCTGCAGCTTCGGCATTTGGGACATTGGAAAACTGTAATTTTTATTAGGCCACCAAGAGGAAAGGAGCTGTGATTGGGGACGGAGAAGCTGTGGCGAGCCTACAGTGTCGGCGAGGAAGAACCCTGGTATCCGTTGGTTGCAGCAGAGAAGCAGGAGGTCTCTGCAGTGATCAAAGAGCTGGAAAGGGCTAGATCAGCTGTTAGGTTGCAGGTTTGTTCATTGGTCAGAGGCTTGACTTAAAAAAGGGTTATATAAATATTCAAACCCCATATTTGCCTTCCACAAAAGGGTGAGAAGGTTGGTCATCCAGCAGGGGTTCGGAATAAAGCCGCTTCTCCTCCACATCAGAGGAGCCAGTTGAGGTGGCTCGGGCATCAGGTCAGGATGCCTCCTGTTGAGGTGTTCTAAGCACATCCCACCAGGAGGAGACCCAGAGGAAGACCCTGGACACGCTGGAGGGACTATGTCTGGCTCAAACGGCTGGGAAGAAAGAAATCTGGGTCTCTCTGCTTAAGTTAGTACCCCCATGACCCGACCTCAGATAAGTCAAAGATAATGGATGGATGGATGAAAACTGTGGCAGAAGGCAGCATACTGAAGAAAAGTGAAAAATGATGACAACTGTAAATCTGTCTCTGTATTAACAGGTGGTTCAGATGAAAACCGAAATGCAGATAGGGAACGATGCAAAGATGTCCTGATGCAAAACAATTAACAGACATACAGAACAACAAAACTAACTATAACTAGAAGTTAACATAATAAAACACATGATAATGAGGGGCCAATCCTCTCATTCAAATCATTTTTGAATGTTGTACTTCCTCATTAAACTCAAATTCTGATACCTGTAGTAGAGTTTATGTCTGCGATTCCATGTCTTTTCATCTGGAGTAAAATATGTCAATAAAAAATAAATAAAAAATTACATGTATATGCAGAACTCTTTCATAGCCAAAGCAAATGTTTTCCCTGACAGTCTAAATACATTAAATCTGCAGGGTGACATTTACCTCTGGGTTTTTAAATAATATTTAAATAAATTAAATTTAAATTTAAATTTAAAAATGTATTAAAAAATGCTTTAAATTGAATTGAATTCAACTGTTTATCTAAATTTAAAAGGAATTAATTTGTGCTCATAGCATGGTTCTACGTCCAGTCACCTCAGGTTCATCTGGTAAAAATCAGCATTGCTCTGTTTAAAATTCTAAATCGAAGTGAGCTCCATACAGTAATTTATTCATTTGAACATGCTCATGCACAACATTGCTAGCTATAATAAGAGGCAAGTTTATTGAAGACTGTAGCTGTAAGTCTGATGTATCTTCAGAAACCAACACTGAGACTATGTGATATAAGATTTTCCAAACCTATAGAAGTTATGTTTAAGCAGCATATTGAAATTTAACATGGAACACATTACATGTTGAGTGAAAAAAAAAGTATTGGAAAGATTCCAGTATGAGACAGAGAGTGAGTTTCCAAAGCTGATTACCAAATGACTTGGATCAGTATTACAAGCAAAAAGTCTTATTCCTGGTGTCTTTAACCAATTGTTTTACACAGAATACCAAATGTCTGCATTTCAGCATGCATCTCATGGTTACCCTAATAAATACTGAACTAAAGTACTATGTAATTTTAAGAAAATTAATAAACAATGCAGTCCCTTCATTAAAAGTTAAAACATAGACATTACAGCAACAAAAAAATCCAACCAAAAGGCAGACATTAACTTTATTTTCAATGATGATGAGTCAGTAATTATTTGTTTTATGAACTAGATTTCAAAATACATTTGAATGAAAACATCCCATGCTATATTTCTGCTGATAATCTGATCAAATATTACAGTCAACTTGCCCTGGTCAGTCACATAGGATCACTTGTAAATAAATAAATCAATAAATAAACAAACAAAAAAAATACACTATTTAATTAATTAGGAAAAAAAGAAAGGAAAACCCAGAAGCGGCAACATAATTTATATTTAAAAAGCGGAAAGGCAGTACCACCATCTAGTGGCAAATGTTAGAACAGAAACTTCGGTTTTTAACTACTTTACTATACTGTGATAAAATACAGAAATCTGCTGATGTTTTATTTTAGCTGAATGTAAGAATTGCAAACTATACAGCTGCTTTCCTCAAATGCTTTAAAAATAGAAACATAACTTTCTTTTTCGAGTTTGTACGATGACTTCCCCTGCTGTTTAAATGTGACCGTCATCCCTCCATGTGATCAGACTTAAATCAGACAGACTGTTGACAACAGACATTATCGTTTAACCCTGCCTTTCAGCTCAGCATGCAGCCTTCTTTGGTACACCTGCTCCCAAGCAATGATTCCACATATCAGTAAGTATTTTCCCCTTGCTCTCTACTGTGTGCTGACTCTCCTCTACACACATACACTCACGCTTCTTGTGTGGACCCGTCTGTCAACGCAGCAGTCCGACCCTGCTCTCCTAAATGCCTGACTGACCCATTCATCTCCTGCGGGGACCGTAATGAGTTGACCCTCCCTGTTTGGACCAGCCTGACAGAGAGAGATTACTTTAAAGTCTGCATGGATTTTCGCAGTTGCTCCTCCTTCTCATTCCTTCTCCCCTGAAAGTGGTTAAGTCAGGATGCATTAATGAGGAGCGATGGATAATGCACTCATCTTTTAATTACCTTCCAGCAGAGTTCTTCAGAGAAGGTCTGGGGACTCCCAGTAAATGTTGGTCACTTTTTTGTCTTGCTTTACCAGCTACAGCCTATTCCATTGTCTAATATATTTTCCAATTACAATAAATATTAGTGCATTAAT
Source organism: Apricaphanius iberus (assembly GCA_028564705.1). Classification (NCBI taxonomy): domain Eukaryota; kingdom Metazoa; phylum Chordata; class Actinopteri; order Cyprinodontiformes; family Aphaniidae; genus Apricaphanius; species Apricaphanius iberus. Next base: position 156,592 of record JAPXFQ010001894.1, read on the forward strand.
TGGTGAGAAATGGTTTACATCAAACATACTAACTACAGAAAATATTTAAATAAAAATATCATAAAGTTTCTACATTCAGCCCTCATTTATGATTTAGAGATTTTGCTCAAGGTCCAAAAAAAACAAAACCTTGGTTTTAGATATGAGCTTCCTATTTAATGCATTGCAAATGTATTCTCCTTAGTAATCAGAAGGAGGAAGTTTAACCTATTTTTGATGTGCTGCTAACTGCATTCGATTCACTGTTACAGTTGTTTCCTGCACACAGCAGTTTCAATAGCAATGAGATATTGTGCAGCTGGGGCTAGAGCTGCCACATTGCTACAGTACAGTGTTGTGCCTAATATCAGAACTGGTGTGATTTGGTCATAGGCACAAGGCTGCAGGCCAAGTGCTGCAGATAATAACTCCAGTGTTGATATTGCACACAACAGCATGAGCTTGGGTGTAATATTGCTTTTATACAGCAGTTTTACAAGTGCATTTAATTATTTATAAGTGAAAACAGATTATAATTTCTTTGTTTGTTTAATCATTTGTTTAGCACCTGCAGCACAAATAGTTCCAACTGAACAATTAGACAAGGCTGTTGCCAGGCAATAGAAACATTTCTTACACACAAACATTTCAAACACGTAAGGGATGATGCCCGACGAGGTGTACATTATCAGAAAATAATGGATGACGCGGAGGTGTGAACCTTCCGACGGTTGCTTCCACGAATTCCATTAATTTCTGATACTGGACACCTCGAAGGGCATTGTCCCGCTTATACCATTGTCACTTATAAAATAAATAAATATTTAATTAATTAAACTTGCAAGGTTTTTTTAATAAGTCGAGCACACTCTTTAGTATTTCCCGTACACAGGCGTTGTCAAGCAACATGGCCATAGCGATGAGTCAACAGTGAAATAACGTTGAGTCTCCGTTACCATTTGAGCCAGCGGAATAATTTAGAACTGTCATCAGGCAATTTGATGGGACGCCTTTCCTACGTGTACATTATCCCTTTTTAACGTACACCCTCCAGCCAATCAGACTCAAGTATTCACCCAAACCATGTTATAAAAACATTAGAACACCTGTACAGTGGAGTAATCTCTGTAAAAACTCTCAGTGCTGTTGTACTCTAATATCAGCACTGTTTGAATGTGTCTTTTCCAATTATATTACTTATAAAAAACGCAATCTTATTCATAAACACTTGCAAAAGTCTTTAACTTTTATTTCTGCATCCGATATACAGTTCAAGTAAGACACCTGTTTAACCTGTAATTACGGTAGGCATGGACATCATATTAATTTTGAGCTTTAAATTGTACCTTTGATCCATTCTTTTATTGATAAATAATTTTTAAATTAAAATATATTATTTATTGTGGATTTAGTCTGATCTATAAAGTGTCAAAAATAGAAATATGTATTTTAGGGATGCAACGATACCACTTTTTTCAAACCGATAAAATTCTGATAATAGAATCTGCAGATACTTTTACCACATAATAGAATTCAATGAATTTAAAGACAGGTTTTTATTCTATTTTCTGCTTGTTACAACATTTGATGGAGAATTAGAAAACAAAATAAAATAAGAATAAAAATGACCACAAAACTAACATTTAAAGTGAAAAAGAAACAATTTCTGTGAAATTATTGCAAAGGTTCCACATCCTACGTATCAGTTCAAGGTATTAGCTAACTAACCAATTCCGATACAGTAAATTCTTTTCACAATAAGAAAATGTGGACATAGGTGGAAACTTGATGAACCAGATAGTTTTATTTGCTGAGTTTTTACTTATGAGAAAATGGTCAATTATGACATTTGATTACTTATTCTATATGACATTTAATTTATGTCATGTTTATCACAGTCTGTTGACATTCAAATGTTACATTTATTCATATATTTTGGTTAGCTCTACCATACGTTCATCTTCCTCCTTACAGGTATTCTACCCAAACCTGTATCAGCTGCTGTATGGAAATTATAAAAAACAATATATATATAAAACAGCCCTTTCTCTGCCATATCTTCTCATTCTCTGAATGGCATTTAGTGGAACTCTGGCAGGTACTCCCAGGGGGACCAGAGTGATCTCACCATGAATCAGTACAGTATAGACAGCTCAGTGTTTCCTGCACTAAAGTAGTAGTCTGTGTTGCAAGAAAACCATGGAAGAATAGTCCCATGAAGAGGATGATCAGGGTTGTCTAATATTAATGATAAATGGTAAGTTTTACATACAGAACATTTTAGCCAGTTTGTTTGCCTTAGCAAATGGCCAAAAGATAAATACTTTAACTGGGGCTACATATGAATAATTGTGGATTTCAAATCAAAAGTTCCACTGATCTCTACTTTCATTCATTAAATAAAGAGCAGCAGCATCCAGATTTGTCCTTTATTTATACAGAACATTTTGGTCTTGTGTAATACATTTTTTTTACATCTATTTTGAATTTTACTCAAATACAAATACAAATACTTCTCCCCCCTAAACAAATACAAATACAGTTACAAATACGAGCTGCTTCGCACACCCCTAATATATATATATATATATATATATATATATATATATATATATATATATATATATATATATATATATATCCACCCACTCTTATTTGGTGTGCTGTCCCTTGGCAAGTAAATGACAACTTGTGTTTGTTGTTTAATGAGACATAAACCATTTATGGCATAAGTATGGCTGGGTATTTAAAGAATCTTCCACACAGGATTGGTAGATCTCATTTATATTGGTTGGTTTCCTGACATAGATTTTGATTTTAAGCCTGATATTTAGAGATCTGGGCGATGTTAGAACACCAAACTGTGTCCAGGTTTTAATCATCTGATTCAAACTATAATTACCCAAATGAAAAAAATAGGATTTCCAGGAAAAAAAATACAAAATTCTGAAGGTTCCTTATTTATGAACTTTACAATGTAGAGATCAGTGTTAGCATCCACAGTGAAGTTTAAAATTAACATATGAAATGAAAATGCACCATACAAGAAAAACATGACTAACACTTGCAGTTGCCAAAAACCTTCAGGCAAAAAAAGCTTAACTGTCCAACAAAACCAAGATTGAGTTGTTTGTTAATAATGACAAGAAAATATATTTTGGGAAGTCAAGGCTTTGAAACAAAAAACTGTGCCAACTGTCAAGCATGGTGACAAAGGCATCATGCTGAATGTTCATTGTGGTAATGGTGGTTTACTCAAAGAGGATGAAAACATTAAAATTAGGAACTTTGCCATTTCCAAATGTATTTTTCTTTTTATAGTTTTATTCTAATTTTTTTCACACTTAAATGTGAAAAAGCTTTCAAAGCCAACCTGGTCCCATGTAGAAAACAATTACCCCCTAATTGGCATGTTTAAAATTATGCTGCATCATTTCCATCTGATTTAGTTCCAGACTTTGAACAGGACATTCCAAGACCTTAGTTTTACTTTCATCCAGAGGTGTTTGTGTGCTTTTAATTGTTTCCTAGTACAAAGCATACCTGGCAGCAGAGCATCCCCAGATCAGTATACTACCACCAACAAATTTGACCATCATTGTCAATGTTCTTTTTGTGAACTCCAACTAGTTTCATGCTGGATGCAACTGTAGAAGCCAAAATTTGGGCCTGCGTGGCACGTGTAATCAACACGTGCATCAATTCTGAGGAGCTGAGAAGATGTACGTGGTATTTCCACGAAAGACTTGTCATTAAGCGATTCTAGGAAATGTTTTGTTCCCAGCTTTTCTGGCCTCTTCAGAACCAGACAATTAGGCGCCTTCAAGATAAACTAATATCAAGCCAAACGGTTGCGCTGGCCAAGAACACCAGATGTTTCCCGTAAGTGACGCAATGAGCAAGTATAAAAGATAGGGCTCCTTTTAGAGGGAGGAAGGGTTTTAGTTGGTCTTGCTGGGATCTCAGCGTGGACGTCTGCTCAGAGATAAGGTATGTCAATTGTTAACAGACAATGGATACAGAATGTTAGATATCGAGGTCAATGACCTATGTAGCATTGTATTGAGAACCAAAGATCCAATAAAACCCGGCTGAAGCTACATTCTAGAACAGAAGCTGTGTTGTCTTGAGTCTTCATTATAACTATATATCTATATCTATGTTTTGCATGTAATGAACACCAACAACATTTGGCGAGCTTAGCCAAGGTCTGACGGCAGCCGAACGCACCCCGGCTTCAGGGGAGAAAGGCCGGCCAAAATAGATCCTTCTAAAGGTAAAATAATTTTACAATTTCTCCTCTGGTGTCGGAGTTTGTCTGGATGCTAAAGTCAGAAGAAGTTCATAGGCTTTATCAGCTTCTCATCTGGAAATACGCTGCAGCCAATATCTCCCGGGAGATATAGCTGTCTAAAATTTGCTTATAAGTGTTAAAAAGGAAAAAGAACCCTGAGCAGATACGAGACCCAAAATTGGACTTAGAGACAGCTGTAAAGAGAAAAAGAAGAGACAAAGAAGAGATAAAAGAGACAATATAAGAAAAACAGAGTAAATGAAAATAGAGGTAAAAGAAACTGTGCCTTAGTTTTAAGAAAGAACAAAAAAATAGTATTAATGAGAAAATAATAAATAAATAAAAAGTTCTGCTTTAAGAACTTTTGGAAAAAAAAAAAAGGAAAAAACCCTTAGAGTAACAAAAAAAAACCTCTTGAGAAGTATTTGTGAAAAAGAATACTCTGTGTGAAACTGTGTTAAAGAAATAGTCGCTAAAGAATTTAAGATTAAAGAGTAACAAGAGTTTAAAATGAAGTGTAATAAGAGAAAAATAGCAGTATGTGTGTATTCTGTGAGTAAGAATTAAGGGACAGTCGACTGTAAAAAGGTTAAATAGGGAGTAGTAATCAATAATAATCAATGATAATAATTACTACTATAAAGTGCACATATTATAAAAAAAATAAAAATAAATTAATTTGGATTGGATTTAAAACCCTGCAGGTTTAAAATTTAGGACATTAAAGTACAACAATCAAACAAATAAAAAACAGACCAAACTGGGAGAATAGGGAAAGTTTATTTCAAAGTAAATAGACACGGACATTGACGTGACCTTTGACAAATGCATGGTTTGACAGATCTGCTATAATAATGATTTTGTGTGTATAACTGCCGCTGCATACTGCTTGCAAAAAATGCTCTGAATGACATTGCATGCTGTTGATTCAATTGCTTATAAATTGCATATAAATCAATGACAAGTTTTGTGCTGTGTGCCGATTGCTATGTTAACTGTTATATTTTACACTTTTAGTTCAATTTCGATGTGTTGAGGTTGCTTTGAATATTCTTGCTGAGGGAGGCTACTTAGAATGCGTTGTTGTGCTGAAGAAGATTGATGGTGTTGTAATTAGCGCTGTGCTAAGAGTTCAGAGTGGATTGTACTTTGCGAGTTGTACGGACTGTGAGGCTGGTTGTCTTTTTCCTCTCTCAGCGGTAGCGTGCTGGGCCCATAAACCAGAGGTCGATGGTTTCACATTTGGCGAGAGCTTTAAAAATCTGTACTAAACCTCAAAAGTTATGCATAAAGACATTTATGTAAAGCTTTAGTTTAAGTACAAAAGCTGTGCTTTTAGAAAGTAACAGAGCTCTGTTGGGTTGTTGTTGAAAATCTGGTTTGATTTTTTCTTTTTTAACTCTCTGGCTTGCAAGAGAAGAAAGGCATTTCCTGTTATTGAAGGCGCACTCAAACGCACACACACACACACACACACACATACACACACGCTCACACACACACGCACACACATTTTTGCGCAACCCTCTGCAGACGTCAAAGGAAATATAAGCCAGAAAACCGTTTGATCTCTGTTTTAAAACAAAAGTGAACAGCTTAAATTGATGTCATAAGTGTTAAAACTATCGCACCAACAAGCTTATAACTAGGATTGTCATATACACACAGACACATACGCATTAAAACCAACCTAACTAAGTACAGAGAAAGATAATTCACGACTTACCGGAGAGGGCTGTATTGCTCGGTTTGCAGGCTGTAAGTTGAATTGCTGGGGTAGCAAGTAAGAGAAAGCTCGGATCTGTTCTGGTCAACAGGCGGAAGCAAACTGAGAGAAGGGGCGTCGCCCTTAAGCCAACTCTTCTCCTCCTCCACTGCATAATTCTGCCTGAAGACCCTCCTAGGGACCAGCCCTCCAAATTTACCCTTGGTCAAAAAAAAAAGTTAGCAAGCACAGCTGTGAAATGATCAGTGTGGTGTGCTAATGAATTTATTAGAGAAAAATTTTAAACATTGCTTTGCCTATTAAGCTTACTCCTATTAATGAAACATAAAATAGACAACATCATTTGAGCTTTGAGAGTATATTGTTAAAAACTAATTGATTATTTACACAGTTGCTTCACCCATACTGAGATTAACAATAAGGGAAAATCCTTTCCTGACTTTTAGTGCTATAGTTGAATTGTTCCAATGATGAAGCATTAACCTTGATGTCTTTTATAAAGGATCTAATTAAAGGACATTTTCAAAATAATAAAACAACTTACTGTTTACAAAAAAGAAGTTAATAGAAAATACACAGATCTAAAGATCAGGACTTAACCTCCCCTCCCTTCTTTCAGAACAGCAAGAAGGATCATAATCAACTGATAATTTGTGGAATTGCCATTAAATAAATAAAATATTCTGATTAAACTAAAACACTTTAAAAATCTGAAACACAAATACACTAGAGTTCATCATGGCTGCCGACCCTGTCTCCATTCTGTCAGTAAAAAATCCTGAATTAGCAAAAGACATCGATAAAATATCTGAGAAATGGTATAAACGAACCAAAAACTTTACAAACCCCTGGCCACAAGGAGGATCATTCGACTTGCTCTTGAATGAAATAATGGAACAAAGGATTCTTGACTACAAAGCCAAACAAAATAGGAAAAATAGAAAAGAAAAAAGACAAAAAGAACTACAGATTCTTAAACTTTTCAGAACTGAAGGTGATAATTTCAAAGGAAATCTCAAAGCAATGATGACAAGCCTGACTGAAAAACAGGGAGAGTTAAATCTACCTGAAAAGCAAACAGAAACAAAACCACTTGTAAATCAAGATCCTACACAAGGCATTTACCCATGCCTGCAAGGTGATCTACACATAAATGCTAACTTTGATATAGAGAAAGATGATATGGAAGAATACGCACCACTGCTAAGATTAACAGGAACCAGCTTATCAGAAGAAAGCGGAGAAGGGAATGGACTTCCATCCCCACAACAATTACGATCACCTGTCCATTGCAGTACTACCATTAAGAAACCTGAATTCAGAGACTGCTATGCAGGAATAAAGACACAAAACACTGAGACTGTCAAGGATCAGTTCTGGCAAACACTGCAAAATAAAGATCTCAATCCCAACAGGGAAGTTAAACGAACAATAATAAATGAATTAGAAAAAGAGATTGATAAATGTTACAATACATTTGTAGAACCACAACAATCAGATGACACAGGACAACAAAAAGAAACAAAAGTAAAACAAAAGGACTTTAACCTTAATTATCGTCCCAATTGCTACTCACCAACACCAACCACCTCAACAGCCCAGCCAACACATCAGAACCCAGCGGAAACTGCAACAAACATTGTGGTGGATGCACAAAAGCAGCATGACTTACGCGACAGAGAAAAAATTAAAAAAACCCAAAGGTTCCCTGATGGGGCAATGTGCCCTATTTTGGTAAAGGGCACTAACATAAATTATGTTCCCTGGCAAATGTTAGACCTCAATGGGCTTGGTGGCCCGTTGCCGATATTTCCACGACGGGGGGACAAGGTGGGTCAGAGCTTTCGAGGAACAGACTACCGACTGATGCTCGCCCTGGGGGACATTAAAGCGATACTAGCAAGAGTCATGGGCATGACTGCCATGAACAATATGCTAAATGAAGGAGATCTTTGTTTTATAACGGACTCCGACAATGATGGGGTGACCTTCAACCCCTATAGAAACAGGGTATGGGACCTACTGAGGGAAACCAAATACCCCACAAATGTTGACCCATCCGTCTTAAACGGCGAAGGAATATCAGACGGGGAGAATCCAGCTGCGTACGTAGAACGACAGCTCAAAGATGGCAAGAAGAAACGGAAAGCGACCCTAATGAAAATGCCGTGATGCGGACATTGTTTCGGTCATCCCTAATGGCTGCTCTCCCAGAAAAAGTGAAGGAGAGACTTGAAAAAACAGTTGGGATTCACTCCATGAGCCATGTCATGTTCAGGGAAAACGTGTGCCATAGTATTGGAATATACAGAAAGGAGCTTTTGAAAGCCCAAGAAGATGAAAGAAACGCTCAACGAAAACTTACACAGCTCCACATTGCAGAACTACAAGATAAAGCTAAAGCAAAGCAAACGAAACCAGCAACTGCTTTAGAGACTGAAGGACATACTCCACAAATGGTTTATGACACCCACAGCCGCCCTAATCCCACACCAAATCCCCCCCTCCTGTGATTTAAATATTCCCAATCGAAGGGGTGGTGAGGGAATGAGACAAGGACGTTCCCTTTTACCGCAGAACTCTGGAGTGAAGGGCATACTCTCTGAGGCAGAGGCGCACTCGCCGCGTATGGAGGACCTGTTGCTGGGTGTGCAATCGGCCGGGACATCTGGCCCGAGATTGTGAGGATGCACCTGTTGCCCCTGAGTGGGACGGGCGGGGCCGTACAGGACAGAGAGGCAATTTTAGAGGTCCAGTGAACCACTTTACAAATTCACGCTAGGGGTGCCATGAGAATCCTGCAGGGGAGTTTCAAGTTTCTCTAAACGTAGAACGTGATCCATTCATTGAAGTAAATTTAGAAGGGAAACCGACAAACATGCTAATTGATACTGGAGCTAGTTACACTTGTGTAAACACAAGCTTTGCAAACACTCCCTTGACGGGATAAGTTCATCAAACCGTAGGATTATCAGGGGCATTCACAGTTCAATCCCTTTTTCCACACCCTTTTTTCCCTTCCCCCCCCCCCCACCACCCAAGTAAACGCTTCCAATAAAATTAAAGCATTGACGAAAGCGACATTGAGATTCCCATCCTTGTGGCAAATCAAAAACACAGTAAATCTTTTGGGAAGAGATGCACTTTGCAAACTAAATGCAAAAAATTGGTGTTCACCACAAGGGATATACATTGACAGCTCTGGATTGGATCTACAGATGCATGTTAACACAGAGCTGGCAAAAGTCTACTGGCTAGGTAACATTTCTGAAACAGTAACTGACATTTTTGGAAAATGGGAAAAATTCATCAAAGCACAGATCCCTAATTCAACCAAACCATTCAGTAGTTTTCATTGCACTATGTTCTATGATCCATCGTGCAGTGAGATATTCGAGGAAGAATGGGACAAAGCAACTTAAAGACTTACAGGGTAGAGCTAGAAATAGGTTACATTTGATAGGAAAACAACAAGGGGCAGCCCTAAATGTAAAAACAAACCCATTCATCGAGAGATGGTACTGTGTACCAGAATCTGCACCTCATATCACGTTACTAGTCAACAAAGGCTTTGAATCCAAAGACTTGGGGCCTATGATGCTGGCAGCCACACAGGCCTCTTGGCAAACAACAGACAACCCTTTAATCCTCACAACTAAAGATTCAACCATGATCAAAATCCTTTGTGAAACATCTGCACTAGCAAAACCACAAGTAGTGTCAGTCCCAAAGAAACAACAAAAGCAACAACTCACACAATCTAAAACAAAGGCATAAAAACACCAACAGGACACATCCCAATACCTGAAGGTCCATTCAGACACCTTGTCATTGACTATGCAGACATGATAAAAACAGTGCAGGGAAAGCGATACATGTTGGTTGTGATTGACAGATTCAGCCGATGGGTTGAAGCAATCCCTTCTAAGGATATGAGCGCAGAAACTGCTGTGAAATTTCTGGTCAGAGAGGTTATACCTCGGTTTGGAATTCCAACAGAGCTATCATCAGACAATGGCCCAGCTTTCATTCATAAAGTATTTAAGGGAGTCTTGCAGCAGTTGAGGATTAAACAGAGATTAGGAGCAGTCTATCATCCCCAATCCCAGGGAATTATAGAACGGGTAAACTTGACCTTGAAAACTAAGATCAGCGAAAGGTGTGTGCATGTGGCACCAAACTAACCTGGGTGATGCGTTGCCGCTTGCTTTGCTTTCTTACCGCATGCAAGAAAACAGAGTAACTCACTTGTCTCCACATGAAGCTCTAACAGGCAGGCCAATGCCGGTCCCACAGTTTTGTGGTCCCCATAAGGGACCATCACTTGAGCAAGCAGAGCAAGATCTCAAAAGCTATGTCAGGCAACTAACTAGTATCCAAAAAGCAATCTATTTCCAGGAAAAAGAAAAAGAGGCTGCCATAAGCAGAGATATCGAAGGTCCAGTGGCTCCTGGAGATCAGGTTTATATTAAGGTCTTCCGGAGGAAATGGCATGAACCAAGGCGCGAGGGACCATTTCTCGTGGTTCAGGCAACCCCCACAGCAATCCAGGTTGACGGTTCCTCAACGTGGTATCATCTGAGCCACTGCACCAAAGTCAGAGAAACAAAACAGGAGAGTACCCATCGAGAAAATAAGAAAGAAAAAACTGAAAAACATGAAAAAGATTGTGGGTCTGATAACTGTACTATCTTGGAAGGTGGCAGGAATGCTGGTGATGAAGGAATTAGTCCTGGAGGAGGTGAAGACAATTCCCAAAGGAGCAGAAGGCAACGTCCGGTCACTAGAGCATTCGCGAAGACGGCAGCAAGAAGACACAACACCACAAGTTAAGTATGACGCTGACATGTCACTACACCGCACCAGATCAGTCAGGACACCAGTATTCAATAGTTTAAAACACACACTTCATTCACGAACACGTAGACAAACAGAAAATGTTAAGGAAGTTAAACTACCTACACTAGCACAGAAACCTGAGGATAGATTTAAGATCGTGTGGGAGCTACCAACAGAACCCCCACCTATTGAAGCACCTACTATATTAGTAGACTCACCTACACTGGTAACAGAAAAACTCTCACCTATTGTGTTACCTGAAATAGTAAAGACAACACCTGTACAAACAGCAATCAACAAGCCAACAACTAATCAAGCAGCGCCAGTTGCTCCTACCCCACCTGTAGATAATAATAAGCCTTCCATGAAACAGGCAACCAATGTAGTTACACAAAGTATGATTAAGCCAGGTGACGAGGTCAGTTCTGACCGTCGTCAGGGGGGATAGATACAATAAGGGATCACAAATATCAAAATTCAAATGATCCTAGCTATAAAACGGATTAGAACAAACATCAAATTAATGGATCACCCCAGAGCAAAAAGGCCAAAGTTAACAACAGATAAACTTTGGGAAGAAGCTAATCAAAATAGCTGGTATTTATGGGCATGGTATACAGCAAGAGAAATGACTTCCAAAGAATGTATTATATGTTCTGGCTCACCAAGAATTCCTCCAATTGCAAGTCCAGAAAAATATACTTTTGAGGAATGTGCTTCAGTACAAAAACAAGCTTGTAAATTAGGAGAATTCAACAATGCGCAAGTGGTACCTCCATTATTTTTCAGATTTTCCATGTTGTGGAATTATATGCAGATTACTCTATGGGTCGAGAAGAATTCAATTAATTATTTTAGACGAACATAGAGGTTACAAAATAGGAGATAAATGTGCAGAATTTAACATTTCAACAGCACAAAATGGTCCTCCAACTACGTATAAAGTAGATTATGATGCTGAATATGAATGTTTTGCTAGCGGAGGCTTCTCTGAGAGTGAAGGAACCTTGATGGGTAACACAACAGTCAACTGTAAGGTAACTTGGGTTCTATCATGGTTTCCACATGCTAAAGTGACACCTATTTTTGTTACCACACCAGTTTGGTATGAAAAACCTGAACCCCTGAGTCAGACCTGTGATAATATGACTATGACACTCCCTCCTCTATACTTTCTGAGTGAACAAACTTGGGCAATAGCAGATAGTTATTTTATGTGTGGAGATGACATCCTAAGAAACACTTTGCCACCACGATGGATAGGTTTGTGCACCATGGTAAGATTGAAAATACCTGTCACAATGTTGTATGAAGGTGTGAATGAGATAATTAACCTTGATCGTTTGAATGCTAATCCTAGAGTAAAGAGACAGTATGTGCCAGATCAGAGTGTTTATCTTGATATAATAGGACAACCCAAAGGAATTCCAAATGAATTCAAGGCAAGACATGAAGTAAAAACAGGATTTGAGTCAATAATTCCTCAGATTACCATAAATAAGAATGTAGAATGGATTAATTATATTTATTATAATCAACAGCGAATCCTTAATTATACTGGAGATGCTCTTGGAATGTTAGGTCAACAATTACATGTGACTAGTAAGATGACTCTCAAAATCGACAGTGCTTTGGAATGGCTGTTGGCAGATAAAGGAGGACTCTGCGAATTATTTCAAGATACAGAATGTTGCACGTATATTCCATCACACACTTCTAACGAAGGATCCTTTACTGTCGCAATGACAAAACTTAGAGCACTTAGAGAAGAACTTAGTTTGAATGCTGGGAAGAATGACTGGTCTGGGGGGTGGTTAGACCTAAATTTAGGAGATTGGAAAGCAATGCTAATTAAGGTGGCAATTAGTGCGACCATAGTTCTAATTGTAATTTTCTTATTGACATGTCTCGTCATATCTGTGGTGAGGAGAGTATGGACAAGGAAACTGATCAAACAGATGAACCTGGCTGCTGCAACCCAGCTGATCCAGTTGGAAGTGATCGCAATGAACAATCCTTCTGCCCCCAACATGTCTAAGTATCTAAGCCAAGACTGTTAAACAAGCTCAATTAAGTGCTTTCTGACTACAAGTCCCCTCCAGGACACCATCACCTCATCACCCCTTCATCCCTCATCGTAACCTTCAAGAAGGATTTATACTCTTACTCTATTCATTGTGTTCATTATATGTGGACAATCGAGACTGTTTAACACCATATCGATCATACCTTCCCGGGATGGACAAGATCAACATTTTCTCATCTGTTAAATGTTATGTGTTTCATATGTTATTTCTAGTATGTTACAACAAATAAGCCAGCTGGTAATTTGAATTTATAACTAAGTTGAATGTTTTAATGTTTACATTTATTCTCATTTGTGCCATTTACTCTCACTTGTGTCAGACTTATTAAGGATTGCATTTAATCACATTTTGGTAATGCTATATTAAGGATTATGCCTCATGTCGCTTGAAGGTCTGGTGGACCGTAAGGTTGTCGCCTGGCCGGAGGGGCAGTGGGATAATTTTCCCTGTTCTTGTAGCGACAGGTTTTTGATCCCACACAACGGACCACAACTGACATAGGTCTGATTGTTACTCACCATTACTTTGGACACGTGTAATCCTGCATAAGTCCCATTATAATGTTACTTTTATGTGTCTGTCATATGCCCATTTACCACAGTATATCTTACCATATTGATGTTTACTTACCATATAATACTCATATTAACTGCATTTATAGGTAGCTAATTAGTGATGCCTAATGGCATCAAACCGGGGAATGTAGAAGCCAAAATTTGGGCCTGCGTGGCACGTGTAATCAACACGTGCATCAATTCTGAGGAGCTGAGAAGATTTACGTGGTATTTCCACGAAAGACTTGTCATTAAGCGATTCTAGGAAATGTTTTGTTCCCAGCTTTTCTGGCCTCTTCAGAACCAGACAATTAGGCGCCTTCAAGATAAACTAATATCAAGCCAAGTGGCTGCGCTGGCCAAGAACACCAGATGTTTCCCGTAAGTGACGCAATGAGTAAGTATAAAAGATAGAGCTCCTGTTAGAGGAGCCAGAGGGTTTTAGTTGGTCTGGCTGGGATCTCAGCGTGGACGTCTGCTCAGAGATAAGGTATGTCAATTGTTAACAGACCAATGGATACAGAATGTTAGTATCGAGGTCAATGACCTATGTAGCATTGTATTGAGAACCAAAGATCCAATAAAACCCGGCTGAAGCTACTTTCTAGAACAGAAGCTGTGTTGTCCTGAGTCTTCATTATAGCTATATATCTATATCTATGTTTTGCATGTAATTAAAACCAACAACACAACTAGACATGCAGCTTCCAAAAAGTTTCCATTTCCTCTTATAAGACCACATAACATTTTCTCAAAAATCTTGGAAATCAGTAATGCAGGATTAGGTAAATGTGATAAACACATTTGTGTCCTTTATGGTCAAAATTTGTTTTTACCTAACCCTCAATTTTTTAAGCATTTTTCCCCAGTTTCTTTTTGTTGTTTAATAATGAAAACTGACCTTATTTGAGAAAAGTGAGGCCTGTAGTGCAACAGATAATTTGTTTGGTTATTTAGTGACCTCTTGATTAAGTCAGCGGTGTGCTTGTTAGTAATTGTGTTAGACTGGCCTAAGCAGGTTTATCACTTTTTTTCTAAAAACCTTTTCAAACAGTTGAATAATGAATTTGTTCTTCTTTTTTTTTAGACTATGGCACAATGATAAGCTGATTTTTGAAATTATATAACAAAATGCCTACTGTCAGTCAGGCTTTATTCAACTGTTTTATGATTCTACGTTTGTAAAGTTAATTTGAAATCTGCTTTTGTATTTACTCAGATTTCTTTGTCTGATATTGAATTTTTTGATGATTTGAATCATCTGGTGTGACAAAAAGCAGAAACAGAATCAATCTGTAGGAGGGCAAAAACACTTCTACTGTAGCTACCTACACAACAAATTAACTGAAATTAAACTAAACTTTAACATAGTTGATTTTCCCGAAAAAGGGAATGGTCCCAAACACACATCACAGCTGGCTTTGAAGTGGATTAAGAGGGATAACATTAAGCTTCTGGAATGGCCTCAACTCAACCATTTAATAAAATTTGGAACATACTGAAAATTTAAGGCTGTACTAGAAAATCCAAATGATTCAGTGCGGTTTAAACTAAGAATTCTGATGGGAGCAGTGTTCAGCTCAGTGTTCACTGTTCAGCTAGTTGGAGCTAGTTGAGAAGAGTTTTAGACGACAGACAGCAATAAAAAATAAATATTCTTGTTTTGGTCCTATTATTTGTGGTAACTGCAATGATGAGGAGCCGCATACCAACTGATTTAAAAAACCTCATCATATAAAAATGTTAAAGGAGTAAATAAATATAGATGCAGAGGATGGGGCATTGGAAATAGTTTGTGGACTAGTTGTAACAGAGAGAAAAGAAAACCAACATCTGTCTGTAGGATAAAGGAGTGGACACTGTAAAGCAGGGACTCTACTTGCAACATAAAGATATGGAGGTGAATTATTTTTGTTTTTGTTTTCCAATGGAAAATGCAGTTAAACACCTTTCTCTGACTGATCTCTGTTTTCCCGGTCAAGTGCGTAGACACCTACAAATAATAATAGTCCCTTCAAAGGCGCATCTGCCCATCACTGCCTTTCACCTCGCTTTCTGATATACACACTGCATTCAATGGGCTCCATGCTCATTTGTCATTGCAACACACCACACACACTGACAATCCAACATGGTGAAAATCCCCAATTTGTCATCTGAGCTGTCTCAACGTCCTTCGGAGAAAACCCAAGCACTCTGAACATATAACACACTCCAGGAGTATTTGTTAGGATTATCTTCAGCGCCATCCTGATAATTTGGGCATGTCGGAAGGGGCAAATTGAGGCAAAATCAGCCTAAAAATCCTGCTATGTGAACCAGGCCTTAGAAACATGTATCCAAATACTTGAGTTCTTAATATTTTAGCCTGTATGAATATCTCTGATCCACAAAGAAATCAAACTAGGGAATTAAAAAAAAAATTGTGACCGGTTTTAGTTATCACACTGTTTACTCACATTCATTTATTTAGTTTCTGACAGTGAACTGGATGTAGAACGGCCCTTCCAGAAGTAGAAGGGCCCTTCTACATCCGGTCAATGGTTTCCCTATACTGCTAAAAAACAATAAATGACAGTTGATGGAGTGACTATAGTTATTTTCCCATTCGAAATGCTCCATGGATTGAACATATGATATCCGTGAATTTTAAAGACACATTTTGAGAGAGAAAGCGCTCATTTTCGACTGGCAAAAAAAGTTACTTCAGGATTTGTGTGAAAACACGTAGCAGACTACAACTGAAGAAGAAGGAAAAATTCTCGTGAGTTTAGCCAGTTTTGCATCCTTCTTCAAGGATGAAGGAAGGAGCTTTATACGTGGAGAAAACCACCATAAATCCGGCCATGTAGACAGTGACAGCTATGTTGGGGGAGAAATAGTCTGTGAAAAGAGAGCCAGCATGTAGAACATGCTCTAGAAGGTAGAGGTAGTGAGTGTTTTAATTTTTACCATAAAAAAAAAATCACAAATCACTTGAAAAACACAGTTTAAAACTCACATGATTAGCTATCATTTAAATAGAGGTACATCAAATGTGTGATTCAGGATGTAAGACAAAGCAGACCAGAAAATAACTTTTATCGCACCATTGACTTCAATTCAATATTTTTTCAGCCAGCTAACCCATGACCCAAACCGTCTGTTTTGTTGGTGTCAAAAAATGCTCAAAAAGTGACTCGTTTGAAGCCTATAGATTTTTAAGGCTGAAGCATTTCTCTGCTGGATGTTTTAAACAATGGCAAATCGTGGCTGGCAAGACAATGTCGACGTCGAGACGCTCTGATTGGTTAACACAGGTGGAGATATTGGCTTTTCCCACTTTGAAGCTTAAAGCGGGAAAAGTTTAAAAACTTGACGCGGCCAAAGCACACAAAGCACTGGAGAGACTCTGACGCCCATCTGACGGCCTCAACCGTAGGCTTTACAAGCAATCTTGCCCCTCTTGACGTTGACACTTTGGTGGGTGTGAACGCATCATTAGGCTTCCCATATCAAATTTTCTAAACAAGCTAGCTTAAAATAAAAACAATCACAGAGCACTCACCTTTCCTGTTTGCTAAGCCACCCACTGTTGATTTGGGAACACGCATTGCCACCCACAGAAGACAAGACAGCACAAAACCCTAGTCACAATTTGCTCATGCATATTTTATTTTTCCGAGACTTCAAATGGCAAGATTCCTTGTGGTAGCAGCCAGCTGTTTCTCCTTCTTTGACATTATTGAGTGGACAACCACTCTCTACAGTGGTGTTCTGTTGCAGAATGCAGCATATAATGAGTGGAGAAGCCACATAAATGTGGAAGTGTGCTTTTCAGGTGAGTCAGACAACCAGATGGTCCAATCGTTGGTTTTTGACCGAGTCATGTTATTGGCTGAGGTTGTTTTAGCTATGGTGTGTTAAAACCTTGTTAAGATGCATGAACATTTTGTTAAGATAACTTGTTTTGCAAATTCAGTTTAGCAGCTTTAAATTGCTTGAAGAGTAATGTATTCTAACCCTCACAGATCCTGCACATTGGTCTGAAGCTATAAAACCTGATATTAACATAAGGTTTTAGGTTCCCAGATGGAAGTTTCTACACACTTTTAAGTTTACAGAACGTAGGTGGACCTTTGGCACTCTGTAAATGTGTTCCTTTATCATCCAGCTTACTCTGTGGTCTGGCCACTCTTATCCAGTCTAACAAACATTGATTAGTTCACATAATCAATGCACTCAATGACAATGATTCAGTGCACTGCATGAATGTATTGACTGCAATCAGCTTTAAACTGCATCCCCCTTTTTCATGCATTTTATGCATTTTATTATCGCTGATAAAATAATAATTATGGAACTTTTTGTATAGCTTGCAGACATGTTCGATTAAATGATGCAAAAATGAGATGAAATATATTGACAATCTGTCTAGATTATATGAGAAAGTAGTTTGTTTTTTGACATAGTGATGTCACAATCCAAAATCTGCCACAGGGTGGCGGTATTTAGTTGCAATGGCCATGGAAGCAGACTTTGTTGGTGTCTTATATTTTTTCTTGAGATAAATATATCTCTTTTGTATATCATAGGAGAAACTGAAAATGCTGAAATCCTAAATAAAAATTCTGAATTTTTTATTTCTTAAAACATGATTGTAATTATCTTGTATTTAACTTAGAAAATAACACTTAATTTTTCTTAAGATTCGGATTGTTGGAATGTGCAATCACCTTTAGGATGCAGAAAAAAGACTTTCAGTAGGAGAAACTAGGGCAATACCATAAACACATTCATCTGCTCATAAAACTCAAGGAAAATATCTAAAATTAAACCCTTAGTGTCACCTTTAAACTTATAAGGTGCAAAATAAAATTACAGAAAACCCAAACCCAGAGGCATGTAACTTTACTGCTTTTGGTTTTTGCAGCCATGCATGACCAGTTCATGTAATGAATGTTGATAAAGTAGAAAAGCCGGTTTAATCAGGACGGATTGCTGTGCAGAGGTGGAGAATGTCAGAGAAAGCAGGCACAGCTGCTTAGTGAGAAATCCAATATTGACTGTCGGGATAAATGTCCTGCATATTCTCTCATCTGTCCCAGGGGCCGTGGTATTATGCCTCTCACGTTAGCACCCCCTAATTGGATTAAAAATGGCTTGTTATTGGGAGAAAAATGACTGAGAAAACTATCATGATTATTGCCTCTCAACAATGTTGGCTCCTGGAGCTGCAGAGGTGAAATAATTGCCTTTGCAGCTGAAAATGTCAGAATCAGATGATGCATCCACACATCCACACATAGTCTACCGCTGGGAGGATTTTGACTGAAATAAACAACTTGTTGGATTTGAATCTAATTTTATTTAAATCTATTCTACTGTAGTTATATATAGTTGGAAATGCCTTTTTAAAACTGAATATTTCATTTTTATGAAGTAAAACATTCAAAAAGTAAAGCATGCAATCATGACTGTGAGAACATACCTAAACAGAAATGAAACTGACAAATAAATCAAACATCCACTGGGCTTTGGTTTGTGCACCACCAGGAGCATCCATTAACAGAAAATAAATGCTCGATGTCAGAGAGCTGACAGATTCTCATTCATACTGACACTCTGGCTAAATTACACATAAGAGCTCTGATAACATCATCATTAAATATTGATTTTTTTTAAGGCTGAGCAAAGCAGAAACACATCCATGCATATTCAAGTATTTGGACTGGAGCTGCGTTGTACAGAGGGTACAAAGTGACTCCTTGAGGAGAAAAGATGGACAGAAGAGAAGAACAGGAAGAAGCGTTAGAGGGGGTGGGAGGAACAAAATATAAGGCAAGAGTTAAAAGATGGGGGGAGTGTAGAGAGAGATTTAAGACTGAGGCTCGGAGCAGATGTTGGAACTGATGATGATGGATGTAGGTTGTTGAGATGCAGAGTTGTTATCACGAGAGGCACTCGTGGTCTTCTCTCTGCACACTTTCCTCCAGATGTCACACACTGTGTGTGTGTGTGTCTCTCTCTGTGTGTATGCTCCTGTCTGGCATTCAGACCCAGGATATTTTTTTTTACTGTTTCACTTATTTCACCTGTAAAGTAAGAAATATTTACTACAAAGAGAGGACATTAAGCCTGGGTTAGGAATAATACAGTCAGCAAAATGAATGAAGGTCAGTGAAAGTCCTCACTTCTACTAGCAAGGCATGAATGTGTGTGTGTGTTCACACAGAAACACTGAGTTAGAGATCATAAAAAGTGCAACACACATGCTCAGATTACACAAAGTAGTGAATAATTATAAAATTGATGGATTTAGAATGGCTGGAAAACCAAATTTTCAGTCCCTGCATTCAGAGTTTGAGTTTGGACTTTTTAACAGGGTCAGTCTAACACATATGTAAGATTTGATCTAAACCATTCATTTATCTCTGGTTGCATGGTTGTGTTTCTGCTGGAATGTGATAGCCTGCCTTAGCCTCATGTATTTTGCAACTTCTAAAAGGTTTTGTGTTTACCCCATCTACCTGCCTATTGATTCTCATAAAACATATATTTTTCTGATGAGACAATATCCTACAGCATAAAGCTGCCAAAACTGTGTCTCACCATAGGGGTGATGCGTTCAAGCAGATATGGAGGTCATAGGATCTTACACGTAGGTTTAAAAAAAAAAAATCAGTTTTCTTCTTGCTTGACCAGAGTACCTACTTCCTTTTATTTGGTGTTCCCCCTTCATGGGTAGTGGTAAATATGACTTTTAGTAACTCTTTCAACAATACCCTCTTTCTACTCTTCCGTACAGGCCATATTTGGGGAGTACATAAATGATACTTCCTTTTATTTAATCCTGCCAACAGATTCTCACACCTGGGCTTTGGATCTCTGCAGATGCTCCAGAGTCATCATGGGCCTAGTGGCTACTTAACTGGTTAAGGATTTCCTTGCCTACTCTGTCTGTTTAGGTAAACACTGATGGAATACATTGTCAGTGATCCATGAAATGTTTAAGATTAGAATATTTATTTGTTCTTTAACCTTAGTTTAAACTTCTCCACGGTGTTACTCTTGACCTTTCTGTTGTGCATGTAGATCTAGACATGACGCTGTTAGTTCTATGATATTGTCTAACAAATATCTAAGGGGTCCGAAAAACATTGCACTTAACCTGTAATTGATTTATGCTCAAGTGGATCTATTTACCTATTTTTACACATTTTGAAGGATGCATTTCATTTTATTTTGGTGTATCAGAATAAAGGAGGTTTAATACGTATATAAGCCACATTTTTAGATTTCTTTTGGAAAAAACCCCCTGAAAAAACACTTCTTCACCCCCTTTCACAGCTATGCTGTAGTTTGTGTTGGTCTCCCATAAAATCCTCATAAAATACAATGAAGTCTGTAGCTATACTCTAACAAAATATGAAAAAACTCAATGAGGTGTGAATGTTTTTGCATAGCATCTTTTTTCAGTGCTTTCCTTCGTAGTGCAAACCAACACTACTAAATGGCAGCAATGAAATATAACAAAGGAGAGTTTAGAGACTGATTGCAGCAGATGAGGCTAATGAATAACTATCCTTTGTGCTCTTAGGTGCAGACTTCATGAAAAGCAACTTTCTCTAATGGCTTAAATTGAATTGCTCTGAGGATGTTTTTTTTACCTTTATCTCCCACAGAAGAGAGGTTACATTCTATTGAGTAAAACCATGCATTGCTAGGTTACCCTTTACGTCTGTGAAATCATCTAACTCAAAGATTCAACACACATGCACACATATAAGCAGCAGGTGGTCTGTGTCTGAGTGAGTGAATGCGACTATTTTGAGAGGTGGTAACCTGCCTTACACTATAACTAACCAGATAAAAGGTGGTGGGCAGAAACATGCTAGTAATTGATTGCTAATTAGTGCTTTAGTTGTCCTCCATTGTGTCCTGACAGCTTTGCCTCAGGGTTATCTATTCACAAACAGGCTCTGTGGCCAAAGAGCAACGAAATATTAGTCTGTTGTGAGTGAATTAGTCTGTAATGAGACAGCTGATGTTATTCTAGCAACTGTGTGAATACTTGCCTTTATAAAATTTCAAAGCAAACAGCATCACCATCAAAGGGCTGTCAGTAAAAACTAATATAAGCCTCATCCAAACTATAGACCCCTTCAATGAATTGGAATATTATTAAAAAGTTCCTTCATTTTAGTAACTAAATTTTACAACTCACACACAATATATACACTACACAAAAATTATGTTTCAAAGTCTTCATTTATGTTAATTATGACAATTGTTTGTAAAAATATTTAACAACTCAACATTTAAGATAGGGAGTTTACAACAGAGCGATAAATAAAGCTTTTTAATTAAGAGATGTAGGCTTATTTAAAGGTATGTTCAATATCTTCTTAAAGGTTTTTAAAATGTTAATTTTAATCTAACAGACGAGCCTCATCAGAACACTTATTCTAATTTATTAAACATACTTGTAAAAAGGCAGGAAATTACATATGCTATTAAAAATTTTAACAAATTTTAAATGTGCCATTCATTTACAGGTTGCCCTCCTGAGTTCATATGCCTCCTAAAGGAAGGCCTGCCCAAATCATGATGCTGCTATCACTGTGTTTCTCATTGGGAATAGAGTGATCAGGGTAATGTGCAGTTTTAGTTTCCTTCTACCTCTTGTGATAGCAAGTAGACTTAAAAAATTTTTTTGTCTGACCAAAACACATTCTTTTACATGTCTGCACTATCCCCTAGACAAGTGGTCCCCAACCTGGGGTCTGGAACCCCGAGGGGGTCCTTAAAGAGTGTTGGGGGTCCTCACAATCTGGTATGTGCTGAAAATACGAAAAAATACATTTGTAAATGTAAATAAATTACATTTATACAAAGTAAAAGACAAAAAGAACATTGTCTAAATAGTCTACAGCCATGATTATCAAACTGTGGTACATGTACCACTAGTGGTATACAAGCTCTCTCAAGTCATACTTGGAGAAAAGTTCTAAATATTTTTGTTATAAATAAATTCAAAAATGTACCATTCACACACAGTCTGGCTATGGTTGGCAACAATTAACAATAAATAATCCTTATTTAGAGTAAATAAGGCTCCTTTGTTAATTACCTATAGTTAAAAGGGTGAGCCTTCTCTGTATTTTTAGGTTGGCCATGATAGTGGTATTGGGAGAGCTTGGCATTTTCTCAGGTGGTATCCACTGTAAAAAGTTTGAGAAATACTGAACTACAGTGTAAAACAAGAATAAAAACACAAACCTACAACTGATGTTTATTTTTGTGTGCAAATAATAGGTTTTTATTATTTCATTTTAATTGGTGTATGTGAGTAGAACTGGGGGTTAGGGGCTCCTAGCTGGTCTTGGACACAGACAAGGGGGTCCTCAAGGAAAAAAGGTTGGGAACCACGGCCCTGGGCAGTTTGTACTGAATTGTTTATTTGTCTGTTATTTAAACAATGACTTTATTCTTGTCCCTGTTTCACAAAATCCTGATTTAGGAAACACACGCATAGTAATTGTCGTATCAACATACTCTCCCAGCTGAGCTGTGGATCTCTATCAGTTCCTCCATAGTTTCAATTCGCCTCGCCTGCCATGTTATTTCAGGTGGATAGCCATATTTTGGTAGGGGTGCAGCAGTTCCATCCTCTTGGATGGATTACGAAGAGTTGTATGAAATGTTTACAGCTTGGGATGTAGTTTCATTACTTAACCCTGCTTAAATCTCAGAACAACATCACCCAAGGTCTGCACGCTGTGTTCCTTGGTCTTTCCCATGCTGTTTGTTTATTATTGATGTATAAAAAACCTCTGAAACTTTCACAGAATAGTTTTATTTATATTGAGATTAAATTGCATATAAAATTTCACACATATTTCTAAATTTAGTAAATAAATCACTTCTGAGGGTAATTAGTTTTATTTTATTTTATTGTATCAGAGTAAAAGGGGTGGAATATGAGAGCAAGTCATTTGTTGTATTGTCTATTGAAAATCGTACTCTGTATTTTTCTAGCACATAAAATCGCTTTACAATACATTAATGTTTGTTGTTATAACGTGACAAAATGTGAAAATGTCCAACGGGTATGAAAACTTCTGCAAGGGACACTATACGCTGTTTCGACTGTGCTACAACCACATCTCTCTCCCTCTCTCATCAGTGCATGAAAAATTGCCTAATGAGGAATGGGTCGCACATTTCCACAAACTCATTAACCCACGAGCGAGTGAGACTAATTGCAGTTTGGGTAATGTGATTTCACATCTGTTACTGCAGCCCAGGACACAGCAGTCGGCATGGGGCCGGATCTGGTGGGCTGAGCCGGAACCTAGAACTAGATTCCCCAGATCTGCAGAGACAACCAAACACAGGGAGTCAGGCCAACACCTGCAGTGCAGAGAAGCAGACAGAGCAGAGCTGGGGTTTGAGTGTTAAGTCAACTGTCGGGCTCTATCTTGTGATTCCTTGTGCAGGGTAGGTGGCCGTTCAGCATTCATTCTAGAAAAAAAGGTTATTAGGAAATAAGCAATGAAGGCAAAGAAGTGTCAGTAAAGCGGCGGGGGGGGCACACTAAAATAAAATTAACGAGACATTAATTACTTTTTTCCACTGAGCTTCTGATACTGAACTGCAACTTTAATTAAACGCTATAACATTAAAGGAACATAAAACTTAAGAAAAAATAATTCCGTGACGTGAAACACATTTTCTTGCCAGGTAACCCTTGTTTTTGTAAATAAAAAAACAGGAAATAATGCAATTGTTTTATTTATTAATATAAGATTGAATGTTCACGCAAAAACCAGTTGCAATATCACGAAAACAACAAAACTTATCTCTGTATCGCTAAAACAAAAAAACGTTAAAAAAACAATATTTAAGGTTATGACTTAGCTCGCGTATTTTCATAATATCTCAGCAATTTATTGCAAGTAACTGTACGTTAATAGAAAAGGTGGACACCAACTGCTTAATTCATAAAAAAAGTAATACTACTTTCGTTAATTATGATTAATCTTTTGTTTAACCTGCCTGCATTGTTACAGAAACTCCAATTATAAGTTTACAGGCAGCGGGGCTGCTGATGGTAATGCCATATCTCATCAATTACCATCCCGTGACCATAAATTGGCCTCAGCGCTGCGGCGACGAGATGAGGTTAACACGCTGATTAATTTGAGCTGCTGTGATTTTCAGGCTCAAGTTGACACTTACGCTCTTTGACACAGAAAGTGAGGTCTGTCCGCTTTTCATAATGGAGTAAAATTTTATTTACCTCATTCAGTCCTACTCCCGTGTCTCATCAGGACCATTTGAAATGCCAGCAAGAAGTAGGTGAGATCAAACTATCTGAAGATTTTTAAAATCAAAGTGTAAAATGATCAAACACAGTGTTATCTTCATTTGACTAAATCTATGTGACTATTTATTGTTGTTATTGTTATCACACTTTGATAGATGTGTAGATCGATAATTTAATTGTTTTTCAGATCAAAGATGATCATTTTAAATGCATAAACCTTTCAGTAGCTCTTTACTTTTACATTTTCAGCGCAACCAGGGGACAACAGTGCACTCACATAACAATAAACTATAACTCTGCACTTCTGTACATACTCACTGTAAAATAACCCCGGCTTGGTGTATATATTATCCTTTATTATTTACGATCTGATATTTATTTGTATTTTTACTTATTTTTGTTCTTATTTTTCTTTTTTTTTCTTTTTTTATTTCACTTATTCAAGTTCTGTACTGGAGAAAAAAGTTTGCCGGAGTCAAATTCCTTGTATGTGACATACTTGGCCAATAAACTGATTCTGATTCTGATTCTGATTCTGATACTTATGGGTTTCAGTCGGAGTTGGAACATTGTGTGCCTTTGAACATGTTTTTCTTTTTCGATAAACTATTTTAACCTATCTATTAGCCTAGCATGTTATTGTTGTTTTATATATGTATATATGTGTTTGTCTCTATTACTTATTATTTAACTTTCTACTGAACTTCTTTTTTCACAGGTTTGATATCAACTGCTTTGTCGACTTTTTCACAAAAAGTCAATGGAATTTATTAAAGTGAGCTTAAACAATGAAATTCTTTTAGATTCACAACTTAATGTATGACGGAAACTTTGATTTTTTTTAAATAGAAAGATTTCATCGTTAACATTTTAATTGCAACATCATTTTGGTTCACATTTTAGATACATGTTTATGAGCTCTGCTCGCTTTTATATTGCCACCTTACGGAAAACCTTATCACCAACCTGATCCTGTTGTAGCCTACTACTAATGCCGTAATTTCCAGCTTCTTAATTCAAAATAACATTATTTAGTTCAAACTAATGTTCTAAAATGTATTACCGAAACGAATGCATCACAAACGATTAATTTAAACCTATATTATTTGTAATTAACATTATGCAATAGTATACATCTGGAACTTGAAATGGGACCCTATGTCACACCACACTCGTACTATGAAGCTCCACGAAAAGCTTGAATGAGTTGAATTTAGCAGCTCTTTAAATTATCAGAAAACTATTTTTGCTATGGCAATTCTGAGTTTCTAAACAGCATAATAGCACAGCTTTGTCTAAATTAACAAATCATATTTCTTGTGAATCATAGTGTGTACTTAAAACCATCGGTATGTTTACCTACAGCCCATTCAATGTCTTTAGTAGGGTGACCGTCAGGGTTGAAAGCAGACGTCAAAGCCCTGACATCTTTACTACTTTGAGCCACTATGAGACTAGTCATCCTTCACAACTGTTTTAACCTTGTAAGCTCAGAACTACTGTCAAAAAGCGTCTATGTAGGTCTCTGAGCAATGACCTCAGACTACACAGTCTGCCTGTCCCCACTAGGAAGAAGCAACCACACAGCATAATGCTGCCACATGTTAATGTGGGTAAATTGAACATAGTCGCACATCATCCTCGTTTCTACATCCTTGAAAAGTATTTTTATTCGTTTTGTTCATTTTTAAACTGGTACAAACCCGTGAATATGGTGCAATCCGATGTCAGATCAAACATTTAAGAAATGTGTCAAGTAATAATAGCACATACAATAAGTTAAAACATGTCACAAAAAGACCAGCGTGTACAGCAAGAATGTTTTATCTACACAAAACATCCTAAAACAGGGTAAAGGCCAGCTGAGAGATCATTGTTTTGTTCACATTATGTTTGGCTAAATTGATTTGATTCCAAGGTGGTGTTCTCAGTAGAGTGGGGGTCTATTTTTCCCCTTCACCATAAGGCCAAATTCCCCCGCACTGAGCGTGCCTGAGATGCAGCTCATTAGGCTCCCTTTTGAGGTGGGAACCTGGATTCATTAAAGTGTGCGTAAAGACACACTCAGTGAAAACTTAAATACAACAATTGTTTGGCTCTCTTAATTAGGATCTATATTCTAGTGATCATACAATAGCATTTATCATCAAGTGTCGATAAAGTCCATTTGAAATAACAAGATAAACAACCCCAAACTTATTTTTCTCGATCTTGTCCATTTATCATGTTCGTCTCCGTTTCGTTCCCTCATTTCAAACTAAACAGCAGGAGTTAAAACAGAAGAAAGGCGCAGGGCGGATCTGGGACAAGGAGGCGGGAGGAACAGCATGGGAGAGCTGAGAAATCACTAAGTGAAACTCATTGACACTGTGTGCTCCAGCGCTTTGCGCCTAAGTGAGGCGATGCTTGTCCCTCTCCACATGTCACTGTCCGGGGAGCTACACAGCTGCGGGGAGCCCGATACGTTCGTGGGGCCGGACAGGGACGCCGACATTCCCGGGAAAGGCGTCTGGTAGAGGTGGGACTGCAGGCCAGAGCCGTTGGAGGACAGGCCGTTAGAGAGGCCCATTGAGTTTGGCGGCGGGCCGGGACCCAGACTGCACTGCGAGAGGGACTGCGCCATGCCCGGCTGGCGGCCCAGGGCCGGCGGGAGCTGAAGCTGTGAGACTCCAGGCATTCCCGTGGCCCAGCGCGAGTCGTTGGCGTGGAACGAGCACAGGCTGTTCTCCATGGCGGCGGCGGAGAACTGCGGCAGGCCAGGCGTTGGGAGCAGCGTCCCTGGCGCGCGGAACACGTTTGTGGTCTTCTTTCTTTTCTTCCACTTAGCGCGTCTGTTCTGGAACCAAACCTGAACATAAAGAAACAAGATGTGCACAGTTAGAGAGACACTCAAAAAATTTTGGGAAACACGTGTCATAGAAGAACACATTGTTTCCGGTTCTTTGATGGAGCTCTCAGTTTTGGTTCTAACAGAAAACTAAGGAACCACAAGACTATCTTGATTTATTCAATAAAACTTTCGAAGTGTTATTTAAATTAAGAGTTCATTTACATTATATGTTCTTCTTTTGATTATGTTTGTAATGAAAAAAATAATTAGAATGTTTAAAAACATGCTTAGAGAATAAAATCATGCATTTTTATTAATATATATATATATATATATATATATATATATATATATATATATATATATATACTAATAAAAATGCATGATTATATATGTATAAATGTATATTTTTCTGCAAGCATACAGTTTCATATATTTTATTTCAAATAACCCTGATATTTCAGACAGTTTTGATTTGTTTTTCTTCTTCTACACAAGCTAATTCCTATTTTGTAGCCTGAAGATATATGGTCAGCTCAGCATTGCAAAATCGACTAAAAAACATAACGAAACAGAAAATATTCCCATCTTCCGCAAACCCGCTTGCAAAGCTTGATAAGACCAAATGCAAGCGCACCAACCGCTGAGCTTTATAAAGATTTCATCATCTTCTCGTGTGATTAATGCGCGCGCAAAGCCGCGAGTCGATGCCACTGTATTAAAAAGTGAAATCTCGCTCTCATTCCGCTCAGCCAGCCGTGAAACGTCGCCCAAACCCATTACACTCGAGGGGGGAAAGAAAATGCAATTTCTCATTCCATTAAAAAAAAGTACAATATATTCTCAAGAGTACCTATTAAGACGTCGTTGATAGAGCATTTTAAAGGAGAGGCTGTGCAAAGGCATGCAGGGGCCCCCAGAACGCCCACTTAGGGACTGTTCCTGCACGGTCAGCACTAATGTTTACCAACAAGAGTCGAGATGCACAGACAATCTGCGCTGGTTGGAATAAATGATTGATATTTAAGGTGACTAATGATTATTCTTGCTTTTATTGCTTTCAGAGGAACAATTTACATGGATTTCACATCAGTGGTTAATAATCCATCCACTGTTATAAATAAAGCTGAAATTAGTTGGTAATGGGTTTGCTTTCTTGTTGTCTGGTATGCTCTAGGATGCCAGCTGTAAAATGAGCATTGTATGCGTTATTAAATTTAAACTGGACTTCAACTCAATTCTGAACTGTTTTTATGGGTGCATCATCGTAAAATAGACTGAAATTAAATAATCGCAATAAAACTGTAAACGGAACGCTCCTAGAGTATAATTACGAAATAAACATGAAATCCGTTTGATAAACTCATGGTTTGCGTGAAAAACACATTTAAAATGAATATTTATTTTAATTGTATTAATAATATATATATATATATTATTATTAATTATTAACAGCATTTCATACATTGCACAGCTTCAAGAGTTTGGCTGTATTAAAAAGCAGACTTCATACTCTGATCTAGTGAAGTATTTCAGGACCTTGGACAGAGCATTTTGCAGTGTGTTTTGTTCTCACTATTGGCGACTGACTTTTATTTTGATGTTTTTGTTTTGTTTTTTAAATGGATAACTAGTAAATTCTATTAGGTTAATTGTTTATCTTAAATAAACAATACATAATTTTCTTATAAATACCGAATATTTCGTTTCCACCAACCTGAAGCAGAACATATAATTGTATTTAAAGACAATAAACATAATATAGTAGAAGACCTTTATGCCAAGATTTAATATATTTTAGGAAGATAAAGAGGCATCAAGTAGCACTTTTGATTTGGTATTTCCAACATTTACACAAACAATCACTTCAGGATCACACACACAAATAAATAAATAAAACAAATACAATAAATAGATCAATAGTAAAAAAAACTAATATAAATTATCCGACCAGTCTCTCAGGTCTGGTTTAAAGATTAATTTTGCATCGTTTTAGAGAACTCCAAGATCACACGACATCAGCGCCCTTAACTCCTGTTCTAACTTGATCGTTTACCTGAACTCTGGATTCGGTGAGGCCGATCCTTAGCGCCAGCTCCTCCCTCATAAAGATATCGGGATAATGGGTCTTGGCGAAACTGCGCTCCAGCTCATTGAGTTGTGCCGGGGTGAAGCGCGTCCTGTGCCGCTTCTGTTTCTGCTGGCTAGCGGACTGACCGGAGCTCTGTTGTGGCTGCTGTTGCTGCTGCTGCTGTTGCTGCTTCTCCTGCTCCTGTTTCCCGTTCACCGGCATGCCGGTTGAGTTGGACCCCACGGTGGTAATATCTTCCCCCGGCAGGAGAGTCGTTCCCTCTACTGAGTCCGAACCAGGGGCCATGTCTCCCGGATGCCCCTGGTCCTGAACTCCACCTCCCAGTCGGCACTTTAGAGCTTCTCTATGTCCGAGGAGCTCCGCAGCATCCTTCATCCCTGAGAGGATGATGAGGAGGGAGAATTTCAGTCAAGACAACGAATAATATATATATATATATTTTTTTTGCATATTAAGTAAAATGACAAGAAAGAATATTGCACTGTTAGAATTAAAGATAAATTTAACGTCTATTCAATAAATACTTTATTTAAGAAACAACAACTTATAGATCAGTTAATGAATCACAAAAAATGTAATTATTGCAACAAAATTAACTACAGTATCTAACACATAAAACCAAACAAGAAGTAGAAATCTTACACTGGAGTTTCGGGCCGGAGTTTAACGATGATAACTCACCGAGCCGAGCATCCAGGAGGTCGGCGTGAGAGAGCATCGCGTATCGCTCCAGGGTGAAAGGCGCTCCAAAAAAATCCCGCAACTTTGGGGCAATTTAAAAAAGTATATCGTCTAAATGAACGAAAATTCGGTTTGTGGTTAAAAAAGGAGGTCCCTTGCATTATAATGTCCTTTAGAGCGA
The DNA here is from genome assembly GCA_028564705.1 of Apricaphanius iberus. Lineage (NCBI taxonomy): Eukaryota > Metazoa > Chordata > Actinopteri > Cyprinodontiformes > Aphaniidae > Apricaphanius > Apricaphanius iberus. Next base: position 187,166 of record JAPXFQ010001894.1, read on the forward strand.
CGGGGAGGCGCTTATTAGTTGAAAGAAGCCGTGAGCTTCCTCATATAGGAGCCAATCAGAGCGGGAGCTTGAAAATGTCACCGACATGATTCCCCTCCTCCTCTTCTTTTTTTGTACTAGCTTTTATTTTTTAGTACACCTGCACGCATACTGGGATGCAGGCCTAGACCACAGAATTAAAACAGTCCAATCTTCTGCGGTTTCATCCTCTGATTTATTAGCTGTTCCGGTAGAAATTATGTTTTTAATCTAATTTAGAAACCCATGCAAAGTGGTGCAGATGCGCACATTGAAAGCTTGGTCTATTCAGCTTGAGTAGGAAACTTTGACTTATTTGGACAAGAAAATATGTCATTCGATAATCACCGATATGAAGATATCATTTCCCAAATAACTGTGTTTTGATTTTGATTGTTTAGAAACTCGGGTTGCATAAAACCCACAGAAATTTAATTTTAGGCTGTGTAGTGTGGCGCAAATATGTATGGCCATTTTTCGGCTGACATTTTTCTTTCAATAAATAAATAAATAAAAGTTCTTTAACACCTGCTTTCGGCCCTTTAGAGTCCAACTTCCCTTCCTCGTCCTGGGGCCATAAACAAAACAAATAAAGCTCCCATTTCCCCCCGTGGCAGGTGGTTTGTGGAGACAAATCGAGTAAATAAATAAATAAACGAGAACAGATGGATTTAAACTCTGTTAGTGATCGTCCGCTTTAACTCCCATCGACTTTTTATCAACTCGGGTTCAATTAAAGGTATTTAGGCCTGTTTGCTTCAAACAAAATCAGACGTGCCGGACCCTAAACGACCGTGCCCCCTTTAGTAGAAGTCCATGAGTAGGTCTATTATACAATTAACAGGACATTCATCGATCTGCGCTCCGCTCTCGCTGCTCCAGACTGCGTTTTGGTGGTGGTGGTTGTTATAGGAGCGGCTTCTGGCAGATGTCAGGGGGGTAGACTGGTGAATAGACCACCGTCTGGGACTAAATAGGGTTTTTTGCAGCCACACAAAGGAGGCGTCCGAGCGAGGATCCACATGCAGTGAGCTCATCTTTTTTGCTTATCGAGGCCCAGGGAAGTATAAGCCCAGATGCGTGGAACAGCGTGAAAACTTAAGGAAATAGGTTGGCGCATGGGTCCACTGAGATGGTGGAGCTGCTGATGAGCTCCCGGAGGTTCAGAAGAAGCAATCAACAGCAGCAGCAGCAAAGCAGGCTCGATTTCATTTGATCCACACGTAGCAGACCAGGTGGAAAGAGGGAGATGGGCGGAACTTCTCAGGTTGTAAAGGGCCTGAAGCAGGGGGAGATGGTCAATATGGTTTGGGTGACACTTAATATTCAGGTTAAGGAGAACTGATGTGCATGGGAGCGGATCTAAAAATCTTAATCAATCAGTTATGCAAAATAAATTGTTTTATAATTGACCAGAAAGATCTTGATCAATAGGCCTAATCATTTGTTCAATGCTGAATCGCGATAATCCAAGTTCACCTTATCTATTATTTTCGAAATTGTCTAATTTTATTATTATAATGAAGTACATTAAATAATAATAATAATAATAATAATAATAATAATAATAATAATAATATAGGTTTTGTTATAATATAATATAATATAATATAACATCCATTTAAGGTTATCAATACAAGGATGTTTGAAATTGAGGTTTATCGTATTGCGGTTACTTCTAGTTAAAAAAAGCACACACACAATACCCCCAAATAAAAATAGAAATCAAAACCAAGCAAAAAACAGCTGGGACAGTGAACATCCGCCTTTGCGATCCTCAGACTGTAGCATATATGCTGTTACAAGAGGACCCCCCTCCAAATGAGTCTATGTCTCACTCAGCCTCCCTAACTGGACCACATCAATCTTCCCCAGTAAAAATACGCTCACGAATGATCCTCTCGGGTTAATGCGGCGCATCTGAGTGCGGAACGGCTGTTTACACGGGAGGAGACGCTTCTAATGGAAGCGACAAAGGGAGGGGAAAAAAACAAAAGACAAAACAAAACAAATACAATTCTGTAGAGCAATTTCAGAGATCAGGAATTCCGTGTATACCTTTTTTTTTTTTAGCAATCACTCTGTGTTAAATCCATTGCTCTTATGGCCTTTGCAGGTTAAAACAAACGTAGTTTCAAGGATCAGTTTCTTTCCACCACAACCAAATTGCAACATGCAGACCAGGAGGCGAGCTGCTTGTTTCTTATTCTCGGGGCCTATTGCATCGCCTCTCCGGCACCTGCATTCACTCAGTTATACAAATCTAAAGGGAAAATCGATTTTCCATCTGCAGGGACAGGACGAGGAGCAATCATACCGAGTTTTTTTGAGCACATTATTTGACAGTCAGAGGGGTAAAAAGCAGAGCAATGACTGTGGCTGGATATAAGCACAGACAGTTGAAACCCACAAGAGCCTTTCCTCTTCGGCCACCCAGCCTGGGCCGCGCCACCGGGCGCATCTCATGCTCCAATTAGGCCAGCCGCCCTCTGTCTGGTGTCCGCTCCTTTCTTGATGTGGAGCACAGAGTGGTAATCACGGCATCAAATAAAATAATCAGTAAAGAAGAGCCATTTCCTTAATGAGACAAAAGACTCTGGTGTCACGGAGAAGGTGGTGTGGTGGCGTCAGGGGTTTATTTTGGTGCGGGCGTGATTGTGGGGGTTATTGAAATAACACTGAAAACCACAATAGATCTCATTTACATATTGGTGTTCACACTATGTTTAAAATATCTCATTACCTGGTGCCAATGTGTAACCCCACGCTACAAATGGTCTATCTTTAGCCTGCACCACTGAACTCTACCACAGGAAACTACTAATATGTTTTCTGGTTATACACACACACACTCACGCATATATATATATATATATATATATATATATATATATATATATATATATATATATATATATATATATATATATATATATACTGTAATGGACTGGCGACCTGTCCAGGCTGTACCCCGCCTCTAGCCCGTTGACAGCTGGAGATAGGCACCAGCCCCCTTAGACCCCTTGAGGACTAAGCGGTTCAGTAAATGGATTGATGGATATAAACTAATAAAACAATAAAATGCATGAGTTTATTCTCTCATCATCAACCTAAGATAAAAACCTTGATTTCTTTTAGATAAAAACAATTAAATATAGCTTTAAAAGTTGTGTTTATGATTGGCCAACAATCAGAGTCAGCTGAAGGAATCAGCCAACTAAACAGCTGTTCACGGCCACCAAACCAACAGGGTCCCTACAAGGCCCCAGTCACACAAGCCAGGGTTTAAAACGTCAACTATTAGTTTTATTTATGTGCAGTAAAATGTATTATCCTTGATGTTTGAATGGAGTATGTAATTCTGTTTAGTGGGATGGCTAAGAGTTTTTTCAGACAAAAATAAGTGATTTGATTGTTTTTTTTTATGCTTCGAATTTTTCACAACCACCAAAAGTTCAGAAGTAAGGACAAACACTGTAAAGTATGTTTAGTGCATAATAATATAAAAAAACCATCCAGATTCATTTTTGAGAAGACGAGATGGAGAAAAAGCTGAGTTTTGATAATTTCTATTCACTACTAGTTCAATAACTCAAAAGTATTCATATTTTATGAGATTCAGTGTATTTCAAACTTCAGTGTATTTACTCGGGAGTTGATAGAGCAAAACAATCCTGTGAAGTGAAAGGAAAATCATACTGTCAAAGTCTTGCAGAAACAAAAATCTGAAAAGTGTGCCGCACATATGTTTAACCCACTTTTTACTTTTTGGAACACAGCAGGGGATAAAGTTGTGGAGAAGTTTAAAACAAGAAACCGTCTGGTCAGTAACTCCATAAAGAGGCAAGTTTGTTTTGTTTTTTTAACAAAAGCCTTATAAGCAATATAATGACCAATATTACTATAATAACCATTATCCTGAATTGAGAATGGATTCATATTTGAACATAGTTAGTAAGGACATGGAAGACATCCTAAGATATAACAAAGCACAATTGCACATCCTAAATCAATAATATATGCTCTTTAATTGTCCAGTCAAATTAAAGTACATGATAAAAAGAAACGAATAGAAAAACTGGGGCTTTTTTTCTGGCAAATTGTAGGAAATTGCTTTATTTGAACCCGCCAGCAAAAACGAACCTTCTTTCAAATTTGTTGTGACAGCTTATTGGCTGAGGAAAGCTACTGAGGTTTTACAATAAAACCTCAAGCAAAATCTTGAGTTCTACTCATGAGCCTTATTTTCTTTTATTACACCATGTCAACTTTTAGATAGAAATGTTATTCCTTGAATGTTCAGCTTCAGTGTAAGATAATTAGTAAAACATAGTTCATCAAAAGTTTTTCACAAATCGTTTTTACTGACTTATTAACTTTTGTTTCCTCTCTTTGTATGAAAGTTAGAAAAACAAGAAATTAATCTGCATCACAGGAAATTGTAAAAAAATATATGGAAAAACAGGATAACTACTACAAAGAAAGATATGGACAAATGACGAAAGTTTAATTGATATAGCCTTAAAAGTGAACATTTTCATATTACATAAAAATAATCTAACAAAAAAAGAATAATTTAACCATGTAGATGCAAAACCGATTGAAACTATATAAATCTAAAATGGATATTTATTTATTTTTATTTATTTGTCTTGTTTATTTTATTATATTATATTATGTTATATTATATTGCCTTTACAGTTTGAAGACCCGCTCGTCTCTGACACTTTGACTTTCCCTCTTGCTCTGCTCCATCTGTTAGAATATCTTCTTTCTTAAGTCTAGTCATTAGTGGGTCTATTACTGCAGCGCCATCATTAGAAAGCTTTAATGCATCGCTGAAGGCAATGAGAGACTGTGCAAAGTGACAGAAACCATACTTCACAATGCAACCTGCAAGACTGCATTGATGACATAAGAGACATGTGAAAAGCATAAAAAAATTAATATCCAGAATTGACAGTAATGTGTGAAATATTTTTATATGCAAAGCAAAACCAGAGGAACATTATTGGACAAGATCTGATTAGGAATAATTGTATTAATTATAGGGTATTATAAACTGAGAATATCTTGCTCACACACATTTTGTGCTCCTGAAATTCTGGATAAAGTGGGAGGACTTGGGTCAGTAGTGCCACTGAGTAGCTTAAAATTAGAAACATGTGCTGGTAATTATGAATCTGCAGCAAAGCCACATTGTGCAATTTAATGCCTCAGCAAATTAAAGAATAAATGGGATCAGTCTCTTTGACCTTGCTCCGTCGGACTTGATCTAACCTGATACTTCACTCACTCACTCACTCACAGTGAGGCATGCAGGTAAAAGTCGCCTCTGCAATTTGAAAGCCCTTCAACCCAACCAGTAAAATAAACCCCATTAGCACACATTTGTTTCCTAATGCTGCTGCTGACCACAACCCTTGCTGCTTCCTTGTGTTTTCAGTGCATTCTTCACTCTGCTTGTTCAGTTCATCTCTCACTTCACAAGCTCCACACTCTCCCATCCATCCATTCTCTTTATCTCCCTTTCCTCTTCTCCTCCCTCCCTCCTCTCTCTGCCACATTTTTGCCGCCACCCTGCTAAACACGGCGCACTACCCCTCCCAAGATTAATTGATCATCAATTTAGCTCTAATTTGGACCAAGTCAGCTGGTAAATGGGGCAGTTTTCCCTGATTGTTAGTGAAATGTGCGCAAGTACATTGATAAATTTTGATTATTTATCAATTACAACCAAATGAACTAAATCTATTGAATAAATTCCAGCCTGATTCCCATAATAGAGTTTGAAAATATGGCTATTGATAATGATTCCGGCTAATAGTCTTTTCCGGTCGTGGCTGCCAGGCTTGTCAAAGTGACAACACAAAAGTAATTTTTCACAGAATCAGCTGAGTGACTGCGAGGCCGATCTTTCATTAATCAGTCACATTATATGTGACGCTTTCCTCACAAAGACTCAAACACTTTGTCATATTTTGTGTCAATTACCAGTCATTTCGTTGTGTTCCATCAAGACATCTAGTAATAGTTAACATATGCTAAGGTAAAGCTCCTCCGTCCCACCCTCCAGGAGCTCTATGTGGAGGGGGATATACTGTCTCTGTTTGGGCTGATGATGGAATAGGCCCCTGCATGCTCTTAATTTCTTATTTTCCAGAGCCCAGACACTTATAGGAAGGGTGGGGCACAGGCTTTTTAAATGAACCTGCCACCATGTTTTCCCAAAGTTAATGGAAAAGCAGCTTGCTGGAAAATAGAAGAGGGGAAAAATGGAATTAGGTTCAGAGGCTTTCTCACACAATAACAAGGGATAAGTATGAGCTACGGGACTTATTCCCACACATAGACATACAAATTGGTGCTGTCATTTCCTCACAGCTTCAAGCTATTAACTAAAAAGTGCTATTTCAGTTTTAAATATTTTTAAACCCATGCTAAAACTCACACACCCTTAAATTATTTAAAAAAAATCAACTGAAGACTGAACACAGTTTAATCAATTTTTTACAGACAGTTATTTTAGTCAAATGTTCTGAATTTTGGACTGTCAATGGTTTTTTTGAACCAACTTTATCTAATGGTGAAATTATTATGTTTTATCAACAAGAACTGGTTGTTTAGGTTTTTATTTGTTGTTTTACACATGGTCTAAGTTTTACATACATGGTAATAAATATGCATACACTGCGACTAATATCTGGATAACTGTTACTTAACAAGTTACTAATTGACCTCAAACTTTTTGCAGCCACCAGCAGCCTTCTGGAATAATCCTGACTGGATATTGGGCCATATCAGAAATTTTAGAGCCTATTTAAACTGGTTTGTTTTTAATTACACCTACAAATGTTTTTAGAAGGTTTGAGGTCAGTTCAGAAATATCCCTGCTTTATCCATTTAAAAACTTGTTTTTATAAGTTGTTTGGATCATTGTCTTGCTGGAGCATTCAGCTGTGTCAAACTTTTAAACATGCTAGCTGTTTAATGCAGAACTGAAAAAAAACACACAAAAAACTTACTCACAGCATGATGTTCCCATCACTATAACTGACCCGTGCAATGTTCTTAATTTTTAAAGCTTCACCTTTATTCCTTTAATCATATTTTATTGTTGTGTTAAAAGAGACCAGTCATAGTCTCCCTACACTATAACCTTTATTTCTTTAATGCATCCGGCTTATCCATAGTTAAAGGTTCCAATTTTGGAACTGGGTCTTCTTTTTATTGGTCAGAACCCGCTTAGTCCATGTAGATCTGAAAACCAACTTCACTCTGAAAAGTGACAATGGCGCTTCAGAATTTTCCATATTTTCTATTTCGCATCAGCTTCAATCTTGGTGGATCCTGGTTTAATCATCTGACTCAGACTTGCCACTTCAGATGAATGAAACTTAGTTAGTGTACATGAACTGCCCAGGAACCAGAAAACCAGAAAATGTTGTGACACTAGTGTCAGTGTCCAACAGAGCTCGACTTTAATCTGGACTGAGAACATTTAAAAAAAATAAACAGTTTCTCAAAAATTCATCATGTTCAAATTCAATGAAATTTGCAAATACTAAGTTTGTGCTAATTGGTCACTATGAAAACACAAGTTTGAAGGCGGCCAATATGAGGCTGTCACACCTAAGAACATCATACAAACTGTCATGCATGGTAGGGGCAGTATCATGTTGTGGGGCTGTTTCACTGTCTGTGATACTGCTACATTACACAAAGTGGATGTATCAGTTAAGGAGGACTACCTCAAAGTCATTAGCTTCATGTGAAATGAGCAATTACATAGTTAAAACTTTGAATTAGCTGTGTATTCTAATTCTGACTGTGGAACACTGGACCAGCTCTACACCCTCAGCAGAGTCCTGATGGGTACATGGTAGTTCACCCAACTAGTCTATGTGTTTTGTGGACTTGGAGAAGGCGTTGGACCGTGTCCCTCGTGAAGTCCTGTGAGGGGTACTCTGGGAGTATGAGGTACCAGGCCCTTTGATACGGACTGGTAGGTCCTTGTATGAGCGGTGTCAGAGTTAGGTTTGGATTGCCGGCAGTAAGTCTGGATCGTTTCAAGTGAACCATTTCAGTGATCCAAGTTTTTGACGGGATCCATTTTAGTGGCCTCAGGATCGGGTCTCTGCTTTTCGCAGATGATGTGGTCCTGTTGGCTTTATCAGAAATTAATCTACAGCTTTCGCTGGAGCAGTTCGCAGCCGAGTGTGAAGCGGCTGGGATGAGGATCAGCACCTTCAACTCTGAAACCATGGTCTTGAGCTGGAAAAGGGTGGGTTGCCCTCTTTGGGTCAGGGGTGGGGTCCTTCCTCAAGTGGTGGAGTTTAAGTATCTGGGGGAATTGTTCACGAATGAGGGAAAAATTGACGGGGAGATCGATAAACGGATTGTTAAGGCATCTAAAGTTGCGCGGGCGCTGTACTGGTCTGTCGTGGTGAAGAAAGAGCTGAGCCGAAAGGCAAAGCTCAAGATTTACCGGTCGATCTACATTCCTACCCTCTGGGTGGGGACCGAAAGAACACGAATGGATGGATGGATGGATGGATGAATGGATGGATGGATAGATGGATAGATGGATGGTATTCTAATAATTATTAAAATGGACACCGAAACTTATATTAAAATGAATAAAGAATCAGAATCAGAGTTAGCTTTATTGGCCAAGATTGTGTGGACAAACAAGCTATTTGACATTTGTTTCAAGTGTTCACAATGTACAGAAATTAGGTATACATACAGAAACTTCTAGAGGAAATAAAATAAAGAATAAGATAAATAGTATCTACATGTATGTGTATGTACAGCCATTTATTATATACAGAAAAGAAAAAAAATGTTTGAAGAAATACTGACAGAAGTAACGCCTAGCATCTTTATCATCTTTCTTGTTGACCATTTTCCTTCAAAATTCTTCATCAGCTGCACAGTCTTGACACAACACTTTTGTTTTACCTACCAGCTGGGGCCTCTGGCTTCTGACTACCACATTTTTTTCGGTGACTTGATTGGCCAGTTATGTTGAAAACATGTTGGAGCTTCGACTGGATTGGTCAGTTGGCTTAACAATTAAGACACATCACGCGATCATTGTCACAAGCATTTTAATATCACGATTTTGATTAAAATTCAATTAATTACATAGCTCTAGTTGTGGTAGTACAAACACTCTTCTTTGTTTACAGCACAGTAACTGTCTGCTCAGATTACAGAGTGTTCACTGAGTTTATCAGAGAGAGGCCATGGGGGGAAGAAACTGTCTCTGAGCTGTTTTTTTTCAAATAGTGCAGCGCTGACCTGAAGGTAAAGGTCTAAACAGCTGTGTCCAGGATGTGTGGGGCCTACTGAGATTTTAGCTAAACTTTTTTGGACCCTTTGATTCTAAAGTAAGCTATGACTTAGCTTTTGGATGGGCCCAACAAAAAATTGTCTGAAAATTTGCAATCTATGTTCCGTACTAAATCCATGCCATAAAGACAAGCGATTTTAATGAGTTCTACTGTTTCTATCCTATCCTATCAGTAGTCAAAAAACATACAGAAGCTGCTTGAAAGCTGGAATGTATGTATGTATATATTTGAGCCTGTCTGCAGTAATTGTGTGTAGATTAGAGAAAATCCTCAACAAACTGAAACATTAGCATCCAGTTTAAAGAAATCAGTCCACCCAAAAAAAAAACCCATAAAAAAACCCCACTTCAAATAAATCCTTAGAAATTCTAAATTATTATGACATCATGCCTATGATAAATGTCTTTAAACTTCTTACCAGAACCATATCTGAAAATAGCAGGATTAATTGTTACTTGAACAGAACTAATTTGGTCTAAACGCGTCTGGGAGACAGAATGGGAGCTGGAATAACTGCGATATTGGCCTTCTTCTTCAATCAATGATACGAGCTGCTCTGCACCCATCATGGCTGCTGGAAGCAACTTAATGATCAGCGTTTAGACCGGGCAGGTAAACCGCTGTGCTGTGTAGCCAACACAGAGGCCAACTGCAGGTGAATTAACCCGGTCCACATCTAATATGCTTGTGTCAGCTTTGGTTAGTAACATGGCGAACTGTAGCCTGTATTGGCAGTGGCATAGCATCCAACATTGTCTCCCTCATATGCCAGCAGGTAGCTATCTATAATCGATGGCCACTTTTAATTGGACAAGCTGTCTGTTAGTGGACACTGGGGGTTGTTCAGGGGGAAGCATGCTGTATTTACTTCATGCTTATTGTGAATAGATAAGATGAGGAGTTGGGAGGTTTTTCTTGTGCAGAAAACATTGTAATTAATCTATAGTCAGTTACATTTAAACAGTTTACGAAATCACATGCAATAGTCAACTATTAAAATAACATAACATTCTACATTTTTATTGTACTATTCGGTCGAATCAGTTGTTAAAAGTGTACAGCATGTTTTATTGACACTATCAAAATTCTTGAAGGAATTATTGCTGCACCCTTAATAAGATTATTATAGCAAGAAACTGCCTCTTCCTCCTTTACTTGCTGTTTTTGGTGCAGAGAAGGTGAAAGATAAACATGGTACAAACAGTCATGTCAAAATATTAGGTCAGGCTACCACAGCTTGTGTGTTTTTCTAACAAATTCAGACACGAACACATATATGCATTTTAGAAAGGTATGGAACTCGAGTATTATACTGTGGATGAACAATACACACTGAACAAAGAACCTGGTTAGGAATACATCTGTAAACCTCCAAATGTATCCCTATGTAAAATTACTCAAATTACACATATCAGGCACACATGATTATAATTTGTAAGTCAGCATTTTAAAAAGTGTTTTCGTGCTTAAACCTGACAATTAGTTTGGTGTTCCCCTGACTGTCAAAATGTAAGGGAGACAGTAAGCGCTGTCTGAAAACCTTAGAAAGAAGATTGAATAGTTTGTCTTATACGAGTGTCGAAGAGGTCTCAATTATTCTACTTTATAGCAAAAAAATCTGCAATTGGAGGAAATTCAAAGCTGTTGTCAAAGCAAAATCACTCTGAAAAGAAACTGCAAAATGCTACAAGAAGGCTCCAAAAATCACAAAATGTGACCATGGGACCTACATCAGGCTTCTGTTAGTTCAGAAAAAGAAAACACACCGAAGGGTAGACTAAAGTTTGCCAAAGAGAATCTAGATGATCAGAACTTTTGCAAAAATGTTATTTAAATAGATGTTTAAAATTGAACTTTTAAGTTATCAGAACAGAACATTCCTGAAAAATAAGTGTAAAAAAAGAATGCAACTGAAGCAGAACTGGACTTAAAAAATTAGCCACACCATTGAACCTTCAAAGGATTAGTAAAGATTTAAGAAATGATGAACCAAAGACCAGGTCTGGAACTCATTGAGATACAGTTAAAGGACTTGAAAATGTGCGTGCAAGAAACCCATCAAACAACTCAAAACTAAATGGAAGAACTGGGACACAAATTCCAAGGTTTAAGAAATATGTTTTATAATAACAGCTAATGAATATTAAAAAAAATACTGTATTAGTGGAATCTTCCTGTGTAGAGTGTTATTTCTATATGCAAATCCTAATGTGTTGCTTTGTTTTTTAATATCTGTAATATCCTGAGAGAAGAGTGAAACAGGCTCCTCTCGGGTCAGCAAAGTTTATGTAACAGTGGAGTTACTTTCCAGAAATACCAGAGAACAACTAGAAGTAAGACTGAAAGTAAAAGGAAGGTTTTTGGCAGAAGTTAACATCTGATTATTTTCTAAAGGCAAAGATAAAATGATTTGATGGTTCCAAGGTTTGCAGCTTTATTGTTAATATTATTACTATTGTTCATCTTAAATTCATTTAAATTGGTTTACATAATTAAAAACAAAGTGGATTCTTACAATGTTTTAATCACCTGATCATGATTGGAATTATAAATTATATTCGGTGTAAATCTGATTGTATGGTGGGTGATATTTTTTCCCTTTTTCTGTATCTGATCTTAGCAGTAGATAAAAATCACATTTTATTATCTAATTCATACTTAAAATAGCTTAGAGATGCACTGTTCATGTTTTTTTAATAGCTGGTAAGATGCTTTTGTTTTCTTTGAGGTCTGACTCAGGTCTGATTCCATTTTTTTTTCAGGACATTGAAATATTGAATAAAATATGCTGAAGTTTTTGTGATATGAGACAGCAGTTTCCGTCTAACTGAAATGAAACATTTACTAGATTTTCTCAAATAATGCTTTAGATCCTTTCTCCATTCTTTCTAAAATCATTTGATGAAAACTACATCAAAGAGCATGCTGATGGTCTATTTGTTACATACTGTAGATTTGAGGCTGAGAATAGGGTGGGTTCTGTATTTTTTATTTGAATTCTGCAGGGGAAAAGTTTTGAATCTGCCTATCAACGACAAGAATCAATCAAAGGAAGATTGCACATTTTTCTCACTGGCTGCTTAATTGGTGATTGTATTTAATATCAATTAGATACCCAAAGGGAGGGGGTAGGTGCCTATTTCCAGCAAATCATTTGGTGAGGGTTGGGGTACACCCTGGACAAGTCACTGCATGGAGTAACAAAGGGAGCCACAGGAGAAACTATTATGCATGCACACACTATATTAGGGGGGCAATTTAGAACCAATAAACCCACCTGTCATGTATTCCGGCTGTAGGAGGAAGCCAGAGTATCTGGAGAGAACCCAGACAGGCATGGGGAGAATACACAGAGTCCTTGCAGAAAGCAGAGATTCAAATCAAGGACCTTCTTTCTGCAAGGCAGTAGTGCTAACAACTGAGCCACCATGCATCACAAAAAAAGAAAAATAAATACAAACATGAAACACATTGTTTAACAACTGTTTCAATCAAGATCCATTCTCAGCTGCTCCCTGGTTACCCTAAAGGTCAAATCCTTAAAACTGCTCCTAATCTTCTTCATCTTCAAGTTCTGTTTGAACATATTTTGCAGAACGTTTACAGAAAGATATTTACTTAAAAAAGGAAAATCTTATGGTCTAACAGATGTTTTCATGTTTTAAAGAGTTAATGTTTGCAATCATAGCCTATAGATCCCCATGAATAAATTCAGCAGATTATATGGTATGAATTACAAAATAATCCTTGTAATCAGATGCCATCTACAGGCTATTCCGGTGCAAAACTGCCAGAAATTAAAAATAAATGTAGTTTTAAAAATAATATTCAAATACGAAAAACAACTTAGCATCAAAATATTTCGAACAAAAAAGCTCTATCCTCTGATTTGCCTCTGAAGACACTTTGTCCACATGATACCTTGTATCACTCATAAATTGCGCAATAATTACATTTGGTTAATGCGTAAAATAAAAATCTAAAGGAATTCACCCAGAATAAAAACTACTGCTGTACCAGTCTCTGCATGTCATTAAGGGTTTTCTTAAAATACAGTAAAATTATTCTGAAAATTCTGCAAGTATATTCGTGATTAAACTGAGGTTGGACAGAAATATCTTCACTAATGTGGTCAATAAATGAAATCAGCGACTATTAGCCTCATTTCTACCGAGACAGGGAGGTCAGAGAAAAGGAGAAATGTGAATTAATTCTGTCTAAGCTGGAACGACCTATTGTTGCTGGGTTGAAAGGCTTTTCATTCTCTGCCCACGTACTGTTCATTATTTCCACCCTGAGCCCCAGAGAGAAAAGAATGAACTGCCTGGACTAAAACGCTATTTTTTCCTTTATTTCGCCTTTTGATTTGAACTTCTAAGGTAAGCCAAGAAAATGCCATCCACATAACCGGGTAAAACAAATGTGGACAAAATGTATCGGATTACGTCGCTGCACTCCGTTGAATCTTATCAAATTCAGCCTTTAATACATTTTTTTATTTCCCCCTATGCTTGATGATTGCATTATTCTATAATCTTTTAAAAAAGGAATGAACTGCCAATGCTGGGAGCTTACAGACGTAGGGTCACTGGTCGACACGGTGCTTTTTGCGCCACAGCTAATTGATATTGAGCGAGCGGCTGGTGAGGAGTGCGCAGGGCCACTGCTGGCTAATCTACGATTTAATCAGGGTGTGTAATGAAAGTGGCGGCACGCTCACAGAGAAAAAAGACACTTATAGGGGACGTGTGTCAGAAAATATGGTCTGATTCCACAAGACTCAGGAACGGGGAGGTTAAATTGATAGCAGCACTCACATTGAGAAAAAAAGGCACTGGCCGATGTGCTTCAGCAACATGACCAAGTTAATGCTTGCTTAAATCTCTGTATTCTCGCTTCATACAATAGTCTCATCACAGTCCTGTCTTTTGTGGTGAAGGCATCAGTGAACGGGTGGTGCCATTGCAACGGAACAAGCCGTCGCGAAGAGAGGGCGAAGAGGAGAGGCAGCAGAAAGGCAGGCCGTAGGCTGAATAGTAAATGGAACATTAGTAGAGGTGTGTGTAGGAACACTGTCAGGCAATTAACAGGGCATTAGAGAGGACATACACACACGCACACGCTGTCTGAAAATCGTGCGAACCAGACTTACGCTTGCACAAAGCTTTTCAGATGCGCACGCAGATGCCACTTAGGCTACATTTAGATTTTTGTCGAATGTGTTTTAAAAGGTAAAAATATGTTGACTAATTAGATGTGTTTGAAAAGTGGAAGAAAAAAAACAAACAAACCAGCAAAGCAACACGTATTGTACCAAATATGATTCCTTATTATTTGTAGTATTTGTCGTTTCGTACCCTACCTTTTGGTCCGCAATGAAACTATCTGCAAGGGAAGGTTTCAAACTCATCCATATAGCATCTGATTAAAAACAGAAATTTAGGAAAGGCAAAAAACAGATAAAAAACTATAATCAGTAAAAGAAAACGTTTAGCATTTGATTAAAACCAACAATCTATGAAAAGAAAATGTATGTCAAAAATCAATCATACTCAAAAGCATCTCTAAACAGTAGAGTTTTAATCTTTGATTTGAAAGAACCTAACGATTCAGCAGCTTTGCAGTCATCAGGAAGTTTATTCCAGATTTGTGGAGCATAGAAGCTGAAAGCTGCTTCTTCGTGTTTGGTTCTAGTTCTAGGGATGTTAAGTAAACCTGAGTTGGAGGACCTGAGTGGTCTGCTGGGTTGGTATAGTGACAGCTGGTCTTCAGCATACTTTGGTGCTAAACCATTCAATGATTTATAAACTAGTATGAGTATTTTAAGTCTATTCTCTGAGCTACAGGGAGCCAGTGTAAGAACTTAAGAACTGGGGTAATGTGCTCTATTTTTCTGGTACTTAGAATGAAATGAAATTAAATGTAAAAATGAAACTTGATTGTTTATTCAAATATTTTCTCGAGAACATGCATACATAAAATGGCAGAATGCTCCATTTTGAACCAGAAAAAGCCCAAACTATGAATTTATAAAAAGGACGGACTACGTAGGCTACACCTATGACTATTAGCACTTAACAGCTTTAGTAATTATTGAGTAATTAGTAGTTATGTTGAGTGTCTATGGTTTGACTGGATTATTCGTGTTTCAACTTCTTCTGTTTGAACGGAATGTGGTAGAATAGAAGGGAGTACTGTAAAACCAGAGTGGTGCAACTGTGCAAAATTTTTGCACCTCTGCCAGGCTGTCTTATGCGCCTGTGGCTAATATTAGCTTAATCTATCTGGTGTCAGTGAGGGTATTGTCCAGAAAATCATAGCATAAATGGCTCTGACTGCAGTGAGTGTAAGTGGGGAGGAGACAGAGAGTTATAGGTCAGCTGACTCATACTCATATACGCACCGAAATAAACCATGGTGTTGTGGGAAGGTGCTATGGAGGGATGAGGCGCAGTCTCCATTTGACCGAGACACCTCACCTTAGTGCCTTTGCATGGTTCACCTAATGCCAACACTTTGTCCTTTCATCAACCACATTAGTATGACTAATGTATTCCCTTGTATTTGCAAAGTCTTGGCTGTGTTAGATTGTTTTAATATCTCTCCAGTTTTACAGTATTTACACAAAAATGGCCCTCTTTTACTTTTCATGCCATGATTATCTGTGCTTTCTGCACCCATAAACACCCAACAGTAATTGAGGAGGTAGAGGGCTGGATTAGTTCGTGCTCCATGCAGCTAGGAAAAACTCCGGCCACTCTCATGCTTTCTTTGGCATCTTATTGAAATGACTTCAAATCAGTGGAACAATCTAAAGAACATATTAGTGAACTGTAATAAAAGCCACTTTATACCTTGATAAAAGAAGCCTACAAAAAAGTATTATAACCTCCTAAATGTGATGTATTTAAACCAAAAAAAAAATAAAAAATTTAAGAGAAATGACTCATGGACCTCAGTTCTTCAGCGTTGATTGAAAAAAAAAATTCATCAAACTGTTTTAAATGTGTACAAAATATGAACAAATGTGTGGAAACTTTGGAAAAAGACTTTCTTGTTTTAAATTTATTCACCGATGCTAATGGGGTTATGACGAGAGGACCAAAGGGGGGAATTTCCACACAATGTCCCCTCATACTCCTGTCTTGTTTTTGCACATGAAATTATTTTTAAAATTAATTTACCAGCAGAAGACAAGCTTTGACACATTTCACCATTTGTTCAATTAGCTGACTTTTGGAAGAAAGGTACTTGAAAACATTAGCTTAATGATTGTTTAAAAAGATCTAATTAGGATCAGGATTTTTTTTTTAAATCAGACCTAAACTAAAAGTTTCACCAAAGCAACATGTCTGAATAACATTTCAGAAAGTTTCATTTTATTCTGCCATCTCAACATTTGATGTGTCACCTCCACATGACAAACTCTTACAAACCTTTCCAGAGTCACCTATGAATGGTGCACAGCATTTCTTTGTATCTGTGTAGTCCTTTTACAAAGTACCCTGACAGAGAAATTGAGATATCAGGGCCAATGGTATTTATGGAGCTCTGTGACAAATAGGAGCAGTTACGCTTCACAGAAGCACTCCCTGTTTACATTGAGCGGCTCCATTTCAGCTCCAGGCGTTTATGGCCTGTGCATGTCTGAGAGCACTGGGTTAGCTGTGAGTCCACAGATAGCCTTATGACCTTGCAAGAGTGTTCTTATGAAAATATCATCCATTCCAAAGAGAGAGCGAGATACAAGAACTATTGTAATTTTAATGAAGAATATTATGTTAAATTAGGCAGTATTGAGGTACTGAGGAACTGATGATTGTTGGATGTACTCAAAAAGCAAAAGAGAATGTCTATTCTTTTATAAAGCTAATAATGAATGAGTGACTCTACAGTTAAACCCCAAATCATACAACCTTTTGCCAGATTTAGATTCAGTAGTATTTTCATTCAACCAAGAAGTTTGTTTCTGGCAGAACATGAGGCAATCATCTTTCAAAGGATAATAAAACAAGAGAATGAGTTTACAAAAAAAAATGTACCTTTTATCGCAAAATGTATTGTCAAAAATGATTTCTATACTTATAAATCAATATTGATAGAACAATCCTTATTGCCAGAGCAATTAAATAATTTTTATAATTACTGACCAACACTTTGCATGTTCCCACTGATAGTATGGGGATTTGTCAAGAGTGATGAGCTCGAAGTTGAGGTAGACATACCCCCATGCAATCACCTTAATCTTCAGCTCTCCCCCCAGATACTCTGTTAGATTTAGGTCAGGAGTTTGACTGGGCCACTCCAAAATGTTAATATTTTGGTCAAAAGAAACTTGATAAAATGAATTGATCGCTGTATTCTCAAATCTTTCAGATGGTATGAATAAGCATGAACTGTAAATTTTAAAGTAATAGAAGAATTACATGGTATGAAAACATACTGCATTCTATATTCACATTGGTACTATTATTTTCTCAGTAGGTATTCACAGAAATCACTTTTTTGATAATGGCAGTTTTCCCAACACCCCCTCATTCCAATTCGTTGTTCCTGGTCCCATTGCAGGCATTTCCAGAAAATTTCATCTTTTTTTTCTTTTTTTTTCAGAAAATTTCATCTAAATCCACCAATAACTATTTGAGTTATGTTGCTGACAGACAGACAGACAGACAGACAGACAGACAGACAGACATCCTTGGTGGAGATAATAAACAATGTTATAAAGATAAGACAGGCTAGGGATACCAATCGCTTGCAGGAAATATAAAGAATTAGCCGTTGACCACCACACCCTATTTTCATGTTTTATATTGTTTTATTTATTTTTCTCATTTTGTGACACCTGTTTTATGGATTGAATTCTACCAATTTGTCTTTTTATTTGTGCAGACAATTCAGGAAAGTTTCCATCGTGTAAAAGTGCTAAAGTTTTGGAGGTGAAAAGGTAAAAAGACTGGCCCTGATGCATTTTACTCGTTGCCTCTCCTGAGCTCCCTGGTGTTATTACTGTCTGTTATGGTTCATACCTGATAGACCCACTGTTATTTCCTATACAAATAAAGTGGCTTTTGGAAGATATTAGAGGAATATGTATGAATTTCAGATTAATTTATTTGATCATTCCACATTACAGAGCAGCATAGTGCTCAAATTTGATAACAAGTTTTCTGTTCCTTTCATTATGTAAAAGAAATTGGACCTGAATGGGATTTTACCGGAGCACGGTGTTTCCATGGATGAAATGTAATTTGTGGGGAGAATTTGTTGTATCTGTCACAAATATTCCCAATTAGCTGTATAATTATTTGAGGGTTTCTGCAATTACAGCTTAAACCGCTAAATTTAAAGCCGTGGCTGTCCCTAATTGGTCTAGATTTGATATTTTGCATATTTGCATAATGAGGGAATTGGGTGGAGGAAATTGTGTTCATTCATTTGTGAAGAATTCTATGAATTTTATGAATCTGAAAGCCATCCCCTTGTGGTGGGTGACTTTGCCTGCAGATCCCAGTGGAGTTGGTGTGCATTTGCAAGGCCCAGTCACGCATCAAAGGCAGAGAGTTACAGCTAGAGCAGCAGTTCATGCATTGTTAATAAAATTGCATGAAAACATCCTTAACATATGCTCAGTCTCCTAGAGTACAATATTTATTCAAGTATATCCAATTGGGATTAAATGTAGGTGAAAAAGATCTACTTTCTATCTCTGTGATTCCACTCTTAACAAGCATTGGCAAAGGAGTCACACTTATCTTTTTCTTTTTTCATCAGATAAACAGTATGGCTGTATGAATTTTATTAAAACGCTTTTGATTTTTTCATTAGGTTTATATTAGATAATTCATCCAGATTGGTCTGTAATACTTAATTATGCATTATCACAGCGCACTGATTGATATTGAGAAAGCTAAGTGTTCTATGTAATTGGTAATAAAGTAGGCAATTTTAAGAATTTGTCCAATCAGTAATGATTATGAGGCTGTGAGCAGGTAATGATGTTAACCCTATTTGCCTCTTACACAGCAGTCCAGCTCTAGCAAATCAAATGTTGAACAGAATAAGGACAGCAAAAAAGAGGGAAATTCCCTTTTTCACATAAAAGCTAAAATATTTAACTTTTACATCACTGAAGGAGCAAAAACAACTCAAAGACGCCAGCTTTGGGATTTTTCTTCATATAGATAGAAGGATTCCCTGATGGTGAAGTGTGTCCTCCTCATGTGAGGGCTTCATCCCACTGAGAGCCGTTTATCAGAGCATTAAAGAGGGATGCTGATGAATGTCTGAGAGATAGATGTGTTAAATGACCTTGGTACATTACATCCTCCTTCAAATCTGAAGAAAAGAAGATTGTATCTTATCCTGCCATTCCAAGTGTGCTCAAGTGGAAAAGCTACCATGTCTGTTGTAACTTTTATAGACTCAAAAGCACTTTAGATTTAGTTATCACACTTAAATGAGAACATGTCTAAGGTTATTTGGCTTTGAGCGCAAATGTCTTTGTTTTCATGTGTTTGATGCCACAGTTAGTTTCGATGTTGTTACATTTAAGTCAAAAAGCTAAATGAGTTTGATCTGTCAGGATAAACAGCAGTGCCAAAACTTACATATATTTTTAGATAGGCTAAACCAGGAGTCAGCAACCTTCAGTCTGAAAATTAGATATGCAAAGAGAAAAAAAACTACTTAAAACCCTGGAAAGAAGATACTACTTATGGAGATAATACAAAGAAATTGGGTGTTAACTGAAATTGGTAAATTTATGCCTGACCTCATTATTAACAGACCAGAAACAGAAATCAAGTTAGTTTTTCCATTAGATAAATGCACCTTATATATGTGCTGTTAGGTTGCACGGACTCTTTGGTGTGGAAGTTGTGACTGCGTTAGCTTTTGTAAGAATCAATTAATTTTTCAAAAATAAACTCAACAGAAGCAATAAAACTGTTTGAATCTAAACATATTGCAGCAAAGTTGCTCTGTTTTAGCCTTATTATGCCTCCAACTTTGTCATGGAATATGCTGGATCAAAAATCTCACATATGGGACAAGGAAATGTGGGCTATTTATTGTGCAAATATCACATACTAAAGACTTTCTAAAATACAAACTCTGCAATCAAGGTTTGAAATAATTTTAACTTAAGTAAAGTTTACAATCAGAGCTTTGTAACACCACTGCTCTCTCCTATGTAGGATGTGACATTATCTTAGGTCCTTCTGGTTTAGGACAGAAAAGCCTTCTGAGGCACCTGTATAGTTACAATAAATCAATGATTTGATTAACTCTGGTAACATTCACAATAACAAATCAGAGGATCAAATATGAAGGAGGATGCTGTTATTTAGTTTTAATAGATCTTGTTGAAACACATTGAACATCTTGTAATATGGAGCACATTACCTTTTCATAGGTGACATATATACTACTCAGGAAAAGAGAAAGTCAAACATCCAGTATTTTTTAAACTAGAATTCTATTTGTATAGAAACCTCTTTCTGGAGTTTTTTGTCTTTGGAAGATTTTATTGCATTTAGAGATTTTTTTTATGATGCAAAGAGAGACAGATCTGCAACTTTGGACTTTGCTTGGACAAATTATTTTTAATTCACTGGAAACATTTTTATGCTTGAAACTTTTACGTTTGATTTCTTCCCATACAGTGACAGTTGGTCACAAAATCTCTAGTTAATTAATCTTTTTGTATTGTGATCGTAAACTTTATTTCAGATTCTTGTCCAGAAAATGAAAATAAATAAATAAAGGAAAAAAACGCACTTCCGGTTGAAAATGTCAAATGAAATATTTACATGTTTAGGGAGCTATGTACCTCACTCAAAATAAAAACCACACAATTTTGCAGCCTTAAGACATAAATTGACCAAATATGAAAGAATTGACACACTAATTACAGTATATTGTGATGGGAACAGTTATTTTCGCCCTCAGATGGGGACTGTCTGTGGAGATGTTATATAATAGAATTGCAAAATTTCATAAAAAGCCATTGTGGATAGGTTCAAAAACAGGTTGCAAACACCTGTGCTAAAATAATGTTAGATTGCTGAAATCCGTTTGTCTCCAATTTATTCCCAAATTGGTGCTGATCTAATAAATATTGTTCCTCTCATATTTTCATTGTCTTGCCTGAAACCATAGTTTATGTATGCATGACATCAGAAGGTAATTTATTTGTGGTTTAAAATGCAGAATCTTCATTGAGTGTGACAACTTAAAACTCTAAATAACTTTATTTAGAAGAACAAAAACAAACACAATCACATTGATTTATAGCCTAGACAGCATAGAAAATATCCTTCTTTAATATTCACTGAGAGCTCATAAAATCAGCTGCATAATAATTTCACCATTTCATGGGATATTAGACCATAATGACCACCATCCACCCCTCTACACCCCACCACCCTACAGGCTATGCACACATACAGATATACACCTCAACCCCTGGGCAGACCAGCGGCAGGGCTAATTTATAGGTGAAAATGAAAGGCAAGCTTAATGTAATGGCTTCTTCGAGCCGTGATATTATTCGCCCCATCACTCTGAAGGTTCACAAAGAGGAAGATTTTGCTACGAGAGTGAATATGAGTAAAAGGAAGGAGATGGTCAGGGGAGAGAAAGAGAGGAAGATGCAGACTTAACACATCAGCTCAGGGATTGAAGGGCTCACGGCACACTCCTTTTTTTCTGAGGGGAAAAAACAACAGTAGCTATAAATGTATTCCCAACAAATCTACAACTACAAGCCTGAACAAATAGAATCACACACACACACACAAAAACACAGCAGCAGCAACAACAGCAGCAGCAGCTGAAACTGCCGTATTCTACTCTTTGAGTTAATGGGAATAAAATACCTCAGTGGATGAGTGCAGATGTGTTTGATACAAATAGTCATTTTCCTATTTGCTGCCTCATTGGGCATGATGAATGATGGAAGTCAGAGAGGCGGTGTGATAAATGGCAGCACCTTGGCTCTACTGCATGGCCTATTGATTCTCCTTCTTTATTACCCCTCCAACCCAGCTGGCTGCTCTGCCACATGCACACGCACAAGCATGTTCACGAGCGTGCAGGCACATCATGCAGACACACACACGTATGTGCATTCAATTCTTACAGAGAAACAAATAAACACGTGCAAGCAGCCATGTGCTCAGTTACCACACACACGAAAAATAAAAAATGCACAGAGCATGCACTATATGCACATTTGGGGAGACAGACTGCAAAGGACATTGAGGAAAAAAAAAGAGTTTTGAGAAAGTGTGGAGTGAATAAAATGCTCTTAGAAAGAAGTACTCAGAGCATATGCATGAGTTGGAGTTTCTTCCTGAAAATGTTTGCTCTACTTCTAAATTCCAAGCTGTCAAAGACCAAACAGTTTGATGAGAAATTGGTCTGCGTGAACAACGCCATCAGTCACACAGATAAATTAGGCAGGAGAAATCAGTGATATGACCATCTACTGAGCTCTTCATCATGAGCTAATGAGGGTGGTATCCTCATGTGCACAATAACTTCCAGGCAGATTACAAAACAGACACATGCAAACTGCTATTACAGTCACTGCGGATTGTGTACTGACTGAAAACACTCATACATGCCGATGGGGAATTTTGAGCAGCATCAGGTGTATTTTTTGTTACATGCACAGGTGAGTGAACATCATCCTGTTGGAGATGCAAGCAAAATTGAGAGAAATCCCATTAAACATAATCAAGGGAAAAAAGTAATCATTTATTTAAAAAGGTCAACCTTTTTTATTTTTTCTTGCTTTCATTTCACAGATGACACAAAAATATATAAAGAGATCAAACCTTGTGGATCCTCTGACTTCATTTTGTCTGCTGCATCTTGTTGACCTTGAAGACACGGTGATAATATTGCGGGTCCTGGGCAGGTGATAAATGGTTTGGGTGCATGGGTGCACAGGCATGTGTGTATGTTTTTGCGCCCAAGCTTTATTGACTGAAATGATAACCTAACAAATGAAAGGTCATGTAATGGGAAAACAGTTGAAGAGATTTAAATTAAACACCTCATGCTTCTGTATATATATTTTCTTTACATTTTATTTTTTGGGGCTAAAAGTTTTTGTATCTTTTAGGAAAAAAAATGAATTTTTTAACATTTCTCTATTCTTTTTTAAAAGTTAAACTGTCAGTAGGTATTTGTTCAAAAATATTTTTAGTCAATTTATACATTTTTGGTGTTTCATGTGAATGAAAGAAACGGTGATAAAAGCACTGCATTCAGTTTCTAGAGTGCAAAAACAGCTTTCTATCTAGAAAAGATCCTGATGCATGATGTCCTCTAACAATGTTAGATTATTAACGATTTTTACGTTAATATTCTCGTCTGTGTGAGGTGAAGACAAATCTGGGTCCTCATCCAGCTTTTTTAAATACTCTTCAGGTTTATCTAATGACAAAGTTTGGATGGTTAGCTAACTTCATGAGGTTATGTATTAAGTTATGTTGGTCAACACACTTCAGCCTTATTTGAATGGCATGTTCCCTTGTCTTTCCCATTTAAAAGAGTACCTTAGAGTAAGATGCTTCTCTCTTACAATATATTTCCAGCTGTTAAAAAAATGAAACAAAATTAATGAAAACTTTCATCGGGGTGGCTCGCTAATAAAACAGATTCACCATACATGGAGGCCACAATCCTCAATGCAGCTGTCCTTGGTTGGACTCCAGACTGAGCCACTGAAATTTTACAAAAAAACCTCTGATGAAAGTTTGATTTCCTGTATAATGTAAAAGAAAAACGCATTAAAAGAGTATCAGTCAAAAGCTTTAGTCATTTAGGATAGATTTATAGGTAGAGGGGTTGTCTTATAATTGG
Source organism: Apricaphanius iberus (assembly GCA_028564705.1). NCBI lineage: Eukaryota > Metazoa > Chordata > Actinopteri > Cyprinodontiformes > Aphaniidae > Apricaphanius > Apricaphanius iberus. Next base: position 211,420 of record JAPXFQ010001894.1, read on the forward strand.
AAGGTTGTAGGTTCAATTCCAGCTTCTTCCTGTCACATGTTGATGTTCCCCTGGTCAAGAAACATAACTCCGAGTTACCTACTGAGCTTTGAATCGGTGCAAATATGTGTGTGCACAAATATGTGTGTGCATGTGGCTCCAGTATAAAGCACTCTGAGTGGTCAGTATGACTAGAAAAGCAAAATATAACTCCAGTCCATTTACCATAGGTTGAATTTGGATTGTTTGTTGAGAGCTAAAACAAACTCCCACACAATTTTTACATATAAAGCACATATTAATTAATTTGTTAGCAAAAAATTAGAAATATTTTTCTTAGTGCTTTTTTAAAATAATAAAATTAAAATAAATCCCCTCACTCTACAACATGTATTCCGCAAACACAGTGCATGGTTTAAAATTACAGTTCTTTAAATGTAAAAATATATTTTAGCTCTAATTCTAGTTTGTTTTATGTTAGGGACAAATAGTAGCTTGTAGTTAAACATAGTAATTATATTATAATAAATTGTATTATAAAACAGTAATAGTGAAAAAAGATGTGTTAGCTTTAAAAGAACATTTTATTTTTATTTCCTTACGTGTGCTTCATAAATTAAAAAGAATGTCCCTACAACAAATTCCAGATCTTACATGGAATGGTGAAAGATTTTTTTTTAAAAGCATGTCTTTTAAATATATAGTCTGTATTTTTCACAAGTAGATTAAGAATCCATTTCATTTTGGTTCTGACATCGACTTAGCAACTTGTCAGTTACATGCATGTCTAAGAGTAATAAGCAGGCATATGCTCAGTAAGTCTGGGCAAGATGGCTCCCACCTCAAGCTCTCTGCTTTTAAAAGTCCATTTGGACTCCTGCCTACAATCACCTTCCCATGGTCGCTGTGGCAACGGTGCCAGGCCTAATTAGTATGCATTATCAATTAACAAACTTAATAGCCGGCAGATTGATTAGATCCTCAGTTATAGAGGCAGAACTCAGGCGAAACATGGAATGAAAAATAATTCTACACACAAGCTTGCACGCACACATTTTGTTACGCGCACTCATACGCTCACAGACACACACATATACACAGGAGCAGCTCACTAACCTTCTCCTCCTCTTCACTCGTGTAATTACTGTATGCATATGGCGGTGAGTGGATTGGGAATGAGGCAGTGTGAGATTTTGAATAAACCTTCATCCTATAATGAGTCAGGCCGCCATGGCTAGTTTAGCTCTGATTGTATTCCACTGTAATAAATGACAAACCTTCTCCACAGCACATGCATGCTCAAATACACACAAACATGGATCCATGCAGAGCAAATAATAAATAATAAAATAAAGATGAACAGTGACTTGAGGAATGTTTCTGAGTATTTTTTATGCTAACTCTGAGTCACTATGTGCCCACACACACACATATGCAGAACGTAATCAGGCGTTAGGTTTACCCTCCTATCAGTGTAATGGAGGTTAATGAATGATTAGGTTTAATAATTTTAGAGCGGCACTCCAGCTTCTTCAGCTTCTCCATCAAATGCTAAACAGAGCAGCAACAAGAAGCAAGAAGCTCTATATCGCTGCAGTCCAGTCAACAGTAAAAACCAGAAAATCTAAGTCAAATATGCAGCATATTCTATTTTTTTTTATCTGGATGATTTCCAAGCGCTATAGCAGGCAGTGAATGCTAAGTACTACAGACAACACTTTTTTGCTGTTTCTGTTTAAATAAGAATAATCCTACCATTGTTTTGTGGTTTTTATCATGAATAGAAAACAGTTTTCAAGCATAATATAGGTAGTGGCAAAATGTAAGTACTTGTATTTCTTGTAGAGCTTTCATAAAACCTCAGATAAAAGAAGTTTAGTGATGATAATGAAGATATTACCTAAATTCTTAGCTGCAAAACACCAGCTTGCAAGCACTGAAGCCCCAATTGTAGAAGGGGTGACCTAACAAATCCGGTAAAGGCCAATTCATGGACATTAAAATGCAAACGCATGCATATTTCATAGAGTTAAATTTTATGAAGCATTTAAAGCTCCAGCCGTCCAGTAGTAAATTCTAATGGTCTTCTCTCCAATTCGTAATATTCACACTTACCACCTCTGAGAGGTGACATTAAAAATGTTTGCATCACCACAGATGTTAAAAGTTGAGATTAAACTGAGTCTGACTGGAAAGAAACACACACTTAAACATACTCTCTCTCTCTTTCTCTCCCTCTCTCTCTCTCTCTCTCTCTCTCTCTCTCGCTCTCTTTCACACACACACACACACGTCACACATGCATTGACTTTAGTGCAGATGTGCGCCTGTTCTCCTCTGCTGCATTGTGGCCCAGTTTGCAGCCATCTCCCTCTGATGTATAACTTGTTGTCCAAGCCTTAATGTTGATTTATTATCCATCCATAAATTAGAAAAATATGTTTGAGAATTCCACGGTGCAGCCAGGCTCTGCAGACTGTCTGGGGATTGGCTGACGTGTCAGAGGCGCATATTGGCTCGCCGGGCAGCCTTTTGTTTCCCTGCACCAGCAGGCATTTAATGAGCTCTGATGGCTTAAGGTAAATGTGTTAGGACAGACAGCAACAACAGCCACAAAAAACAGCACGCTACATCAGAAAGATGTGGACCCATTTAACAGCAAAAAAATTCATCTCTTTCCTTCAGAGATCCCTGCAGATGGTAAACAACAAAATGATTGGGATCAATCCTTTGATTATTTTGGTGAAGAATAAAATACTCTTTACTTTAGCCACTCATTTGCTTACTTTTTATATTCAGATATTGTAATTTTACAATGCTTATCCCTCCAAACAAATTCTCTAGAGCCAACCCATTATTAACTCTAGTTTCAACAGCATGCAAGCCTATTTTTCCTCTTATCCTGTTATCGAATATTGTGGATTATTACTGTTGATGATTCTCCAGCCAGTGCAGGCAGACTTGTGTTCCCCGACACATATCATTTTCTAATAAAGCTGCAGGCATCTCTCGGGTAACGTGTTGCTACTCACACCACCCTGTGTTTCAGCGTGCTATCAGAAATATTTCCGAGCTGTTCCTTTCAATCACAGAAATAATCATAGGTCAAAGTTTAACACTGTGACACAAAGAAACCGCCGTGACGTTTGCCAGAGCTTCAATCCCCATTTATCCAGAACAGAGTGTAGCTCTTTGAGACACAACGAGCGGCTGCATAATCAACACACTGAGACAGAAACATCATTGTCATCTTGTCTTGAGCTGACACCGTCACTTCATTGTCATGGCTGTTAGGTCTGCTGTGCTGATGTCCTGCTCCACTGTTTATGTTACAGATGTTGCAGTAATCAGAGCAGCAGCGTGTGAAGGACTCAGCTCACAACCTCAACCATCATCGCGCCACTGAAAGGTCATTGCAGAAATGCCGGATGATGGTGATGGCTCGGATAGAATGAGACTCGGTTCCACTAAGCCACATATCTCACATTAATACTGACGGTGTCAGAGGCCTCTTTAATTCTTTAGATGCTTATACTTCCCCAGACAAAGAACAAAAGGAAATAAAACATTCTCTTTTTGGCAGGAAATATAAGTATATAAATGCTGTCTTTAGACAGCTTCAGTTGGAAAGTAAAACGTTTTTAGTGTTTTTAGTCGATTATACAACTTATATGTTTCAAACTATTAAATAAGCGGTCACAACAATAGCTAGCCACTTTACCCAGGGAGGATTCAAATTTTGATCAGATCTTTACAGCAGTGTTTTCTAGCCACTGTGGCGCTGCACTCTAGTTGGCCATGAGAGATTGTTAGATGAGCTGCTGAAAATTATTCAGTTTCTTCTATTATTAATTTTTTAAAACAAATTAACAATTGTCTGCAAGTAATATGCCATTTTCAACTGTCTGTGCTGTCTAGTGACTAGCAGAGTAATCATGTCATATTTATCCTTATCAGTAGGTGGCGGCAGGTAGCTTATTGCCTTGTATATTGAGTCAAAAGAATAAGAGATGCCTGCATGAGTCCGACAGCAGTGGCATTGTGGCAAGCAAGACTATGTTGACAGTAGTGGAGAAGTTTTACAAGAGGAAAAATGTAAACTCCAAACTGGGCCCTGGACAAAATACGGACCCAGATGAAGGCCCTAGTATGAATGGAGGTCAAAATAAAGGAAAGACAATGAACTTGAGCAAAGTCTTGAGGCAATACAGTGAAAGTTATATTTCACTTGGATTCACTTTCACCGGGGATGAAACAACATTAACTCCGTTTTGTTTATTGTGTATTGAAAAGATAGCCAACATCGCTATGTTCCCAACTAAAGCCCCAAGTTGGTGGTGTGCAGTGATGCCGGTAACGCGTTACTTAGTAGCGCGTTACTCCTAATATGACCACTTTTTTAGTAACGACTAATCTAACGCGTTTCTTTTTTCATGCAGGTAATCAGATTAAAATTACTTGTTCAAGCCACTGTGAGTTACTATTTTTGTCATTTTCTTGAGCAAAAAGATATATTAGGTACATGGCGGCATTAGTATTAAGAAAACAAGTATCAATAGCGGTAAATATGATCCTACCTTCTACTGCTGCCGAAACAGCTGATAATCTCCTTTGCGGGTGCCATGTTTGTTTTGGCCTGAATCTGAGTTCTGTACTCTGTAGGCCTACTCTGCCCCCTAGTGGACCTCTCCATTTGTACATGCAGTGAGAGAGCAAGTATGTCCCCAAGACACAGCTTATTCCTTTATAGTTGCTGGTGTCAATGTGAGGTTAAAAAACAAGTATATATCCGTTCTTACTGTTAAAATGCACTTCAAATAAAGTGATTATATGTAAAAGTGGTTATTGTGTTTATGTTGAGGCAGTGCGGAGTGTTATTGGGAGCTGCAGAAAGTAACTAACAAAGTAACTTGTAATCTAACTTAGTTACTTTTAAAATAAAGTAATAAGTAAAGTAACTAAGTTACTTTTGGAAGGAGTAATCACTAGTCAGTAATCATATTACTTTTTCAAAGTAACTGTGGCAACACTGGTGGTGTGTATTGTGATTTTTATCAATGAAAAAAATTACCTTGGCTCAAAAAAGTTTGAAAAACACTGGTTTAGAGGCTTTCATTTGAAAAAAAAGATTAAATAATTTCCTACAAATTCATATCAGTCCATGTATAGCTTTTAAAATCAATTTATTTTAATGTATTCACATGGTGCATTTTAACAGTTAAGTAGAAGAAAACCACAATTTGATTTTTTTTGCCTACATATTTAACATTGTGTGCAGGAAAACAAACTTTAGACACCATCCCAGCTGAGACACATGGTATTGGCAGCACAATACTGTGTGGATTTTTCTCTTAGGAGGGGGGTTGGTAGCTACTCAGAATTTATGTGAAGATGAATGATGCAAAAAATCAGGGCAATCCTGAACAAAAACCTGTTAGAGGATGTAAAAAACATGAGGCAGTTGCAGAGTTTTACCTTTTAGAAGGACAATGACCCCAAACACTTGAGCAGTGCTGCAGACACAGTCTGCATAAAAGCACATTCATGTAAGAGTCTAATTTAATACAGTCAGGTAAGGTTACTAATTTAGAAATGTATATCAAAAGGAAGCTGGGATATTGCATGGAAGTTCAACTTATCCTCTGTTTTCTAATGGTAACAACTTGTGTTGCTCTGAGAGTAAAATGATGCCTGTAAGGCATGCACATTGTCCGTCAGCAGGGTTAGTTATGTCTCAGTTGGAGCATTTATCCTGGGGCATTACGGGGCACTGAGTTGCAACTGGCTACCATTGTTTAATGATCTCCTTGGGCCCTGGGAGTAAACTACTGCAGTAATCAGAAGGGTAAACTCAGCTATATTTCAATTTACAGAGCCGCTCTTCCGTTCAGAGAGGCCGCTCTGAGACAATAAATAATAGGACTATTTAGGCTATCCCACCAGCTCTGTTTCTGACACCTACCCAAACACACACACACATGCACACACTCCCTCTAACACACATATGTATAAGTCAGCCTAGCCTATAACAATTCATGTTGCCTTCATAAATCAAGCCCAATAGAAGCTGGTGATTAGCAACATCATTTAGCCCCTAAAACCCAAACAGCGTCAACTGCTTCCTTCCCTGTTTTATGGGGAAGACAGAGAGATGCACAGATGGTAAATTGGTTGGAGGGGAATGAACTCTAACTGGATGACTGGACTTGAGGATACAGAGCAAATTCAGTGCAGATTTCAGGGCTTATTGTTCCCGGTGGTAGTTTTTCACCTTGCAGATTATGACATGATCAACAAGGAAATAATAGCACCCTTTGTGACAGGATTTTTTTATCATGTCAGCACACAACTAGGGTGAGTGTGTCTACACATTACGTGTGAATGCTGGGTTATTAAACCAATAAAAAAAAAGAACTTTCCACCTTAGGTGTCAAAAAGACAAGAATACGTCAGGTTCAGTTTCCTTCGGTTTGATATGCAAACTGACCACTTAACACAGCTTAACAAAAAGTGAATAGGGCTTCATTTCATTGCCCTAATGCTTTCAAATGATTTTTTAGGATTTAAAAAAAATTAATATTATTATAAAAAATGTTAATTTTATTCAAAAAAATCATGTAAAGACAGGAACTATGTTATATATTTTCAATGTCAGATAAAATGTTTTCTATGTTTCAACATATGTCAGCATATCCCAAAACACATTTAGAGTAGAGCTATAGTACCTGAAGAAATGAAGCTCATTTTGTGAATTAACAAGCCTTTCCAAGTCTATGAATTGTGTGTTTCCTTTGTCATGCACGCTCGTTTGGTATAAATGTATCGTTTTCTAAATTTTGCTGAGATTTACTAAGTAATTATTTTTCCATATTTATTGATCACTTGACTAGCTTAGTGGAAATTAATTCCGCCTTGAAATTAAATTGCTCTATGCATTGTCAGTTAGCATCCCTTACTGGTCAACCTTTATTAGCTGAATTATTTATAAAATAGTTCACTTGCCAAGTCCACAATCCTAAGCTTTCGGCATCCTGAGGGGAGTAAATTTTCTTCGGTATAGACTGAGCATCTTCATAGTATATATCATTAGATCAAGTAATGTAAGGTAACCATGACTTTTGCATATCTTTTTGCATATATTGTGCAGCTTTTTGTACATATTGTGCAGCAGAGTAGCGACACTCATGCCTTAAACATTTCAGTATGACAAAAAAAAGTCTGTGGTTGGTAGGTTTAGCTAGAGATTATGTTGTGTATGCTCTATCAAATTTGCAGTATGGCAACGTTGTAACATATGCTATCTTCCTTTAACCTTGGAAGTTCAAACTCAAAGCTGGAAATGCAGTCAAACTCCAGTTAATGGCAAGTAATTTGGAATTCTAAGATGGAGACACCCAGTTAGCCAATGTGCATAGTACCACCTACAATCAACATCTCAACATCTGAATTACAGTTCAGAGTTGCAATGTAATATTGATTTTAGATGCACTCATATAAGTGTGTCCTTTAAAATCTAATTTGATTCAAATCTTAATATTGTCTATGCAAAGAGCTATACTGGATCTCTAAGGTGGTGTTTGAAAAATGTTGGTTCTCAGCAATTATTACTCTTATTTTCTTAACTCAGGCACATTAAGAACGTGTGTTAAAGTTTTTAATTATTCCGTACAGGCATTTTACTGTTTTTAGTTGGAAAAGACTTTAGACTTCTGCTTGAGATGTTCCAAAGTTTAGCACTAAACTGCATTTTTAAAGACGTCCCATCAAAATAAAATTATTTATAGTATCAGAATGTGCACTATGAAGAAAAAGCATGTGTGAAAGTAAACAACTAAATATAGTAGACTCCCTGGCTAATACCAAAGAGTTTAAGCGGTCTGTTATTTTAATTTGTGTTTGTTGATTGTGAGGCTTGTAAAATGCAGAAAAACAGTAACTGATTTAGAAACATGCTACCAGAAGAAGCTCAATCTAAGAGGCTACATGGTATTACTGACTCCTCTTTTAGTTGTAACAAACAGATTAATCTTTTGTGCAGCTTGCATCAAGCACTCCATGTTTTAATTACTGTAATTAAATTGTAATCAGATCCACGTGTGTTCTCACAAAACCACTTGGTTATAAGAAAGAAAAAATAAGAAAATTTTCCAGTCAGTAATCTCTTTATTCTTTTCTTTAGACACACTGATTTACATGCACCAATAAAGTCAAACACATTAGGCTTCCTAACCCAACAATTTCCTCATCTACAGCACAGTAAAACTGTTCTACCGGTCTCAGCGGAGAGGGATTATACGTGTGTCTGATGATGGCTTCCTAAATAGCTTCAATTAATGGACTGTCACTTATCATTAGGACTCCTGAAAGGCGGGGACGCTGGGGAGCTTGATGCAAACAAAGGCGCGTTTTAGAATGTCAATTCTAAAACCTCCCATCGCCTCTCCTTTCTAGCAGCCGGCCTCCGAACCCCCCATTCCTGCTGGCCCTGAAGCCCTGCTGTGTCCTCTGGGGGATTAGAGAGATCTGCAGAAATTAGCTGTTTGGATGACAAGTAGAGGCCAAAGGGACGAGCGGGTGGTAATGTCCCCTTTTAGGTGAACAAAAGCAATGAGGATTTTAAATAACATGTCTCCATTGCCGCCTGTGGCCACTTCAGTCACAGTGTGTGTGGTAGGTTACTCGTCTGTGTTAATTGATTGGAGTCCTGCTACAGCAGAGGGAACTGATGTGTCTGATAGCCTACAATGTCCTGGATCAGGGGCTCTGAAATTCAAATGGAAGTTTAGGGGGGAGTGAATTTTATAAGTAAGTTAAGATTGAGAAAATAAACAACAGCAATTACATTATATTAGTCCTAAAATGTGCTAAAGTGAAATAACTTGTATTATCTTTTACTTAATAAAAATAAGTTAATAATTTTTGAATGCATGCAGCAAGAAATCTAAAACCAAGGTGAAAAAAAAGTAAAAGAAAATCAAATTCCAAAGGTAGAGCAATGTAACAAAAACTCAGAACTGCAAAAGAAAGTTTGATGCAAACTAGAAGTTATTATATCACATAGAATCGAAAGGCATAAGAAGTTGAGTAAACATCGTATCTCACATATTTCAAAGACTTCTTGAGTCAAGAACAAATATCAATACTGTTCTGGTCTTTTAATTGAAGGGAGCAGGGCTCACCGTGTTCATCCTCAGGTCCAGCCTCATGCAATTGAGCGCTGTGTAACAATTTTGGTGATGCCATAGAGTCTGGTACAAGTTTTTACAGCATAACTTGCAGTTAAGATGAAAAAATTGTTCCTTCTTCACTAAGAGCTCATGAAACACTATATACTTATGAGTATTGGAATACATTGCTTATGGCATTTTAGGCTTGTAAATGTATTATTAAAGAACCAATGCTTATCAGTAATAGAAATGATAGAGTCAATGATAGATGTCAGAGTCAAACTAACAGTCTTACACCAAATTTTTGTCAAATTACTTTAAACATGATGGATAGGTTGAGATACCTACATAACACTACACTGCAACATGATGTTGTACATCCTGCATATGCTTGCTTTAATCAAGAACTGGCTTTTGTTTATTTTGGTCTTTCCTATTGTGTCCACAGCGTTGTTATGCTTTCATGTGGAAGCTTTTTCCTTTTACAAAAATACTATTTATCAGTCAATCTGTGCAAAGACCTCCACAAAAGGGCAGAACAACAACCTCAGTTGTCTGATTGTATGATAAAATTGTGTGGTTATATTTATGTATTTTGCAAAGCAACTATTCCTCAGACTTACATTGTTATCGTTAATTAATTCCTTATCATTAAACAATCCTTCAGAGAAAGGTGCCAAAACACAGTGTGAAGACAACACATTCTTAATACACCTCCAACTATATGTGGTCAGGCACAAGCAAGGTTGTTTACTCTTCATTATCGTTCCAGACAGAGGCAGGGGGATCCTCAAAGAGAACATCCACAACAACATCCTCTTGACTGGGGCTCTGCAGTGCAGCTTTTGTCCATTACGCTTGGCCTCCTCATTGACAGCCAATAAATCATTCATTTAGAGGCAAAGCAGGGAGAGAATCAAACAGCCATTTTAAAGCCTGAGGCCTTTCACTGTAGTGGCTGCTGCAGGCCACAGATCTAATGTAGAGTGGCTCGGCTGCAGGCGGGTGGAAGGGCTCTTAAGAGACAGGAGTGCATTGTTTGGAGAGACGGGAAACGTTGCTCTCATTAGACCCGGAGCTGAAAACCAACCTGAAAGGCCGACTTCAATTTACCTGCCCTGTGCTTGGAATAAATCACCCCAGTGTGTCTTTATGTGTGACGGGCACACATAGAAAAAGAGACATAACAAACACACTCATAAGCAAATCTGTATAAAGGGCTTCATGTACGCTTTTCAGGGCAAGCCTCTTCAGCTTTAGAGTTGTTATAGCATAGCTCTTGTTAAAAGAAAAACCTTTTACTGCTCTGCCTCCAATGGCCCTTTTATTTGCTCTTTTATTCAAATCAGAATCATAATTAAGGTTCTTCTCCGTCTCGTCTGTGCCTCTGAGTATGTCGTTGCGGCTGTAACAACTACCGGTTTCAAGGCAGGTAAAAAAAAGCATAAGACAACATTGAACATGTCAAGAAAAGACCAAATTTCATGGATGGTAATTGGCTTGCTGATGCACTGAATTTAACATGAGCCAAAACACAATGAGAACATCAAAGTAAAGATAATCTAATATTGTACATCATGTTGACAGATCCCTGTTCTTCAGGAAACATCTGGGAGATAACTGCATATTTTTTGTTTTTGTTTTTTGTTTTTGTTCTTCCATTGTAGTGTCTCTTGAGATTGCCATACTGTGCACTAACTAGGGATGTTTGATCATATGAGTATCTGCCGATATGTAGTCCCAATCCAATACTTCTATATTTTATACATTAAAAAAAGAATAAAGACGAGTAAAGAAACAGATCCAGAAGGTTCCTTTTTTATTCACCTTATTTTAACATTTAACAATGCTGTTAACAAACAGAACACTTTTGTGTGGTAGTTTGAACAATCAAGAAATACATAACAATTATTCACTTTTGGACTTTAGTGCAACAGTAAAAATAAAAAAAGTCTAATATTAAACAAATAGGACCTCAACTTAATAGGGGTCGCTTCAACGGAATATTTTCCATATTTGACCAGTTTATTAGAACGGTGACGGAAAAATCTGAAGGCTGTCTGTCATTTTAACAGCTTAGTATTCACGCTTACTACGTGTTGCAAATCGGCAGATACTTTCAACTTTACGCATAGATTCCATGTAAGTAAATCAATTAAAGACAAGGGGTCTCATTTATAAAACTTAGCGTAGATTCCTCACTAAAACCGTACTTAAGCTCAGCAAGTCTTTTTTTAACTTACGCCTAGTAAGTTTCTGATCTGTTAAACGTGGAGTGCGCACAGCTCCACGCAATTTCCTCTTTATAAATCAGACTCTTCGTAGAAATGTTTTCAGCTGTGTTTGGATCATATCCTGCTTCCTACTCACCCACTTTCTGCCATAAACGGTCAATGCAAAGTGTCTAGTGAATATTATTCATCAACTTATGACGACTAATATGGGGCGTTTCACGGGTAACCATGTCAACCCAGAGGCGGAGAAAGACACAATTGCAGGCATGCTTAGGCAAAGAAGACTGTTTTATTTCAATAAATCAATGCTGATCTATGTAGAGCTTTACTCAGCCAAAGGCTTCACATAAACAGACAAAATATAGTTACAGAAAAATGTGTTAGAAGACAAGAGTAAAAAATAAAAACTTAAAAAAATAACATAAAAACAGCAGCACAAGAGAAAACATTAAATATAAAGTTCCAATTATCAGCTATGATTATCTCTTGTAGCAACAGTAAGACTGGAATCAAAGCAAATTAAAACAAATCAAACTATATCACAATACAACATAATACGTTTAAGCAGTCCTAGATATTTAAAGCCTGGTGAAAAGGTGTGCTTCAAAACTACTTTTAAAAAGTATCATCCATGCAAAATATTTATTTGGGGTCATACAAATAAAAGGTAGAACTGCAGGTGACATGGCTTTGATGCAGCAGCGTGCCTGACATTAAGAAAGAATCTTCAATGAGTTTCAGCACATTCATTATGCAGAATTATGCAGGGACGCTGCAGCATATTTGTTCGTCACACATGCACCAGTATATGCAGTTGCTATTAAATCTGAAGACATATACATATGAACATAATTCTTAAATACAACATATTTTTACTCAAATTCTCATTTTTATTCTCAGTTCCTATTGACAGGATGGGGCAGAAGTTTGTGTGTTTATTGTATTCGTCTGTGTGTGCAATGCTATACAAGTCTGAAAATGTGGCTTAAATTCACAATTTTAGTATCCGTGCTGCTGTGCCTTCAGTGCCTCCATGTCTGAAAAGTGCGTAAGCAAGCTCCTTAGTGTGCTTAAAGTTGCGCACATTTTTCCGGCACATTTTTTTCTATAAATTCTAGACTTTGCGCATAAATTTGACGTAGTTTTCAGACCCCGTTTTGTGCGTAAGCAAGCTTTATAAATGAATTCAGTTCTCTTAATCATTGCTTTTCTCATTTTTCCTCCTTTTAAAACTTTTGCTGAAGCGGTGCTTAATTCCAGTCTATAGTGCAGCAGCGCGTGGATACAGCATCCAGAACAACATCTAACCCTGCATGAGAAGTCATCTGTCGGAGGCAAAAATCCTAAACCTGATGACATCAACCTCTGCAACAATTCCACTATTTGATTAAACATAAACGTGCATTACGGTTCCACGTGGAGCAGGAACCGCAGCAGGTGTATTCTTAGTGCAACTGTTTAATTTAATTTTAATAAATAGTTCTCTATTCGGTCCTGATCGAGAGGTGACATCAGTTTCCATTTGAGTCTGAAACCACGTGATCGGGCCCGATTTCCGATCAAGTGATCGGATTGCAACGTCCCTAGTAAAAACGGCCTCTGTGTACAAGAATCAATTTGATCAGCTGGTTTGAGCAAGAGATTTTAACAGATTACTTAAAGTATTCAAGTTCCACTTGTTACATAAGAAAATGACATTCTGTTTCTGTCACAGGTGAAGTGAATAAAGAAGCCAAAACTTGTTCTCTAGTATGAGTGGCATAACTTCAGAACTTTTTTAGTCACCTAGAAGTACTATATTCACGTTTTATGCAGGTGAATCATATTATCGATTAAGCTTTTTTTTCAAGTAGAAAAGGACTCACTGAGATCAAAAATGTATTATGTAAGAGCATCCTTGCCAAAGCCTGCGATGGACTGGCAACATGTCCAGGGTGTACTCTCACCTGTTGACAGCTAGAGACAGGCACAAGCATCTTGCAGCCCCTTAGCTTACAAACATAAAGTATGAATGTCAAAATCCTTTCTTGGGCATACAATCTTGGTCAGTAAAGCGGATTCTGAATTTAAATTCAAAGAGGTAAATTATTAAAAGCATAAAACAGACAAAGTCAGACTGTGCTTGAACAATACAGATTTCAGTTTTTCTTTGAGCTTTGACCAGCTGATTTGGACGCTGATGTTGTGCATTTTTCGTTTCAATGCATTTTTGACAAATGTTAAAAGTTTTCCAAGTTTGACTTCCCAACCAGAAGGGATCAAACCTTTGGCCAACTGATTGGCAGATCACTAAAAAAAGAAAAAAAAAGAATATGCAAAGATATGTAGTCAAAAGGACTTCAATTATTTACTAAATTATTTATGAGATTTCACCAGAGAACTGTGCTAAAATGATCAATTTAACAGCAAAGTTTGGACAGTAGCTTTATATCTAAAAAACAAAAAAACAAAAGAAGGATAAAAGGATGTAATCTAAAGAGCAATAAACTGTCAGTAGAAATGTGGCGGCAAAGGTTGGCAGACTATTTAAATACTGATGAGGCCCTGGGTCTCTTGTCTCTGCTGATGATATGCTCGTCAAAACCAAACAAAAGATCCTGCATTCTAATCCACTCTATGCCTGTCAAACAAACAGACACACTCACACACTGACACAGCATCAGGGTGCATCTGTGTTTAAGAGGGGGTTTTGTTTTGATAAAACTAACAAGTGACAGATCTGCTGGTCCTCATCATATTTGGACTGTAAAGCCTAGTTTATACTTTTCTGTCAGCAAGTTTACACTGACGAGCGCAAGTATCGACAGATTTATTTTCTTCTTATCATGTTATGTTGCCTGGGGGGACTTGAAAAGCAATTCACCACCACGACAACAGGGAGTGTTGTGCTTTTCTGGGGAAGTCCAGCCACGGTACAGTCATCTATTTGATCAGCAACAGTGTATTAACTGTTTATTTTTTTTATTTTTAAACTTTAAACTTCTGCCTTGTAGAGTACTCAACAAATCTAGTAAATGCTACACAATCTATACATGTTTCTCTTATTTACATGATTTAATTAAGTACAATTTAAGTAATTATCAACTATTCTGAATTTAGAAAATGTTCTTGCATTGGTGGAAAGTGAAGAAATTGTATTACTAAAATTATTATAATCATGTTTAGTTAATGCTGTTCCCTGTGTTCCCTTTATTGAGTTTGAGAGCCATCCCCTACTTTATATTTTTGTGCCTCTAAATACAATCTGCTGTCAAATAAAGGCGACTGTGGCCACACAAAAAAATACAAGCATTGTGAGGTTTCATTATTCTCACTTTGCCTATTTCTTCTAGTCTCACGGTGAAAATATTATGAAGTATTCAAAACTTTCCGTAAACGTAAAAATTCTTAAATTGTTTAAGTAGTATCAAAAAACCAGTTCAAATTCAAATAAAATAAAAAAATACGTAATTGATCCCAGAGGGAAATTAAGTGTTGTTGTAGCTCATAACTAATTCATTCTTCAAGGAGTTGTTGCAGATCATGACGGATGCGGGGTTAAAGGATTTCCTGTAGTGGTCGGTGTTGTAGCTAAACTGAAGAACCCTCCGACTGGAGATACTCTGTTGCTGTAGGATAGTCTAATGAAGAGGATGCTCAGGGTTGTCTATATTTCTTTCATTTTATGAAAAATCCCTTTTCTTTCTTATTAAGAGAACTGAATTATTTCTTAGTTATTATAGTTATAACCTCTGAATCACACAATGAGAAATATTGAATGTTATTCAAACCATTTTGGGTATTTCAAAAATGTGTTCTATAACAAAAGCATCATCTTGTCATTACTTAAAAGGTCTTACCGGTTACATGTAGCTGCAGTGGTATAGTGGGCAATGCAAGCCTTCCAACCAGGAGACTTGAGATCATTGCCCAGCCTGGGAATTATCAGCATGTATTCAAATTACACGACAGCATTGAATAGAAGTAACAATTAAAAGTAAGCTGGTGTTGAAATTGAAAATGTTTTTTTAATGACTTAAAAATAATATGACTACCTTATGTCATAAATTCATGTTATGGTAACCAATAAAAAGCAGGTTAATTCAACATGTTAATACTTGTGTGTAACGGTCTGTAAAGAGTTTTTAGTTGAGAAAAAGCTCCTAATCTTTCTTTGTTCTAACGGATGCTTAACACTTGTAAGTTGCCTTATTCAAGTCTTTCTACGATCTACTCCAGCTTTGCTGCTAGATCACTTCAACACTGTTTTTCGTAAATGGTGGTGCTATTGATTAATTTAAAGGAAGTGGCTTGCCCACCAATCAATGGCTTCCGCTCTCCTTTAATTTCAACACCCTTTCCAAAAATTGCAGACCTGCTGCAGAGCTCTTGTGTTGATAGATGAGGGAGCTGTGTGTATCTGCACCTCGAAGAAGTCGAAGAAGTATAAAATAGGGTTAACCTCTCAAACACACAACACACACAAAGACAAAAACTGATTCCCGATTCAGTTCTCTTAAGCATTGCTTTTCTCATTCCTCCTCCTTGTTCCATCATCCATTGGTTGCCTCAGCTTGTCTCCTGCAGCATTGAAAATTAAGTTGTCACACTGGAGTAGATGGATTACGCAGACGCACAGTCACAAACAAAAATCATAAATGAGTTGAAATGGAATCAGAGTCTCATTGAGCGCCTGCGAGGACAAACGTAGAGGCGTCCTTAAAGTGCTGCACTCGATTTCCACCCATATTGATCTGTGCTTGTTATTTATTTTGAAGAGAACAGCGATGTGTTTTTGGGCCAATGACAATGTCTTTGTCTCTTGGCTTTGCTGACAGGAAACAGCCGCTGATGGAAAAGCATCGTCAAAGAAAATGGCCTGCAATAAAACAGGTGATAAGCACCACAAAAATGGGCACGATGCGTGAACGAAGACAATAAAGTGTCCATCTAAAAGACACTCAAAAAGACAGAGAGAAATATATTTGTTGGGTTTGAGTGTGTGACTACATTTTGAACTGTTATTGAAGCGAGAAAGAAAACTTTTATCCTAAATTGGCTTTTAAAAAAGACATCATAAAACTGTCTCTCCATCGTTCATCGCCCTTCCTCATCTTCGTCTTTGTGACTTTCACTCTAAGGCAGAGGAGAGGACGAGTGTGTGTTCTGTGTGATTCAGTGCTATCTAACCTTGCTTTATGAAAGCATTAAATTGGTGGTTTCAAGCCAGCCCAGAGAAAATGCACATAAAATTGAAACTAACTGAGGGATAATAGTCCTCATAAACTGGTCTAAGAGCTCTATAACTCACATTGTCCTCAACTTGTTCTGTCTTATACAGCACGAGTTTTCACATGCAAAATGCTTAAGGTCTGGATCGCACAAGTTGCGAACGCAACTGCAAACAAGAGAAAACACTCCATACCAGTTATGCTGATACTAATAACCTGTATCACACCAATACCTTGCAAGGTAATGGTAGTACAACACAAAAATAAAAATAAAGTAAACCTCTTAATCAAACCTAAAGACAACTAAAACTCCACATGGAACAACTTATGATCAAACAATCACTAAAGTTTGAGAATTACATATGCAATTTTTTTTGTCCAAAATTTAAAAAAAATATAGCTTTTAAATGCATTTGTTTCGAGTTGAGTACAATATAAATAAATATCATATAAGATCATATGCTTTGATGAATAAAAAGTATGAAGAGGGGGAAAACTTCTTTTAAACAACAAGCTTCCTCTAAAAAAGACAACATAGTGCTTTTTTTTTTACTGATCATTACAGCCTGGACCATTGCAGCTCAGTATGCTATTTTCACTGTTTCCATTGTAAAAGCAGCCATCATTCCTTGGCCTTCTTAAGTTGTAGGAATGAAAAACATCCCTGGTTACGACAGGCATGAGACATACTATTGAGCTGAGTTTATCGTTTCACCAGTAAGACGGAGAGGGGTCTTGCTGCAGACCTCTGTTCTCAGCACCCCTCCTTGTAGACCTGCATTGTGAGGTCCCCTCTGCTGTCAGGAACAGAGGTTTATTCAAAATATACCACAAGTACGTATTTATCCTTTCCTACGAGGCCGGTAGGGGTCAGGTGCAGAAATAATTTTTGAGGGGCCCTTCGGCCTGCAGGTTTAATCAGTGTTCAAATAGTTTTTTTGACCAAGAGTCGTTCTTACTCCTGCATGCTGAATTATTCAGTCCGACAGAAGTTCTCTTTTCTTTTTTGAATGTTGATAAATTAACCACTGTAGCTTCCTGCAACACAGTGTGGTTACTTGTGAGCTACATGCTAAGTTTAGCCCACGTGTGGTTTAGGCATGCATTTAATGAACAAAGGTTGCTTTTGATGGAAGTCATATAGAAATTTGCTTAAAGTAGATTGTTTCAACACAAAACAAATCTTATTAGCAATATTTTAACCTGCCTTAATGCATCAAAATACTGGAATTACGTTGTTTACTGCCGTGTTCAATCTATGAATATAAGTAATTTTCCAAAGGTTAATGACTTCTCATCCAGACAATTTTAAACAAAACATTACTTAATCCAACAAATGTTTTATTTTTACTTACATTGTTTAGTGGTTTAGACATAAATCAATGGTGCTAATTAGGTTAAACTATTCACAATTAGTAAACTAATTTAGCTTTCATTCCAGCGTTGCAATATAAGCCTGGTCTTTAAGCATCCAGATTCCTACAGAAATGTGACATGAAAAGTTATGGTTTCCATTATTTTGCATATTTATCAATTCATTATGTCCTTTATTATTGGTGGTATTAATTTTGTTATAATTAGTAGTGTGTGTCATTAGCTTAGTTGATTGAAATTTTAGTCTTATTTTTCTTTTTTTGTAAATAAATTCTTGTGATTTGTAAAGTCATTGTTTGTTCATTTATTCCACATATATATGTCATAATTGCTGTTGACTGAACAACTAGAGTTCAGCCTTCCCTTTGTGTTTGTTATCGCCACCATAACTACGTAGATAATAAACTGAAATACTAGGCTAATAATATAGTTTCTGACTTGTCAGGTGGTGACCCGTTTATAATAATTTTATATAGATTATTCATTTTATTGATTGCCATAAGCAATCCTTCATAACTATTCATAGCCAAATAATTGCATTTTTCTGCAATCCTCAATGATATGCGTCATAAATAAATACAATGGAATCGTTATTGATAGAAACTAAATTCTCAGCTTCACAGAAAAGGATAGAACATGGTAACAACAAACAAACAAACAAAAAAAAGCAGAGGCTTTAGACTTACAAAAACACAAATGCTACAGAATCTTTTCTTTATCAGTCCCTTCATTAGTTTTTTTGGGTGGGTTCCTAGGGAGCTTTTGTCTGGTCAATGTTTTCTCATCTTATTTTGCATGAATGTACAAAATGTAAATCTAAAGCATAAATAAAAATGTGTTAAGGTATGCCAAGATGTGTTTTATGCCATCTTGAGGTGATTATTCAATTGACTCCTGAGATTTTGACCTTCTGACCAAAAGAGGAAGGGTATCAAAGACAAAACAACTTTGTTCTACATTATAAACTGTGCTACTGGGGTAGTTAAACAGGACAAAAGACAACAAAAAACACCCTAGCAACCAGGTTGTATTCTATTTACTTGTTTGATTATGAGCAATGTTTGTCACATAAACATACTTTTAAGCACTGTTTTAATTTAATATGATTCTTAGAGCTCATTTAAAGACATTTGTAAGGTCCTGAGACAAACTTTCAAAACCTTTGTGGTATATCATTCCTGTTCTTCTGTTTTTGTTTCACTCTTCTATCACATTCAAGTGTTTCAGATCATCAAACATTTAAAATTAAAAGAGAACTAAGCTAAAACACATTTTAGACCCAAATGATCAATTTAATGATAAAAATAAAGCTATCCAGGGAAGTCGGACCATATGTGTTTAATGTAATTGCCCCAAGCCAAACAGATTGGGAAATTCTTGACAGCAGCAACCAAAATCAAGAGTAGGCTAACTGCCTGTCAGTTTTCGTCAATTTAAATTTGCTCCAAGAATAGTTTCAAAATAGTCTCTGAGGACTTAGAATGACTCAGTTGCAGATTTTATCATTAAATCATCCAAATTTGAACTATCAGGTTTACATGGGGTCAAACTTGGACCATAATTTTAATCATTTTTCCAAATGGTTGCTTTTGACAGCGTATTTTTCCTTATTATGATGTTATATTTGTGCTAGACTGAGTGCCACACTGCCAGACAAGACATGCTAAAAAATAACAAAACAGAAGAGAATAGGAGTAATGGAGTGAAGTCTGAGTAGGTAATTATTTCCTTGATCCTTTTAATGCTAAATGAGGCTTACTGGTAACAGGTAAATCAGCTTTGCAGGAGCAGATCTGCACTTGCAGGAATAAGAGCTAATGTTCAGATGAAAAACAAATGCAAACATAGTATCACACCCCAGGATTGTGATATTATTAGTTTTTCAACTAAGCTGTTGTCATAAACTTCAAAATGCAAATACACAACCCATCCATCCATTATATATATATATATAGTTTTATCCTCGAAGGGTTGCGGGAGGGCTGGTACCTATTTCCAGCATTCAACAGGCGAGAGGCAGGATACACCCTGGACAGGTCACCAGTGCATCACAGTTAAATACAGAATACAGTTTTCAATTTTTTTTTCTTGTGTAAAAGCGTATTTTACCTCAATAGCAGGAGGTGTCTGCTTAATCAGCTGTGGACCGTGTAAGCTGTGAAATGTGCGTAGCAGCAGGAAAGAAAAATACATTTAATTTTAATCTAATACTCAGCAAACTGAAAGCCACTTAACACTGAGTCCTGTGCTAGCTGCCTTCGTTCTTGCCCTTTATCTTATCTACAGGGGAGAATATCACATTTTCAGGATTAGATGAAGCCAGACTCTGTGAAGAAAGGGACAAGGTAACAAGAACTTCTGCATACGCAAACATCAAAGAGAACACACAGCAAGTGCAGAAAATCTATGAGTCCATTGTGCATCTTTGCAGGTTGCACAGAGCGGTAATGGATGGCCAGCGGGCGCCCGCTGACGTGTTATTCTTTTATAAAACATTGCCTCCTCGTAGCAGAGCGCAAAGGAGAGTGTGTCATGCTTGTGATAAATGACCAAAGATAAACATCTTCACTCCTGACCCCTAACACAAGCAAGAATGCTCACACATAAACACAAAAAATATGGACTCATGCACTTGCAAGTTGTTGTTTTTTTTTTGTTTTTTTTAAAACATAATAAACACCTGATGTAGTGTGTTTAGTTAGCACGTGTTGATCCAGGTGCAAGTGATCTGTCAGCACATTTTTGTCGGACACAGAAAAATGCTTGATTTTTCTTATGGATTTTAGAAATTCTATTCCCTGCTTTCTTATTTTGATCTGATCCTAGACTAATAATTATAAATATTTATTTGCTCTCACTTATCAAACAGCTTGAACAATAGACTTACAATCATCAAAAGGTATCTTCAGCTATGCTGACAGACAAAGCATGAAAGACCAACATCAAAGCAGTTCCTGTCAACGCTTACAAACCCAGAGCCGCTGGACAATGCTGAGGACTGGAGAGGGCAGTAATAAGCACTGACCTTGACCTTGTTAGTCATACACTGGCAGCACTTGAAGGCAGCACATGTGTAGCATAACAAGCTATTTGTTTTTCTCTTTCTGCAGAAGCTTGAAGAAAAAAGGAAAAATAGAGAGACAGAAGAAGAGATGGAAAGAGAAGGAGACATGATAGGGAGGAAAATGAGACAGAGTGGGGGTGGGGGGTAAGAGACAAGGAGACAGAGACAGAGTGGGTGAAAGTGGGGGACGAGGCAGCAGAGGTTTGGTGGGGCGGGTGGAAGGGGAACAGGCAGCCGGTCTATTATCAGGGGTCTATAGAGAAGCATTTAGGGACAAATAGGACACCACCCCCCTGTCACCCCAAACCATTGAAACCCTGTCAGCCCTGCCCATTCACCCAAACCCCAAGGGGAGTTGCCAGAGGGGGGTGGGATGAGGGGGAACTGTAAACTGGAGCAGGATGTTGGAGGGCTTGAAGATGGACTACCCCAGTACCACCCCTTTATAATACTTGAGATGCTGTATCCTAGCAACGGCACTCAGGGTGTGACCTGTAGTCCTATGACTCCATTCAGTTTCACACTTTTTTTTAGCCACAAATACACACACACAGACACTCACAAGCACACGGGGGCCCCTGCAGTGCTTATCGGCAGCCAAAACAGGCTCTCTTGTTCAACAATTAGCACCGATCTTGCCTCCCACCCACCTCCTCCAGCTTGGCCATGACGGCAACCCCGCAGGGAGGACGCTTAATTACCAACAACAGACAGAGGGGAGTTGATCTTTACACACTTAAGATGATCCACTTTGCACTGGCTGGCAAACACTCAGAGGGCGCAGCATCTCCTAAGCTCAGAAGTTTCTATTTCTGCATGCTGTCAATCACATGCTGATTAAGGCAGCACAGTGATGACATTTTTCGCTCCCTAATTTTCATATGGAATTAGTATTTAATGAATTGTGTGCACATTAATTATAACATAATGATATTTAATTGTTGCCAACTAATTGCTGTGGCGCTCTTTTGCCTTACAGTTGCTGGGAACTTTGTTTAGTTTTAGTTCAGAGAGGAACAGTTGGCAGGAGAACATCTCATTAAGCAGCATATAAAACTGAAAGTTTAAGTAAAACAAAGCATTTCAATTAAGGAGAATGTTTCTTTGTTTTTATGGTAAATTAATGGTTTTCAGTTAGGATGAAGGATACTATAGCTGGATTGGATGTTGCGAAGATTAAAATGGGATTACTATGGTGTGATTACTCACTCATGTCAGGCAAAGTGGTCACTATAGTGGTCATTTGTTTAAAAGCTGTTTTTCTTTTTTTTATTCCTTTTTTTTTCCCATTTTACCACTCACTGTTCCTACCTAAGTACAGTCCTTGACATTGCTCTCCCTCTGCCTACCCCGGGAGGGCCCCGCACTGAAACTCAAGCCTCCTTCTTGTCTAAATCCCCCAAAAAATGTAAAAAGCTGTTTTTCTGTATGGGTGTGACGTATTGATTGTATATGTGCATTTAGGCCACTTTCATGTTATTTAGTGTGTCACTTCATACACCTGGTCTGTTGGCAAAAAGATCATATTAGAAAAATATATAATTGTAATGCTATTGTTGAATACTGCAATCACTACATAATTTAACTTAACATTTAGTCTGTTTCAAGCTCAGACAAATCAACCAGTGTGAGTTTGAGCAAAATAATTTAAACACAAAGAACCAAGGTCCAGACAAACACTTGAATTGAGCATTCGAAAGTTTCAAAGATGACCAAGAAAATTAACAGGACAGTGAGAAGAACGAAGAACTCCAGTATTTAACAATGAGAAATCAGGACCTTAAATACTGAGGCAGGGTTGTAAGGTGAGAAGAGAACCAGATACATTAATCAGAGAAAATAAGGCACAACTGTGGCAGAGCTTTAGGGAAACTGGTTCCTTGAGTCTTAGTCAAGCTTCCTTTGAGTTTATTAGTTTCTTCCCTCAAAGAGAGAAATACAATACAATATTTTAAGTTAAAAACAGAAATACTGAATAAACTAAGAAACTACGCATAAGGAAAATAACAAACATGGCAAGAGCAATCAAACACAAATAACTAGGGATGCTCCAATCAAGTTTTAGGCTGACGATCATCGATACCGATCAGTCAAGATGCCGATCATTGCCGATCACCGATACCAATCACATAGTTTGGCTGTAAATTTTTCATTTAATTATGGTGAGTGCTACTGCATGTGTTAAACTTGTGAAACTTACGGAGGATGAGATGCTTTCTTTAAGGAGTCCCTCGATGAAAGAATACACTGTCTGGTGAAGCTCTGGCAGGGCTACGTTGGCAAAATATTTACGTCCCGGTAGCACGTAGCGGGGTTCCAAGTGCGCTAGTAGTCGGCAGAATCCGGTGTCTTCCACCACTGAAAAAGGCTGGTCGTATAGTCCAATAAACTCAATGATTTTCCGGGTAATTTGCTTAGCCTTCTGACTGTCATGTTCATATGGGCGAGTGTTTCCAAGTGTAGGCTGTGTTAGCTGGCGTCTGAATGTTGCTGCATTAGCTGCCTTCTTTTCATTCTCTGCGGTGAGCCTTGAAAACTCATCACGCTCTGTCAAGTGTTTATTCTTTAAATGTCGGATCAAATTCGTTGTGTTGAAGCTTTTAGACGTGCTTCCTCCGTAGGGTAATTTTTTGTTGCAAGTTTTGCAACACACACTTAATAGCATTCTGACAGACCGAAAAAAAGTTCCACACGGCAGACATGTTTGTTATTGTGGGTTTGTCGTCATGCACACTAAGTAGAGTGAAGGGGAAGGGTAAACTACAGTACCTCTGCTGGCTGGGAAGAGTAAGTGCTTCATAGTCTGTACATAGACTATAGAAATAAAGTCAGTACCAGTACTTGTGATGGGGAATGAAAGGCAGTGATCTGCGAACACCGATCACACACTTTTTCACGGAAATTGGCTGATAATTATCTGTGGTCGATCAATCAGAGCACCCCTACAAATAACCGCCAAAAAATAATCAAAGATAAACTTAAATCAAAACCAAAATATCTAACGAATGTGACAGTGGGGCTTCTGTAAATCTTCTATTATGAATAGTGCATGTACACTAAGATAAATGGTGTGGAATTCATAGTGTTTGGCTGAGTCATTTTTATTTTCTTCTTGTTTTTGTTTTCAAAGATCAGATGACCATTGAAGAAGGAAATTTTGCTGCATAATGAGTGCCCTAAAGTGTTAATTTCGGAATTAGTTAAACTAATCAGACAGTAAGTGATGCCCTAGGTAGAGCCTGGAGACCCGAACCGGGCCCGACAGAGCCCACTGGGACCCGACGCTTGGGCCGGGTTCAGTCAGATATTTAGAAAGGATGCTTGGGTTTGGGTCAGGCTTGGTCACATCAGAGGAGGGATGGTAAAAAACCTCCACCTCCATCCAGGCTCTACAAGAGCTGCCACAGCTGACCCCCACCCACGAGGACTCGTACACAGGAGGAGATTAAAATAAGTTAAAATAGAAAATAAACAGGAACTAGTCTTATATAAATTGGAAGATAAAAAGGATAAATACAAAAAAATAAATATAGGCTACAGTAACACAATGATAAAATTATGTTTAAAAAAATGCAAGTGCAGTTTTTTGTGATTAAAATAAATCTAAAATATATCCCAAATCTGTCTCCCTGTGTGCGGAAAAATGCAATAAGCTAGCCAGGACGACGAAAGACGTGTGTAATGCGTATTAAGATCCATGTGTCAGCAGTATCAGCAGCACCTTGTCCCCCTTTTAAACCCACAGCTCTGCATATTTTTCTGTGGGGGGGAAATTCCACCTCTGGACCAGAGGAGCCCAGGTGGGGAAAGGTGTAGAAAGTATTTTCAGGTGTAAGAATCTGTACTTTCAATTTATTAAACCTTGCGCACCTGTGTTAGGCCAGTGTTAGACTCAGACATAAATATCTTAATGCTTGTCAGGTTTGGGTATGTTTTGGTTACTGCTCTGTTGGAAGCGGGCTGGGCTTGGGCGGAAAAATGCGGCCCTAAGTGGTCATTTCTCTAGCCCTAGGATCAACTTTCAGTTTCAAACATTTAGTATGCTGAGGTGAGTAAAAGCTTCTCAGTTGCATTGCACAAGATTAAGGAATGTCTGTTGGACATTTGTGCTACAACTGTGTTGTTTCTGTGGTGGTGGTGCATATCTGAAGTATAGTTGGTATAGGAATCTTTTGTTGCTAGAGCATAGCACCGAAATGAAAGACTAATACACAATAATATGACAGGGTTATTGGGACTAATCTAATTCTTAAATTAAGATAAATATTTTATGGTCAGAAAAGTCTTAATCCTTTGTCCATTAACGTGGAAATAAAACCTTTATCAGTCATTTTAAAAAGTACAAATATTTACAAAGCATATGCTACAGAGTCAAGGACAAGTTAGTTTTTTCCCTTGAACTGAAAATTTTTCTGAAATGAGTAAACATGCTGCATTATTTTAACGGCAATATCTGGAAACTGCAAAAACTGTCCGCCTAACCAAGTCCAAAAATCTTGTTTCCAGCCAGAAAAGTAGTTTTGATCTTGAGACTTACATACTAAGCAAGAGCAGAAGGTGGTAATTATTAATTTTATTAAGAGAATATGTGTCTTATTTTGAGAATTCTTACCAAGTGCAATTGTCTTACTGCATGGGCAGATACTAGATTTGTGTAAAACTTTTTTAAATTAAGTGAAATAATTGGCCAGTGCAGTAAGATAATTGCACTTGGGAAGAATTCTCAAAATAAGACATATTCTCTAAGTAAGATTAATAATCTAAGACCTTCTGCTCTTGCTTAGTATATAGGTCTCAGAACAAGATCCAAAATAATTTTTAGCTAGAAACAAGATTGTTGGAGTTGGTTAGATGGACAGTTATTATTATAGCAGTACATGTTTATTTAAGCTTCACTTAAAGCTGCATTCCAGATTATTTCAGGGAGTGAGTTTTTTTTTTTTAAACCAACATACGAAGGCCCCTCCCAAAACATCCCTTCTCCCACACCCTCCGGCGAGCTTTCTGCTCCGTCTACCCCCATCCCCACTAGGGTGACCACCCGTCCCGCGTAGCGCGTGTGTGCACAGCGTTTGAAGCCCAATTCATGCGTCCCGCAAATTGAGACCATGTCACGCATAATCATTAATCAATGCTTGCTAAAACAAAAAAAAGTTGGTCGCTCTATATCCTGGAGCAGCAGGCAGCCAAACGAACTTTACTTGACAGTTCAACACGCTACTATCTGCCCCACCCACTCAGTTAAACTTCTGACCAGGTTGCTGTCAACTTTTTTGTTGTCATGAAAACACGTGCATAGCCTACTAGACACTTGGAATGGAATCGCGCGCTTTCTATGGAGAAAGCAGAAAGAAAATGGAGAAAGAGACTGAGTCTGAGGCAGCGCCGTCATCAATTAAAAAGAGAAGATGTGGGTATAACAAAGACTGGGAAAATGAATATTTGTGGCTTAAATGTGTTGAGGGGGATACCGAGAGGGCTTTTTGTGACTTATGCAAAACGTCCTTTTCCATCGGACATGGAGGGCAATACGATGTCAAACGACACAGACTCACGGAGACTCACAAGAAACGTATCCAACAGAAGGAGACATCAAAATCTATGGATGCTTTTCTCCGACCTAAAAATGACTTTCTAGCAGACAAAGTGACAGCTGCAGAGGTCACGAATGTGTATCACACTGTCCAACACGCGTCATCATATCGAGCAGGAGATTGTGGGACAAAGCTAGCACCAACGACTTATCCGGACTCGGACATTGCCAAGAGGATGGCTTGTGGTCGGACGAAGGCAGAAGCCATTGTCACGGATGTGCTTGCTCCTGCCTCGGTCGAAGATTGCTTGAAAGTCCTCAAAAGACCACTGAATGAGCAACGAGAGGCAACAACCAAAGGTAAAGTAAACGTTATGTTCATGCACATTGTTGTGTGTTAGCTATTTGCCTAACGTTAGCTCATGTTAGCTAATCATCTTCTTACTATAATTTTCTTTTATGAAATTTTTATATTATAAAAAAATACACATTGGTTGCCCTATTCATGAGCATAAATCAGCTGATTATGCAATACCATGTTTAGTGGAATAGGGCATTATTAATATAGCACGTAAGGTGGTATGTGCTAGAAATGGGTAAACCATCAGTGAGTCAGCCCGTGGGGTGGGGGCACCGCCGCGCCAGGCAGTGTCCCACATTGTCCCTCGGAAACATACCCCTTGTCCCCCCTTGGGCTTATTAGCAGGTGGTCACCCTAATCCCCACCCCCACCCTACCCCCCCATACAATTTGGCATGCCCATCTCCTGTGACTTCACAGCATGTCATTGTGTACTTTATCAATAAAATACATTGATTTGCTTTACTGAATATACTGTTTTACCTGTTAAGCAGAAATGTGTCCAAAGCTGCATCAGTTTGAAGCCTTTTAAGATTTGATGGTATCCTATCTCCATGTTGAAAAGCAACTCTGAGGTAAATCAAGGGGGGGGGGGGACACATATCGAAGTAACACCTTACTCTGGTCTCTAAGGCATTCTTTGAGTTTGTCGCCGTATTTCCCATTGTTTTTTTTGTTTTTGTTTTTCTGAAGTTGATGTAGCCCTGGAATGGCTAACTATTTAGCAGAAGTTTGCTGTGAGTTCTCTATGACCGCTCTCTGCCATGATGGTGACTGTAAACAGGAAGACACGGAGCCTGTCTGCGCGGCCTCATCTCTACAGGTTTGTGCCATGCGCATGCACGTTGAATGACAGGCGATACAGTAGAAACTTGAATTCTATTGGATAAAAAAAATTGCCGTTCAGTCTGAGTTGCATAGAGGTCTATGGGAGGAAGGAGGGACTTGCCTTTTATCATAGTAATGATCCCGATATAATTTTAAAGATATATAAAACTTTAATACATAAATAAATTCTCCAGAATGTAGCTTTAATATGACCTGTCATTTTTTGTCCTTATATATTTTGTGGTAAATAAATGTTGTCTTGATTAAATATTTAAAAAGAAAGGTCTTGTAATAAATGTTATTTTCTGTTTTCATACTTTGTAAAGACAAGAAAAAACAAGAATGAGGTCATGACTAATGCATGAAACGTAACTATATTATTATTGTTTTCTCTTTCCTTCCGCATTTATAACAAGAGACAGACAGATGCACTCAAAAACACACACAGAAGCATAATTGTTAAGTAATCCACCTTTCAGATGGATAAATGTCTTTATCCGCTTTGTTCTGGTAATAGATTTATATACTCCATTTATTATTTACAAAGACATTATCACTACTGCCTCAAGCTATAGGGATGAACAATGTTTACCATGACCGTGTGTGTGTGTGTGTGTGAGAGAGAGTTTGAGAGAGAGAGAGAGAGAGAGAGAGAGAGAGAGAGAGAGAGTGTGTGTGCGTTTGTGTGTTGATGTCTCATACATTGACAAACACACACAGCACTCTCAGTTTTATTCTAAAATTGGTGAGTGATAATAAACACGCATGCAATAATTGTCCCAAAGTCACTTTGATCTATATCAACCCTGAGGAACCTTGCAAGAGAGCCTACAAAGTCTACTGAGTCTTTATGAGTACTCATTAAAACACACTTTTATCATTTGTTATAATATAGCATGCTCCTCTCCAAATGACACCATTAAACATAATTCAATCTTTGCCTCTTTTTCATGTGTGCTGGTTTTTCTGATTTATTCCCACTTTTATTTCATTTCCCCTTCCAGATCCACAGCAGGTCCATACTGCCGTGCTGCCTCTCTGTGGATAGTTGTGGAACAACAGGGTCACAAACGGGGGGAAAAATAAATAATTTCACTCAAAATTAGCTAAAAAGAGAAACAAAATCTATGTGTAAATACTACAAAGGACAAATAACCGATAAACATACAAATACAACTGCACTCCCTTTGAACACTTTAGCAAATGTCAACATTGTGCAGAAAGCGAGGGAAATCAGTCTGCCAACCATCTTTGTATTGGAAACACAGGTGAGATTGATGAGAAGCGTCTGTTTATCATATTGGTTATTTAAGATGAAAGATGAGTGTTTGCAAAGGGGTACCTCCCATTCACCATCATTGATTTACACTCAAACACACACATCTACACAACAGCATACCACAATAAATGTCCTTGGTCTGTGAATAGTCAAGGTTATGTCATATGCAAAATATTTGACTAATGTGTCACGATCAAATGCTTCAAATTAAAACTACTTTAAATCCCAGTGAACAATAAAAAAGCTTTGATTTCTTAAGAGGTAAACTCACTAAATAAAGGGAAAAAAACATGCTAAGTGGACAACAGTTCTTAAAAAAAAAAGGACATAAGACGTTGTTTAAAAGCAATAAAGGTCAGCTGGGAAATTTGCTGGAAGCATTGGGGGGTCAAAAAAACGAAGCACTTGAGTTGCAGGCAATTTTGTCCTGGTGAATTAAAATCTAAACCACCTCCACATTAACGTCCACAGAGAGACAAGTGGTGCGGCGAGTGAATGTGTTGCCAGTGCTTGTGTCAAAAGCCTGTTTTTCCTCCTCCGCCAATTAGCCCAACTGTGGTATAAAGGCAGCTAATTTTTTCAGGCTTCTGTAAATGAAATGATGGATGCTGACTCTGAGGGGAAGGGTGGGGACAATGAACTTTAAAACCTCCTGTGTGAGGGACACTATGCACAAACCTTACCTATTCATGATGAATTAAAAACCCACAACACACTGCTTTCACATGAGAGTATTCATTATGTAACCCTAATGTAATGGCATAAAGCGCAGGAGCAACAGCCTATCAAGAGCAACGATTTGGCTTTTTTCACTTGTGCTGTTTCATTGCTATAGGGTAATTTGTTGCACTCAGCAGGGCAGGGTAAAGTGA
The DNA here is from genome assembly GCA_028564705.1 of Apricaphanius iberus. NCBI lineage: Eukaryota > Metazoa > Chordata > Actinopteri > Cyprinodontiformes > Aphaniidae > Apricaphanius > Apricaphanius iberus. Next base: position 241,320 of record JAPXFQ010001894.1, read on the forward strand.
ATCAAGATTAATTTACATGCAGGCGAACACTTAGGCAAACCAGAGCGGTAAGCAAATGCACCGTCTCTGTGGCTGAGAGGAAGGAAGGCAATGCGGCAGAAAAGGTGGGGGGAAAGTGTTGGATAATTAAGGAGCATCAAATGTGACTGCTGAAGGCAGTTAAAAGGCCACAACATGCCGACTGGATGCACCCTCTTTAGAATGCAGCCTTCGTGTTTTACGCAAGTTGCATCAACGGAGGCAAGGGGTTTAATAGGAACAGCAGCCTCAGAGCACACTTCAGATTTAGTCTTCATTAATTGTGGTTTAGGATCTCACCTCCAAGCTCAGCATATTATCTCACAACGTTAGTTTGGAAGAGGGCCACACTCAGTCGGGTAAGAAACAAGACATTGCAGTTGTTTGAAGAGCCGAAAAACTCCTCCATGAAGGTTATTCAATTGAAGCGCTTTATTTAAATAAAACACAGCTACATAACTTGGTGACAGAAAGACAAAGCGAAGAGTCCCAGAAGACCTGAGGCTAAAGTGACAAGACTAACTCAGACAAACTCAGCAAATATTCAGACACAAATGCAACTCCAAGTCCAAATAGATGGGAATAAAAATACTAAATGAGCTGTTTGAGGTGGACACAGGCAAATCTTTGCCCCGCTAAACAGGCTTAACATAGAGAAAGAGATCACTGGGATGGGATAAAAAGAAGAGACTTGGTAGACTTTCTCCCCTCTGTCGCTCAGTGGTAATGGACTCTGGACCCAGCATGTGGCAGGGGAATCTGATCAAGCATGCCGTCCTGCAAACTCTCACACACATACACACAGATCATTCTGTCAAATATGAATAAACACTAACACACATAGGTTGGATTGTGGGATGCAGCTCTGGGATTTGGGCAGAGCGTCTGGCATATTTGCCCATCTCAGATCTCCTGTCAGGGCCTGAATGCAGGATGACAGCAGGAGAGAGCCTGCGGTGTCTGGAGACCTGTCTCCATCTATGCATCTCTCACATAAACAAATTCTTCCATCGCTGTATTCAGACTAACCTCTCTGCTCTATTACACACAAACACACAGCTGCCACAAGCACTCAGAAACCCAATCAACAACCACAGTGAGAGAGAAACAGAGAGAGGGAAAGAAAAGGGAAGCAGATGGGGTGGGGGGGGAGGAAAAAAGTATAGAGCTGAGAAGGGGGGAGATGGAGGAGAGGACATAGTGAGAAAGGGGCAGCGTCAGGGGAGATGTCGAGATGAAAATGTTGAGAGGAGGCCAGTGCTCCGGAACTGTGCTCAGCGTTCTGTCTGGCCGAACAGGAACCTCCTAAAAGCAGGAGGACGACCAGCGTGGATGAAAGAGAAATGGGCTCTGGTGGGCTAAGGAATAAGCATGGTGCAGGAGAGGAGGGCTAAGGGTTGCAAAAACACTGAAAACATGAAATGTTTAGGACCTCCTGCCTTTTTCATGAAGTGGTTGATCAGGAAAAAGCATGAAGTGAAGAATCCTATCGCACAAAGAATATTTGTCATGCTTTCACTAAAATATGAAGATACCTTTGATAAACAGTAAACTGTGACCCTTTCTCTACTAAAGTATATGTATTAATTTTTACTGTATTTGTTTTTTTAGTTAATCTATTAAAATAAAAAGTGTAAAAAAATATCAAGTAAATAGTTTTGCAGAATTTATTTATTTTATCTATCTATTTAGGTGTTGCAAACTTGGCAATTATTCCATCTGGTTTTGGATGCTGACCTGCTGAAAGGATTTTTGTTCTTATTTTATCTTTGGACAGTTTGTATAATGTGTAACCATTGCAGCAAGGTATTCTTTTTAATTATGGACAAAACCAATAAGTAATCCCAAAAGCTCAAATAGTACCTGAACTATGACTTTAGGAGTTAAAAAGGAGGCTTTGAGGCTGCAGAGCAGGACCGAAGAGTAGAGAGAGCCAACATCTCTCTTCCCAGCTTTCTAACCATGAGAGATGGAGATGTAAAGAGGAGCAAAAAAAGCAAATGAGATGGATTAGAAAGGCTTGCCAAAAACTTATGTTGTCAGTCCAGTCCAGGGCATGTTACTGTGAAATATTGATTCTGCTGCATTGATATTAAGCTATTAGCAGCTACAGTCTTTAGTCCGGGGGCCTGTAATATATGTAATGTAACTACTAGTGATATGTTGATATGCTTGAGAACTGATAAAATATGATAAAATACGATGAGAAGAAACTATAGAATATGAAATTAAGTTAGATTAATTTATACAAAATTAAATATGATTTTTGAGAGAGGTGGGAAATGAGATATGATGCAATATTGTGTTTATATTAAATTAAATGTGATCTGAACAAAAGACCAGATCAGATAATGTTTTTGCAGTTTATGAGCAATTCCAGTGATTGTTTATCCAGTTTAGAAACTGTCTTCCATTTGCGGCTTTCGTATCCAAAGAAAACACTCTGCAACAGTAAGGATGCAAATGATTACAAAAGCAGCAAAATCATACCTTGTGCAGGTATGTGTCTTTGTATGTAAAGCTTTTTTTATATGGCACAATTCAAGATACAAAGATCAACAAGCACTTCACAGTCAACAATAAAACATGTTAAACTAAAGCACATTGAAAAAGAAAGGTTTTCAACTGGCTTTTAAAGGAAGCCAGAGAGTCTGCTGATCTCATTGCCCAAGGAAGAGATTTGCAGAGTCTTGTAGCCACTGAAGAAAATTCCCTGTTTCCTTTTGTTTTCAGCTTAGTATGGGAACTATCAGCAGGCCTGATCACAGGACCTCAGGGACCTACAGGACCTGCTTCTCTAAAATAACCTGTTGCCTGCCCTCGAGGAGCTCTCCAACTCAGAACAAGAATCTTGAAATGCAGTCTGACATACACCAGGAGTCAATGTAGCTTCAGTTGTAGAAGATTCGCTTGTGAAAGATTTTGAAATATTTTGTCAGAAGCCTGGCAGCAGCAACCCAAACAACAAAACTAATCTTTCAGATAAATATGAACAGAACTACCAGAAATCCTGATGTCCCAGCTCCTCAGCACATCTGATGGTTGAGTATGTCAAAAATATCTGGAACAACAAAGAAACTGCATCACTTTTCATCAAAATGCCAAGTTATCTTTGTCAACTAGTCTTGGTCACTTTGTCATATGGGAAAGCATTTTCCTGCAACGTGTGTAAGGTGTTTGAAACAATCAACATGCAGAAGTACCTCAAAAAAGTAACCTATAACACAGTTTAGGATGATTGCGCAATGAATGTGATAAGTGGACTAGAACACACCCAGAAAGTGTGATGTTCACCCAGATTGATCAGCCACATTACCAAGCGTCCCTCCTGCCTCTCCATCCCTTCTCTCTACACCTATCTCCTTTGATCAGAGAATCGATCCCTGGATCAGTCGATCGGTTGCTATTCTGTGATCTGGGCTAGGCCAATTACTTCAGTGAGTAATAGTGATTAGTTTGTGTCTAGATCAATCCACACTGATACAAGCAGAGAGGCTGCAGACAGAGTCAGGGGAACCACTGACGATTCAAATCAGCAGCATATTTGTAAGGTAATAACAGTGTCGATGCACTATCCCCAGTTTGGCACCGTGGATGCTTTTCTTTTATTATTGAATTATATTTTCATGAACTACCTATGTGTCATATCCTAACTAAAGGTAAGGTCAATACCTAAAGGAGGATTTATACAGTTACAAGTAAATGTAGAAGCACAAAGAATGTGTATACACTCTGTACATGAATCAATCTTATGAAGCTAGCATTTAAATCTGAGCCTGTGGCATTGGGTTGACATTGTCCAGGTCATTAAAGAAAAGCCAGTACTAATGTCGAAGGCAAATCTATTTATGTTGATACTATTCATGGGCAGTCTTTCCATAACATTGATCAACGCAGTTTGGCTAATAGGAAAATAATAAACAATTACTTCTGCAGACGGGAAGGGTAATTGATTTTCTTCTGTAAATTACTACCACTATCAGCCCTGCATACACAGAAAGGTGATCATCTACATAAAATCAATGGGATATGATCCTATTTGTATGATAATCATGGACTGTAGCCAATGAGCTTTCTTAAGCGAGTAGGGGGATGATTATAGAAGCAAAACTGCAGGACAACTTTAAAGTGTTTTAGTTGTCTCTGTTGTAAAGTTTCATGACATTTCATAAAAGCAAGAATTCTATTTTGAAAATTTTAGGTGAAATATATGAGACACTATATCATATATTACAGGTTATCTTCTATTTTATTCTAGAAAAGTTAAATCCTTGAAGCTGATAAGAGCAGTTTAGACCTGAGAACTAAACAAAGCACTGAAATATTACAAAGGAAGGATGATTAATCTCTGGCAGAAGCTCATACCGTGCTGGTGTTCCCAGTGAGACGCTGACTTATAGTGATAGCTAAGCCCACCATGGCTGTATGTATGACTATGTACAAGCCTCTGAATCAATACCGCTTCCATATGGACTTTCATACTCCCACTACTAATATTAGTCTCAATAATGATTTACTATCTGTAATAAGTCCCTGAGTCACACCAATAGCAAACAAAAGGGGCTCTTTTCACATTTTCTGTTTGTTTTCCTGAGATTTCATTTGAAACTGCTGACAGTTGTAATGGTGTGTTAACTTTTCAATCCGTCTGTGAGAAGTCACCTTCTTCCTCCCATCATTTTGTCTTTAAATTAAAGTAAATTATCTCTTATCCTCACATCCATTAGTTACAATATGTAGAAATACAAATTTAATATTTTAAAAACATGAACTGGTTTTGACAGATATTTCTTATTACTGAGGATTTATGAAGAAAGGTAAAAGATAAGAAGTAAAGAAGAGGTTTTGAGAATATCTTTCATTTGAAAAATTATTGTATGATAAATAAGCTTAAATAAGCCAGGCTACACTGTTGCCTGGCTAGAAGGTCCCGGGTTTAAATCCTGGCCTAGGGTCCTTCTGCATGGAGCTTGCATTTTCTCCTCTGCATATGTGGGTTCCCTCTGGGTACTCTGGCTTCCTCCCACAGTCCAAAAAAACATGACTGTTAGGTTAACTGGTCACTCTAAATAGCCGTTAGTCATGAGTGTATACATGCATGGTTGTTTGTTTTGTGTGTCTCTGTGTTGCCCTGCGATGGACCGGTGACCTATCCAATGTGTACCCCGCCTTTCACCCATTGACTGCTGGAGATAGGCACCAGCCCCCTGCAACTTTTCAAGGATAAGCAGCACAAATAATGGAAGGATGGATAAGTAAGCAGAGTAAGAATATTTTTAAGTACACATACAAATTTAACTAATTAATTTTAGTTTTATTTTGCTGTTAAATTCAAATATTTTCGATGCTGAATAAAAACTACCACAATCGATTGCATTCCAACAGTAGGCCTATGCCTTGGTAGTCCTTCTCATTTTTAAACTTCTTTTTTTGTAATCATTGGTTAAACTACCCTAAATCTGTACAAAATGTGAACAAATGTGTGTACAAAAACCCTCCAAAAACATTTTCTAAAATGTGACTTTCTTGAGATAGAGCTGGAATCAGTCATTTTGTATGATGCAAAATAATAATTATTTGGTTATTTCTGTTCATCAGGAGTGCAGAAAATTAAACTCAAGCCAAGTGTTGCACAAAATTTTTATATTTTATTTCATCTGAGGATTTTCAAAATACGGGACATGGAAATCAACTGTGCCAAAAATTGTAACCAGCACTGAACTAAAATATACTCACAAGTAGAAGCCTATTCTTTTTCTGGCTGTTAAGGCTTAGTTTCATTCCAGAATTTGTGTTCATTTCATATTTAAAAGTGCAAATTTATCTTACGATACGGAGAAAGAAAAGCCAAGAGACTGACAGCTGAACAACACTTGATTGTAACTTTTATAGCGATTAACTATTATAATTGCTCTCTGTTTTCTTTTATTGATTATCATATTTTATGCTTAATTCCTGTTTTAAATTTTCATACTCTTACACTTTTTTTGTCTTATTCCTAATTGCTGTTTTTACTTTCTATGCTTTTATTATATGTTTGGTTTCGTTACCACCAAATCACGTAAAGCCCCTTGAATTACCTTGTGTTGAAAGTGTTCTATATAAATAAAATTGCCTTGCCTTGCCTTAAGTATGGAGTTTTAAACCACATTCTGGACCTCCATGTCTCACATGCCTATGTAATGACTGAACAAAGTCAAATAATTGAATACATCTATTTCAAGAACTGAGAGGATTCAAGCTCTTCTTATTTTAGGCCCATTGTTGAATATGTGGTACACAGTTCCTTTAGATTTTATTATTGAATATGGACCGTTTTTAATCATTCTGCTTTGGGAGTTTTAAAAGCTGGGAGTATGTGCAGATAGAGGAAAAAAAGCTTGAGCTGGCTTTCAGTATATTATCTTCTCAAATCAAATCACCTTGGAGGGAAGACACAGCCAGCATTAATATGTTTAAGTAGCTCTGGACAAAGAAGAATAAAGTAAGTGTGCTCTGTTCAGAGATTTTAATGGCCTGTGGAAAAGTGAAGTGTGTCAACACTTGATAACCGCATTAACCTGGGGCTATTTTTTTAGACCACCAAAAGGATTGAGCCCTTTAACTATTTCCATTTCCATTACTGCTGCAAATTGCACAAAATGAAATCAAAACCTCTGGAAAAAAAAAATCAGTCTACAGCAGGTTGTCAAATTATATTCAGCAAGTTATCAAATTATACTGAATTAGTTGATTTGGAAGATTAGGTGCCCACCAGTGTGCAGCCTGCACATCCCCATACACTGGGGTCGAGTTTACAGCCATGGATGTAGTGAATGTACCTATGAATTATAGTTGGTAAAGAAGTGGTTTTGTCCAGATTGATGTTCTGCTTCTTGTCATGACTGGCTGGAAGGCTGAGATCACTCAATACTAATCAACAGGCTGGACACGAACTGGTCTTTATCACTTTGTCCCCTTTATATGAATCCCAACCTTGGCTGTGTGACCAGTTGCCTGATTTCTCATTTTGTTGCACTGCGACTGACAGTGAGCAGCTCTGATTGAGGGGATCCATTAGGGATCGGCCTGAGGAAAGCCTGTTTGATGGATGAGACCAGCAGTCACCTTCAGAGCTTGCTAACAACACCTGTATCCTCTCTGTCTCTCACACACACACATACACACACACACATAAAAGACACAAAGTCACACACGCTTTTGCTGACATAAAGCAATTCATACACCTTTTTGCACATTGAGAAACATTCAGGTAGCTGGTACAAAAGAGGAATACAGTCACCAACTTGTCAGCAGTTACTGCTGTGTTCAACCTTTTTTTTAAATCAATAACAAACAAAGCTCCATTTGGTAAATACAACTGTTTAGTTTCTTTATAATTGTAAAAACATTCTGACTTTTAAATCAAAGATATCTACCAAACAATGTAAAATAAGTTTGATCTGACTGGACATTTCACAATCACATCGTTGTCATTTTGAACCTTTTTACTCCTGGCATTTTTCGTATCCAACTTTTTCACATATTTCAATGAAATGGGAGGTTTACTAGAGAACTTGATCTGTTCTACATTTAGCATACCATTGGTTGTAACTGCAATAAATAATATATAGCAGCAAAAGTTTGTTTATTGTTTGCTTGGAGTGAGTTTTCATTAGATTCAACAGAGCCAAACAGCAATCAGAGCCACAATAAGTTTGAATACAGTAGAATACAAGTCCGAAAGAAAAAAAACGCAATCAAGTTTAGTTATATGTGAGATTACTAGATTTTATAGCAATTTATCTTTGTTAATCTTTAAATTACTCAACTACTTAGTATGTAGACATGGTATTAAATCGCCTTTATATTTCTTGTTAAAATACAGTCTCCCAAAGCCTTGCTGCTATCAGTATGTGGCTTTTTCTGGTGGAGAAAGTGTCTGGTGGAGTTGCAGATCAAAATACTGGGTAAGCAGTATTTCTGGTTTGTTAGAGCTGGAAACAATCATGCAAGAACCCAGCAGCTCATTAACCATGTTCTTTCTTTCTACATTATCCATATCCATATCCATAGCGGAGGATTAAGAATGGCATGCACAGATATAATCCCGTTCTTTTGGTACAAACAATAGTCAATCTCCATTCTTTCAGGTCTTGGAAATTGAAAGTGTTAATTTAAAAAAATTTTATTCAGTAAGTTAGATAAAAAAAAACATTATTTTAAATAGATTTTTCTGAGTTTTCTACTTCAAGGACATATTTGATTAATTTGCTTTTTTGGCCTTTTTTTTGAAAATAGACACCATAGAAAGGGGTGTACAAGTTTGAATTCTTCATGTGTTCTCTCTTACCTAGTCTCACATCAAAGTACAGACTCAAATATGGTTGAACTTGGAAAAAATGCGACGTTCCAACAGGGTGACCACTCTAAAACACAACTCAAGACTGGTTTTAGAGTAAATAAAGTAGGCTACCATAAAGTTCCTGGAAGGTCCTGCCCTCAGGCCAATCAAATAATTTGTGGGATCTTCTTAAAGCCAGTCGCCACCAAGAAACCAAGCAATCAAAATCAAATCTACCATTACTGTAAAAGAGTGCTGGTCAAATACCGTACCAGAGTCATACCAACAGGTTGATTATGTCTACCAAAAGCCTGTGGTTAAGGTCATTATCTATGTAGTAATTAATTGAGTTTTAAGTTTATATCTGAGATTTATGAGTAAATTTGACCATTTGTGGGTTAGAGGGAAATCCACAACTTTTTTTAAATTTTGGACAGGTAATTACTGTTTTTTATAATTATTGGTGTATGCCTTTTATTATGGATACTAATGCACATGTATCAGAATTACACTCTCAATAGGAAATATGGGCAATATTGACAATTTTCCTGAATTGTGCACTGATGAACTGATGAACAGGCATTGATTTACCTTCTGTATTCTACATAAAGATTTTAAGACATTTTGACTTTAGTATTATTGTTCGTACCTGTCTTACTTAAGCCCACTATCAAGATCTGGAAGCAGTTTATTTGTTAGGCTTTTGATTTTTGTTCTTTGAGTTGCATCAAAATGTACGAATATTATTATTTAATTGGTTTTCACTTTTGTTAAAAGACATTCTTTAAAAGTTTCACAGGAGAAAAATAGATAAATTATTTTTCTACATTTATTTAGTTCTTAAATAATAAAATCAAGAGTTTGCATTAATAGGAATTGGGCTTCAAATCTTCCTTGAAGATTTTTGTTACAAAGTGTTTTCACATATTATTATGCATAATGAAAATGCATGTATAAACCAGTAGTGTGTATTTATAAGACAATGTGTGTTTACGTGAATAGCCATCTGCATCTAACAGGCTAATTGCTCTGAGCAGTATTATCTCATTAGGGCTCATCAAGGTTTGACATTTAAATACAGAGCTACTAAAAGCCTCTGCTTATTTAACATTAGCATTAACATCAAGCTGTTCTTTTGGGGAGGCGGGGCAGGTACAGACCTTGCTCTTTTTAGCTCATTTTCTCTCAACTCCTAGTCCTCAAAGCCTCTAGGCTTTTTTTTTTACTTAAATGACCAATTTATGCATTTAGTAAGAATAATGCTGCTAATAGCCGCAGTGTGAGTCTGGCAGAAGTGCAGCGAGAACAATTACATCAATAAGGAGGGAAAGCAGCGACAGTATTAGCAGAGAGGAGAAAACTGGGACAAGAGAGTGGGACACAGAAGGAGGAAGGTCAGGAGAGCAGTGTTAGAGAGGGATGGTAGAGCCTGATGGGCACCAAATGAACAAATTATGACGGACTCTATTTTGCAGGATGGGGTCACCCCCTCCTCTTTTCCCCTCTATCCCAACCTCTTCTCTTTTCGCAGACCTCCTCTCTTCTCTTCGCTCTCCTGACAGTTCAATTTCCCCCTCTCGCCTCCCTGCTCCTGCCTGCTAATTGTGAGTGAAGCCTTATCATTGGACCCCCCATCCACCCTCAGTCCAAAGAATCGCAGCGTCGGAGAGAGGAGACCAGAATGTCAAAATGTTATCCGAGACAGCAAGCAGCCAGAGAGATGGAGGTCACACACAATAAGGCCGGATGTTCATCTGAATGCACGAGCATGGGCAAAGCATCTCCTACAGGATGCTCAGAAGAAAAGACAGAACAAACTATATGAAAATGTGTTACAGACATTTAAATTGTGCGTTTAGTCACCATGTAATGCTTTTATGCTTATACTTTGTTTTCTTTCCTTTAATGCCCTGTTAACCACTTTAGATTCCCTTGTGTATGAATGGTACAATATACAGTGGGTGAAAAAGTATTTTGCAGACACCGATTTTGCAAGTTGTCCCACTTAAAAAGATGAGAGAGGTTTGTAATTTTCAACATAGTGACACTTCAACTGTGAGAGACAAAATGTAAAAAGAAAAATCCAGGAAATTACAATGTAGAATTTTCAAAGATATTATTCGTATAATGGTGCAGGAGGAAATTATTTGTCAATAAAAAAAGTTCACTGCATTACTTTGTAATACTCTTCTTTTTAAGTGAGACAACTCGCATATCGGTGGCTGCCCAATACTTTTAGCCCCACTATAAATAAACTTGATAAAATAAATTTAATTAACTTCTAATAGAAAAAAAGACCCAGAAATGTTTTTAGTAATGAGCTATTTTCTAAGACCTGACATACAATGCTTTGTAAAAGTACCATTACCCCCTTCTTTTGCGTTTTATTATTTATCTAACCATAAACTTCACTTTACAAACTTAACTCAGAAGTTAAAGGAAAATGTTAAATGGCATACAATTTTTTATGCAAATAATGATCCGATTTTTTTAAAAATTATTATTTACAGTGAACCCCTGCTATTTTCAGTTGAGTATTTGAGGATTATTATGTGGAACATAACTCCAACTTATTTGTAGAAAATCCACCAATTCCATAGTCAATCTAAAAATATTAGAAAGAAAATGCACCTTCGGAAGCTAAAATAAATACCCAGGAGCAATCCTACTTTACACATTTTTGACTGGCATTTGCAATGCAGCCAATGCAGGAGCTGTATTTTTTTTTTGCTTGAAACTAATTGGCATAACCCCCAAGAGCAGCAACTGTATATTAGCTTCTGCAGCAGTGCTTAGATGGTTTCCACTGTGTGTATCAAAGCATATTAAGGTATGTTTAGTGTTTTAACTATTAAAATCGGCAGCCTCAAGTGTTCGCAAATTTTAGCTTTTCATTCCTCCAATGTATGTTCACCATCCATGAGTCAATATGTTCTAGAACCCCTTTTAGCTGCAATTATAGCCGTTTTGTACATCCAAAGAATTTTTTACTGATTCTCCTTTGCAAAACCTAAATTCTTTGCAAAACTTCGATTCTTTTTATGTACTCTGGTGAGCTTCCAACTCCCTGTAAAACAAAAGCAGTCCCAAAGCATGATGTTGCCACTATGATGCCTCACTGCAGGAATGACCTCTTTACAGACATTTGCAGAGGTCATTGCTCTTCTCAAACAGAGTTTTACATGTGCGTCAAACAGTCTGACCATAGCTCTTTATTCTATGTATTTGATATAGTTTGTATGCTGTTTGATATTAGCTGATATTAACATTTAATGAGGGACAAAAAAGGAAATACAGTTTTGAGAGAATTTTGAGAAGAAAAAAAAAATCACGTTTTCGAAGTAGTACCCAGACGTCTCAACTTATTGACTTTTGACTCCTATCTACTTACTTTCGATCATAGTCCTCTTTTAGTCATATACAGCTGTGATACAAAGACAGAAAAAACAAGAGAAAGATGAGAGACAATCTTCCCTCTGAGGGGAGCAGCTGGCTTTTCGATAGGTTGGGGTTTAAAGCGCTTTAACTGACAGCACTGCACTAAGGTCAGAACAATCTGAATGCAGGAGGAACTATCACGGGCGACACAGGACAGAATCACTGACCCTAGACGTCCCCTATCACAGACACTAGATGGTGGGTAAGAACAGAGTAAAGGGGGTTGAAAATTCATAGGTGGGGGGAGAGAGAGCATTCATCTACATTCCTGCCAAGGTAATTAGGGTTAATTCAATGGTTAAGGATTAACAAGGTGAAGGAATATGATGGGTAAGCAGTTGGCTTCTTGAATATGGGTTTAAATCAACTCTAATATCTGATGTAATCTCAGCTCCAGAGCCCCGCCTGGTGGGAATGTAATTACGCTGTGACCTCAGAGACTCTTCATGAAGTAAAACTCCAATCACCATGGTGCTCAGAGTTAAATCAGTGCATAACTTACTCTGTGTGGAAGCCATTTAAAACCCACTTGTCTTGTATATGCGTATAAATAACCATATTCACATACAAAACTTTCAATGCAAATTCAGGGTGCCAATCTGACACCGAGATTGCACATACAGAGCTAGGGACCTGTAATCATTTTTTTCCTATAATCCATATATTATGAAAACATCAGCAAGAGCTGATGTATCCCCATATTATTAAGATCTCTTTTTGAATATTCTAACCACTACTTGAAATGTAAGGGCCTAGGGTAGCCAAACATCATTTTGTCCCTTTGACATGTCCACTTTTTTTGTACTGTTCAGGGCGTCCAGGGAACAATTGTAGATTTTCAGGGGTCCAGTTCGCATACTTAACCCGGCTGGTGCGATGCATAAAATAGGACACCCAGTCTCTCATCTGATGTCCTTCCCAAGCTTCCCTGCAGGGGGTGGTTCTGATTTGTACAAAGAGGAAACTGACGTAGGCTGCAATGCTGCTGCTGTTTACAAGATGTCAAAGTTCAGGTGTAGCTTTACAGACAAACCTCAACGGAAATGTCCTTCCTTTCATCCCAGTCCCAATAAATGTCTTGCAGACTGCACTGTTCACTTTGATGGCATGTGTTTCTGTGTATGACAGGTGCCAAAGATCCTGTAACTCACATGGATGCAAAAACTAAAGCTGTGCAAAGTAAGAGTTCATCTATTAAATTATCAAAGATAAACAAAAACACTATGTTTTTAAAGTGTCTGTGAGATTGCTGCTTTTTATTTTTATTATAACATTGAAAAGACAAATAATACTTCTTTTGTCAGAGTATAATTTTGGATTTTTACTATTTTTTCCTTATTACCTATAATTGAGCTATTATTGTTACAATATATTTTTCTAACAAAGAGTAATTATTTCTTTATCTGTCTGAAACCTGTCACGGTTGTGCTTAGGAAATACATCACCTTTGTAATAGAACAGAAAAGGCTTTCTATAGGCATGTTTCCCATAGAATCAGTCATAGAAACAGTCATGTATAGTGCGGCTTAAAACTAATTTACCATCCCGTTCTTTGTCATTGGTGGCAAGTAAGTGTGGGTCCTCTTCTTCCACCTTTTTTTTAAAATAGCTGTTGGTTTTTCTTTTTTTCAGAAATGTTCAGCTTTGTCAGCAAAAATAGGTGATATTATTTTAAATGAAAATGCTTGGTGTTTCTAATGTAGTCACATTTTTGAAGAATTTTTCAAACAAATTCCAGCCTGAGATAATGCAACTGAGATTACTGTAACTATAGATCAGTTCGAGACTTTCTATCAATGTTTTAACAGCAGCTCCCTTGGGTGTGAGATGCTGTACCTCCATCCCTGTTATGGCAGTGATATGGTTTATAGTTCTTAATTGTGTCTGTTGCAGCTCATTATGCATATTATCTTAGCATCATGCAAAAAGGTTGTTGGAATCCATTTTATGTGAGTACACTACACAGAGGGTGTTTACATTTTTTTTTTCTCTTGATTATTGTAAAAGAATACATTTTAAATCCTAACCTAATTGATCATTTTTCTAATCTACCAGCAATGTGATGGAAACAGATCATTAATACTAGCACTATGTGTAGGCACCTTCCCACAGCAGTCCTCTAACTGCTGGTAATCCACTCTCTCAGTCTATATTCTGACTGCCCAAAGGAGTGTGAGTGACATTTTAATGAGGCCTAAATTAAGACGAAAATTCAAAACTCTGTTTCATTTGAACAAATACGTAGAATCGCAGCAGAATGGAAAAAATATCTTGAAACGATTGAAAACAAGCAGAGGTAAAAACATGACTTAAAGTATCATACTAAAAATACATTTTTGTCAACATTTTTTTTATTTCTTCTTTTTTTCTCGGTTTCAATGTTTAAAAATAAAAAAAATATGTATTCCTAATTGCCTTCGCATTTCTTTGCTTTGTTTGTTTCTCTGTGAACTATTTAAGAAATTTTTTGTAGATAGTGTGGTTTTAATGACATACTTCTAAGAACTTGTGGTGTCCTGTTTTTTTCCAGCATTTTCAAGAAAGTCCAAAAATCCTTTCTTCTGAATATTGTTATAACTTACTAAAAATCTTATTTTCATTTTTTTTCTTTTTTTTTTGTTTAACAGTGTTAAATCTAAACGTCGTCTTGCTTATTTTTCACTTTGTTGACCAAAGTTTAAAAAAAATTCCAGTAACAACTTAAACTATTCATTAAACATAATGTAAGAAGCTTTTTGTCCAGTTTGCAAGCTTGTTTTATACGTGTAAAATCCTTTGTCTACGTTCATCCAACCTGTCTGTTTTTTATTGGCAGGTGACTGTAGTTAGTGCTGGATCCAGGAAGATGTGGGGCCCTGAGCTGGAGCTAGTTTTGGTGCCCCTACCTCTGCAAGTTTCTTTGCCTGCAAATCCAAAAAGACAGAAAGGTACAAATGAACATCAAGACACATGAAAAAAGCCTCAAAAATCAGTAATCTTCATGTTTACCCTTTAAAAATAACGTAATTTAAGCCTCATTAAAATATACATTAAAATCTTTTGGACTATCAGAATACAGAACGAGAGATAGATTGCCTGCATTTTGAGCACCGCTGTGGACAAGTGCCTACACATAATGTTAGCAACGCTCCTAGGAATGTTTTCATCCACACAAGTACAAAGAAAAACTTCAAAGTGTAATAGTAATTTTGTCAGGCCTTTACATGGTGATGTACAGCAGTCACTGAAATGCACCCAAAGTAAAGGAGAAGTTGAGCATGTACATAAAGATTGCCAGTGTTACATCAGTTATGCTTAGGAGTTAGAGTTGGGATGTAGGCGAGGATATGACATCATTATTAAGTAGTTTCTTATCTAAAAGAAGTTCTGACAGATTAAAACATCTCATCTGATATGAGCCCTCCATTTTTTTCTTTAGGATATTTGCAAAACATCATCTAATTAAAAAAAATATTACTTTTGCTCCTTAAACCTTTATGCCCCCCACTACTACCAATATAAGCCCCTATAAAGCACTGCTAGGTGTGTGTATAGTAAAAAAAAAGTTAAAAAACATTTTAACTTATGTTCATTTTAAAAATATATAATAAAATTTAAACCCACAATAACTACAAAAAAAAACTCCAAAAAAATTCATCAGGCCTGATTAAGGGATACTTTCTTTGATCAGTTCCTGCTTAAAACCTTATTTGAACATTGTTAATATTTTATACAATTTTAACAGTAAAAATCAAGAATTAACCCACCCAAAAATCTATGAAAGCCATAAAAAATACCATAGTTTGTCACTGATGCACAAACGAAAATAGCAATCTGCATATATGGCTATTGTTTTTTATCTCTGCATAAGAAACTTGAGCCGAGGCAAGCCCCAGCTAACTAATTACAACCCAATCTAAGCTAATTTTTCATCATCACCTCGGTACTATGTGAGAGATCCTGATGCTATTGGCAGACTAATGGCTAAATGCTTCGGCACGATAAAGAGGATACAGCTACTGACACACTTTGAATCTGCTAGCTCGTTTACCTCAGGCATAAATTAGTCTGTGAAGAAAAGACATGAAGATTGGGAACATCAATGACCCCTTACATACTATATACCAGTACATGTATGCACACAGATGCATATACACACACACGGACATGGTGACCCCTGCACATCTGATGAGATGGGAGCTGATATGCGAGTTAGTGGGAGCCACATTTGTAAAAAGCGATAGCCAATTACAGCAGTGCGAACTGGGGGGATAATAGCCTGCCTGTCAGGATCTGTGTGCAGTATATGTGAGTGTATGCATGTGTGTGTCTGTGCCTGAGCACGCAGTACCCATGGGTGAATATTGGTCCCCTATTCTCATCTATTTGCTCTATATCTCCATTCCTTAGATATTAATTTCATAGCAGTGCTGCAGCGCGGGGCCTTGGTCGTTAGCATGATTCATCAGGGGTTCATCCACAATAGGCTTCAAAAAGGGAAGACAAAGACTAGTCAAACAAAAAGTGGTAAGTGTATTTTTTGAGAGATTTCAGCAACATGCAGTATTTGAGGGTTTTCTTTTACCCATAACACTCAACTGTGAAATATGTGGTCACAGAAAAGTGTATTATATAGTATAAGTAAATAGAAAAATTAGAATATAAAAACTGATCTGGCCTTTCTTGTGATCTTAAATTATTAGGATCAACCAAATATAAAAAACTAATCAGATTCCAGTTTGTCATTGTTTCTTAAAAAGATTAAACCACAATGCAAGAGTTGTGTTGGGAAAAATGCAGAATGCCCTACCATTCAATCATCCATTAAAGAAAATTGTGCATTCATTCTGGAGGAATTCTGCTCCACAATTGTACTTCAGTTCAATGATATTTGAAAGTATCTGTGTCTGCACAGCTCTTTTCAGATGCTGTACTTCATTACAGTTTAGGTCTGGCCTTTGATTGGAATATTGCAACATTTAAATTATTTTTCTTTTATTAACTCTTCTGTTGAGGATTTACAGCTTTATTTGGGATCACCGCCTGGTGGATAACCCAGTTTGGGTCCAGGTTCAGCTCTCAGACTGATGTCCCCACATTTGACTCTGAAACACTGTGGTACACAGAGGAGTTCATTGTCAACTCAATGACTGCAAGGTTACCGGGTCTTGTGACTTTACAACCAGCCCAAATTATGGCACTTCCACCACAATGTTTGATTAATGTATAACATGTTTGTGCTGATATTCTGTTTAGGTTTCTGGAAACATGATGCACATTGAAGCTAAACATCTAAACTTTAGTTCCATCTCTCCAAACAACTTTGTTGCAGAAGACTTGAGATCCATTCAGATGCAACTTTGCAAAGCAATGTCCTCCTCCCATCCTCTTTTCTAGAAAAATATTTTATCTTAGCAACTCTTCTGAACAGGTCATACTTCATACAATATCAATTCTTAAATACAATGGAAGCTACAATGATGTACAATGGTGCACTTAGTGCATTATCTCAGGCTGGAACTTTTCAATTTCCTTCCTTGTTCTTACAGTACAGAGGGTGTGGTATCGGTTTCGTACTCTTGAACACTTGGTAACTTTGTGGATATTTGCCTTCTATCGCCCTCTCAAGGCTTGCACCGTAACGCCACAGTTGTTAAATCATATCTCTATCGAGTGCATCTGAAGAGGCCAGTGTATTGACAGTTTTACAAACTTGCAAGTCAAAACAACAACACATCAAACAAACGTCATGTCATGTAAACTGAGAGCTGTTCAATCTTCTTTAAAACCTTGTAAAGACCATATGCTCCTACATTATGGAACTGAAAGGGGATGTACTTTCCATTTCCATGACTGTACATGTCACATTATCCCATACACTGTATTTGTCAGAGCACTTCTACAAAAGTCATGGATCACTGAATCTACATGAACCTCTAGGAGACGTTGGAAAGGAAACATAGCACAGGGGAAAATGGCAACAATAGAGACACAGTTGGAAAGCTCAGATAACGGGTTCTTGTCCTGTACTTTCCACAGACACATGATCTCCTCAAGGACTTGGCCCTGTCAGCCCCTGCAGCCAGCCATCTGAAACGGAGGAATGATAGACTATCAGAGAAAGGGAAACTGTTCAAGAGAATTGTGTGGATTTAGTGGTCTAGTGCTGACACATGGCTTTGAGCATGGTAGAAAAGCACTTTAACTCTTGAGTGCTTTTATTGCATGCACATACTCCATAAAATGTGGGTTTATATCGTCAGATGGCTCAGACGTACAGCAATTCACACACACTGTGAATGTATAGCACTGCCTCAGTGGAAAAATGGATTTAAGACTGAACCAACTGATATTTTATGCTATGTAACAGTCTTACATTTAAGTGTCAGTTTATAAAAGAAATGCTGAAAGAAAAAAATACTTAATTGAGTTTTTTTATCTCTAGTCTTCACATATTCTTACGTTCATAATATAATGAAATTTAATCAAGAAATAAGTAATATGTATATCAATGTTTCTTAACTACGATTCTTTGAATGAGATGTGCATGTTGTCAAATGCTGCAGAAGCTTGTTCATCACCCATTTATTTAAGTAAGGTGTGCAGGTCATATCATATCTAAAACAGGAAGTTGTTCTACATAACATAAGAAATCTACAGGAACATATAGAAGGAGAGTGGTCTGGTCAGAAGATTGGAGAATTAATCTTTCTCGTCAACATGCAAAACACAGTGTGTGATAGAGAGCTTGCACTACACATCACCCTGAACACACAAGACAGACAATGGCAGTATGGCTCTAGGTATGCTTCACTTTAGCAGGGACATAAAAGCTAATCAGAGTTGGAGAGAAGATGGAAAGAGCTACCACTGAACCTGAGAAGGAGCTACTTCTTCTAAAGTTCAATGACAACAAAAAAGGAAACCTGAGCTATATTGGAATTATACAGTTTAACATAAATTTATTTATGTAGGAGTAGATTTTTCTAGTCAAAGTTCATACCTAAAACCAAATGAAATATTTTAAGACTTTTAAACTAATGCTGGCAAGCTATGAAATCTGACTAAGTTTTAGCTATTTTAGCAAAGAAGAGAACAAAATGTTCTCTAAATGGCTATACTTGTAGAGTTAGCAGCAATGATACAAATGCCAGATCTGTTTTCAAGATCTGGTCTTGGTTATCTTTATTACATAGTTAAAGTGAAGTAAATGGAAATTTCACCCCAAAGTTATCCAATATATAACAAATTTGTACATATTGTACTTTTTTATATTGCAGAAATACTAAACAGTGGCTTTAATACTAGAAACAAATGATGAAGTTTTAGTGTGTCCTACGTGATTTTCTCCCCTCTCCTATTCATCTCTGTAATAGAGATGCAAGGTTTGTAATGCTCGCTGGGAGCCAAGCATGAGATTGAGGATTTCTCACACACCATGCATTATTCATGCCCCAGAGCAACAGAGTGTGTAAGATGAGAATTACACAGCATGAAGAGAACAGGGGAGAGTGGATAGAGGGGAGTAAAGGGGGGAAGGAGAGAAAAGAATAGGTGAGACACTGCGTGGAAAAGAAAGAGATTAACATAGAAACAAAAAAAGAGATAAATCCATCCATTTCAGGGTTAAACGCAACATTCCTTCTGGAGTTTGTGTACAGTTGGGTGGAAGAAAGGAATATGGAATCGAGAGCCCAGATTGTCCAACAATTTGCATTGGCTAAATGCAAATCTTGTGAGTTTTGCTCGTATTCCAAGCACAAACTCAATAGCGTGCAGGAAATTTCAGGGTTCGTGTTCGGCCTTGGTCTCCGTAATGAAAAACAGTGGGAAGTGAGTCAGGGTTGGAATTGATTTGTTAAACAATGGAAATGAAACAAAGTAGGAGGCACTGAGCAAAACAGGAGGCATGCCATCTTCAGCACAAGCTTGAAACCAATAAATTTTGAGAATCATTTCTGAGCTGTTAAAAATAAAAAAAGATTTTACATCTGTTGAATTATTATTTTTTGAGTCACATACAGTAATTTTTAAAGTTAAACCACTATATAAATATCAAATTATTCAACAGTCATGTTTTGATTGTAGTTATTGAGTCAGAAAGTAGCAATAAAACTTTAATTCTTCCTCTGATGACCCCATTTACTTGGTCTGAAAGCCTTTTAGCACAAGAGTAATGTTGTTAGTTTACTCAGTTAATGGAATATTATATTACTTTTTTTTTTCTATTACATATGTGAGAATGAGTGTGTGTGAGTGTCTCCACAGATGCAGCCTTAATGACAAGAATGTGATGGTTACTGGCTTTTTAGCTTCCCAGTGATGAAAAGCCAGTATTAATTTAGGCTACAGATTTCATTTGTTCCGAACAGGAAAAACAATATAAATCACTTTTAGTG
Organism: Apricaphanius iberus; assembly: GCA_028564705.1. Lineage (NCBI taxonomy): Eukaryota > Metazoa > Chordata > Actinopteri > Cyprinodontiformes > Aphaniidae > Apricaphanius > Apricaphanius iberus. The sequence continues at coordinate 261,477 of JAPXFQ010001894.1, forward strand.
TGATTAGAGAGAGAGTTAGATTAATCCAGGCCTGATTAGGGCATTATGCCGGCTTGTTATGGACACACAGGGTGACTGACGGTAATTACTGTCTGTAATAGGAGAGCGCACGTTCAGTCAAGCTCGATCTGGGATCTGGGCAGTGTGGCTGAATATATGAGTGCAGTTTATATATATATATATATATATATACACTGCATGTGCTGCATGTGAGAGCATTGCTCGAGTTAAATTAGGACTAAAGAGAACTAAAAAACAAACTGTTGACGGAACTGTTTACAAGACAGGATGGAGATATTTGGTATAGCTGCATGCCAAAGGAGAGATGAAAAAAAAGGACTTATGGCTTTGTTTATGATTATTGATATTCTAAGACAAACACATTCACCTGGATAATAAAAATAGATGGGCAATACGTTTGAAAAATATTAGCGTGCTATAACTGGAGAGCTGCCACATTAGCAAATCAAACCTCAGCGCAGGTTGAAAGCAGATTGCAGAGCTTGCAGCTTCTGATCCATAAACACAATTTACTGTTTTCCAAACACAGAATAAGTGCAATTAATTTGCATATTAATCATTTTTCATCACTTTTATCAAACTTTCTCTTCAAAATACAAATCTATTTCCAGATTAAAATTTTCAAAAATTCCAGATTTATGATTTTTTTTTCAAGTTCGAAATTTTTTCATGGTAGATATTTCTACAGAGGTAATGGCAAACACAAACCACAGAAAGACGGATAAATGAACAAATGGGAAAACATATAATACAATGGATGGCAGGATGGATGGATATACTGCTGAGTGGATGTTAATAGCTATGTTAAATAATACTAATGTATGTAAATAACCTTTATAATTTATCAAAAATTATTTTTGAAGGGTGAATTCCGTACAATTTCATATAACATTTAAAGAGGCAAGGAGACTGTTTGATTTTCAGATTTAGAATTTATTGAGTATCAGCTAAAATGATTTTGCTTTAGTCTCTTATTTAGAAAAACAAAACACAGTGATTTAATAATTAGCCTAATCAAGAATTCATGGTTAATTACATTACAGTAAATTTCTGAGTCAGTGAAAGGAAAAAAAAAAAAAAAACTTAAAATAAAGATGCCAACTACATACATTGCAACTAGACACTAACAAATGTTCTTACTAAGCTTTAAAACAATAGTTTTAGAGCTTAGTAAGAACATTTGTAAAAAAAAAAATGAAGAGTCAAAGTATTTTCTTACTTAAAGGTCTAACTTTTATCAACATTTTAGTTGTCACTCAGAGGTTTAAGGAAATGGTTTCCAATAGCTCACATTAAATTGAGGGAAAGATTGTATACAGATAAATCCATCAGCTTCCTGCACCATAACGGCCATAAAAGGAAAAATGCTTACTGTGTAACCCAAAATTTTATTCATTCATGGAACCAACTTACTTAATTACTTATCTCTATGTAGTTTTCAACAGTAATGGTGTCATCGTAGAAGTGCAAGCTACCGTTGCTAAGGGCACTGCCACAACCCCATACCATGACTTTTGGACTTGTTGCTCGTTACAGTCTAGAAGATCCTTTTCTTCGGCATAATCTGCCCATTTCTCCCGAAACATACCTGAAATACTCATTCATCTGACTGTTGTACATGTTTACACTGTGTGATGATTCATCCCACATGCCTCTGAGCCCAGAGGAGACAACAGCACTTCTGGACACTGTTAACTTCCTTTTGTCACAATACAGTTTTAGCCAGCGTTTGTGGATGTATTGTGGTACTTGACAAAGGTTTGCCAAAGTGGTGATATCTCTTGATTCTTGATGCAGCTGAAGGATTTGAGATCACGGTTGTTTAGCTCAGGCTTGCATCCTTGTCCTTTACATACTGAAATTCCTCAAGTTTTCTTGAATCCTTTACTACGCACTGTTGAAGGTGAAATACCCAAATCTCTTCCGATCTTTCTTTGAGGACCATTGTTTTTAAACATTTCAATAATTCGCTCACACTGTTCGCTCACTGTTGACATTACCTGTTTAAAATTACATCATTATTTACCAATTTACTCGATTAACAGCCCTTAATTGCTCCTCTCCTAACCTTTTTTGGAATGTGTTGCAGACATTAATGACAGGAAAGGACATATGTTTAAAAAAATTTTTTCCATTCTGTCCCAAGTTTTTCTGAATTGGCCTTGTAGATGACCTGCTTAAACAATCGGACACATCAAAGGTATGGAGGAAAAACGTAAAACTTTAGAGGAATGTCACCTAAATCTTATAAGTAAGGATTACATTGCAAACAAAAAATTTTCGCAGCCAAATTTGAGAATTGATCTGATTAGTCAGTCATGACTCAGTTGAGCAAGACATATTCTTTGATTCTGTTTCTCTCCATCCCAGAACTCAGCTCTAACTTGGAAACTGTCTGCTTCAGAGGCAGAGGTCATCACAAGGGCCCAGTTAACCAATGAGATTTAGACTTGATAGATGTTTGCGTATTGTTGCACTAGGCAGCCAGTTCTGGACAATTATTTTTTGTTATAGTGCATTCTTTACATTAGTCTTTCCCAACTGGTGGATCCTGGTCCATAACTGGATCCCAGACCCATTTTCAATGGGAGGCGGGTCATTGTCTAGGAAAAAATGCACAAAAGAAAAAGCCGACAAAAATGTACTCATTCTATTGAATAGAGATAAGCTAATTTCATCGTTTATAACATAACTAAAATAAACAAGTCTTCTTTAGAGTGTATCAGTGTCATAAAATAATTTAAACTTTAAAAAAGGATTTGCCTAGGATAAGAGGCTGTCAGAGCCAAGTCTAAGATAAAAACAAAGACTTTTTGAAGGGCCTTTGTGAAAGAAGCTACGGTAAATATCCGAAGAGGTCCTGTCTGGGTATTATGTGTATACTACATTAGCAAGAGAAAAATCCATAATAACTGTTTTTTAGTCATTCTGAGATTGCTAGAATAAAAGTGGATTAAATGTAAGGAACTGAATCTAAATATGTCTGCATGACTGGATTAAACCAACTTGTTTTTGTTTTGCCTTGTAACAATAACTGTTGTGAACTGGTGCTACATGAATAAATTGAGTACATTTGAATTGTAACACTAAACAGACAAGATGAAAACATGACATAATGATAACCGTATGTATCTTTACACAAACAGCATAAAAGTTACCTTAACTTTTTTGTCCTTTTTGGCAACGAAACAGAAATAAAAGTCTGGGATTTATTTTTTCCAGAATACTTCCGATATGAAAAATACTCTAATACTAAAACCTAAAATGTCATACTGTTCCTTATTGCTCGGGGACTCTTGGCATTAATTCAATGATAGATTTAAAAAAGGGCTCTGTATGCTGCTGTTACCATGATTGCTGGGAATTTCCAGCAGGTGCGAGGCTAAATATCTTTTACTGTTTGGAAGCAGACATAAGGCACCCAATGAGATGTGTCCCATTAAAGGCATGAAAAATAACTAGGCATATTTAGCACCACACTGCACATTTCTCTTACGGCTGCACTCCCTCCTCTACACTTCTATTCTATTTTCCACTCTACCTTCTTCCTCTTGTTCTTCTCCCCTTTTTCTTTATAGCAGCAATTGTTCATTTTCACTACATCACCGCTTAAAAGAGAAGTTTACATGTTGTTGGCTCAGTGAGAGCACTGTGTAATTTAAAAAGGCTTAGCACCCCCCCGCAGGCCCCTTTTGGTTGTAAAACAACGGTCTAGAAGCTGATTTTATGAGTGCACGCCTCTGCTCTTTGCATGTTTATGTCAAATATTTGGAACAAATGGCATCCATTGGCTGGAACAACACGGATAAATCAAGTCAATTCGCAGGCAAGGAGAGTGGCACGGACCGCAGCAATAGTGGCCCACTTCATGGCTGACGAGAGGAGTGGTGCATTATTCAATTAATACCTGAAAGGGTACATTTTATGCAGTATTTACGAAAGCCCCCACAAGTCACCATGCACAGAAAACACACAAAAACGCTCCCCACGCAAACACAAGGGCTTGTGTTTGCATCCTGGGAAAAGACTGGACTCCCCTTCCATTTTGCCAAATCAAATATACAGTGAGAGCAAGCTAAAAGGCACTTTCAATCAGCCACTCTGGGTCTGTCTGTCAATCTGGGAACAACAACAATCTAGCCCACTTGGAGCAGTCTAGTCAACATCCATTCCCCAATAAATTCAATCAGTGATGCTTTGTGTGCGTGCGTGTGTGTGTGTGTGTTTGCCTGTGTGTGTGTATGTGTGTCCAGGAGCAAGTGTTTGAGAGACAAGGTTTCTGACACATTGTTTAGCGCAACAAAATTTAAAGAGACATCTGCATGTATAGAAGAAGCTGAATATCTAGAGAGAGAAAAAATGGAGACAGATCTGAGTTGGTGGATTTTTCTTTCAGCCCAAGCCCATTTCTCTTTCAAAGTGAAAATAAGAATCTCTGGTTCTCTACATAATCTCAGAAAGCCGAGAAGCAGAGGCAACCGGCCCCAGCTAATGACATTGAGGTGGCGGGCTGCACGCTGGAGTGATTGTCTGACTGCTTGAGACCCAAAAGCGGCACGAGCAGGCTCATCATGGCCCCACACTCTCATTATTTGGCCACAAATGGAAATGCAAATCGCTCGCTTTGCTGCGGACGCCTCAAATTTATTAAACTAAAAGGTTTAATTTCCATTTTTTCTCTGCATCAGCTTTATTTATAAATGTCGTGCCCTATGAAGACCCAGTTATTTTCCTCCTCTCCTGCAGGCTCTTAACAAATCTGCTCATTAATATGGAAATGGAGAATCAATTGCTTTTCCACCGACAGAGGGCTGCTTCCCTCAGCGGCGTGTGTAATGTGTTCTGACTGGTCATCAGCGCAAACAATCTTGCGTGCAAACACACCTCATATATTGAGCTATACAGTTGCACAAACCAACACTTTATATATCTGTATTTTATGCGAGAAAGAGACACGAAAATGCTAGATTGTATCTTGCAGTCAAAGAATGGGTTGCATACTGAATTTTCCAGCATATTCAAGCACCATCAGCTTAGAGCCAGAACAACACCAGATGCTGCAGCATTAATAACCCATAATATCAAGTGCTGCTCATCCAGCCTTTCAGTGCCCTAAAATAACACTCATAGACCTTAATGAGATCTAATTACACACAAGGTTCTTATCTAGGGCAATGTGGCAATTACTGCATCTGTGACTTTTTACATTTGGTTACTGCAACGGTAAATTGCATACGTTTTCATACCCCTGGAGATTTTTTCTTCACACCAAAACCACGAACACAAAATTGACATAATAGACAAACACAAAATAGTGCATAATTTTGAATAGAAAGGCAAATAATAGGCTACTTTGTTTAGTTTTTTTTATTCATAAATAACATAAAAAAATGAAAAAAGTGTGTAAATGACTTAGACCCCATTTTCCTTCAACTAAATAAAAGCCATTTTAGTCACCTTCTTTCAGAAGTCACCTAATTAGTAACTTACACACAGGTTTAGGTTATAAAGCAATACATCAAAGTTTTATCCTCTCATCTGAGCATTATATGGTCCAGCCAAAATATAACACATGAATTGACACGGAAAGGCGAGAATTATTAAGAGAAGCAGCTCAGTGATCTATGCTAACTCTGGAAGAGCTGCAGAGATGCACAGCACAAGTGGCAGAGTCCCTTCAACAGGACAACAATTGCCATTCTTCCCACAGATCTCTTGAGACTGATAAAAAGTATGCAAGAGTGTTAAAAGAAATCCCTAAAAATACTATTGGAAGTTTGCTGTAACCAATTTAAGGAACATAGTAAATAAATAAAAAGATTCTCTAGTCATATGAGACCACATTTCAACTTTCTCAGCAACATGCAAAGAGCTATGTGGTGGAAAAACATCTTGAATGAACCATTCCCATGGTAAAACATGGTGCTAGTAGCATTATTCTGTGTGAATGGTGTTAGCTCAGGTTGACAGAAGAGCCTTTGGAACTGATTGCAGAGACAATCATGGAAACAATAAAGGGTGGAGGGTCATCTTCCAGCAGTACAACACACGATATACAACCAAAGTTGCAATGCAATAGTTTAGTTGGAAGCATATTCATGCATTAGAATGGCCGAAACAAAGTCCAGAGACCTAAATAAACCTATCTTCACAGACACTCACTAAACAACCTTACAGATCTTAAGCTTTTCACAGACAAATGCAATATGTGTTTGCTCTGAAGGCCGGAAACATTTGAAAGCCACCTATTTCAGATTTTCACTTGTAAAACAGTTTGAGAACAATGTCTATATTGCCCTTTGTTGGTCTATCACACACAGTCCCAGAAATGTACATTACTTGTGTGTGGATGTTATGTCCAAAAAATGAGAAGATTTAAAAAAAAAAAAACATTTGCAAGTTGTTTTTTTGTTTTTTCTGGTTTTGGCTCCATTCTGTCTCACTTTCTAGTATTGTCTTTCCGTCTGTTTTCAGTCAACAGCAAGGGAGCAAAGCGGCACAACTATCCACTCTATCCTGCAACCTAATGAACATTTCTAAATGACCATGACCAGCTGGTTAAGAGACTAATGTAGCAGCTATTAGCCAAAGCGGTTGTTTCCACACGGTGTCATCTGTGGAGAGCACTGAAAGAAAGGGAGGAGAAAAAGATAATTATTTTTCACGCTGTTCTATATGTACAGTAGATGTATGCACACATTGCCATGGCTTGGTATGGCATGTTTATCTTTCACATTTTGCGGCAAACAAACCATGTGACGTAAATTCAACCCACCCTGCAGAGCTTATTAGTTACTCAATGTGTGTGAATGTGTGTGTCTGTCTGTCTCCTATTAGGAAAATTCAGTTTCACTCAAGGTTTCAGCACTGTGGTCGCAGACCACTGGCCATTGATTATTCATAGAGTCTGTGATTGGGTCCATTAATACAAGATTAGGGAAGGAACCGATGCTCATTTTCTCTCAGTTTGTGTGCATGTGTTTGTGTGTGCGTGTGTTTGTGTGAGGTAGTTTGTGGACTGCAGGTGAATTGTAATAAAGGCACAGTTTGATTCATCCAGAGTCTATCAAGGCAAAAAATGATACATGGACACTATATGAATCAGAACATTAGCAGGGTGCAAAGGTAGCTTATTAACAATAATTTAGCATGTTGCATTTAAAGGAATGGTGTGATTGTCTTCTATAAAACATAATAACATGGTGCCTTTGTTTAAAAATGAGCAACAGCATTCCAGCAAAGAACGGGAATTATTTAATCTCATACTGTAAGATTTTCACCCTAATAGCATTTGTTCTTCAATTGGAACTTAATCTGGGTAAATGGTCCTTAAATGTTTAAATCACATTTACAGGCTGTCAACTGATCTGATGTTCTTCACATGGTCACCCTTCGTTTGAATGAAAATAAATTGATGGCAAATGAGGAAGGATTCTGTAAAATAGGTTAAAGAGACCAACTGGATCATAGCTCCCCCAAGTGGCATTGAGTGCAAATAGCAGAATCTTGAAGGTATTGAGGAAAAGCAGATGATTTTTAAAGAGGGTGTATAGCAACTTATTTCACTGACAAGTAGGTTAAGAAGATTTCCAGAAAATGTTAAGGAACTGCATCAAAGACAGAGGTCACTATTCTTTAAATTAGAAATACAGTCTGGGTTGTTTCCTCAGTTCGCTCTTGTGTAAAGAAATCAGCCACCGACATTTTCATTTATCACCATCCTCATCATTACTATAATCATTACCATAATCATCATTGTCATTAAAAAGAGGCGATAGCAGCAGAATATGGCATTAAGGAATTCATCAAATTTACCACATGGACAGAAAAAAAGGTGAACAAATAAACCGATTTTTAATATACAGCAATTTTACAGCTACAATATAAAATGTTCTCATCTTGTACTTATTTAAGAATACCAATGTAATGAGTTTCAGTTCACTGTCATATTTAAATGCAACAGGTGATTTTAAACCGACTAAGATATAATAATAAAGTATTAAAGCATTAAATTAATAAAACAAATATTTTTTCAGTCCAATTATTTCAGGCCATATTTATTCCGGTTGGTATTTTATCTAGTTTGTCAAATGCTTACCTACTTCACTCCCCAGTCATATGTTACTCAGGTCACTTTAGTTCCTCATATTTTCTCATAAAAATCATAAAAATCTGATGTAATTTTAATAATTGCTTCTACTTTCTGTGAGACAAACAACAAATAATGAATGGAAGAATTCAAACTAAGCCTTATAAATAAAACTTCCAAGCCTGAAGTAATAGTTTCTTTGTCGTGTTTTTTTATTTATTAAATGTTTAAATCAGTTGCAGAGTATGTCAGTTTTAATGTAAATTTTTCATGTTGCAAAAACATCACTGTTATAATTTTTTTTTTCACTAGTGGTCTTAATTTAACAGTGGATAGGTCAGAAATAAGGACAGAAATGGGTGAACATGCTGTAAAGGTGCTTGAAACTAGTGTTACACAAATGTGCAAAACCACATGCCGATCCTCAAACTATCTTGTAAGCACAGGTGGGTAGTAACTAGTTACATTTTCTTGACTAACGTTTTGAAAAAAAAGAAAAAAAAGAGTAGTTTTACTACACCCTATTTCTGTTTTTGTAATATTAATATGTAGTATCACTAGTCTTATGTGAGTATAATTTATGGTTATTCTACCAAAAAAAGGACTTTAGTGAATTAAAAAAAGCATATCTTACCCAAAAATGTATGAGAAAAAGATATGCATTTAAAGCTCACATAAAACTGAGATTTCTTGTTTGTACATAAGTTTTGTGGTTCTGATTTTATTTTCTATCTTCTGATACTGTTGTGTCATTTGAAGATATTAAATATATGATAAACCCCACACATCCTCAAATGATGTACTTCACCCTGTTCTAAATATATACAGTACATATACACATTATCTACCAAACGTATTAGTTTCATAAAGTTTTTTATTGAAAATCAATTGTTTAATTAAATATTTCTCATATTTGGATTTGTATTTTGTAGTTATGTTATTTGTATAGTTTAGTTTCGTAAATACCTGAATCTGTGCATAACATTTTTGTCAAACTAATGTCAATTTAAATATTACATAAAATCTTATGATTAAATAGTTGCTCCACTTGAGTAGCAATTTATTCAAATACTTTTTTACTTTTACTTGAGTAAGTTCTTCGACGGTTGCTTTTTACTTTTACTTGAATAATAATAATATGCTAAAGAAGTGCTACTCTTACTTGAGTCCAATATTTGGCTACTCTACCCACCTCTGTCTGAGAGAGGAGACCAGACTCTCAAAAACAAATGGCCGGAGGTACTCATTAAGTTCACTCAGGACAAGTACTGACAACAGTCTTAATTAACCCCACTGATTTTGGCTGCTTCAATGAGGATCCCTTCTGTTTACGCTTATCTGTGTCACAGTCAGCTCTATCAGATGAACATATCTAGGCAAGGTGGAAGAAGAAACAAAAGTGTTAAGACTAACGTGTTCATGACCAGTTTCATCTGTATGAAAGATGAAATCACACCTGCTGAGGTTGATCTTATGCATCCAAGAAAACTCACCTGCAAGTATCGCAGTTTATTTTAGAGTGGTTATCCTTTGTTCATTTAGATAGACCACCATTTAGTCAACTAAGCAATTCTTGAAGTCTTTCAGTAACATCAACTCCTAGAGAGTTGCTGCCAGTGCACATCTTATACGACTCCATTATTTAGGCAAGGCAAGGCAAGGCATTTTTATTTACACAACACACGTTCAACACAAGGCAATTCAAGGTACTTTAGATTCAGTGGCAACAAAAACAAAGACACGACAAAAATAGGAAAATCAAAACAGGTCATCACCAAAAGAAATGTATTTAGATACTGAAGCATGAAATAAAATAAAACAAAATTTATGTGAGTATGAAAGAAAAAATAAATTAAACACAAGAATCCATCAATAAAAAGAGAAGGTATAAAGTAAAAATGTATACAAAAGAATATAGATTAAATACAGATAAAAACAGAATTGGTTAAAAAATAGAAATAAAAATGAATCCATGATAATCAAAGATGATCAAAAAATGCATTTTAGGACTCAAAGGCAGAGCTGAATAGTACAGTTTTAATCTTTGATTTAGAAGAGCCTAACAATTCAGCATTTTTGCATTCTTCTGGAAGTTTTTTCCAGATTTGTGGAGCATAGAAGCTGAGAGCTGTTTCTCCCTGTTTAGTTCTAATTCTAGAGATGTTTAGTAAGCTAGAGTTGGAGGACCTGAGATGCCTGCTGGGTTGGTATAGTGACAACAGATCTCCAACAAACTTTGGTGCTAAACCGTTCAGTATAAACTGGTAGGAGTATTTTAAAGTCTATTCTCTGAGCTCCAGGAAGCCATGCAGATGGCGTCTGCAAAAGTTTGGGCACGCCGCAGAGTTAACACTTTGTACTGCAACCCTTTGGCAAATATCACAGCTTGTAATCGCTTTTTATAGCCAGCCAAGAGTCTTTTAATTCTTGTTTGAGGTATCTTTGCTCATTCTTTCTTACAAAAGTGTTGCAGTTCTTTGAGATTTCTGGGCTGTCTGCCACGCACTGGTCTTCTTTCATCTATCCATAGATTTTCAATCATGTTGAGGTCAGGAGATTGTGAAGGCCATGGCAAAACCTTCAAATTACGGCTCTTGATGTAATCCCTCGTGGATTTCGAGGTGTGTTAAGGATCATTATCCATTTGTAAAAGCCATCCTCTCTTCAACTTCATCTTTTTTTGCAGATGCCATCAAGTTACCATCCAAAATTTGCTGGAATGTAATAGAATCCATCTTTCCTTCAACTCGTGAAATGTTCCCTGTGCCGCTGGCTGCAATATAACCCCATAGCATGATTGATCCACCCTCATCCTTAACAGTTGGACAAAGGTTATTTTCTTTAAATTCTGTGCCCTTTCTTCTGCAAATGTTCCTTTGCTTATTCCGGCCGAAAAGTTCTATTTTTACCTCATCAGTCCACAGAACTTTTTTCCAAAATGCATCAGGCTTGTCTATATATTCATTTGCAAACTTCAAGCACTGATTTTTGTGATCAGGACGTAGAAGAGGATTTCGTCTGTTTAATCTTCCATGAAGACCATATTTGTTCAAGTATCTCTTTAGAGTGGAATAGTGTACCACAACTCCAGTGTCTGCCAGATCTTTTTGGAGGGATCGTGTAGTCAAACGTGGGTTTTGACTTACTTTTCTCACAATCCTGCGAGCTGTTCTGTCTGATATTTTTCTTGGTCTTCCAGATCTGGCTTTAATTTCCCCTGTTCCTGATGACAGCCATTTCTTAATTACATTCTGAACAGAGGATATTGGCAATTGGAAACCTTTTATCGACAATTACATGACATTTATGAAAGGGTCAGTATTTGCAGTGTTGGCCCTTCTTTTTCAGGACCTCTGCAATTCGATGGGGCATGCTCTCAATCAACTTCTGGTCCAAATCCTGACTGATAGCAACCCATTCTTTCATAATCACTTCTTGTCAGAATTAGTGGGTTTTTGTTTGTCCACCCGTCTCTTGAGGATTGACCACAAGTTCTCAATGGGATTAAGATCTGGGGAGTTTCCAGGCCCTGGACCCAAAATTTCGACGTTTTGGTCCCTGAGCCACTTAGTTATCACTTTTTCCTTATGGCACGGTGCTCCATCGTGCTGGAAAATGCATTGTTCTTCACCAAACTGTTGTTGGATTGTTGGAAGAAGTTGCTGTTGGAGGGTGTTTTGGTACCAATTCTTTATTCATGGCTTGGTTTTTGGGCAATTTATAGGTGAGCCCACTCCCTTGGATGAGAAGCAACCCCACACATGAATGGTCTCAGGATGGTTTACTGTTGGCATGACACAGGACTAATGGTAGCGCTCACCTTTTCTTCTCTAGACAAGCCTTTTTTCAGATGCCACAAACAATCGAAAAGCGGCTTCATCTGAGAATATGACTTTGCCCCCGTCCTCAGCAGTCCATTCACCATACTTTCTGCAGATGATCAATCTGTCCCTGATGTTTTTTTGGAGAGAAGTGGCTTCTTTGCTGCCCTTCTTGACACCAGGCCATGTTCCAGAAGTCTTCACCTCACTGTGCATGCAGATGCTCTCACATCTGCCTGCTGCCATTCCTAAGCAAGCTCTGAACTGGTGGCACTCCGACCCCGCAGCTAAATCCTCTTTAGGAGACGAACCTGGTGCTTGTTGGACTTTCTTGGATGCCCTGAAGCCTTCTTAACAAGAATTGAACCACTTTCCTTGAAGTTCTTATTAATCCTATAAATTGTTGATTTAGGTGCAATCTTAGTAGCCACACTATCCTGGCCTGTGAAGCCAATTTTATGCAGGTCACCATGGTTAACAATGGAAGAACAATAATTTCAAGCATCACATGTCAACATGTTTAACATGTCAAGTCTGCCCATCTACCCCAATCAGCCTGACATAATGATCTCCAGCCTTGTGCTTATCAACATTCTCAGCTGAGTTAGCAAGACGATTACTGAAATGATCTCAGCAGGTCCTTTAATGACAGCAATGAAATGCAGTGGAATTTTCATGGCAAATGACTATGCAATTCATCTGGTCACTGATCACCACATATATATATATATATATATATATATATATATATATATATATATATATATATATATATATACAATCGTGTTTTAGGATATTATCTATTTAAAAACAGTAGAAAAATCAACCATTATACCTTATTATATAAGTCACCAACTATATCACTCATAGATTTTAAAGAAAATGCTTCCGGGTAGTTTTAAATAAATAAGAAATAAAAATAAACAAAGAGCTTGTGTCCAATTCTTGTAAACTTCCAGCTGTTTCCCATGTGCTGTACCTGGCCAGGTTATCCTGCCATTGTGATGCTGTCTGACTCTGACGTTGTTTATCAGCATCCTCTCAGCTGCTGCTGCCATTTTTGTGCTACTGGCTAACTTGCTAAGTGAGGGTTCACCAGGAGGAGTAGGCAAAGAGGGTTGCTAAAAACAAAAACAGGCAGTCAAATCCGAGGACTTTACTTTTCCTGGAGGATTGGGGGTTTCTCATTTAAAGGAGGGTTTTATTAGAAAGGCGATACGATGTCTGACTTTGACAGTAATCCTTTCGCAGACCCGGATTTCAGCAATCCCTTTCAGGTAGCTAACGAGGCTAGTAGTATTGGCTAACAAACCGTTGCTGCTCACTGAGCCCACATTCTTACTTTAGCACCCAAGCTAATAGCTTGACAGGCTGCTGGTGAAGCTCTTTGGAGTAGAAAACAATTTCTACTATTTACTGTAAATCTAGTAGTTTAAAATGATTTTCAAACTGTTATGTCTCTGGTTGTTTCTGGAAACGTTGATGTCAATACTGTAATAACAGCTGCTGTTGTAAATGTAGGCTAGATGGGTGATATTAGCTTTGACCATCGCCAGTGAATATTTTCATAAAGCTTCTTTTTTGTGAAAATCTGCTTCCCTTTTCTTATATATAAGATACATGCCAAAATGTACGTTTATTTACAATTATCGCTAGGATGTAGGCCTTGATAACTGAAACGCCACAATAGAGGAGCGATGCAATCATTAAGTGTAAGCGATTTTATAAACTAGATGACTTCACACACGTTTCCTTGATTTGGATATTTTGGTGTGTTTTCTTTGCTTTTTTTGTGTACTATCTAAACACATAAAGCTCTTTAATTTGGTCATAATAGTATATTTTTTAAGTTTGTTATAACAAATGATTATGTCTGAATGAGGATTTAGGGAACTTTAAATGGAATCAAGCTCATGTGTGAGGTAAACAAAGTGAGTTGCTGTGTATTAAAAGATTATACTCTGTGGCAGTGTTTCCTCTGTGTTTTAGTGTTTTCTAAAACCTGCATGCAGTAAAATCTCGAGAATCGGGTTGGAAACCACTGTTTTAGATGTGTTTTTTTTCCTGCTTTAAAACACCTGATACAGAAGATTGCAGTTCAGCAAAAACCCTTTTGATAAGCTATTAGATGTGTTAAAGCAGGGAAACGTGTAAAACATGTAGGGTTGGGAAACACTAGAGTAATATGTATCCCTCAATATACATTGAAATTTATGTAAAGTTGTTCCTGAGAATCAAGAAATTATGGTTAACTTAAAAAATGATTTAGACGTCAAATATTTGTTGATTCATGATCCATCTTAGTGGAATCCATCTTTACTGAATATTAAAAAAAGGGTAAATTAGCTGTTCTGCATCAAACCTAGACTAGATCCAACTAAAAAGGTCAAATTCCACATTTAAAAACAGCAACTTAAAATATTCTGAATGGAATCAGAAATATTTTCAGTTTCCTATAAAATCATTGCTAAATTCTGAAAGATCATTCCAGGATTTGATGAAATAAAAATTGTGCATGGGCACATTTATTTTTTAAAATGTATACGTTTTTAAAATATATATTCTTGAAAGCATAAGGTAACAGACTATTTGGTTTATTTTTAAGGAAAACCACTCAATTTGGTGTGTATGAAACAAATTTGTCAGACCAAACCCACAAAAGCAAATAAAAAGATGTTAATGAGGGGATTGCACAATCAAAAGCACAATTGCCAGTCAAGTGCTTTGAGCACTGACGGGATCAGTATACATTAGTATATATTTATTGTAAATAATAAACTGGGCTCTGCTTTGTGAAAGTGTTGTTTTTTTTCTACCCAGTCGAGGATCTTATTGTGCATGTACTAGAGATTCACATTTAATTTCTAAGCCTCTATGTTAATTAGTGGGAGAAGGTACTGTGAGACCAGCTTCTAATTGTTCATTTTATATTATAAACTGTGTTTGCAAAGACTTATTAGTTTTAAACCCTGCTGAGGTTGGGTCAATAAAGTAAGGTCTTTAGACTCAGAACAGTTGAACCTTTTTTTATTATGCAATTTAAAAAGAATAGATTTTAACTTCTTTAGCAGAAGAATATACAAAATAGTGTTCATTATTGAAATTCAGCCCTAACTTGAATTAAATTTATATATTTAACTGATTTGTAGTTGTAGTTTTCCCTCCCTAAACTCCTGTATGAACTTCTGTACCTTGTAGGATCCTTCGGTGACCCAGGTGACACGGTCTACCCCTCCTGGTGGTTTGGAAGAATATAATCCCTTCACAGACACTAGAACGGTTAGCTTCAGATTGTATGTGTGTTTTAGTATGACCTAGTTTTATTCACTTCCCACTGTCTTTAGTTCTGGAACTTTAGAGTTTTAAAAAAATAGTAAAGTTCTTGTTGCAGAAATAACAATGTAGACATCCTTTGCTGGTCTGCAGGCAGCACCTGGAAATGCACCGAAACCTACTCCTGCCCCTTCCCAGAACACACAACCTGCCATCATGAAGCCCACAGAAGAGCCGCCAGCTTATTCACAGCACCAGACTCAGGTAAAACATGCAGTAGCATCATCACTGGTATGCTCTGAGCTGCAGTTACTTTCTCTATACTCGTTCTACACTGGATTAAAGGGGAACTACCATTTTTTTGTAGCCTGGACTTTAATCGTATCATGCAATGTGTTCATTTACTCGCCCAGACAATTATGGTGCAAAAAAATGACTAGTCCACTTGGTCATTTTGTTTGTGCAATTTGGGAACACACAAATGCAAACCATGTTGATGTTTGCAGTAGCAAGTCCTGTCTAACCGACCACAGTCGTAGACACGAAGTGAAAGCCCTGCTCAGACTAGAACTGCAATAGTGCACAACAGTGACGTCGTTGAAACCGACGGTTTGTGTAAGTTGGAATAAAGGGCTGTAAAACACTCCCTAAGACGACGACAAAGCAATTCAGAGATGTTCCACACTAACAGGGGACAGTAGTGCTAGCGATTCATAACAAAACATTTGTGAAATTATGGAGTTTTGTGGCAGATAATGCATTCATTAGAGGCTCCACTTTGGTTGCCCCAACAAGTACCATTATATGGGTATACGCTGATTGCGAATAGATCTAAATATCTCCTGAAGGACTTGGGGTGCATTCACACCAGCCCTGTTTAGTCTGCTTGAAACGAATTCTAGTTCGTTTACCTGGAAAGTCTGGTTCGTTTGGGGAGGTTTGAATGGGCAATCGAACTCTGATTCGGACCAAACAAACTCCAGTCCACCTAAAAACTTTGATCTCGGTTCGATTGAAACAAACTCTGCTTCGGTTCGACTGCATGTGTCAATGGTAAACAGACCAAAAGCAGGAAGCAAACTATTATATAGGGCATCCTGGGTAAATATAATCTAAACAACCACTAAAGCTAGAGAGATAAATGCTGGATCTTGTACCTACCTTGCTCAACGTCTGTATAAGGAGGCCATCTGTGCTGAAAGTTGTATTCAGGCAGTGCTACTCATAGCACACTGCTCAACATTCTCCATAGTCCTCCGTATCATTCTATGTTGACCCCACGCTGCTGCTGCAGTATTTATCTGGCACATTTGCCAAACACAACAGATCAATCCTAAAACCGCTACAATCTGCTGCTCCTCCATGTTTGCTTACATTCAGCTGTACTGGAAGTTCCCACAATGCATGAGGAAGTACAGCTCCACAACAGCGCCACTACACGCGGAGAGGTGAAATTGTTGCTCAAAGCGCTGGACTTTCTGATAATAAAATGCCAGTGTGAATGCGAAAGGAGAACACATGATCCTAACACTTTCAATGACATTAGCATGACGCTAACATTAGCACACAACGTATTCATATCATTATTGTAGTGTTACTATCATTACATGGTATCTGACAAGTGGTTTGTGTTAAAGTGTTGTCAGTAATGCGGTCAGCATATTTTCCCGTAAAATTGCTAACATTTTTCTTTGGTATTTTTCATGTAGTCTGCTTTGTCATAATGTCATTATCATCTTTTTATAATTTAAGAAAAGCCTCTTTTTAATAGCTTTTAAGTTACACAGTATTGTTTTAGTGACAGTGTTTCAGATGTATGCTAAACGTATTACCTTACTATATTTTTAAAGAGAACAGTTGTCTTAGAGATACTTAGTGGGTATGTTGGGTAAAACTTTGTAGCTGGATGGAAAACTCCTTTGACATCTTGAGAATATAGAGTTTCTGCACCCTTAGATCATTTTATCTCTATCAAACTACACAAATGGTTGACTGGGAGGAGTTGAGTATTCTGCCCCCAACTGGATTTAAAAAGACCACACCAAAACAACTTATTTTCTAGACTCTTCATTACATGGGTGGAAAATGAGCTTGCAGAGCTACCATAATGAGAAATTCACACCCAAGAATTGCAGTTCCACTTTATATTGACCATAAATGAATGATTTAGATGTAAAAAGGAAGTATTGAAAAGCATATGTCCACTTTAAGGTAAAGAAAATCTCAGATAAACCAAAAAATTTTGTTATATTAAAAGCAGTGTTAATTATTCAAATACAAAATGTGTAACTGTCCATGATTGCATAAGGAACTTGTTTAAGAACAGAGAATCCATCTTGTCCTTTGGTTCATTGTTGTTTTTCTTCTTCATGTTCTTGTGTTTTCTGATGGCCCAGCAGCAACGTAACGAGGTACCGTTTTGAAATCTAATGTGTTCATTTTTCACATTTACAAATTAATTAATGCCCCCTTTTTACCCGTAACCTTTAATTAAAGGTATTTTTTTCTATGCTAGTTTAATACTAACATAAATGTCTGGTTTATAGTGACTAATCAGTTTCCTAACAACTTTTTCCCTTTCCAAACTAACATTGACCCAAATGAGAAATGCTGTAAATATTTTTTTTTTTTGTAAAATTGTGACAGCTTTCAGATGTTATTAATCATACAAACTTTTCTGTGTCTCTCTCAGGACCAAGCGCGAGCTCAAGCTGAGTTGCTGAGAAGGCAGGAAGAGCTGGAGAAGAAAGCTGCAGAGCTTGATCGTCGGGAGAGAGAGTTGCAGTCCCACGGAGTAGCAGGAGGTCGTTCAGATTTCCATCACTCATCCCCTCCTTATCCATACAGCTGTAACTGTCCTTGCTGGTCAGACCTAGATTCGTGAAAGTTGATCAGGGTACAAGTTATTTTACAATCAGCAACTTTTTGCTTCTCTTTTGACTTGAGGAACTTTTTTGCTTTAAGTTGGAACATTGACACGAGAGGGAGACAAAAATTGCCGCTAGTGTTTCTACTACCTGTATTATTTTGAAGATACTTTGCTAATAACTGAAAAACAACTAGCTATGGAAAAAAAAAAGATTAGAACAGTACATCCTTTATCGTGCTGTGGAAGGGAAAATATACACTGCAAGGAGGAACAGGAGGAGCACTGCCAGAGCCTTACAAAATTACCTCCAGCAGGCCAGAAATGTGCATGTGTCTGCTCAAACCATCAGAAACCGACTTCATGTTAAGCCTAGTTTATGCTTCTGCGTTTTGACGAAGACTGATTGACACAACGCCCTTATCCGTCAACGCAAGGGCTCTCCGTCACCTACGCAAGGACATATGGAGTAGAGGCCCATTTTTTAACTATCCGTCTCCGTCGACGGATAGCGTATGCACCTGATTGGTCAGTTTGAGCAACAACCAGAGATCGCTTCACCAGAACCGGGCTCTAGTTGGTGTAATCATTAGTTAATGCAGCGTTTGGCCACTATATGCTTTATATTGAAAGGATAACTTATCAAATCTGTTCCTTTGGCGATGTTGAACACAAGGAGGTGTAGGAAAACAAAAGAACGGCTGATGTGTTTTGTTTCCATGTGTTTCTAGAGTATTCAATGAGCTGCACTTCTATTAAAAAGCTTTACAGCTTAATCAAAACGTACTTCTTGTCGTTCATTGCTCCTTGAGGAAGAAATGCGTTCACAAGCCTAGAAAAAAACTGAAGCGGCGCTGTGCAATAGTAGGCAGAGACACCATGATAACTTAGCACCCCCTGCTGTCCTGGTCGTGCAAAACAATACAGAATGGAGTGGAAGAGCTGAGTACTATAAACAGAAAACGTCTCCGTCAATACGTCTGAGTGCACATTTGCGGTTGGAGAAGCATAAACTAAGCTTTACAGCCCAATGCTGTGCAGGACGTTTGGCATTTGCCAGAGAAGTGAAACGAAAACTGCAAATAACATATTAGAAAAACAGTGCTATATAATTTTGTAGTATTGGAATAAACCTGATTTACAACAACCCTTCAAAACAGGTTTGTCTTGTTAAATTTTTGTTAATACTCCTGTTAAAGCAATCAGATGTTATACGATTGATAAGATTTTAAAACCTGGAACTTGTGGAAGTTTGCTTTAGTATTTAGGTTATTAAGAACACCTGCTGGTCGAAACAGCCAGTATTTTATTTCTGAGATCAAGACCTGCACAATATATTGTAAATACTTCGCTATCACAATATCACTGTGTCCAGTATTAGTATCGCAAAGGACTGTTTGGAGTGAAATAGTTGTTGGCTAATATATTCCAAGTGTTCTGAATTTGTGTTAATCATGCTAATGTAGTATTTAGATTGTTGGACAGAGTCTAATGTCAGCAGATGTTCACACTAGACACTAATGACGTAACTCAAAATGCTGAAGGTCACAGATTGATGGAAGCACAGATTAGAAAGATTGTAAAGAGGGAAAACGGGCATATATCTCAACTGATATCGTCATCAGGATGTTTACCGATACACTATGTTGCATGCTTCACTATCAATGCTTAGTACTAGTTTAGAAAATAGATTAATTTATTGCAAACTAACTGTATTAAAAAGGAATTAATCAAAAGTAGTCTTATTGCACTAGAAGAAATAAACTCAGTTGTGGATGCACTTTTTTGACCTATATAATTAAAAGGCATTTCTAGACTGAACTTCGATGAAAAGTTGTCACATTAACCCATACGCGTTCATACTTATACACATTTCTGTATTGGTGTATGGGTGAATGTGCCTCCAGTTTAAAGCACTTTGAGTGGTCAGTATGACTAGAAAACTGCTATATATGGTATTGGTATATTTTAAAACGAGAAAAAGATTTCATATTAGAATGAGCATTTTATTTTTTCAGTCTTTCATTTAACATAAAAATGATTTATCATGATTCAGCTGTCTCACATTTATACCTCATGTTTCTTTTTGTACGTTATATCCTGTGAAATTGTCATGTTGTTTTAAATTTGACGGGGAAAAAGCTATAATTTTGTTCCAACTTTCATAAATATTACAAAAATATTACATATAAAGTATAATTAATGAATAAAACACTTTCCTTTGCTCAAACAGGCCGCAAGAACAACTGGCCTCCACTTCCAGAAAAATTTCCTGTCGGTCCGTGTTTCTATCATGATATTGCCGTAGACATTCCTATAGAGTTCCAGAAGACTGTCAAGATCATGTACAACCTTTGGATGTGTAAGTGGACCATCTGGCTCAACACAATACAGAAAGTGCATTTCAGTTTCTTTCAGCTCCTTTAAACATTGCCTATTGCGTATCGCGTTTGAATTAGTTCTAAAAACTGCATGACACTATCTGTGTACTATCTAGCTCTGTTCAGTTGTTGCTAAACTTAACCCATATTTTGTTGGTGATGAATCAGTTCATGCAGGCACGCTCTTCGTTAACATGTTTGGTTGCCTGGCATGGTTCATTGTGGATGCCTCTCGCGGGGTGGATTTTGGCCTGTCCATGCTCTGGTTTCTGCTGTTCACCCCATGTTCCTTCGTCTGCTGGTACAGACCGCTTTATGGGGCGTTCAGGTAAGTAAGAGGACAGAATACGTAGCTTAGAGCGGTAGCTGCAAATCACTCAAAAGAATGATCCTTTTCTCACAACTCCTGTCTTCTTCTCAATTCAGGAGTGACAGTTCCTTCCGCTTCTTTGTCTTCTTCTTCGTCTACATTTGTCAGTTTGGAGTGCACGTTCTACAGTCTATCGGCATCACTGGCTGGGGAACGTGGTAAATATCTTGTGTTGACACTGATTCCCTCCCTCTATGGTGGTTTACAAAGATCCTTTAAGTTGCCTTTGTTTTCTCTTTTTTCGCCAGCGGCTGGATTGCAGCGCTAACTGGTCTGAACACCAGCATCCCGGTTGGCATCATCATGTTGCTGATTGCAGCTCTGTTCACTGCTCTGTCTGTGGGGTCACTCATAATGTTTAAAAAGGTAACACTATTGCCAATTATTAAAAGTATTGCAGAACGTTTGAAAAACCCTGTGGGTGAAAGGTAGTTTTGTTTTAAAAGTCAGGTTACTGTTTGTAGCATCTCCGTTTTTTAGGCTTGTAATGGAAAAGCTAAATTCATCTGTAATATTTCCTCCTTTTATGTGACTTCTATCATTTTAAAAATAATTCTTAAATGTACATGTTTAATACCACCTGATAAGACAATTGACCCCAACATCAATAGCTGTTTTAAGATGCAACTGACATTTTAAAAGCTAAAATTATACCCAAAATGGAAAATAAGAGGAATTTTGAACTAGGGTTGTCCAAAATGTGGTCTGTTGCCCTCAAGATGAATTTATGAAGCCCCGTGACCATAATTCAAGAAGAGTACAAATATGGCCCTCTTGCACAGGGAGTTGGCAAAAAGGGTAAATTTCTATTTTTTCAGGTCTTGATTTTTATTGATGCAAGGCAGAAAAATCTACATTCTTTGAAAAATTTAATGTTTTATGTAAGGATGGACTAATACTGGTATCGGGTATCTGGGTCGATACTGTTCTAATGTGTACTCTCATCAATATCGGTTATTTAATTGATACCGTGAACCGGTACTTAAGATGTGGTAACTCTGCAAAAACTTCCCTAGAAAATTTTTATTTTTCTCTTAAAGTGTTTTTGTGGTCATTTTTATTAATATTTTCTTTTTATTATTACTCTTATTTGTTGTAACAAGGTGAGAAAAAAATAAAACCTATCTTCCAATTCATTGCATTTTTTTGCATGGTTAAAGTATCGGCATGGGTACTCTGTATCGGCAAGTCGGTTTCTGATGGTATCGTATTTAAAAGTGCTATCGATGGAGCCCCACTTTTAGGCACAGCAAGCTTTTATCATCACTCTCGTTGCTCTCGGTTTAATTTCATTGCAGGCAGCATGACAAACATCCTAATGTTGATTGATGGATGAACTGAATTGAATTCTCTTTTCCGCCTTTTCCAGGTGCATGCGCTGTATCGAACCACCGGTGCGAGTTTCGAGAAGGCTCAGCAGGAGTTCGCGACTGGCGTCATGTCAAACAAGACCGTTCAGACGGCAGCTGCCAACGCTGCAGCTAATGCTGCGACCAATGCCGCTCGTGGGGCCTTCAAAGCTCATCCATAAACGAGACACGTTTAAGCCACACTTGCTCACACATCTTACCAAACACACACAACAACAAAAGCAAGATGGAGGCGATCAGCTCTGGTCCTTCTGCCTCTCAGATTCAATAAATAGATTTATGAATGTTTCCCCAGCTCATTTATCTTCTAAATTGTGAAGTAAAATAATTGCTAGAGTTGCTAATCTTCACCTAAAACCTTACAGTGATGAAACAGCTAAATTGACCCTCTCTGTTTCACGTTCAGGTGACTGTCTTGTCACGTCTACAAAGTGATTCACGGTGAGCTCTAATTGTGTGTGGGGGGGTCTTATCCTGCACACTTACCCACTTTTGTGCTACCCTCATCCTTCTGTCCCCTGTGAGATTATCCCAGGCAGAAGCCACAGCACTAGCATGATTTGTGACGGTGATGACCTCCAAACAACTCCCTGCCGGATAGATTCAGTGTAGAGTTGTGAGAAGTTAGTCTGTTTGCACATAGTTTAGTTTTTGTTGATTTATTTATGTTTTTTTAAATAACGACGTCAATGCGATGAAGTAATACACTAATCTTTTAATTTGATCCATTGTTTGGACTTTAGGGACTTAAAGGTACACTTTGTATCGTCCCATATCTGTGCTATATGTAGCAAGATGGTGACATTCTCATTGTGGAAAAGTGGTTTCATATTCTTCTTTTATTTGAGCAATGCCCCAAGTATACCGCTCAGTTCTGTTCGGTGTGCTTTTTGTGGTTGGGCTGATTCAGCAGCTGAAGATTATTCAGCATGATAGCAACAAGCTTTCTTGGCACACATTAGTTAGGAAATCTTCAGGCTTCATATGTTGCTGGTTAGGGGAGGGGGGTTGTACTCCATTTTTCAACAAAAAAATTGACTTACAGTGATCCAAGTCCCGGCTTAAACAGCCTGGTGCATTCAAAGCAGGAAAGCTGTAACGACAGCCGATGTTCCCTTTCATTTATGGATGGCATTAACTCATTACTACAGTATGTGACTGTCCCTCGGTCGTTATTGTAGCCGTTCTCACTTGTTGGAAAACTAACGCTGCTATTAACCTCGGAGCCGCTTGATCTTGGGCTCTTGCTGTCCCCGTTACTTGTTTAAAAAGAAACAATACCACACGTGGAGAGAACTGAAATGCCTTTTCTCTCAGGAGAATTTTTTTATATATATATTTCTTGACACTAATCCTGCACATGTGTTGAACAAAGAAAAAAAAAAGCTTGAAACTGTACACATACACTAGCCATCATTTTTCTCTTGTTAGTAGGGAATTACTGGCTGCGGGACAGTTGCACCCAAAATAAAGGAACAGCGAATGAACCTGATCACCAACACACATTATTTGATTCCAACTAAAGTTGTATAGACTATTGTCACTGAAGTGTAATATGGATGTGCGTTCTTTTTTCTTCTTTTGATTGTGCCGAAGCACTTCAAGTAGTGAACGTGATTGTCTGAAGACGTGCATGATAGACGAATGATAACTGCTGTGCAAAACATCAAATACTCCCAAAAGTAAGTGTTGGAGAGCTGAGAATCTCTATACTAAAATAATAAGCTTAAACCTTTGCAGTATTTCTTTTGTTTAAAGTTTTTTTTTAATACATTACACATTTCTTGTTTTTACATCAAAGTTAGTGAAAATCATGTTTATGTTATTTAAGTTGTTTGCTATTTTTTCCATGTGTGATTTTTGCAACACAATGATGAATGCGACAGCTAGGCTGCTAGAAGTTCAGCCCTGGAAGCACGGGTGTGTGTTTTACGAGAGTGACTGCAAATGGCTGGTATGTAAGAATTAGACTCCCTCAAGTGTTATTTTATGTCCTGAAAAGCTGTGAGAAACTACCAAATGTGCATAGAAATGTTTTTTTTTCTTTCTAAATCTTGCTTTGTGATGTGCACCCTACAGTTTTACCTTAAGTTATTACAATATTCTGCTGCACACACCCACATAATTACCATGTATTTATACTTTTGAAGTCGTTCTATGAAGCCTTTGCCACGGTGGGTAGTTTTTTTGATGTATTTGGCGAGCTGGTTCTGCTGTACAGGACAATGTGTTTTTGAAGTCTATTGACACAAAGCAGTGTTTTCTGGCCTGTGATAGTGGTATTTGACAGAATCAGAGGGGGAAAAGGGACACCTGTATATTTTGTAAAATTTGATTCTCACTATCGATGACGTGTAAAAAAAACAAACTGTAATGCACTCCTGTCTGGCTTTTGTCGCATGTGAAATAGTTTCAGTTTTGTATATTTATGGTATTAACATTAAATAAAATTTGAAAGAAGTCATTATTTATTGATTTAATTTTAGGGAAATATGAGTTTATTGCGTACCCCCAGTGGTGTTTTAATTCTGTCGCCGTTATTGTTCTGTCAATTATTATTCAAGCTGCTAACCGATACATGGTGCTCTTATAATTGGATTTAAATTCACTTGAAAATCAAGAGAGCTGTAAAATGTTCTGTGATTAATTTGATTATGTTAAACTTTAAATATAAACCTGGCTATCATTCAGGGGAACAATAAATTATATGGAATGGTTGAATTTGAAACAAGTGCGAGCCATGAGATACACTGCTGCCAAAATATTTGGAAGCAACTTCAAGTTTCTGTTTACAATACGTTTTATATTTTCAGCATGGTCAAATTTCCTTTAATTAAAAAACATAATTTTCCTCAGTTTACTTTGAGGTTGACACCAGTCCTGCTTAAAAACAAAATTAAAAGATTGATGTATGTAGTCTAAAAAGTATTTCCAGTCATTCATCTAGTTGTTCCTCCATCCAGCATTTTCCCTAAACTCTGGGTTTTAAAGACTTCACATTTAAAACCTCACCCCTGTGGAAATATCTGTTATATACACATTAAACGTGCATTAATGCTTTACCAAGACAACAGCAGTTGGGAGTCCTGCAGTAACCATCTTCTATCACTAGGTGTCAGTGTGTTCTCAAATGTATGAGTTAGGAACACACTGCAGATTTCTCGCTTCTATTTTAATTTTAGAAAAAGTAAATGTAGGCCACAAATGATTTATTTTATTATATATTAGTCTCATACGTTGTATCACACATGCTGGTATTATTTTGTTAATGTAACAAAAATATACAAAAAGCAATACTAGAAATCCTCTGAAGCAAAGTAATTTCACTTGTGGTTCAATTCAGTATAATCATTTAGAAACTTTGTTTATCAAATCATTGCACGTTACACGCATATCAATTATTAAAACCGCAGCAGTTACTGGATTGACAGATAATTTTGGAGCATGGATTATGGCTAAGCAGATCTGAAAAACTTGACAAATTGAGCTAGAGACCGAGTGCAAAATGCAATAAAAGGAGCTATTTGGAACAGGAGTACTCCAAAAAGTACCAAAACATAAAGGAGGCTTTCACCCTAAGCAACAAACACTGAAAGGTGATCAAATTTATGAATTTGTGCATTTAAACCTAAATCAAGAGAAGCAAACATTTCATAAGACAAGCTTATTCCACAGAACCTCGAGCTTGTCATTCTGCTGATAAAACCACAAATGTCCCATTAAAGAGATTTCACCTCTCAACTCCTTTGCAGTAAAAGTAGAGCAAATAAACATGTAAAAAAAAAACACAAATAAAAAAAAAAACGGGTAAAATCGTAACAAGTTGAACACAAAAAAAATTTGCCAGCAGTTATGTGCTGTTTTTCCCTATCATCCATAATAAGACTCCCTGGCAGAAAAGATAGAGGATATCAGTGAAACATTCCTGGTTAAGGAAAAATACTAATAATAGGCCTGTAGGTTGCTGGTTAACAATATGAACATCTATAATGTGATGTAATATAATACTTGTATTACTTATAGACGACTAATAAATCCACAGTTTCAATCCAATTTCTTTAACTATTATACTGATTTCTTTTAGGAAAGCTGTATAAAAATAAAAATAAAGTATATTTGTACAAAAAAAGTTCATTTGTTAGCTCCTGCACTAGTCCTTTTAAGAATGTAACCTAGAAATATAAAAAAGCAATATTACTTTTCCTACTAGGTTTCAGGCCTTTTCCTTTTACCACTGTTTCATCTGGACCTTCCAGAAAGGAAAAAACCCTCTGGGAAGTCCTTGCCTTCCTTCCATTCATATGGACAAGTGTGCACGCCCTAAAAATATCCTCCAAAGGTGATTTCCTGCTCTTCCCAGAGCTTCCTCGAGGCTCACAACAGGCAGATAAGGCTTTTCCCCTCCACGATCTCCTCCTGAATCTTATCGCTGGAAGTGGCGATCTCGGCCTGCGCGGACAGGACAGAGCAAAGGAAAGTTGCCAGCGTTCCTCCTATGGCTGCGAAGAACGCCCAGCCGAGGGAGCACTGAGCGGACTTGAAGGGAGCGGCCTCTGGGCCACAGAATAAGGTCACCCTCTCTGAACCCCAGCCAACAGGGTATACCATCAGGCCCACCATTAGCAGCAGACCTGGGGGGAGGGGGGGGGCAAGGATCAGAAAGTGAGATTATTGGTTTCATTACAGGAATATCTTTATTAAAATAGGCAGATTAGAACATGTTGCCTCAACTCTAGTTAAAATTCCATCTATTCCATGGCTGACAGATATCTGATTTGTGATAACAGCAAAGATTAAATTTGTCCTCACGTTTCATACCTCCTGTGTGTTGTTATAAAAAAATGACTACATATTGAGCATATATTTATATGCACAGCTAAACACACACATCTAGAAATTCAAGAGGTGTGAAAAGATTCAAATGTTAGACTTCCTTTCTGAGACATTTAGTGCAACTATGTGAAATCAGATGTTGCAACTTGCAGAGTCAAGCCTGCATAGTGTTGGCTTGAAAGACTCAAACACCATATTTGTCATGTTTAGCATTTCTGCTTCTTCTGTTCCTGTTTATGATCTCGACAGTTTATGTATGAACCCAGAACATACAAATCACTGAAAAAAAGAGGTGTTTGGCCTGTTTCTGATTATGATCGCTGAAGTGTTATTCTTGCTTTAATGAAACAATTAAACATTTCTGATTTAGGTCACACAAAAGTGTTTTAAATGAAATACCCAAACTGAATAATATTACAAGTATTGCTCGTCATATTAAACCATGGCAGCGATTCTGTCTGTGTAGTGGCCAAGAGATTTTAAGAAATCAAAGTTAAAACACAAAAAAAGGCTAATTTTAATATAGGCCTACTATAACTCTAATAAATACAAACGTTAGTTAGGTAATGCTGTTTGTGTTGTTTTGGCTCACTTCTGGCTTACTAGATTAACAGAAAGTTGGAAGCTAAACAGTTGGGGAACCACTCTTCTATGATGCTGTTTTTTAGATTGTATGAAGGGTTAAAATCGAGGATTTCCTTGTTTTGAATAATGAAGACAGAAATGAATACACTGGACAAAGAGAACGCAGGTCCATCTGAAATAAATCGCATCAATTTGTTACAAGTAACTGAATTAAGTTTATCCAAGTTACTTTATTATGTAGGTTAAGTTGTCAAGTTAAACAAATGTAAATAAATGAAGTTTGATTAACTTAAATAAATTACTTTTAACAAATGGAAGCAATTTATTTAAGTTTGACCTGGGTTCTCTTTTATCAGTGTACAAACAGAAAACAGAACACTATTGCTCAAATATGCAAAAAGCAAAACATAATCTTGCTGTACTTCAGCCGATGCCAGTCACACTTACATGTACAATCATGTTGTGACCCACAAATAATAATTTACATACTCTCTCATCTTATATATCAAATAGGGAATAGCCACCAAGTTCTCATTACAACACAATAAAAAAAAGACTGATATCGCTTTACTGTGATTTTGTTGTATGTTTGGGTGGAGGGCATCTAATGTGTCATGAAAAAAAAGCAAAAAATAAACAGTTTGGCCCCTTTTGAGTATTTCCAGAATCCAAATGACTTCTTATATTATATTTTTGCCATGATTGTTATGGAAGACTTAAATCAAAAGTCATAAATAAATAAATATAGTTCAACAATAAAGTAATTTAATCCTCTTTTAATGAGTATACTGTGTTTATTCTTCAATCTGTCAGGATCTGGGGTTGTTTGGGTTTTCCTCTATGTATACATTTTAGTGTCATTCCTGTTTATCTGTGCTTAGCTGTAGGTATTCTTTTCCTTAAATCAGTTTCTTACTTCTAATTAGGTTATTCAGTTGTAGTGTATTCCTTTTCACAGTTTAATGTTAGAATTATGTTTCTCTGTTAGTGTTTATTCCCTACTGCTCCTCTGTGCCATCTATCTCTCCCTCTCTCTCCCTCAGCCTGTCTGACAGGTCATCTCTTACTGCGGCATCCAGTCTCGGTCCAACCCCCTGTTCCTCGTTCCAGTAATCAACACCCCATTCTTATTTATTTAGCAATTATTCTAAGTTTCTCCTTTTTTCATTAAAATCTACTTTGGTTATATCCTCCATCCAAGCTTGCCCACATTTGGGTCCAACCACAACCTTTCAATGCACAACTACTAATAGGTCTGTCTGGGAGTTGATCATAGAACATGACATAATCTCAGTGTTTTCTTAAGATAACACCTGAGGCACCTGTTATCACATCTCTCATTCTTTTTCTGATTCCTGTCTCAGAATCACAGCACAGGTAATTTTAAGTTCAACACACCAAATTAATCATCATAATTAATTATATTTGTCATTACTCCTACAACTTAACTTTTCTGTTTAAGGAGATGCCAGAGAATATCGAGTGGAAATGACCAGAGGTTGTATGGGTGCATAATGCATAGAGTAACACAGCCCTCTCCTGTCCCCATCTCTTGCTGAGCACTTCTTGAAAGCTGGCAGAAAGAACGTTACTAGACTTTTCCCTCGCCTATAAAGACATGTGGCTGAAAATATTTCCAGTAGCAACTAAAACAGACCGCCTCGGGGTGGCAAGTGTAGGAGCACCTCCTATGAATTTCACTAAATTAATGCTGTTTCAAAATTATGCTTGATAACCTATAAGATGCTTCTCCATTAAAGAGCTGACCGCAGGTTCTGCCTGAGCAGACAGCCTGACTAAAAAATCTAATATCAGCTTGTTGCAATCTCTGTTTTACTTAATAAAGAGCAATAATGTAGTGCTTGGAAACTACTCTAAATTTGATAGCTCTTGTTTTGTGTTTTATCTGCATTTTACGTATTAACATTTATATATCAATGAATATGTTTGTATATTACTATTTTCCTATATTTATCAATATTCTAGCAACATTAAGTATACTTCCTTTGTATTTAAAACAAAAACATTAACATCATGTTATTTATTTTTATTTTTTATTGTACTAACTTAGTATAACGAGTATTTCTTATCATTGTTTTCTAACTACCTTTTACAACATGTTAAATGTCTCTTAGGGAACAGTTTGTCTAGAATATTTGGACAAAAGGCTAAATTTGCCCCAGTTAAAAAGACCAACGCACATTTACCTCCAATAGCCTGCATCAATCCACAGATATTGAATAGGCTCTTCTTTTTTATGCTCTGAAAACACAGAGTGAAGATGGAGATGCAGGCCACACACCCGAGCACAAGTGTCCCAGCGGCCAGAAACAACATAGCGGCCTGCCATGATGGACTGGCCACTTCCCCGAATGTCCCTGCGTAAGGCCCACAGCTGACCCCTACTCCCTTAGAGCTGATAAGAATGCAGCGGCTGTAGAGGCCGAGGGATTGCCGGTATTCCTTGACATCCACTCCTGCCTCGCTCACATTTCTCATAAGCCAATCGGGGCTCATGAAGGCAACGAGTTCCACGAAGGCCACAACGATGCTGAGCAGGGTCCACAGCATGGAGCGGCATGTCACAATCACATGACACATGGTTTCAGTCCTGAGTTCAGAGTTCAACTAAAAGGTCTTTAAACTTCTCAAGAATTCCTGTCCCTCTAAGCAGAAAGGTCAGAGAGGCTTCTCGTTTCAGTCCAGATGCCTCTTATCCTCTTGCAGCAGATGTTGGTCCCTCCTGTTCAGTGTTTCCCTCTTTGAAGCAGGGCAACACGCTGGTCATCTCAAAAAAGCTACAAATCTCTGACACAACTTCCATCAGTCGTAGCACAACCTGAAAAAAAGAGGCAGAGATTAAATGAAAGGTCACTAAATATTTTCCCATCCTATGAATCATCAAGTGTGTATTAATTAGTCCCCAGGATGTCCAGTCCATCTCCTTGCTATCAACTAGACTCATCTTCAAACTACATATCAGCCAGCAGTGAGCATAGCATGAGCATCACTCCCAGATGGTTCCCTGTCACACTGACTCACACACTCATAACTTCAGGAGAAGACACAGTTTATAAAGGCATAATTTAACCTCAGATCTCTGTGTGCTGGGTTTGAACTGGGGAGCAACAAGAGCCTTGTGTGAGCAGCTGTCAGCACAGATCAGCACAGAGCTCTGTTACAGCATGCCACATCTAACAATGGAAAAACATGCCCGATCTTCTCTGCAGCAGCAGATACAAGTCTGAATAAAGGCTGTAGTCTACATGATTAGCTTTATTTACCAGAGCCTTCCTGTGTGAAAAGAGTTTGTATTTATTTACACATGGATCACTGCATCCCATAGAATGCACTTGGTATGCTGCTGCGGTCGTTGTCTCAGAGGAGTTAAAGAGTTAGATTCATCATAATGACATGAACATAAAAATATTTAGTGTCTGGTTTACAAAATGCCTGGTCGTTACTTTGCACGATTTCACTGATCAGTAAACCAATTCCCAAGCTGCAATCGGTCTGAATTTCTAGACTGTGATCTAGGCAGAATTTTTACTGCATTAAACTAATTCCATTTCCAGTAGTACTCCTCTAACTTACAGTTAATACATATTCAATCAAAATATAAGAGATAGCTAAATGTTTTTGTGGCAAAAGCATTTTGGCATTAAATGTAAACTTTTATAAAGTCGCAAATGTTCACCCTCTCTAATTTTTATTTGTAGCATGTTTTACCAAATGTGTTCAGAAAGAGTTGTCAGATGGCTAGAGAAAGAAGAGTCTGGGAGGGCATTTAAAGAAGTACCAAAATAATTTAAAGTCAGACACTACATTGTATAGAATATAATCAACAAGTGAAGTTTAAAAAAACTGCAAAAATGCACATGTGTAGCCATCAGAGCAGGTTCAACCTGCAAGATTCTACAAGATGTCTGCTATAAATGTAAAATGCAATCAAAAGACCTACGGCATGTTCCTGGGCTGTTGATATGAACCTGCATGCCTCTACAATCACAAAGAGACTGCAAACATTTTCATTTCACGGGAGGTATGCAAGAAGGGAACCTTTACCCTCTGAGAATAACACAAAGGGCAGAGAATGTAGACACAGACCAGGACTTCAAGAATAATTATCCTCCGACAGATAAATCTAAAGCCAACTTTGCACGCAGACATATTGACGGGGACGTTTTTCATTTATAGTACTCCGTTTCTGTCTCTCTGTTGTCCATTGTTTTTTGTTTTTTGTGTGTGTTGCAAGGCAGTTGCTAACCAGGACAGCAGGGAGTGCTAACTTTTCATAGCAGGTATGCCTACCGTTGTATCTTAGTTTCTGGTTAATACGAGGTTTTTTCTTCAGCTTGTGAACGTATTCCCCCCTCAATGAGCAATGGAATGAAAGAAAGTCAGTTTTGATTAATATGTTGAGATTTTTATTAGAAGTTCATCTCATGGATTATTCTAAAAATGCATGTAAACAAACACATTAGCCTTTTTATTGTTGTTTCTCTACACCTCCTTGTGCTAAAAATCACCAAAAGACCAGATTAGAGGTTGTTGAGCTGACCAATCACAAGCATACACTCTCTGGAGACGGATAGTTAAGCCTAGCTTATATCTCTCCATTTTGAGGGAGAAAGATTGACACAGCGGCATTATCCGTCGGATCTGCCACCTACGCAAGGACGGACAGAGTCAAGCCCAATTTTTTAACTATCCGTCCTGGTCGGCAATTGCTTTGCAAGACAAAAAAACAATAGAGAAAGGAGATACAGAAACGGGGTACTATAAACAAAAAAACGTCTCCGTCAATACGTCTGCATCTGGGTGAAAAGTTGCTGTTGGCGAAGTATAAAATAGGCTTTGAAAAACTGTCCTTGCATAAGTGACAGAGAGCCCTTGCGTTGACTGGGCTCATAGAGCTGTGAGGTGACCCATTTAAAAGAGTCCAAAAACAAATAGAGGGGAATCTTATTCCTTAAAGTGGATTAATCTCTATAATGTTATTTCAGCTCCTTACTTAATGTTTCATTTTATCTTCCGTAAAAGTCTCAGCACAAAAACATTCATCAAGAGCAATAAATCACTCCGACTGCCTTGCCTGAAGGACATAAATAAGGTGTTAGGTTTCAGATAATGGCCACACTAGCAATATTCTAGTTTAAGATGGTAAATCTCTCAACCACAACCGTGAGGAATGAGCAGCAGCCCTTCATATTGTCTGATAAGGTCTGAGTCACTTGTAGGGAATCCACCTTTTGAAATTTTTACGGGCCACAGGATAATAGCATTTTCTCTTGTATGTAGAAAAAGAGGCTTGATGATTCATCTAAACACAGGATCGACTAAGAAGCAAACAAATCACGTCACAACTGCAAATTCAGCGGGTATATGAGATCCAGGCATGGGATCTCAGATGTGGTTGTGACTCAGTCATTAGGATTCATCTTTGTCCGCAATTCATGTCTACCGAAGTTATCTCATGTGATTTCTAAGATGTATTTATGATCTAAGTTTGACTCTCATCTCTTTGTCTTAAGCTGAACATCAGAAACTGCATGGCGCTTCAAATTTTATTTACTCCCATTTTACTTTTTTTACCCTACTCCTAATTAGAGATTACATGAAACCTCAGCCAAAATACACTGTCTAGTGTCTACATACATGTATAATTACTCAGCTGGCTTGGCGATAAGCAGCGGGAGTAAATTTCAGTTAAGACTAAGCCGTGTTCAGTTCTAGCCACAGTATTTACAAGAAGCAGCTATGTCATCTTTTTATGGGGTGTTATAAAGGAAACAGCAGATATAAACAGGAAACAAACAGGAAGTAATAGTGTCTCTTCTTTTGAGGGTGATTTGGCAGTTACTGTATTCTAATCTAAATTGTCGTCCTTTGAATGAAAGCTCTAACACCTATACAAGGATCCAACAAGGCAGGTTAGCAGTTGTGGTACTTGAAAAGAACTGTGTCTACAACAAAAAAACCTAGAGTGAGCTGTGTTTATGTGGTCCACGGCAGTTTGAGTGCTCCTTGCTATTATAGTCCTTGAGTTTAATTTAGGCCTCTCCACACACACACACACACACACACACACACGCACACTCGTACACACACACACACAGAGTGGTTGCTTTAATTCTTATCTGTTTCCCCTACACAAAAATGGTTACAAACAAAAGCAAATACCCAGTGGAGTTCAGTAATGAACAACTGGGGGACCTGCAGATGAAGTCTTTCCATTTACCTGAATTTCTCAGGTGCAGTTTGAGTCTTCAGCTTGCCGCTGATTATAGTTTAGTCAGCCATAGCTCGGTGCTCTCTGTTAAGACTACAGTGCCCGCAAATTAGCAGCTATTCCACTATAATCCACGCAGTTGGAGCCTTTCAATGCATTTTTTTGAAGGCAATTAGTAGGCTCCTTTTGTGTAGACCTCAACTATTACAGGAAATTGTCTCATTCTAACCCCACTGTGGCGCTCTCCACTTTCTGAAGGAGGAATTTAAAGCTTGATTAGGGTTTAAAAGCGGTATTATAAAGATATATGTGCAAAAGCATCACCTTTGCTTCAAGGATTGAGAGCAAAATGAGGCAGATTCAAAGGTTGGATATGGAACATGAGCATAATGGCAACATCTAGTTTATCTACGTTTTAGTTACAACAAAAACATCATTCCAGCCTTTGGGTTGCCTGGTTCACTGCTGATACACCAAGTAACCAACCTGAAAAGTGTCCAGTGAGTAGTGTATTTTTTGAGGATTTTAACTGACGATTAACATTAGCAAAGTTAGCGAGTGAGTTAGCTTACCCGTCCTGGAGGAACTTTGTCGTTTCCGCATGTGTTTGATGCCGTTGATATGTTTAATTGGGGTCCACCTAGCATAGAATTCACCTAAAACTACTCTAGTTTCTCTTCTTCTGCAGTCACTCCTCTCCTAAAATGGATAACAATATCTATGGGGCTCTAACAGTAAGCAGCGGCTAGACTTACTGACTCCAAAATTCTTCCTAGTACCAGCTGAGCTGTGCCGACCAGATAGTTTGCCAGATAGACTGCTCCACGTTTAATGCTTCTTCCTTCACCCTGTAAGCTATGGCCCTTTGCCTCCATCTTCTTCTTGAGTTGTTGTATTAAGTGTTTTTACACAAAACCTAGAGTCACTTTTGCCGCCAGTTGAAAATCAGTGTTTTCTCAGCATCGAAATGTGTCTTAAAATTCACGGAGATCATATTTTTGCTCCATGGCTCATTTCAAACGGGCTCAGAAAATAACTTTTATTGCTCCATTGACTCTCGTTCATTTTTTTGGCAGTAGGGGACCCATGAGCCATAAATTGCGCTTTCTGATCACTATTTGATTCTCGTGGTTTTAGTTTTATCTTATTTTTTATTTATTTCCTTTTTAACCTATTGTGTTTTATCTGTTTTTAATTTATATTGCATTAATTTGTTCCTTACATCTTATTTTCTTATTGATTGATTGTGTCTATCTGTTAAACCTATATGTTTCTGTTTTTCTCTAATCATGCTTCCGTAATCATGTATTTGGTATCATAATCCCTGAATCATGTAAAGCACTTTGAATTGCCTTTTGTTGAAAGTGTGCTATATAAATAAAATTGCATTGCCCTTGCCTTGCCTTTATTAGACTGAGATCTGGTGAATGTGGAGGCCTTTGAGATACAGTGAACTCATCATCCTGTTTAAGAGCATGAGGTGATTAGAGTTTCATTATCCTGCTTGGAGATGGTTACACTGTAGTTATAAGGGTATGGACATGAGCAACAATATTTAGGTACGCTGTGGCATGTAAGTGATGCTCATTTGGTACTAAGGAGCCCAAAGTGTACCAAGTGTCCTGTAAATAGCACCACCACCTTGATCAATTGATACACGGTGTTCTTTCTCCTTTATGTTGTTTAAAAATTATGTTACATGTATATTTGGAAGAAGGGTGTAAAACTTACAGCATTCTATGGCCTGAGGACAGATTAGGCTATTTCTCATTGTTTCTAACTTGACCATCTGGGATGAAGGAGTTGTGCTGTGTTTGGTCAGTAAGACCAAGTCTGCTGCTTGTCCATCACTTCAAACACTGGGGTTGTTAGGGTGGGTGAGTCTTCATGAGCACAAACAAAGAGTCTGCATAATGCCGGATGAGATTAAGTAGCATTTTTATTACGTAATTGCTCCAATGCATCCTTTTTTTCAGCACAGTAAAGTCTGTTGCAGTGTTGCACATTGTTACATCTGGTTTCTTTTAAACCAGGTTCACACTTTACAATTATCTTAGAAATCTTTTTTGTTGTTATAGAAATATAAAAAAAATCTTCAGTTTCACAGTGTGACAAGATTTTCAATATTGTATCAAATTAAGCATGAGGCATTGAAACATTTCCAAGTTCCCTGAGGGTTTTGAAATAAAAGTATTTACCAGACTTCAGTTGCTTTAAAGTTGCATGCGATTAAATTTGTTTTAACATGTCTGGCAGGCTGAGCATCAGATGGTTTTAGAAGCATACATACTGGAATGGTGTTTACTGAACACCACTTGTCTTTGTCACAGAAATGCAAATACTGTGACACGGTTATAAAAGCCGTATAACTTTTTGCAGTTTAGCTTGTTTGGGGTTGCATGCTACAGCGTTGTATGAGTAAATGGGCAGCAGTTTGTTTCAGTATGCATAAAAGGTCACTGCATCCTAAGACGGATGAAAACTTTCCGCTTATTTGCTGGTTGTTGAAAAAACTTCCGGAAAAAGTCCTTGAGCAGCACTTCAAAGATGAAGGCTAGTTTTTCTTTGTTTATACTGGGGCGCCGAAGAAGAAGGATTTTAAAATTTTAGGCTGATCAGACACTTCAAATAATGATTTCGTACAAGCCCGGTTATGTTTGCTCTCTGTTACTTTCAACAGACACTGACCTGTTTTATCTTTTTACTAGACTCTCAGTGTGGATATGCATTTTGTGTTTTAGATATGAATCAACTCAAACAGGGACAGGTCCTGGCATCCTGCACACATTAAATGGATAGATATGGTTCAAGATTAAAGCTAGTCATCTGTGAAGTGTATTTAAATCTGATATGGAGCTGCTTCATTCCACATTGTTCTGCTTCCCTGACAGACACCAAGTCTACCACGCAGAATAATATACAAGCAGAACAGTATAAGGAGAACTTACACACAGCTTTTTTCATCTGTCTTTCGGCAAAAAAAATACAAAAATTCACCCTCAAACCTAGTGCCAACCATGTAGCCATGTGGTATTGCGGTAAAAATTATTTCAATTAAATCAAAACATCAGTTTCTGCAGAAGCCTGAGACAAAAAGGTAAATCGTAAGGCATGTTTTGGTCAGGCAGTCGCATCTTATCTTGAGGAAGCAGCTGAAGAGTAAATCATGGTTAACTGGTCTGAGATATAGGGAAAAGTGCTGACAGCATGGTGAGGTGCTGAGGTAATGAATACTGTCCACTCATGGAGATATAAATGAAGGATAACTTAAAGAACAACTCACTTCCCCTACCAGAGTCTTACTCCACCCACATTTCCTGTTTGAAAAATCTGGCAAAAGACGGCGTTGCCTGACGGACCGAAGGAAGTGTAGGGGGGGAGAGGGCAAGGCGTAAACGCTTGTTCCAACTCCAACTTGCTAAGGAGGTGTGGCCAAGACTCGAATTCTATTATAAATCAGTGCAGCTGACATCACACATACCAGCTATTGTCATATATGAAATACTTAGCCGATAGCGATGACAGATTAAAATTCAAATGCAGTGCAGACTTTTACCCTGAAGAGGGTGCGACACAAGCGGCTATAGTCAGACATTTTATACTTTAAATAAGATTCACCAAAATGCAAAAATAATGACTACACATGTAGATAGCACTGTTAGACATTTATTTATACAATTTCTCAGCAAAAAAATAAAGTCTATTTGGAAGTAACTCTCTCTTTAAATCCATTGGTTGAGGGATCTGAAGCACCACAGAGCCAAGATGAGTTAGAGATAAACAATTCTATTCATGGGCAATAAATGTTTTCTAGTTTACAGCGTTTGGTAGGACACAGGTCTTTACAGCATTTGGATTTGTTCATGCTTTTCTATGTTACAAGAACAAACTTCTGTCTATTTTATTATGATTCTATGTGACAGACGTAAGAAAGTAATGCATGCTTTTATTTGATTTTATTTATTTATTTTTACAAAGTGCATCTGCAAGTATTTTGGGTTGTGGCTCCACCTGCTTTGCATTTCCAGAGACTGAAAGATTTGCACGTTCTCTTTTCAAATTGCTGAAACTAATTCAGACTCGATGGAGGGTGTCTCTGAACATACATTTTCAGTTCTCCCCCAAATGATAAAATTAAGTCTTGACTTTCACTTTCTTTTAGTATTAACATGTATTATGTCATTCATCTTCTCTGACCAGCTTCACTCCTATAGTATGATGCTGCCACTACCATGTTTCTCTGTGGGAATGATGTGTTAAGTGTATGTAAAGTGTTAGTTTTCTGGCAGACAAAGTGTTTTGCCAAAGTATAGGCCAAAAAGTTCAATTTGACCAAAGCACCTTCTGCTGAATGTTTGCTCCATCTCCTACACGGCATATGACATAACTGCGAATTAGACCCTTAATAACTTTCTGGCATCAATCACTGGTACTCTTTCATGAAAGTCAGCTTTATAAAATGCTCAAGCAAAAGTCTTCCTGTTGGCTGATTCTCTCAACTGAGCTATGGATCTCTCCAGCTTCTCAAGTGTTAAAATGACCCCTTGTTTCTCCAATTAATGCTCTACTTGACAAGCCAATATCTTGGTGGATCTGAAGTTGTATCACATTTGTATTATATTTCCAAGTGATCTATTGAAATAAATAGAACTAAACACAGGTTAAGTCTAATGATTAGGTGACTCCTTTAAGCTATCGGTTGCCCTGGATTTCATTTATGGATATCAAAGTAAAATGGGACAAATACAAATGCAAACCACAGTTTTCAAAGTGTGATGTTGAGTGTCATTTTTCCAAAACCTAAAAGAAGAAAGAAAATTGTGTTTCCTTAATTCAGCCGGGGAACAAATTAAATGTATATTGTAGCTATTTTCAAGATTTGAAAACCCCTAATCCTATGTATTTGTATCAATGGGTGTTTTAGGATTTGCAGATCTACATATATCTTACTAAGTAGGTGGCAGGGCAAAATGGTTCTGTAAATTGAAACTCCTGATTTGTCCTAGAAAATCTCTATAAAACATGTTGTAACATAACAAAATACAGAAAGTATCACAGGTTATGACTACTTATTTAAGGAGTTGTAGCTTAGCCATTCAGAGCTAATGGTCATCTGCTTACATGAACAGTCAAAGAAGACTTTGTTTCCCTCGTCAAGCTGCCAATCCTGAACCAGAAACCTCAAACCAAAGCAATCTGTTCCCTTAGATGCTACGCTGGATCTGCATGGCTGTAGTCTGGTCAAGCAGCTGGACCAGCCAAAAAAAAAGCCCCTAAAACTAAAACCAACATAAAAAAGCTGTTCCTCCTCCTGCAGCTTAAATGACATGTCATGTTCTGTCAGCAAATCACAAGCAACTAATGAGGGTCTAACTTCCTTCATCTTTTATAAAACGACAAAGCAAAACCATATGACTTAACACTGGCATGACACGAGACAGTATCAGGCAGGACCAAACATATTCCTTATAAAGGGATGCAAACAGCTGAGGTAAACTTATAAATGTCTGTGAATATATATATATATATATATATATATATATATATATATATATATAAAGCCCAATCAGCAACCACACTGGGAACGCCTAAACCTCCAGTTAACTTCTGAAAACAGGCTTCTTTCCCATTACCTCATCAAGACTATGTTCTGACAAAGCAAGACTATAACATCAGTAAGAGCAGAGAGACTCATGCCCTGTGGAGTTGACTTGTAACCATTCATCACTTCTCATCTTTATGACAACACATCAGCACCCAGCCCTGTTTGGCTCCCCCAGACATGTCATTCAAACTAAACAAAGTCCTTTCAAAATGAAGAGAGAAATCACACCCAGGACTAATAATTCACACTCTTAATCATGAACCTTTAGAGAGCACTTATTCTTGCGTTTACATTGTCAACCTTAAATCTATGCACAACACTTAAGAAACAGTGCAACAGACTTGAGTCTGAGTGAAGCTAGAGAATAAACAAAACGATGAGTTATTTCTCAGTGGTTGTCCCATATGCTATGAAATAAAAGCTGTGCCCATAAACTTGAAATGAAAGAATTGCAACAGCAGATTTTTCCCATGAATAGGCTTTTACCACATGTAGGTTCTCATAACGTCAGCCTCCAAGTGAGGAATCTATCAAACTTTTTCAGTACTGCAGCCTTTTGTCCGATTTATTGTGCAGAGCCTGATTAAAAGCAGAAACAGTTCAGGCTGTGAATAGCCAATAAACTTTTTTTCCCAGACTGCTAATAAAGAGTAAAGTAATCCTAGCAGCAGCTCTGACTTTCTTACAGTCAAATAACTGTTTGTTTATTGTTCTGATGGCACAAAGAACACCAAAGTGTGTAAGCAAAAAGAAAACAACAGAGCAATTTTTAATAAGATACAAATTCGCAAACATAAACTGTTAAAGATGGTGAGCCATAAAAAATCATCCAATACAAGAATACATCCAAACATAAGACTTCCCCAAATAAAAGTATCAGCCAGCGTCATTTATGTGTTTATTTCTGTGCATGTGCCAGAAACGTTCTGTTACGCATCTGCTGGGATCCTGAACTTGTTTAGCTCTCCGATACATCCAACTGTTCACCTAGGATGCACACTTCAATATGGCAATCAAACCCTTTAACACCCACCCTGATTTTGTATTGCCCATGTTGTTTCTGAGGTACAATGCACCTTTTGCAAGTTTGTTTTTTTTCTCAAAAGAAGCACATCTTTCTGTTTAATTTTATGAAATAAACTCTCTCATCCAAAATCATACTCATCAGCAGGCTGGATCATCTTGCTTCAAACGCTTAGTTTTTCTGCCATAAAACTTCAACTAAAGCTTCAACAATGCGTTGTCTAAACAAGTCAACTTTGCATAAAGATTATATAAGCTGTTCATCAGGAAAAGAAGAGAATAAATATTGAAAAGATGTCTTGATGCATTTTTGCAAACCCAACTCCCATTCCCTCTTGTAGGCCTACTGTCTTTGATTTTTTTCAACCACAGCAAGTTATGAATGTTCAGTTCTTCTCTCCGGATTCACACAAAGTTTGGAATGGATGCATGTGGATCATTTGTTTAGCAATACGTTGCAAAGCTTTGACAAAATTTTTGAATACTTTGAAAAACTTTGGGTTTTAATTAATGGAAGTTCATGGGGAACCCAAAGTTCAGCCTCTAGATAAGTTTTATATATATATATATATATATATATATATATATATATATATATATATATATATATATATATATATGTTTTTTAAACAACTTATGATGTACCAATGTCTGTTTGAAGCTACAGCTAAACCCAGCTCCACAACAAGTAGTTGACAGAAATTATTTATTTTATTACTTACAAGTCTCTGAAGTGTGTTATGCAGATCCATAACAAAATTACATAATTTTCAGGCAAAAATAAGAATTGATCCATGGACGCACATTAACATTTTCTTATTTTTATGTGCACAGCACATTAGCAACACGGCAGTTCATAGTGCTTTATGTGCATTAGTCAGCCAACAGTGTCAGTTCTGCTACCGTCAAAACTAAGTTTTGGAAAACTCGACATGTCAGGGCAGTCACTAAAGTAATTTACAGCATAGCAGCAACTGAAACAAGTCCTGGAATCTACAGAGCACTGTTGATGTATATGTGTTAATGTACATTTAAGTTTAGTTTTATTATCTTGCCTTTCAATCATTCTACAATCAAGACAAGATGTCAATATGTCATCATTTTGGTAAAATCATCCCAGTTTGTATAAACATTGTAGAGTTTTTTGTTTTTTTTAGCTTGTTAAGTAGCACAACTTCCCCTCTTAGGTAACACAAAGTGCCGAGAGCATGATTGGTGGCTGCAGCATTAATTGACCTCCTCCCTGGATTTCCAGGGCATGAGGTTGTGGTTGCAAAGAAAGGGGCTGCTGTGTAGACATTTGTCATGGACGGATTAGAAAGTTAAAACAGTTCAGTTGTTTTCCTGTGAGTCTAATGACACTATGATGAGATGTCTGACTGCTTCCACATGTTAAATCTAAACTGAGTGGCGGCAATCATCTAACACAATTACCTAAGTTTAGTTTTAAACATGTTTTATTACTCCAAGTAAAAAGCAACATTATCCTAATGAATGAAGAATGAAATGAAGCATCAAGACTTCACATGAACCCTGAATGCAACACGAACATGTCTGTAAATGAAATCACAACTTAGATAAAGCTAAGTCAGAAAAAAAGCTTCAACTACAGTTTTATTCAAAAGACTCAGAAAAGTTCTGTCAGAGCTGATATATTTCCATGCTGCGTTGTTTTCTACTCACATGAATGCAGGACTCAATGCAGGCAAAACGGATTCTAACGGTGTTGTTCTATTTCCTGGGGGCGGTTCAACTTTCCTAAACGTTAATTCAGTGCCTCTCCTTTCTTCAGGACTGTTCTCTTTCTTTTCATTTCTACAAAGACATCCCACTGCTTTCTGACGTCGTCTGCTTGCTCCCCTCCTTCCTCCTGTTACCTTCACCCATCCCCCTCCAAGTCTGTCAGAGAAAAAGATGAAGAAATGATTCAGTGCAGAAATTTACATAAGTAGTGCTAGAAATAAAATGGTAAAAATAAGAACTCAGAGTAAACTAAGGGTAAAATAACGACATTTGTGGTTGCAGTCATCTGTCTTTATGTCACAACTTGGAATGAAAATCTATTCACAGCAAGAGTTTTGTACTTTTGGGGAGGAACTTTACTAGACCTTAAGCTAATAAATAGTTATTTGCAAAAGGAAAAGCAAATTAGTATGAGAATTTAACTGAAGAGTTGTTTCACTTTTTTTAAACCTTCCAACAAATTCTGTAAATGTTCTAAAGCGTTCTAAGTATTGCCTAACATATTACTTTGACATTATATTTAATATACTTCATGGAAACTAATAAAAACTATCCTGTAAATATAGTTTGTTTCTGTGTTGTTGGATGATTAAAACACAACTGCAGCTAATCAACGGGAGCAAAGGCTGTTACTGACAGACACGGTATTATTTATTTAATGAATTCTTAATTTATAAGTTTAACCATAAGTTGCCGGCTGAAAAATCTTGATTCATTTAGTCCACGGAGCTAAAAAACAATTTACTAATGTTATATTGTTCTTGTTAAGCCAAAAGTAAGCTGATAATCAAAAAAAGCTACTACACAACTAATTGAGTGACAGATGTGGCATGGTTTGAGAATAAATTGCATCAGGTTTAATGCAAATAATGCAAAACTGAACATGATGTAATGGCAAACTTGACAACTTTTAATAAATTTTAAATGTAATTAAGAGCAGAAATGAAGACAAAACAGAAAACATTTGATACAGCAGTTTTCCTGTTGACTGGTATTTATCAGGTTACCCTCATATTTAATATTTAATGTTTCTTAAAATTAAAACTATTACCACTAGGAGGCTGGTCATATAGCAGTATTGGCTGTGGCAAACTATATTTGAATTGGTTTTCAAAATTAAAATTAGAAAAGTAACATTTTGTTCAAATAACTTCAGCTGGTTCCATGTAAAGAGTAACTCATCCCCTACCAGATTTTAAATCTGCACAAATATTCTGTTTAAAAAATGCCTCAAGATGAAGCATTGCCTGGCGGAACACGGAGGGGGAGGGCTGGGCATAGTCTGCACTGTGATCTGGGATGGCTTTCTACACTTTCTATGGGGAGCCTAACTCTCCGCCCCTTCCGGTCGGCCCTGGACGAAAAAAATTATGAATGGAAGTCAATGGCCGCTTTGTCTTACGTCCTGAATCACACATATGATGTATTTCAATTTAAATGACAACTAATGATGTATATTTCAACTGTGTTTGTCAAGTGATTTATTTGATTGTAAAAAATCGCAATTAAAATGCCTACAAATCAGAAGTCAGAAGTTGAATATATGATGTCATGCAGCTACCGCAAGCTAATACTAGCTATAGCACGTAAAAGTCTCACCAAGAGCTTGTAGAGCTTCTCCTCCATGCTGGCTCTCACTCCACCAACTGGTTTACCCCTGACATAGCTGCCTCTACGGTGGTTTTAAAGCTTCTTTCTTCGTCCTGAAGGCTACAACCCTCGCTCACCCTCTTCTGCAGTTGCAGTCCGCTAAATGTTTTTACACAAAACTTTAAGTAACTTTTGCCCCCAGTTGAAAATCAGCGTTTTCTCTGCATTAAAGTGAGTCTTTAAAATTCACAGACATTATATGTTCAAATTCAAATTCAATTCAAAAATACTTTATTGATCCCAGAGGGAAATTAAGTTCGACCCAGGGCACATTTCAAACTGGATCAGAAAAAAACTTTTATCGCTCCATTGACTCTTATTCATTTTTTATTGGCAGTAGGGGACCCATGGACCGGAAGTAGAAGGGCGTGACTTAGGCACCCCATATTTGGACACAGACACTGAGAGCCAGAAAGATGTAACGCAATAGCGATGTAAGCTCCAGCGCCTCAGAAGGGAACAATTATGAGGTTGAATATTTCTCTCCACATCCTTCAGACGGAATAGACTAAAGGGTGGAACGTTCTGTGCTGCCATGGGCCATGTCATGTTGCTTGTCAGTTGCAAACTCGCTGGCAAAAACCGCACTTCCTTTTATACTGCACACTCGGCAGGACGCTGTCATCAGAAATCCAAGCTGACATCAGGTACTGAGGCTGAGCCGGTAGCAAACCCTGATTCAAATTCAGTTGCAGTGAAGTGCAGTGTAAAATATTAACCAGAAGATGGCACTCCACCAATGGTTTTTGGTACAAAATGAATATTTTTAATAAAATGTACTAAAATACCAAAAATAATGACCAGTCAT
The DNA here is from genome assembly GCA_028564705.1 of Apricaphanius iberus. Lineage (NCBI taxonomy): Eukaryota > Metazoa > Chordata > Actinopteri > Cyprinodontiformes > Aphaniidae > Apricaphanius > Apricaphanius iberus. Next base: position 306,147 of record JAPXFQ010001894.1, read on the forward strand.
GTACGCATCACTATTAGACACTCGTTTATAAGGTAAAAATTAAGTTTTAGGGCCTAGCTCAGATCCTGTTAGCTTTCTATGCATTTCATATGTAATTATAATGCACTGTTTCTTCTTTATCTTTCTGTTCTACATGTTGGTTTGTGTTTATGACCATGCAACTCAAGCACCACCACATTGTTATTTTCTGCATTCCTGCCGCACACTCTTTGCGTTATTTAGCAAGCGCACAACCTACAAATAAAGCCCAATGACTGCTCTTCCCAGTCTGTTCAAACCAGCTCTTATTTCCTGTTGCAGTGGGAGTTGTTTTAAGCACAGCCTGAGACATTGGCCTCCAAGAATTTTTCAAATCTGAAACCAACTTGTCTCCTCACTCACATGACGCATTAGTTGTGTGTTGCATCTGATGAATGGTGTCATTCAGCTGGCCTTATATCCAGAACATCCTCTCTCCACACCACCACTGTCTCTTTGTGGCTTCCTGGTGAGAACACTGTGGCAGGCAGAGGAGTCTGTAAATAGTAAAGTGTGGTAATGGCAGCACCCTGGTCTCCAGAGACATGAAGATGCTCTCGGTTGCAGGGCACCTCCATGGGAAATGCAGACAGACCTTGGGAGATATTGACATGGAAGACTGAAAAGTATTCCTAGCTAAACTTCTAGATAAGCTTCTCTACGGTACTAAACTTAGGGCAATGAGGCAAATGTTGTGGGTTTTTCCTCTGAAAACATAATCTTATATTTATCTTAATACAAATGACTATAAAAACAATAATGTGGCATATTACTATGTTAACTGTTTTGATGTTTTTCAGAAGCTACCTTGCAGACTAGAACTTTGGGCCCTCAATTATCAAACATTCATAGAAACTGTTGTATATTCTATCCTACGAATGAAATTTAGAATGTTCGTACGGACAGTCAAAAGTATGATTTATGAAATGTGCAGTGGTCACTTGTACGCAGACTCCTCCGCAATCACGTGTCGATAAATCCCACTTGTTTGTACTCAGGTTGTCATGCCCATTAAGTCATTTTGCATACAGAAATGCCCTGAATTAACCATATTTGGTAGCACCACATCATCTGTGAAATGCATTGAGTCCTCACTTCAGTTAATAGAAATTAATCTCACCACCAATAGTTTTTGCCATCAGCTAATTCTCCCAGCACGCAGCCGTTATACTTTTGCTGTAGAGCAGACAGAAAAAAATTTTGTGAATAATTTCATGTGCTGATATTACCTTCTGTGGAAATTTTTAATATAAATTAAATAATTTAATAATGAACATTGCTGTTTGATTCCATCAGCTCAGGGGAAACTAATAAAAAAAGATAACTCTGCCTTGAAGAAAGGTGACAGTAAAGGCAGTAATTGCGGTCGGGACAGGGGAGATGTTCCTGTTGGAAATTAAGGGGAAAAAATGGTTCAATATTAAACTGAATTCAGTAAAACATCTCTCAGTAGTAGGGATGCACCGATACCGATACTGGTATCGGGTATCTGCCTAATGTACTGGTATCGGTATGGGTTAAACTTAACCGATACCATGAACCGATACTCAAAATGTGGAAAATCTGCAACAAATTCACCAAAGAAGATTAAGTTTTCACTTGAAATTTTATTTTTGTGGTAATTTTATATTTTACATCTGTTATTTTGTCTCAGTTATGTTAAGTTTGTAAAGTCTGGTGCCTTTAGTCTCTTCAAGAAACACACCAGAAGTTATACAGTTTATTAATTCAACAATATGTGGCAAGGTACACAACGAGGGCCCAGGCAGGATTAGATCCCACAACTCCCAGGTGAAGGTCATGTGCGCTAACCAGTCAGCCAACAGGATATCCCTGTGGCCAACCAGCCAGGGGACCTCCAGATTGTCACAAATAGTATCGGATTGGTATTGGGTATTGACAGATACACAAAATCCAGCCATCGGTATCAGGACTGAAAAAGTCGGATCGGTGCATCCCTACTCAGTACACAGTAGAGAGTGACAATTTTTCGGGATTCCCACGGGTCACGGGATTCCTGCAGGATTCCCGTGGGACGGGAGTCAATTTCACTGTTGGTAACATGATCGGGACGGGACAGGAAATAATCCACGGGATCGGACTGGAACCCAGAAATTATAATTTTCTTTTCTTTTTTTTTCTTTTTTACATCTATCTTTAGTTGAATTCCAACGGGTCTACTACTCTGCACGCACCAAAACTGAAACTGCTACGTTGTTGCTACACCACCTGGATAAACTGGTAAGCATATGATATACGACTGAAAATGCGTGTTTCTCATGCTGCGTTCGAGAACCCCTTCAAACCAGTGGGACATGGGACTTATCCCACCTCCAAATAGGAAAAGTGCACTGGAATGCCTGTTGAAGTGGAACCTCCTACCTGCGAACTCGGGGTATTTAGACGTACCCCGACTTCACCAAAATTAAGTCGGAGGATAATGGTGGCGCCCATGGAGTCTCACGTTGTGAGAGGTAAAACTTGAACGAATAGGCTATAAACTGTACTTCTCTGCTTGTAATGTTGTTTTAGACACTGTAATTTTAACACAACTTGTTTTGTCATATTATGGTGTGAATGTTGTTATTATCTGTTAGCATGCCTCTTCATAAACAAAGTGACTATCTGTTTAGGGTGGCGGTCGTCCATGTTTTCTGTTTACATTCCACTTCAATTGCCTCGAACGCTTAGAAGTGGGAGCTAGTACATTTCAGGTAGGAGAAGTCCCACGTCCCACTGATTTGGATGGGCTCTCGAATGCAGCATTAATAGTTTGGTAGTCAGACTGGTCGAGTCCATTCATGACGTGGTAAGGTGGCCAAACGAGAATGCAGGATATGGTTAAAGATGGCGGATAAAGCTAAATAGATTATCTTTGATACTGTGCTGGGCTATGGTTTAAAGGGGGGTGGGGGAGCGAGCGCTATAGGAGGTAAATTACTAATCTACGGGATTTGGGTCGGGACTGGAGTCTTTACCTCTGGATTTTTTCGGGACAAGATTTTTTTGGGGATGCTGTCACGTGATCGGGACGTGACGGGAGTATTTTTTTGGGATCGGGACGGGACGGGAGCGACAATTTATTCCCGTGTCACCCCCTAGTACACAGCTGGACCAGGTCTAATACAAAGGGTGCTCTGATCATCATGTTTGACTCTTTTGTGGCCATGCGTAATTGGAGAAACGGCTTGTGCTGCCATCAGTACGCAAGGAAAAAAGAACAATCTGCATCATGATAAGCAGGACCATTAAGTTGTCACGGTGCAATTTGCAAACCATTTAAATAAAGGTGTGACAAAATCCCATTAAGCTGAAGCACTTGGTTTAATAAATAAACTCATAAACGGGAGGGGGGGGTCTGCGGCCGCAGAGGGCAAATTGCGAGTGGCAGGATCGCCATGCATGATCAACCCAACATTAAATTAAGTATTTTTTGGCAAATTTCAAACAATTCCTGAAAGTCTATTGCTAATAAGTGCATAACTTTTAAGTTATTTTGTTAAAACACAGACAGATGCCTACATGAGCTCCTCGGTGGAAGCGATAAACTGCTAAGAGAAAAATTGTGCCGTAAACCTGCCTCAGTGTTGCAGTTCCTCCGTTCTTACAATAGATGCTGTACGTACAAACAATCAGAACTGTACTTCTATTTAGGAAAAAGTTATCTGATTACTGACTACCGATTACTCCTTCCAAAAGTAATCTAGTTGATTTACTGAATACTTCATTTTAAAAGTAAATATGTTAGACTACAAGTTACTTTATTAGTTACTTTCAGCAGTTGGTGACAACAGTCCCCACCACCTCAATATAGAAACATTAACCAGTTTTTGTATTTTAGGGAAGTATGAGGGAATTCAAGGTGCTTCACAGGATTACAGAAATGAGAAAATTGAACATATGCAGATAACACAGTGGAAGATAATAGCTGTTTACCAATTACCAAAACTTGAAAAAGGGCAAATATCAGTTTTTTTTATCTGCAGATCAATAATATAATTCTTTTAACTGGGGTCAAAACTTGGTGATATAAAGTTTATCTGACGCTTGTAGGAAAAAAAGGAAGTCCTGTTTTGTTGGAATCTTTCTAACCACTTCAGTTATTTCTTCAGTTTTTTTGTAGAAAATGAGATCAGAAATAAGGACACAGAAGAGTTTGATCTGAGTCTGACTCAAAGTCTTTCATGCAAAAAACATAAACTTACTTAATTTTGACATCTTGCACAACCTCTTCTCTAATGACTCAATCTGCAGACATGAAGCATGAATTTAAACACTTGAAGCTATCTCATAACATCATATAAGCCACTCAGTAACATCAGATACATCAGTAATGTCTTCCTGCTGTTTATTTTGGCAAAATCTACACAACTTTTGGAGTGTAGGGCCTTCATGAGTCTTATTTGGTCAACTCTTCCGTGGTTGCTAACAAACAGAAGAAAAACTAACTCATTCCCAGGGACAAAAAAAAAAATTAGTCATCAACACATATTTTCATAATCTTGAAGTTCATAGTGTTATTTGAGGTTGACATCTATGCCTTTGTAACAGAGATGATTTGCCATTTTTGGTCACTTTCACTTAAAACTGATTTTTTTTTGTGGTCATAATGAGACCTTTTGGGAAAAGAAAAAGGTTTATGAATACTTTTTAAAGGCCCAGTAGGTTAGCTGAATGCTGCCCTCAGATTGCCTCAGATCATTTTTTATTGCTCTTTAGACTTCTATCTATCTATCTATCTATCTATCTAAAAATAATGTTTTTTTTAAATACTTAGTTTGAACATACTTTAAAAAATATTGGTATTCGGGAGCAAAAAAACGTTATATGAAAAATCTGTGTTTCCTCATGAGACCTCAGTGCCTTCACCCTGGATGAGAAAGGAGTGATGTTTAGAAGTCTGGGAGGGGGATGGACACAGCTGCTGCTCCACACAGCAACAAAAAGCTCATTTGATCCAAAAAAATATTTAACTGCGGGACTAAATTTGTTGAATTGATTTTTGTACCTTAAGTGGGCTCCCTAAGGCAGTTAAGATCTAGGGATGTGTATCGTTTAGGTTTTATCCTATACTGGTGCCAAATTGGTATTTTTGAAACCGTGCCAGTACTTGAACAGTGCTCGAAGAGTAACTAAGCCACCTCCCCCCCACCCCCACCCCCCGCCAAACATTTTTTTTTGCTTATAAACTGTATAAATGGCTCTTTACCAATCTAATCTTTCAGTTTCAGGGCATGTTTTTTACATTTTCGTGTAAACTTGTTAAATTATACACTTTTTGCTCTAAAAAACTTCTTAGTGCTGCCGCTATTGGTCAAATTGTGGCTACTGCATTTGAATTTTCTGGTTGGCTGAGAGCGGTACATCTTTTCCATTGTCTACGTCACAAGCATGGTCTCACAGAGGCGCCCTCCATCTCTCTGACACACTCACCCTGCCCTGTGGAGAGTTGATGTTGCTTATCTTGGCAACTTGCCCACCGAAGCAGTATTGAAAGAAACAGAGAAAGCTGAAATCCGTATATAACACTATGGAGGACCACAACGGTGAGGTGGTTTAAACGGAAAAACGTGGAAGTAGTTTAGGCAAGCAGACTGGATTTACAGCAGCCTACAGCTGGAGAGCTTTGGGGGGTTATTTGAACTTTAGCCTATGTTCTCATTACCACTCAGAGGCTGTATCGATCCTGTCTCCCTCTGCAGTAGCTATCGCTTCAGGCAGCGCTGATTCAGCGCCCTGAGCCAATGGCTCAAACTGATATGGCATAGGGCCGCTGAGCTCCATAAATCCTCCCTTCACCTCTGGTGATGGTGGTCAGGGGGTTCAGTTACTCTTTAAAGAATAGAAAACATAAAAACTTTGTGCGAAAACACTCTTTTTTTCTTCTTTTTAGTATAGGACTGTCAAACAATTAGAATTTTTTAACTAATTAATCACAAGGTAGCTGTGAATTAATCACCACTCCTAAATTACAAAAAAAAAACAGTTTTCAGTGCAAATAAAGGACAAATCCAGATGCCATTCCTTTGTTTGTTTTTTTGTTTTGTGTTTTTTTTTTAAATAGGAGAAATCAATAGAATTTTTGTTTTGAACACCACAATCGCCTTCACAATGTATGTGTGGTCTCATATGAAAAATAACAAACGCAACTACAGTAGTAAAACTCAACAAAATATGTGAATAAACTTAACATTTGTATATCACCAGTCAGGGTTAAACATCACATAAATCAGATCAGGAATTGAATGCTCTCATTGTGAAGATGTACACTGCTACTTCCACTAATAAGTTAGCACAAATATACAAGGGTATATTTGTGTATATTTCTGTTCACAAGGGTTGTGAACAGAATGGGTGGCAATCTTGATGGAGTCTATCTGTCACTGGAAAAAAGTCTAACATATTGGCAGCAATGCAGAACAAGCTCTGACATTGGTCAATCAGGGACCTAACAGCCTATATCAAGGCAAGGGAAATGGTACCCCACACCTCAGGAGTAATCATTGACAGCTCCACCCATATTTTCACCTCAATATCCAAGCGTTACAGCTGTAGATCAGATGAGATGAATGATCAATGAACTGCACCCTAAGGTATATTGGTCCTAAGTAGGGATGCACCGATACCGATACTGGTATCAGGTATCTGCCCCGATACTGCCTAATGTACTGGTATCGGCATTGGTTAAACTTAACCGATACCATGAACCGATACTCAAAATGGGGAAAATCTGCAACAAATTCACCAAAAAAGATTAATTTTTCACTTGAAATTTTATTTTTGTGGTAATTTTATATTTTACATCTGTTATTTTGTCTCATTTATGTTAAGTTTGTAAAGTCTGGTGCCTTTAGTCTCTTCAAGAAAGGCACCAGAAGTTATACAGTTTATCAATTCAACAATATCTGGATAGGTACACAACGAGGGCCCAGGCGGGATTCGATTTTTCTTTCGGGATTATCAGTGACCACCATTTTACTACCTCTTTAGCGGTCTAGATGTGCCACTGCTCACCAGCACTATAGTTGTATTCACACCAGCCCTGTTTAGTTCACTTTAATCAAACTCTAGTTTGTGTACCATGAAAGTTCTGCTTGTTTTGAGAGGTGTGAATGCTCAATCAAACTCCAATGCAGAACAAAAAAAGTTAACTCTGGTCCACCTAAAAACCAAGGTCTAGGTTCAATTGAAATGACCCCTTGGGCTGTTGAACTGCATATGTGAATGTCAAGCTTACCAGCACAGCATCAAAACCAGGAAATTGACTTACCAAGTCTGCCAGAATATCAGATGTGAATACGCCTTAAATCAGCGATGTCAAACTTATTTCCATTTTGGGCCACATAGAGATAATGAATGTTCTAAAATAGAACTTAAAACTTCTATCTATATGGTCCTCTACAGTTTAGAGGGCCACATCAATGGCCATGGCGGGCCGGATTCGGCCACAGGCGTTGACTTAGACATCTGTGCCCATAATGAATTCCAGTAAACAGTTCGGAATCGTCTTCATCGTTTCATGTTTTCTCAACAAAATCACACGATCACTTTGTACTGAAATTCTTTCCCTGGTGCCTTCATGAAGTTTTAAAATCCACATCTACATAATGAGTGTGGAGGAGCTCATGTTAACTCCAGACTAGGTTCTCCTTTTGTTGTTGATTTTGAGCTTTATAATTTTACTGACAAAATAATCCATACCACCTTGGAAGAAGAGGAAAACTCCAAACAACGTGAAAGAAGTTGTCATCTTGAATCTTTAATTTACCTGTAGATATTTTTACATACATTCAAGTGATGACAGGCCATGTCAGTTAAGTCTTTTGCTGATTCATATAGTTGAATGGTGAAATTAAAGGGAGGGTTTAAAGCATGTTTGAGCAAAAAGCAGATCCAGTGTATATTTTTGGAACAGTAAGTTATTTGTTCAAAGGCAGTATAAGAGTTACATTGTTGCTAGCCAATCATAGGTGAGTAAGATACTGTCGTTTCCCCCCACCCACTCCTCTGACAAACTTCAGCCTTCTGAAACAGGCATGCCAGAGCATTTTTTTCTACATAACACAGCTCACAAGGCATTCATTCATACTAGAGACCACAGCAAATTTATTGTATAAAAAGCCAATAACATAATTAGTGAATGAGATCTTTGAGGAATTTATGAAGACGTCAGTGAGTGGCTTAACTGATTAGCACCAAAAAGTTCCCACAGCAGCAGAGAACAAGAGATTGAAAATAAAAGAAGCAAGGATGGTTGCAATGTTTCTGTTTCCTATGTTTTGTTATAAACTGCTTCACCAGCATCTCTTCCAATTTTACAAGAATAGATGTTTGGCTATGTCTGCTAATATCATTTCCCTCTAGGTACAACTAATCAGCATGATTTAACCACCAGACCCTCTCAGTAATTCTGCAGGGGCATTTTTGAGTTCATAACCCCAGGCTAGTAGCCTACTGGTTTGGCTCCTGAAATGGCCCTGAAAACAGCCCTGTAGGGCCAACCCGGTGAAGTGGAAACACTTGCATCCGGTAAAATTACGCATAAGTTCCAAAAGTGGAAACACACCTGTGTTAATGACTTTGGCTTTTAGGTTTATTTTTATAATATTCTACAAGATATTGTCTTACAGTTTTGACACAGTATCATATTTGAGAGAAGGTTAGAAATAAATTAACATATATCTTTAAAAATAGGATATAGCTGTGTAGTTGTATAGCATAATTTGCAGGCTACTCTTGATTGGTGCTGAATAGGAGTGACATTTTAGGGAGCAAATCAAATTCGAAAGTGATTATTGTTGTAACCTTTTATTATTACATACGCTAAACATTGGCTAAAATAAACATCACAAAGAAATCCAAGAAAATGCTTAAATTGTTTTATCTATATTAAAAACATTTTTAAAACTATATTCTCTGATTTTGTCTATAGCGAAAGATTACACAGTTACTCCTTTACTCAGTTTAATGTGTTCAAAATACAAATACTCCAACTGCTAAAAGTATCATTCCTGTTTATTAACAATGGTCAGGTGAGTAATGTCATCCTATGAGCTGAAGAGCACTGTTGATGTTGTCCTTATATAGATAAAACTGTCCTTTGGGTCTCTCTAGTGTCCAAAGATGGAATTACACAAGAATAACTCCACTTCTTGTTAAATAAGGCAGTTTCCAAGGGAATAAGAGAGATAAGAGCAATATCTGAATTGTTACAGTGACTAGAGTAAGTCCCATAATGTTATATATCCCACAATGTGATCTATAATTTTACATATATGCTACAATTTTGGTGGAGAGTGTTCTGAATCTAGGGTCATGATTGGACCAGAGGATGAGGTGGAGTAGAATGAGAGGAGCTGTGCCTCCTCCTCCCCTCTAATCCTGTTAAACAGTAGTGAAAACTCTGTAGAGTTGCATATCTTCCTTTTTACTTCTTGCTTTTTTCAGTTTATTTCTCTAAAGAACATTAAAATATCCAGGAAATAACTTTGTGTAATGATTGGCTTATTTTGTAGTTGCGGTATAAACACAATAAAGAAATGTATCACATTGCAAAATAGAGAGTAAAGTTTCTAGTCAATCTACCATAATAATTGTGTTGTAACCCCACCAGAGGAGCAATTAGATAAGTCAAACTCTTGATCAGTTCATTAGGAGTCAATAGTTAACCACAGTTATCTCTGGTGTAGCTTGCAATCAGTCTGCTTTGTTCTCTCTCTTCTTCCAGTTTAATGCCTCTCAATCTGTCTCTTTTTCCCCCAACTGACTCCCCCTCACTTTTATCTTTCTTGACGTAACATGCCCCTGCAGTTTTCGCCCAATGTCAGGATTTACTCCCCCAAGTCAACCACCCATGCCTCTTGTTTTCACGCTCTCCTTCAGCCTTTGGTCACAGAAATTACACAGACGGCCACAGGTCCAGTCTCAGCCTGCAGCAACTGGAGTAAGTCAGCACAGACTGGCGTCCGACACTTAAGCTTGAAAAGCAGGAATAACCCAGTAGAAATTGGATATAGCGTAAAGTCATCATATAGATTACTGAGAGCAGAGTGCAGGGTACCTTGTAACGTAAAGCCTGACAGGGTTTCCGTAAAATTTCTAACAGGATAAGGAGGTGAAGGAATTGAGCGACAGGTACTGTAGTGGGTTAATCAGTCACATGAGGTGGAGAGAAAAAAAACCTCTGTAATTCTAAGCTTGATTATATGTCGTACTAGTGGTTAGGTCAGGCATGATGTACAGTGGACATTGTGTTCTTTCAGCCAGGGTCTCTTCTACCAAGGAGATAAATCAGCACCAAAGTAACACATGAACAATTTCTGCTCTTAGATACATACACTACACAAATCATTCAAAGTGAAATTGCCAGGTTTGGAGAGTTCATTTTAGTGTTGTCTTTGCATGTAAAAATACTACAACTTACTGTAAACAAGCCACTCCTGTTGTGAAAGCAAGGAAAGTTTATTTGTTCAGCATTTTCAGCAACAAGGCAGTACAAAGTGTTTTACATCATTAGAAGGAAAAGGAACTCAATGTTTAACTAATTTGGCAGGTTTCTGGAAGTTTTTCCCAGATTAGAGGGACATCAAAACTGAATACTTCTTCTCCACGTTTGGTTCTGACTCTGGGGATGCAGAGCAGATTTGAATCAGAGGACCTGAGCAAGAGGACCTGGAAGTCTTGCAAAGCGATTTCCAGCCATGACAACAGGGTGTGGACACCTCAAAACTTACGTTTTCAGCAGTTTCTTTCCACAAATTATAACTCTCCTGCACATATTGAACTTTTTCATTGAAGGCTTGTATAAATGTTCATATCTTTACTTCTTTCACAAGGCGTTATTTCATCTTCTCAGTCTCTCTTATTTTCTTTTTTGTCTGGAAATGATGGTGCTGTAGATAATTTAAAGGAATCGCTGTGCTAATCAATCGAATCCTTGTACTCATCGTAGCTTTCAGTGGACATTTTTAAGAATTGGACATGTGTCCATCATCCTCTGCAGGTCTGCCAAAGAGCACTTGCATCAAAGAAAGATGCCACTGTGTAAAGAATAAACTAGGCATAAAGGGGCTGAAATAAAATGCATACCACACTTTTTGGGAAGAGTTTAAAAAGCATATACTCTCATACATAGGTTTGTCTTGCTCTGTCACACAAAATCTCAGTTAAATAATTAATTGCAAATGATAAAATTTGAAAAGGTGCAAGGGATGTAAATGCTGCGCTGAATGGTTGTGCTATTGTTAGAGCAATGTTCCTATGTCAAATATAGTCCTGGGGAAACCCAAGCGGTTTTTGCATTGAGTTTGCACGTTCTCTCCATGCATACGTAGGTTCCCTCGAAGTACTTCGTCTTCCTCTCACAGTCCAAAAACATGACTGTTGTGTCAATTAGGTATTTTAGGTTGCCCTAATACATGATTGTGCATGGATTGGAGATAACGGTACACCCCCCCCCCCCCCCCCCCCCATCCCCAATAATTGCACAATTTATCCATATTTTCGATTTTTTTTTTTTTTTTTTCTTTTTTTGTCCCTGCATCACAAGACATTGCTGTCCGTACTCCAACAAAATTGAGCAGTATTCCTGAAATCTTTCAGGAGATTAAAGGCACTTTCCTGAACTTTGACTCTGTTGACAAAAAGACGAAGAAGGCCTGACTGTAACATTCTCCCTGAAACTGGATAAACCCAGAACTGACAGAACTACACACACTAAGCCATTTGGCTGAAGGTCATTGATCAGCCGTATCTGAATATGAGTGTGGGTGTTAACGTGTGTGTGTGGGTTTCCGTGCGTTTGTGTTTGTTTGTGTGCATAAGTAGTTTTTTGTGAACTGTGTAAAGAAAATATGACATGCATGAAAGACAGTGGCAAAAAATATGTTAATGGTTAATCTGGTAAGATGTGGTGATCCACATGCAGCTGAGGCTTTAAAATCTAGAACTAAACTTTTTTTTCACAATCTATATATAGGTCAAAGGTGCTTCAATCAACTGCATAAAAGCAGCAAAATGTTTACTTTTTGCAGTCATATCTTTGTCAACTACAATTGAACATTTCTGCATGACTTAATATAACACTGAAGATGTTTATTGGCTGAATGTTTTTAATTGTTTAACACCCACACAAGTTAGTGGTAGAATCAGAGTAGGTATCTGTCCACATTAATCCTGTGACATCGCAATGTGCTCCTGGTCAAGGCACCTAATCCCAAATTGTCTCCCTATCATTTTATTGGTGCAAAAATGTGTGTTAATTTGTGAGTGCAAATGGATGAATGAGGCTGTATATTAAATAACTTTGAGTTGTTTGTCTGACTGGAATAGCTCTGTTCTGTTTATTTAAAACTTAAATTAAAAAAATTCTTTTTTAATAAAAATTTTTCCATAAAACAATGCACCAATATTAAAAATGCTTTAAAAAGATTGAGAATTTATATTATAAATGTAAATTCAAAAGAAAAACTTATGTTTTCCATTTAATTTAACAGGGTTTTTTTTACTCCTCAATATGTTGCTGCTCAATGCCCACAAAATGTTAGACATTTCTGGAGGATTGCAGGCAAGAAGTGGTGCTGAAAAAACTGAAATTGTAGTTTCCCAGGGAACATGAAAAAAATAACCTGGTTTAATATTGTTGGGTTTTTATTAAAGAGATTACAAACATATGTCTCGGAGATGTTACATGAAGCTACTTTATTCTCTAAGACTGTGTATATGAGAATCATTAATGCTGGTGGTTACATAATAGGATTTTATGTTCTGTTAAACAGAACCTTGGACATCCTTTTATCTTTTACACCTGAGCAAAGAATAACTTTTGTTTTCAAAGCTCAGCTGGACTCAGGGATAATCAAAACCAAGCAATATTATTGGCTGGACTGGTGAAATGACCACTATGCACTCTGATCTGTCTTTCTATCCCAGATCTCTTCTCTGTTACCTGCATGAACTAATACAACCTATGCCATCTCCACTGATTGGCAGGCTAGGCCTTGTTGCACAACATTCAAACAGACATGCACATATTTGACGTAAATTTGGCACCAGCCTGAAATCCTCCCATTTATCGTGATGCTCTATAAAAGAAAAGACGAGCAGCTTCTGGCACTCATCAGGTCAACTGTGGGGTTCACTGTTACCAAGTGCTTTGTGTTACAACTGAGACAGGGCAAAGATGGCACCAACCAAGAAGGTAACCCAAACTCTGTCATAGTCCAGAAATTTTTCTACTGCATCAAACAAATTAAAATTTACCAAATATAAAGAAACTGCTGGAGGTAGATGTTTGTTCAGAGAGTCAGTCTGTGTAGTCTTTAGAAAGGTGTTCATGCAACTTTTTTCAATTATTGGACGATGTCCATGTGTTTTGTTATATAGCCAGAATAAACCAGTCTTTTCTGGGTGATCTCAGGCAAAAAGCCTTATCTTTGCACCTTTGTACCTCAGAGACACATCTAGTAACATTTTTGCTATTGCACAATAATTTTGCCCAGTTTATTCATGCAAAGCATTAACTTTTTTCTGATTTTGCACGAAATAAACTATCTTCAGTGTGTTTGAATCCGTAATAAATTGAGATTTTTTCTCTTACAGGGTATCATGGAGCGTCTTAATGCGGGGGAGATTGTAATCGGTGATGGAGGTTTTGTGTTTGCCCTGGAAAAAAGGGGCTACGTCAAAGCTGGTCCGTGGACTCCTGAGGCTTCTGTCACTCACCCTGAAGCTGGTATGGTAGATTGTTTTAGATTTAATCCAAATTTAAACTCACATTATGGTAACATGATTTTTATCAGTCCGACAGCTGCACAGGGAGTTCCTCAGGGCAGGAGCCAATGTCATGCAGGCTTTCACATTCTACGCCAGCGATGACAAACTGGAGAACAGGGGTCAGACACTTAAACTCACTGTACGTATCCAAGGTCCACACCTTCACACTCCAAACAGATCCCCACAGCGAACTGCAAAGGTATTAATCTGCCTTGTTTCTCCAGGGAGCACAAATCAATGAGGCTGCCTGTAACCTGGCGAGAGAAGTCGCCAATGAAGGAGACGCACTGGTAGCTGGAGGTGTGTGCCAGACTCCATCCTACCTGAGCTGCAAGAGTGAGACAGAAGTGAAAACCATCTTTAAGAAACAGCTGGACGTGTTTATCAAAAAGAATGTGGACTTCCTGATTGCTGAGGTGAATCAATGTCTTTACCTATGATGCCGAGCCTAAGATTATTGAAACAAGTAACGCTGAGACTTCTACACCATTAGAAAGGTACCTCTTTTTTCAAAAGCCAAGGCCAAGTGACTATGATGATAAATATGTGAAAATTGATTTTAATGCAGTTTTAATAATGGCAAAAGTAATAATTGCTTCCAAGTTTACAATCCAATTTCAGAGATGAGGGCCAGATTTATGGATGATTTGAGCCCGTGAACTCAGATTATGGAGTCCTACGTAATTACTGTGTGCGTGTTACACACACTAAATACAGAGGATTATAGATCTAATCTACATGCAAATAGATTTATGCTGGAACATGTTTTCATTAAAATATCTTCAATGTATGAGGAAAAAATGTATGTCTTCTTTAAAAAAAAAGCTCATTATAGACACGGCATCATTTTAAACCAAAACAAAAAAATCAAGTGTTCCAATAAAAAGATTTTTTTTTTTCCATGAATCAATCGATATTGACCAAAAACAAAGAAAACTGTATGGAGGGCATGTTTCCAAAGCTTGCTTTTATTACTTCTGATTTATTTATGTTTGGGGGGTTTCTTTTGTTTGTTATGTCATTTTGAAATAGTTGTATAGGTGATATTTGCATCTAAAATCCTGATTCGAATCTTATCACCTCATGATAAGGACTTATTTCTTTTCAAAATACCTACTAATACAAAAATTACTTGGCCAGCCACAAAACCTCTAGACCCTGGACTAGTGCCCTGCTAACTGATCCCATGAGTACAAAAGCCTGAAGTTTTAATTTTAAAAAAGGAAAAAAAATCGAACACAAATTTTGTACTGTTTAAAGTCTCAGTTTTTAACCATTTTTATGTTACCCTTAATTTTTATTACTCTTATTTCTTAATTCAGTCTCTAGTATCAAAAGGATTTTAGCTTAAATTGTTTTGTCAGTTAATCCCTTGGGTTACATTTACAGTACTTTGAGCACGTGGAGGAAGCAGAGTGGGCTGTTCAGGTACTGAAGACCAGCGGGAAGCCCGTGGCCGCCTCTCTGTGCATAGGACCAGAGGGAGACATGCACGGCGTCTCGCCTGCAGAGTGTGCCGTCCGGCTGGTGAAGGCTGGTACGCACTAAAGACTTTGTAGCCTGGAACTACTCATTTTGCTTCCTTGTTTAATAAAAAAATGCCAAAGTATATTTTCTTCGTATGAACTCCAGGTGCCCAAATTGTGGGAGTCAACTGCCACTTTGACCCCATGACCTGTGTGAAGACTGTTAAGATGATGAAGGAGGGAGTGGAGAAGGCCGGGCTGAAGGCTCACTACATGGTGCAGCCGCTGGCTTTCCACACTCCTGACTGTAACTGCCAGGGATTCATCGATCTGCCAGAATTCCCCTTTGGTAATAAAAGACGTGCCTGAGGCAGATTCACATTGAAACACAGGTTAAAGTATACGTCTGAATTTGGCATCCTATGTTTTTCATCTGTGTGTAATTGTTTCTTAGCTCTGGAGCCAAGGATCCTGACTCGTTGGGATATGCATAAGTATGCCAGAGAGGCCTACAATGCTGGCATCCACTTCATTGGAGGCTGCTGTGGCTATGAGCCTTATCACATCAGGGCTGTGGCAGAGGAGCTGGCCCCAGAGAGGGGCTTCCTCCCAACTGCATCAGAGAAACATGGACTGTGGGGTTCTGGTCTTGAGATGCACACCAAACCCTGGGTCAGAGCCAGGTAAGTCATTAAAAACTGTACATTGCACCAGATTTTTTTTTGTTTAAGAAAAACAAAATGTCATGTCTTATGTGTCTATCTATTACAGGGCCCGACGTGAGTACTGGGAAAACATTCACCCCGCATCTGGACGCCCAAAATGCCCATCATTATCCACTCCAGAGAGCTGGGGTGTGACCAGGGGCCACAGTGACCTGATGCAGTACAAAGAAGCAACCACTACCCAGGAAATGAAGCATGTGTTTGAGAAGCAGAAGAAGGCCAAATCTTCTGCATGAATAGATGTAAATGCATCTGTCTCTTCAGTCAACTTGACAGAGTTTCTCAGTTTTGTCCTGAAGTTAAAGAAGCACTTGTAACAGCAATGCTTCAGTTGTGAAGTGTTAAAATATCAACCCCTGCAAACAATAAAAGCTGAGTTTGTAACCTAATCTCAGAGCTGAGTGTCTGTGTTTCAGTGAGTGTTCATGGATTAATACAACATTCATTCGACATTTATTACGTATTTTAACATATTTCGGTTATTTACTGATTTAGAAACTAAATTAGAAACTGATTTAATCAAAACTTAAAAGAAACTGAATTTAAACTATCTCAAAAGAAATGTTACCTTTATTTTACCAGGAATGATCCCATTGAGATTCAGAATTTCTTCTACAAAGGAGTCCTGGCCAAGACAGCAGAATAGTATTTTCATAGTTAAAATATACAGTGTTAAACGGACAAATATAAATCATGAAACAGAGAAAGACAGTATGCAATTTAACATCATCTTAACATAATCAGCTGCAGCGCTCAGTAACAGCACAGTATTTATGTTCATCTTCCACATTTTTCACTTTGCAACCACAATTGTCAATGGGATTTTATTCAGATAATTTGTGAAATGAAACAAGTGTAAAAAAAAATAAAAATAAAATAGCCTCTTTACAGTAATACCCACAAAGAAAATGCAGTGCAAATATTGACCAAAAAGCCCAGTTGTGTGAAGCTTGATGTTGTTTTAAATCTAGATAGTCTTTAATGTCTCAAACATTTGCATATAACATGTCTGAACAAACAGCAGCATATATACATGACTTAAAAAGAAGACATAATCGTACAAGGTCTTTGAAAAATCTCAGAGGAGTATGGGATATGGGCAGAGTCTCAGCAAAGCAATAGAAAAGACATAGAAGATTTCAGGAGGGAGTGACTGCAAATGTGACTCTTAAATTCTGTGGAGTTGATTACTGACAAGATGCTGAGAATTGATACGATCTATGAGTGATTATAAACCTGGTGCAGCTGCAGAGTAGGAAACAGGCCGGAGGAAAAGGACCAATTAATGTGATGGAAGGTGAGAAGGATGTAAACTATGACCAAGAGGAGAAGGCTTAAAGTTCCCCTTCAGTAGAAATCTTGAAAAACATAGTTTTCTTTCATTAAAATGAGTCACTCTGTGTTCTAAAAGCATGAACATTTTATACAAACTCCAATCCCTGAATCAGTTACATAAAGAAAAGAGACCAGAAAAACACCTGAGTTTGAAAAAGCCCAACAACCACAAGTCATAATACTAACTTAGCAATCATGGCCTCACCTATCTAGCTTTGGACAGCCCACTGGAATGTTGTTTTGGGCAAGGTGAAAGCCGAGCCTCTTGCAGCTGCTAGAGGCTACATACCGTCCAGTACAGGCTTTGCCTCTAGGTTGAACTTAAAAGAAGGATCTGTACCGTCACAACCATGGAACACGAGCTCCCAGGCTGTAAGTAGTGTTTTACTTTTCACCCAGTGTTTAACTTTTCAAGTATTGTGTTAAAATGCACCATGACTATGATATGTACTACCTTGGCTAACAGCTAATATCTGTTACCAAATCCAACTATAGATTATGTTGTTTTAACTATCCTCAAACATAACCTAGGCTTCAAAACACGAATTATAATATCAGCAGCTGAATCTGGTTTTAGGTCGCGTCACAGTACTGAGACTGCATTGCTCAGAGTTTTAATGATTTACTTTTAACTATTGATTCCGGTAGTTCAGCCGCCCTTCTGTGTTGGACTTGACAGCGGCTTTTGATTCTGTCGACCACGATATTCTTTTATCCTGGTTAGAGTGTTGTGTCGGGCTGAGGGGAACAATCCTCGAATGGTTTCACTCATATCTGCTCGACAGGTCTTTTTCAGTGACTCTGGGTCCTTTTTATTCAGAAAACGCCCCACTTAAATGTGGCGTGTCCCAGGGCTCTATCTTTGGTCCAGTTTTGTTTTGCCTTATACCTTTTACCCTTTGGGTCTATTTTCCGTAAATATGGAATTTCTTTCCATCTCTTCGCCGATGACCTTTAAATCTAACTACCCTTAAAGGAGCAGGGGGCCGGATTGAAGAAATTAAAGTCGCGACTGCCGCGGCCGGCGCTGCGAGTAACTGCAGCCACCGCGGGAGCGAGCACAAAAAGTAAGTAAATCAGTGACGTAGTGTACTTTCAGGCCACCGCGCATTGCGCACATCGCCAGCTGTACAAAAACAAGCAAAATTTCTAGCGATGAAGTAAGTAATAGTGTTTAATCGACCGCGTCTGAAGTCAAGGATGTCACAGGTTGGATGGCTCTTAATTTTCTAAAAGTCAATAAAGACAAAACTCACATCATTCTTTTTGGTAACTAAATACTGTCCCAAGTACCTCCATAGGTACCCTGTCTGCTTTTAACAAGAATGTACTAAATAGTGTTGGGGTTTATATCGATAGCCCTTTAAAATTTACCATCTAAGGGTCTTAGCCAAGGTAGAAACATATCTTCCTGCCAGCACCTTTGAACATGTTATTTACCTGTTTTTTTTTATCTGCAGATTGGCCTATTGTAATTCCCTTTACACAGGACTGGATTCATCTCTGTTGGGTTGCCTTCAGGTGGTCCAGAACGCAGCTGCACTTCTGCTGACTGCCACAAAGCGGACAGACCAAATCACACTCCTCCAGCAGAATAAAATATAGTCCTCGGTCGCTTTTATCGTATAAGGAATTTATTTATGTTATCCTGAATATCTGTTTCTCCTTTTTTACTCTTCTTATAAATGTTATTTTATCCCGTGAAGCACTTTGGGCAGTTCTCACTGTTGGAAACAGTATATAAATAAACTATATATATATATATATATATATATATATATATGTATAAGTATAAATAAACTTGACCTTAAACTGGGTGGTAAATTCTGTCTAAGCCTAAATACCGGCACCATTTTTGTCTCATTTTACTGATTTTAGTAAACAAAGAGAGTGTAAGTGTAGTGTTGCAGTTAGCCAATCAGAGGAGAGAAACTTGCATATCATTAATCTTACTGAACAAGCCCCCCACATCTTGTTGAGTCTCCACGCCCACTCCCAAATTGAACTGGCATAAACTAAAATAGACTGGGAATTTGTTTTTTTTTGTTTTTTTACAGCAACCGACTTAGACTGACTTATTTCATACCAGAGAAAACGCTGAAAAAATAATTAAAACACCACTGAAGGGAGAACTTTAACAAAAATCTAAGGAAACTAAACTCAAATGTACAAATGGCAAAATGTAAGAATCCACACAGAAACCATAAGGGTGAACTGGTAAAACAAGATCTAAGCTGATATTAATGAACAACAAGGAAATCAACAAAACAATAACATATGAAAAACATTACTCAAACACTAGAGGATTATGACACTGGCAGCTGTATCAAAGAGGGGATAACCACAGAAAGAGCAAAGAGGCCCTCTGGTACCTCAAGAGGAACTGCAAAAAAAGAACACGGCTCAGCAGCCAATAGAACAACTGCTTTTGTGATTTTTTTTTCTCAAAACTGTAATGTGGAACAGTTATAATGTTTAAATGCACAGGCACCCAGAAAATGTCCCATTTGCAGTTTGCTTTAAGCCATGTTGGAGACTAAGCAGGTCAGATTAGACCAAACGTAAACGTCAAAAACTGCTGAACATAATAGTAAACACACCATCCCCAAGGTAAACCATGACAGTGTCAGCATTTCATACTGACAATAAAATAAGTAAATATTTGAGGCTAAAACTGAATTTTTTTTTAAACATCTTAGGTGTGTGAATGTTTTACTTGAGGCGGTGGTTTAACAAAACAAAAAACAAAAAAAAACAACTGAAAACCATAAACCAGCAGAGGAGCCAACAGAAAACATTGAGGACCGTAATTAATCCAGACCAAACTAGAAGCAGAAACACTCACAATACCCTCATTCAGTCAAGAAGGGGAGGTGTTGTGTAACTTGACTTTTACCAATCAGAGAGGCTCTCACACCGACCCCTCCCCTGCTTCAGGGGAATTTATTGAGGCCCTCCGCACAACTCCAGTGTCACTTCCGCTTCTCAGTTGGAGCAGTCAGGGGTCCACGCAGCAGAAGGATAATGGCACCAACAAAGAAGGTACGTGTGAAGACAGGAATGCTCCCTGCAACGCAACACTGCTTTCGGCTGAGGAGCCAAGGCTGATTAAAAATGTTTTTCTTGGTTTAGGACTGATGAACTCAAACTACAGCTAGTATTTTACAATCGTGTTTCATGCACTGAAGAGGCTTTTTTTTCTTATTTATCAAGCTGGGGTCTCGGTTGTGAAAGTATTCTTAAGAAATCTTGTGCACAAATGGCATACCATAGTCACATGATTTTTTTTTTCCTTTTTCCGTCTTAAATAAAAGAAAAACTATTAAGGGGATAAGGGATAATTTCCCCTTAATTACAGGTCCAAGAATTAAAACTCAGTCCCATAAATGTGGTGAGGGTCTGTGTCATGAGTGAGCACAAGGGATCAAATTACGCAAGAATGATGTAGTATGAATGAACAACTACAAATCACCCCTGCAAAGCAAGCATTTTGCATACAAGGAATTTTATTTGGTCTGCAGTTTGCCCTTCTTGACCTACATGGAGTCAGATTCATTTTTGCAGAACCCAGATGGTTTAGTTAAGTCTAACGTTTACCTCTAGATAAAAGTTGTTGGAGTCAAAGGGTGCATGCATGTCTCACAAGCAGCTGTTGTCATGACTCTTGATGGTTTTGAAGAAGTGAAATGTATCACAAAATTTTAAGAGACTTGTGCAAGACACGATGGGCTGATATGAGATTAAAATCAGACAGAGTTCCTTTCATTGGCCTGGAATGAGAAATGCAGTTATTTTTGACTCGGCTGGTATTTGCAGCTTGACTGATCCATTTACAGTCTTCTTAAGTTTCTTGACTCACTGATAAAACATTACAGGGTATCTTGGAGCGTCTTGACGCTGGAGAGATCGTCATTGGTGATGGAGGGTTTGTGTTTGCTCTGGAGAAGAGAGGATACGTCAAGGCTGGACCCTGGACCCCTGAGGCTGCAGCAGAGTACCCAGAAGCTGGTGAGAAAAACTTTTTCCGCAAACTTCAATGCTGCAATTCAGCTGAAAAAAATGCAATTTACACTTTTTGAAGGATAAAATCTACACCAACTTATGTTTTCTTGTAAATGTTGTATCCTTTTTGAACTCTTGCATTTTCTAAAGCTGTAATACAGAGTATAAATCTGACTGGCACTTTACTATCTCTTGCAACTTCGTGAATCAATGTATAAATCCATGAAGGAGTCAAAGAATACAAACAAATCAGTACGGCTCTTCAAGCCTGTGGATGTCCCTAAAAGGATATTATAGAGAACACTTAACCTTTTCCACAGTTTTATGAAATGTCATTCAAGTAACTTATTAAATGCATAATTTTTTGGTTTACTTCCAGTGCGTCAGCTGCACAGAGAGTTCCTGCGGGCTGGATCCAACGTCATGCAGACCTTCAGCTTCTATGCCAGTGATGACAAGTTGGAGAACAGAGGCAACAAGCTCACCTTCACTGTAAGAAAGGTGATTACACCACTTTCTGACACTTTATGGATTTGTTTTTCATTTTTCTGTTTTGGCCTGCAGGGAGCTCAGATCAATGAGGCGGCCTGCGATCTGGCCCGGGAAGTCGCCAATGAGGGTGACGCTCTGGTAGCAGGAGGAGTGTCTCAGACTCCGTCCTACCTGAGCTGCAAGAGTGAGACGGACGTGAAAGCCATCTTCAAGAAACAGTTGGACGTCTTTGTCAAGAAGAATGTCGACTTCCTCATTGCTGAGGTAGAGATTCAACAATATATATCACCAATGAAGCAGTGTTTGCTGAATCTGGGTTGATAAATATTTGACTAAGAGCTTTGTCCTGCAGTACTTTGAACATGTTGAAGAGGCTGTGTGGGCTGTGGAAGTTCTGAAGGACACAGGGAAGCCTGTGGCCGCCAGCCTCTGCATCGGACCTGAGGGAGACATGCACGGTGTTTCACCTGGAGAGTGTGCCGTCAGGCTCGTCAAAGCCGGTACATAAAAAGGGCTCTTTGGTTTACCCCGAACAAATCATTCAACTTAAGTCTTTAACACATACATGATAATCTCTAGACTAAATGGGTCTGTTAAACGAACTGAACAGATGGAGAAAAGCTTATGGGGGAGTACAAATTTCCTCACTGTCTGACGTTAAATCAAACTAAATGTTCCATATCTTAGGTATATTAAGGTTACCTAAATGTTTCTCTTTGCTGAATGCCAGGATATAGACAGATATATTTTTAAGATCTTTCATTTTTGAAATTCTGAAGTTTACATTCCAAAAAATGATGACTCTCTTATAAAACACAGGATGATGTCAAGGCTCCCCAAGACTATTCCAAATCTGACTTAAATACAGGCAGTCTTGTGAATGTGTTTAAGGACAAGACCACAAACACACAGCTTCCTTGCGTGACCTAATAGAAGAGGTGGTATAAGTTTTTTGCTGTGCAAAGGAGTGATGAACTTCCCAAAATAGAGGACATTATTAGAAAAGAATTGAAGAAACATCTCAAAACAGCCAGGAAGTAAAAACGTTTATTCAAATAAGTCTTCTAAATGGATACAGCCAAATTAAATACAATAGGGTTGAAAAAGTGCAATTGTAGGTGTCTCCTACAAACAGGACTCCGAAGGAGTGGGTCAAAATTCAAGAAAACTACTGTTGTAGTTGTTGAAGGACACTCAAACGTTTTGAGGAAAACTATACAACTTAAAGACTTTTTAAAGAATTTTATTTAGACATCTGGCTTGGTAGAACATTAAAAATAGTTTTTCTCACTTTCTGTTGTTATTTAGTAAGCAGAAAAAATGTAGGTAATTCTAGCTGAAGCAAAACTGAAAACTAGCGGCTAACACAATCACATACGGTCAGAAAAACAATATTTTTGTACAGTGTTTGTCAGTGTTTGGTTTCAATTGTATTAGAGGTGGAAAATTTGCTATGGAATTGCAAAATACACAGGGAAGAAATACCAATCTGCATCTGATTCAAGATCATAAACTTTTATTTGCATATAAATTAATGATGTATGGTGTTAATTGTAAACATAACATGGACCTGAAGCACTTGATAGTAGCTCAATGTATTTTCACGTGTTTAAAGTTTTAATGGTAACTCAAACTAAAAGTAATGGCACAGGTTTAGTTTATGGCATTGTTGTGCTGCTATTGTGTACTTAAGGGCTTTTCTCTATCCTCATGTTATCCAGGTGCCCAGATTGTGGGAGTCAACTGCCATTTTGACCCCATGACCTGCGTGAAGACTGTCAAGATTATGAAGGAGGGAGTGGAAAAAGCTGGGCTGAAGGCTCACTACATGGTGCAGCCGCTGGCTTTCCACACTCCTGACTGTAACTGCCAGGGATTCATCGATCTGCCAGAATTCCCCTTTGGTACAGAATGTTCCATCTAAATCTTACCTTTCCGTTGCCATGTCTTGAATAACTTACTAAAAATACGCTTTTTTTCTTAATGGCTGTGCACTGACTCCCTTACTGGTGTGCTGTGTCAACAAAATGCAATGTTCACTATCTTTTTTCACATGCAACCCATTTTACCACCAGGTCTAGAGCCCAGGATCCTGACCCGCTGGGATATGCACAAGTATGCCAGAGAGGCATACAATGCTGGCATCCGCTTTATTGGAGGCTGCTGTGGATATGAGCCTTATCACATCAGGGCTGTGGCAGAGGAGCTGGCCCCAGAGAGGGGCTTCCTCCCAGCTGCATCAGAGAAACATGGACTGTGGGCTGCGGGTCTTGAGATGCACACTAAGCCCTGGGTCAGAGCCAGGTAAGTACCAACCATTTGTCTGTTGTTACTTAGGCTATGCCTGCATTGTAGTTTGTAAGCGGCAGTGAGATCCAGCTAATCTCCCTTGTGTCTTCCAGAGCCCGTCGTGATTACTGGGAAAACCTTAAGCCAGCCTCTGGCCGTCCCCTATGTTCCTCCATGTCGACCCCAGATGGCTGGGGCGTAACAAAGGGCCACACTGAGCTCATGCAGCAAAAAGAGGCCACCTCCAAGGACCAACTCAAGCAGCTGTTCGACAAGTCAAAGACCCAATAAGTTTTTTCCACTTGAAAGGAAATAAGAGTCAAGCAGCTGTATGAAACAAATAACACAATGTGGTAGACAGTTTTTCTACAAACCAAGTGGCAATTTCTAACTTGAGACTGCACTGCGCTACATCTGTTTCTTGGAAAAATTAGGCTACATTGTCTCTGGTTAGGAGTTTGCAACGTGCAGAAAAAGGGACCTCAATGTTTTCCATTATGCTGGACCAGTTTGTTAAATAAAACAATATCGAATAAATCACAAATTGGTTACCTGACCGTGTTGAGTGACGTTTCTCTACCGTTCCAAGCATCAAAACTATTAATACTCCTATTGAAGTGGAATTAGACTAGAACTTGAGATTTTAAAACAAGAAGAAACATAACCATAAGAATAACTATACTATTTCCTACCAGACATAAACAATACTGGATCCCAAGTTTGGAGTTGTTAAAGGACATTTTAATGCACCTAGACAGGCCAGAACAATGAATGTTAGGTCATTATCGTATTCAGAGCAGGATACAGCTTTCAGCACAGCAAATTCAAGAAACTGATTTTCAAGCAAAGGCTAAATAACTAGGAGAACAAATATCTCAAACTTTTCTTGTAATCATTTATGTATGGACTGTGAGCAACTAATCGTGGGCGTACTTCAGTATGCATATTGACAACCCTCAAGATAGACGGACAAAAATATTAAGTGACACACTTCATAGCTTCGGCGTAACTCCACACATCAAACAAGCACGGTATATTCTAAAATATTTGTGCTTAAGGTTTACTGGGAACCAGCTGTGTGTAACAAAGGCAAAGTTTGGTACTTAACCAGCACACATGAGAAATATTTCTGGGTCCCTAAATATTTCCCAGGGAATTCCACCTTCTGGAACCAACAGAAAACCTATCCTATAACCTTCAACACCATCTTCCTAAGGCCAGAACCTGTACACACATTTGCAAAAGACAAAGGGAAAAAAATACCTAATTCATGCACTAACCGGAAACTTTTAGGAACATCACCACAATCTCTTCTTGCCACAAACAGCCAATTGGTCGATCACATGGCGATTATTTATGCTTGCTGATGCCAAATGGGCTGGTCTGACTATTTTAGAAGCTGCTGAAATGCTGGGACTTTCACAAACTACCATTAGAAAATTGTCTGAAATAAGAAAATCTACACCGAGCAGCAGGTGTGTGGATGAAAAACCCAAATTGATTTCAAAGTTTCAGATGAGAATTGGAAAACTGATTTGACATGGCAAAAAGATGATTAGCTCAAATATCCATTAAGTAACTAAGTAGTGATGGGCAATATAAATAGTATAAGGTAGGAATTATGTAATTTAGCAAAAAGGTAGATATTTTGACTATAGAGATGTGGACGTCACGTGACTCTCAGAGCTTGAGCGTGACTCTAGCAGGCAGGTATGTAATCAAAATGAATGCCGCATCCTGGGATTTTACTCCATCAGGGTGGACTTCCCATTTTAAAACAGAATGTATTATTGTGTATACCGGGAAATTAAAAAGATTAAACATCTCTGATCCTTACCATGTCCCTCGGATACTTTTAAAAACTTTAGTAGCTGTCAGAGCGGACCTTTTACTGGAGCCAAGACACCCAGGCATACTTTTTCCTGATCAATTTTCCCTCATTCTACTACGGAGCATAAAGCAGATAAAGCCTGGAGCTATATAAATGGACACAATCTGAGTTTTTTATCAAGATCCAGATCTGGAATATTCCTGCAAAGGACTGCGCGACGGGAGGGTAAGTGGATACTTGTCCTTATTTTAAGCTTCTAAGCTACGGGCAGCAAGATTATGTCTGTAACATCGGAATATTAATCAATCATTGCTTCACCATAGTCTGTTCATCGTTACGATCACAACACATGTAAACAGCAGCATGCAGACAACACAAAGATTATGATTCTGCAAAGTTTTACGACCTGTTTATTTGTCCTATGTGAGCACCAAGATAGAAAAATCCACAGCAAGATAACTGTAGGAAGTCCGCTTAGAAGCTTAATAAAAGCATTTGAAATAAATACCATATAAAAAAAAAAATTTCAATGGCATTTGAAATCTTTTTGAAGTTGTTCTGTTCAATGTATCTGGAAAGTGACCATTTTCATAAGCAGTCATTTGGACATAAATAGATAAATATATATATATATATATTGCAATACATCTAGTAATATATATATATATTGCAATACATATAGTTACCCCACATGTTTTAGATAATATCACAATTTAGATTTGAGGCCATATCGCCGAGCTCTAAAAATAAGGGTACGCAGAATATAATCTATGAACACCAAAAATCATGCTTACAAAACTTTGCTTGGGGCAATGAATCTGGACATCAGACAGTTGGGTCAGAATTAAGTAGAAAAAACATGGAAGCTTGCCTCATGCCTTGTATCAATGGTTGATGCTGCTGGTTGTGGTGTCATGGTGTGGAGTATATTACTGGTTTTTCGTACAGCTTTGCCCCTAGCATACTGAGAGCAACCAAACACCACAGCCAACCTAATTATGGAATATGGAATATCCATCTCTTCAGAAACACAGTGTATCTATGTTGTGATGGCAACTTCCAGGAGGGTAATCCATCATGTAGCAAATTTAAAACCATTGAAAACTTGCATATTATAATCCTATAGAGCACCTTTGGTATGTGGTGGAACAGGAGAATCTTATGGCCAACAAATCTGCAGCGACCGACTGATGTCATCATTTAACAGTAAAATCTCTGAGGGATGTTTCCACCACCTTCAGGAATCTGCGCCACAAAGAATTTAGACAGTTTTGAAGGCAAACTGGGTCAAAACCTGGTAGGAGTAAGGCATACCTAATAAAATTAGTGTAAATTTCAGTCATCTTGATCTTTCTGCACAGCAATAATGGGGTATATTTCTCTAAAAGTTAATCCAAACTGAACTACCAGTGAAATATCAACCCGTGAATAATCTGTAGTCAGACTAGTTACCTTTTTCATGTTCTTTTCTTATCATCCCCTGTTATGTTTTATTTAACTTTGTTCTCTTTTTTCTGTGTCAAGAGTATTTTATAGTCCTATGAGCTGAGAGATTTCTAAACCTTGGAGATCCATTTTCAAGACAAAAAAAATTCACCATTAAAACCTGTTTGTATCAGAGAAAGCTACATTGTCTGATGTAACAATGATAAAAATTATCATTATAAAAAATAGGTTTAACGTTTGCAGCTGACAAAGCAAATGTATGACACACAATCAGTTGTGAAATTGTAACTGAGAAGCAGCAATTCTATCTACTGTGGAATATTTACATTAATTAATCTCTTACTAGTTAATAGTTAAGACGATAAATTCTACCAAATTTGAAATGTTATTTCTTTGCAAAAGCAATTAAACTGAGAAGCGTCTATAAAGCTGCAACATGAAAAAGATGAGAGGCAAACACAATATCTAGATACTGGATCTACATAGAGAGGATAGAAAAACAATGACAGTGCATGCTTAATCTGTCAGGTAGAAACTAGAAAAAAAAAACAGATCTTGGCATGGTGCACAACATGAAACTGTGGGAACAGTTCACAGACAAGTTTTTTTGCCAAGGATTAGGTTTTTTTTTTTTTTTTTGAAATTTGTTTTTTTTCTTCAGACAAGCTGTGGCAGGCCTCAAACATTTCTGAAAAACAAAACCACAAAGTCAAATAATTACTCTAAAAGATACTGGGCTGTTTTCTTAACCCAATGTCACTGGGTAATTTAAAGTATTTTTGGGTAAAATCAAATAAAATAAAATCAAACTTTATTTATTTATTTATAAAAATCCAAATATAGTAGTAAAGCACTGATCAATGAAAATAATTTTAAAGATTAAAGGGAGATAAATACGCAATAAATAATCAGTTAAAAGCTAGGCTTAAAAGCTGAGTTTTGAGCCTGCTCTTAAAAACATGAACGTTATCTGTGGCCCGGCGTTCCTCCAGCAGTGTGTTCAGGAGGTAAGGGCCATAATACTGGAAGGACGCCTCACCGAGGGTTTGTGTCCTGACCTTAGGGATGATAAGGAGACGGCTGCCAGAGGAGTACAGAGACCATGAAGGTTCATATTATTAAAAGCTTTTCAGACAGATAAGAAAGCCCAAGATCATCAAGACACTTGAAAACCATTAAAAGAACCTTAAAACCATCCTGAAATATACGGGTAGCCAGCCAACCGTTCCAGCCAATAGAATGATAGTTCTTCTAATATAGTAGCAGCCTGCTTTAGGGTACGTTTGTTTTCTGCTCTGTGTTAGCCTGTGACTAAAGGTTAACGCACCTGGTGGTGTTACTGAATAAAGAATGTCCAGATCTTCCACATCAGACAAGCCCCAAGGTGTATAGGCTGTGCAAAGAGTCATCTGAGACAATCCAGGACATAACAGCAGGGTAAAATGTTGGCAGGGAAAGCATACATGGAACGTCATAACCAAGTGGCTGGCCTAGTTTACAGAAACATCTGTGCGGAGTATGGGGTGGAAACCCCAAGGTCAAAGTGGGAAACACCTCCAAAGGTGGTGGAGAATGACCGAGCAAAGATCCTGTGGGACTTCCAGATCCAGACAGACCGGATAGTAATGGCAAACCAACCGGACATTGTGGTGGTTGATAAAGAACAAAGGAAAGCCGTTGCTGTGAATGTGGCAATACCAGGTGATGGTAACAAAAATCAAGAAGAAGGAACACGAAAAACTTGAGAAATACCAAGGGCTCAAAGAGGAGCTACAGAAGGCTTGGAAGGTGAAGGTGACAGTAGTACTCGTGGTAATCAGATCATTTGGGGCATTGACCCCCAAACTGGAGGAATGGCTCCAACAGATTTTAATCTACTGCCTCCTCCTGGCTGACCGGGGCGTCTGAGGGGTTGGGGAGGATCTGGCTGTAATAACGTGATCCTTCCACACGCAACATCCAGCTGGAGAAACCCCACCCCCTCAGGTGAAAAGAAGGGCCTGCTCACTCCTTAATTAAGGAGGCTTGAGTTCAGTGCAGGGCCCTCCCAGGGTTGGCAGAGGGAGAGCAATGCCCAGGACTGGACTTAGATAGGAACACTGGGTGATAAATAATGGGGGAAAACCGTGGGATAAAAATATAAAATAAAATAAAAACAAAATAAAATGTTTTAATCTTAATTTTAAAATTTGTACAGATGAACTTTCTCTCATTAAGAATGGTATAGAATTCAATAAAATTGAACCTCTATATTTTATATCGTACTGTCCTTTTTTGTGCGAGAGAAACATGCATGTTTTCAGTGGTCTTGTCTGGTAGGTGTGAACCTCAGAGCTAGACATGCATATTCTATTTTTTTTCTTCTTTTTCTTTAAACAGAAGTTAAGGACAAATCTTCTGATCTATATTTGTAAAATCAAAAATACATACTTGATTAACATTAACACTATAGATAGACAATGTTTTAAGTTTGTTAAAAAGAGGTGTAGAGGGTTCCAAGGCCTCAAGGCAACAGTGCTACAAACTGCCCACTGTGCTGCTCCAGTGAAAGAAAATCCGAAGTTAACGTCAGTAAATACAAACAAAACATTTATTACGATTAAATTGTCTGGGAGGGTGTATTACTATATTGAGATAATGGTCATTTTGTCTTAAAATAAATATTCGCTTTAGACTGGATTTTGCATTTCCACAGGTTATCTTCGTCTGATATTAACATTCATTAAATGATCTGAAACATCTTAGTGCCAAAAATAAAAGAAAAAAGGAAGACATCTGTATGGGTAGGTAGATATTTCTTCAAAGCGCTGTGAGCTTGTGCAAACTGTGTTAAAGTGATGCATCTGGAGCCATGGAAGATCTCTATTGCGGTGTTTTTTAATGATAGGATAGATCCTGATCACGTGACGACGTCAGCTCTTCACCAAAGGCAGGTTGAAATAGACTGTAAAAGAAAAGAAAATGAATGATAAAGGTATCTCTTTTTATTAACGCAGTGACATTATAAAAAAAGGCTCAATAATCAGTTTAGCTATTCTTTTCTAGATCTACGCAGCTTTGCTGGAGTTTGTTGCTTTGACCCCATTCTGGATGAAGCTCTTTAATTCGTCCGGGAGGGTGTATTATTATGGGCTGGCTGTTTGACCAAGCAGGACAGCCCCTCATGACAACGGCTATCTAAAAGGTACAGATGTAGCTAACTATATGGTCAAACTGTTCATTTAGGTTTCTTAATCTAGCTAAGCAACCACCCTCCGTCACTGCTTTTTTTTATTTTCTATATCGCAGCTTTTTTGCGAATCACACGAACCATTCGTTTTCTTGTTAAAAACATCATTGACATCGGCGCCCTCTGGTTGCGATTTTATGCTTCTACAGGAGACGTTTTACACCCGGAAGTAAAACCTGAGGTCGTCATGGGGAGCAAAGTCAGCTCCAAAATGGCAGCTCCCACCGCTAGAGTAATTCAGGTAAAGTCGCTGAAGAAATTTGAATCATTCCACCTTGTTTTGTTCGTTGCCGTTTTAGTTGATATTTAATATAAAATGAATCAATTTGGGATGTTTTTTGCTTATTTTAGTGAGGGATTTTAGCTGAAATACCACTCGTACCCTTGTTAATGTCCTTGTTAAACAGAAAAACTAATTTTGCTGTCCTGCGACGATAGATTTTTTTATGTTAGTAAATTGTGTTTTAGGAAAGTTGATAATTCCGTTTTGTTGCCGCATTTTAGCCTTTTCCAAGACATGATTGAATAGGTAAAGGTACACCTCGACGGTTTGTAGCAGTCGTGCCTCCCAGAAAATGTTGATGGGTTGCCCAGATTGGGTCAGTCAACATTTTAAGGAGGCACCCTAACAGAACTGGGGAGTAAGAAGCTACATTTCCTCACTGATATGTGCTTGACTAACATTTTGTGGGAAGAAAATGTACTTTTACAAGTAGTATTATTAGTACCACACGATTTACTCTTATTAAAGTAATATTATGAACTATCACTACTCCTATATTTACAGTATGAGCGAGACTATATGCTGAGTCTTTTCTGCCTTTCTGTAGATCAATGGATATAATATATATTTATTTCTTCAGTCTGAATTTGCAAGTTGTGATCATTTTCTTTTTGGTGTTCAAAATATGAGAATCTGCATATTTTTGTGTCTGATTGCATAATTGTTACATATCAAATCACATTTTCTGAGCAGTAACTCTACCCACGTAGACTTTGAAAAATATATAAAATAGGGTTTTATTTGACTAAAGATATCTTGAAGTAGTGCTGCTCTTCAGTTCAATTTATTTTATTTTATGCTCTCCTACCCACCTCTGAACTCCACACTCATCCTCCTGTTGGTAACTCAGGTAGAGTTCACTCTTTTTTATACTTTTTTTTTTTTTTCATTAAAAAGACAATATGCATCAAACATTTACCTCAATTTTGAGAAACACAAAAATGTCAGAAAAAGACATTACAAACATTTATTTCAAATATTATTTTAATTTGTATTGTTTCAGCTTTTTAGAGCAGTTTAATTCACATGGTGGGTGGTTTAGATAAAACATCCACAAAACTTATCTTATGATACTTTTTGCTAAGGTTGAACCAGTTTGAAAATTTGGGCTGATTTTGATATATGATACTATTTATTGCTGTTATGCCCGATAACCAGTAGCCTATTTACAGATTTAATTCATTATAGTTCCCTACCCTTTCGACAATGTGAGAGAAAAAAACGACCACACCACCTACATTGCTTCTCTGCTGCATAACTGTCACATGATCGATCGGTACATTTCTGATACCGTCCAGTTGCTTTTGAAAGTTTGCAATTTATTTGTGATTTAGCACAGTAAGTTTAAAAATATGGTGTGTCAACACTTTTCCTGACATCAAGCAAATAAATTCATAAACCAACCAGAAGTGTTATGCACAGTCTGAAATAAAACCTCAAGACAACCATGGAATTTGAGGTATAGATGAGTTTAGAAGCACCTCTATAGTTCCTAACTTGATGCCCTGTTTTATTGCTTAAATCTTATTTTCATCCATTATCATCCATATTTTTAAATGGCTGTTTTTATAACCCTGTTTGTCCTGTTGTCACTTCTGATAAAATTGATTGTTGTACGTACTGTAACGGTTTCTGGCATTTTCAAGATTGAATATTATCTAAGTATTCAAAACGAATAATTGAATTGTGTATATTATTTGAGTTTATGCATCAAAATCGGCAAAATCGAAACTGAAGAAATTTCCGTTTTTGCCACACAGGTGAGCTAGGAACCGAAATTCTGTACTGTTTTTAACCTTTTATGAGTTTCTTTAACACAGTAAATGACTTGGTCGTTTGATTGTGTGTTTCCTCTCAGGCTGTACGGCCGCATGCTCCTTTAATCAAGTTCCCCAACAGACAAGATATCCCAAGGCCCAATGGTGAGTCTGTTTACGAAACATCCTGCAACCTTAAAACAGAACCAGCTGAGCTGAGGCGGAATAGGTTTATGATCCATTTTTAGGACAATCTCTTTGTTTAACTGCCAAATCTTCTCTGATAAAAGGCTGACCTAATATTCAAAATCTTGACCTTTGGCAAAGTCTTCACATAGATTCTTCCAGACACACCTTTATTAGTCTAAAAGGCTATATTTTATTATAATTCTACATATTGTGATGTATTTATGCAAGTATATTAGCTCAGTATAAACTTTATCAGTAGTCTTAAAATAATAAACTAAAATGACTTCCTCCTCTACTCTCTTTCACCCCTCTTTGTTTTAGCCCAAGAGGTATTGAAACTGATGGGTCTTAATATTCCACAACACAACGCTCCCAGTTCAGCTTCAGGGCCGCCTGCTTTGTCCAGACCTCAAGTACCTTTGACCCCTATCCCAGGAACGCCGGACTCCCTGGCCTCTATTCAGCAACTGCCCGCCAGGTACCGCAGGAGACCGTTAACACTGGAAGAAATGGACTACATTCAGGTGAGGGGTGCAGCCTTCCATAGAAGTAGGATAAATTATTTGTATTTCATTGGTTTAGTTTCTTGAGCAAGAAAAGCTCGTTTTTACCTTGTGCCATCATAGACATTTCTTGAATGCTCAGTCCAAGGAGGTAGTTTTCAAACGTTTGCATGAAGCACAGTAAGTTCTTACGGAGATCTCATGAGGTGAATCAAGAACACATTTTGCTCCTCACTACACATGATTGAGGGTGAGAGAACTAAAGACAGAACTAACTCATATCCCCATCATGCCCCCAAATGCAAGTGAACCGGTACTTTTGGTAATCCAGTGTATGTTTGGTTATTTTAGTATGTCTGAGTATGACAAGATGTGTGTGTGGTTTGTCATCTGTGTTTGCCCTGCTATGAGTTGGCACCTTGTCCGTTAGGACAGTGTTTTCTTAACCCTGTTCCTCAAGGCTCACAGTCCTGTTTGATTCAGATGTTTTCCTGCTTCAACAGCCTCCTAAGGAGCCATAGATTGAAATGAGGTGGGGTCAATAAAGTCAATGAAGAAACGTCTATACCTATACTAAATTATGAAGGGCAGTGTGCCATGAGGAGCAGGGTTGAAAAAGCTCCCCTGACAAGGATGATGTAGTTATAGAAAATTACTGAGTGGATATTTAGTACTTTTTTTTTTTTACAAAAAAATTGCTTAAACTAGTATAATTTTTGATGTCTTTTTGCCACAGCGTGGTGGACCGGAGTGACGCAAAGCAGTTCAGTCTGCAGCCAAAAGGAAGATCAGATGGAAGATTATTTTCCTCATCAGAACAACCCCAATGGTCTGAGATTCGTCGAATAAAGTATTACACGAATCCTGCTGCAATGTACATAATGTTTATTTTAGATGATTAAAATGTATTTCAAGTTCCCACTAAAGGATGGTCTCATTGCAATGGCCTACACAAAAAAAAGCCATAAATCCTAACTTTCTTTTCAATTCAACCACAATGGCAAGGGAAACGGCTCGGTTTTCAAATAATCACGATTGTTGTGGTTTAATGGAGCAACACATGAACTGCCTCTGTTCACAAATGCAAAGCAAAACTCAATTAAATAAATGGGCATAGTGGTTAGTAATTCAAATTCTTGAATCTGTCTTGTTCATGTCAACCACTGGATTCGATTTATTAAAATGATTTGTTTTGATTGCTGTGGTTTATTTATTTTTCCATCAACCTGGAGATACCTGAACAAGCAGAATGTGAGAAGCATTAGTTGGATGGAAAAAAAGAGGCAATTGGTGCTGATCAGACGAACAATATTTAATTTGCTCCTCAGGTATTTTATTGTCACTGTTGCTGGCATGCCTTAAATGGTAGAAACATTCACAACATTAATATTCCCATAGCAGTGCAGTGACACGGGCCACCATTATTGTTCTGCAATATGTAAAGTCCAGGTGAGCTGTTAGATAGCCAGATGAACGTTGGCACAACGTAGTACAGACGTGACGGGCGAGAAGACACTCCACCTGAAGCTGCGCTTCACTACGGTTTTACCTTCACCTCGAAGTAACGCTCGGCCGAACGGATCAGAGGAAATTATTCTGCATTCACAAAACAATGCCAGCTCCTAAACACATGAATTAATAATTCATGGTTTTACAAAAATAACTTTGAATGTTTAAAACCCTAACATCAAATACTATCATGGACAAAGTGCAGTATAGTCATTAAACACAGCAACAACGAAACGTTTAGTTACAAATGGCCACAACACTAGAAGGAACACAGGGATGTACAGGTTAATCTTAATTATTTTCACATATTTTTCCTACGTGTGCGTTGCCCGCGACATAAATGCCTCTTTTTTTTTTCACCCTTAAATTAGAGCATTTTTTTGTGCGAATGCGAAACAACATTGCGCCTTAAATGTAGCAGTAGCGATTATTTGCTGCCGACAAAAGTCACATGTCAATCGTTCTGCTCTTCTATTTCCTCAAAAGCTGGGAGGAAGTCGGCGATGGTGTCCACCACGTAGTCAGGCACGTAGCTGCGGTTGGTGCTCAGGTCACTGTTTCTGTATTCCTGGGCCTCCTCGATCTGAGACACGCCGGTGAGGGTGAGCATGGTGTCCAGGCCGCAGTTGGACCCGAACAGCATATCTGTCTCCAGGCGGTCCCCGACCATCAGGCACTGGGCGGGATCCACGCCGCTGAACTGGCTGGAGATGCACTCGAACATGAAGCGGCTTGGCTTGCCGATCACAGTTGCTTTACGGCCTGATGCCACTTCCAGGGCTGCAGTGAGGGAACCAGAACCTACAGGGAGAAAACCATAAAGAGGTTGGAGTCCAAAAACCGAAAAGAAAGCGCCAAGCATTGGAAGTGAGATTTACAGTGCCTTATGCAAATATTCCTACTGCTGATGATGCTAAATGTGTGGAATGCAAGAATTCGTATACAGAGCTCATCAGTCTTATTTAATCTCAGTATCAATGCTGCTGACAACCTATGTGGGATGCTAAACAATATGTAATAAAAAACGACCATTTATCACCCTGACACACTATACTCATGGTGGCAGTATGATGCTGTGGGAGGGTCGTCATCTAATCTGACCGCGGCTGAACTTTTTTGGTACTAATGGGCAAAGGTGTTGGACAAATAAAACTGCTCTCTACCCTAAGCACTCAGTTCTTACCTTGAAACATGGTATTGGTAGCATCATGCTAAGGGGAGGTGTTTTTTTTTTAACTACTTGGAGTAAATAATGGGCAGTCCTGCGAGAAAACATTTTAAAAGCTGCAAAAAGAATTCCATCATAATAGTGACCTGAAACCTACTGCCAGATTTAGGGATGCAGCAATACCATTCTAATGTACTAGTTAAAGTTAATCAATACCATGAGCTGATGCCAAACTGCAATAATTTCACAATTTTTTACTTGGATATTTGTTTTTATCAATATATATATTTTTTTATCTAATTCACTATCATTTATTGTGACAAGCAAAGAAGAAATTAAACCTCTCTTCCAATTCACTGCACTTTTTTACATGGTAGAACAATCGAAATTGGTACTCGGTATTGGCCACCACTCAATTCAAGTATCTGAACGGTATTGGTCTGGGGAAAAAAAGCTGTACCATTGCATCCCTAGCCATAATAAGAATTAAAAGGTTTAGATTGCAGCATCTGCATGTGTGGAAATGTCCCAGTAAAGGTCCAGACCTAAAACTAAAGGAGAACCTCCCAACAAAACTTGAAAATTGTGGTAAATTGGCGCTTATCAGCCCTAAAATGTGCCAACCTGATGATTTATAATGCTAATACCAGGTCATGATGCATCAGAATCAACCTGTTTTTTTATTCCTATAAGATGGAAATAAGCAAAACCAAATGTGTGCTTCAATAGTGATTATCTGACATTATCTAACTGCTACCAGTTCAAGTTTTAAATCACACAATGATCTGCATTAAATGAAGGAACAACAAAATGATGTCCACAAGGATGCAATTTCTAAATGCAGATGTTTGGCTGCAAACAAAAATTAGCCCTCAGGAGTGGGACATGTGAGTGTGGAGAGGTATTAAACAATGAGCACAGGATAAATTTGTAGTAGCCTACTTGTTATGTAGGGATAATTATGCAAACTGCAACAAAAATGCTCACCCAGGTATAGAGCCTTTACCTTATTAGACTGTCGACTCTTAAAACAAGACATGCAACAAGTTTTACTACAGCTAAATATTACCAAACACACTAGATTGTTATGTGCTTGAATGAGCTTATTGTATCTGGGTCATGCTTCAGTCATACCTGGCAGGATCCGCCCACCTGACAGCGGATGCCACGGGTCGTTGTCGGTGGCCAGGAACAGACACTCCGGGTCCCTCAGGTAGCAAGAAGCTTTGGCCAGTTTGAGAAAAGTCAGTTTGTCGTCGTGTCCCACCAGAACCGCTTTCACGTCCGCAGCCAGGGCGCAGTTGTAGATGGTGGCGTCCGGGTCGTCCGCCTCCTCCACGCAGGGGATGCCCGCCTCCAGCAGCTCCCTGCGGAGCCCCTCGCAGCCGATGACGAACACCTGGCCGGGGACTTTGACCACGTCCCTCAGGTAGAGGGCCGAGCAGTAGGAGGAGCTGAAGATCTGGTCCAGCATCACGTCGGTGAAGCCCAGCCGAGTGAACTTGTTCACGTAATTCTCCCGGGGCCTGGTGCAGTTGTTGGTGACGAACACCACGTTTTTTCCGCGGCGGATCAGAGCGTTCACCACCTTCGCAGCGCCCGTGATCGCATTCTCTCCGTGCCATATCACCCCGTCGCAGTCGAAGAGGAAGAAGTCCTTCGCTTCGAGCAGAACCCTGATTTGCGCACCGCGAATTTTCTGGCAGCCTTTGAAGCCAAAGGCGCCTGCCATTCCGGCGTTTTCCTCCGTCTCTCCCGTCTTTCACCGGCTAAAGGTGCCCCATGCCAGAGGCTGCGCCATAACGAGAGGGGGAACAGCGAGCTTTTGCGCAACGACAACAAATCAGCGTCAGAAAATCACATTGCAGAGACCTTGGTGCTGTTGCATCCACCCGACATACAGCAGCTACATAAACATTGACGTCCAGCCACGCTCTCTTGTCCAAATCGACCAATCAGAACGCAGAACTGTAGCCAATCACGGTTGGATGCGTCAGAACACTTTAAATCATCAGGAAAATAAAATTCCACCCTCATGGCTTATAATGAATGATGTAAAATTATACATAGGCTATATACGTAAAAAAAATTAAAGAAGCAGTAATTGTTAATTTCCTATATTAAATTACACAGCTGGATACTTAGAATATGATAGGGTGTTAATGCGGCAATAAACTGTTATATATATGTGACACTATTATCCTAGCATTTCTGGAAGGATGTGAACAACAATAGTGATAACCGGAACAACAATAAACACAACAGCAACAATAAGAATAGCGCAGGGTGTAAATGGTTTTCAAAAACAAGAAATACTACCTAAAATAAGAACAACAGACCTAATTAACTACAGACATGTTTTCTTTTAAGTCTTACCCTTTTGTTTTAAGTGAATATTATTGAATAGGATAATATATGCATGAAATATGTGTTGAGTTAATGGGTTCTCAGGTACTCAGGAACTAGTACATGTCAGACGCGAACTGTAATTGTATTTGGCCACTAGATGGGGCTGTAAGCTAGAAAACATCAGAGCAAATCAGAGCTGCTGCTTTACTAAATGCCCGTACAGTCCAGAGGCCTGCAACCTGCAGCCTTCTAGAAACTCTTAATGACTGTTAAAGAATAACAATGAGCGAACAAATATATGTAAATATAGAAATCAAAGTTTTTAGGATTTTTTTATGGATTAATTGCATTGATTGACAGAATTGCACTAAAAGTAACAGTGATGTTTTTTTATATATATTTTCCTTGTAATTGGGTTGGAAAGTATATGCTTGTCTGTTTTTTGTTCTATTTTTTTGGGTAGGGGGCACTTTATCTCAATTTTTTTTTAGGCAAGGTCAGGCAGTTTTATTTATATAGGACACTTTCTACACCAGACAATTCAAGGTGCTTTACGTAATTATAAAAACGTTTTGAAAATTAAAACATAGAATCACCAACAGAAAGCATAAATGGACATTTATAAAAGAAACAATAAAAGCAATGAAATACAACATTTAGCATTTGATTAAAACATATTTTTAGGATGAAACAAACAAAAAAACATCTAAAGCATAATAGTATCACTTACTCATAAGCAAGTCTAAATAGGTACGTTTTTATTTTAGAGTTAAAAGAGTTCAGTGTCTCTGCAGTTTTGCATTTGTCTGACAGTTTTTTCCAGATGTGAGGAGCATAGAAATTGAAAGCTGCTTCCCAATGTTTGGTTCTGGTCCTAGGGACAATCTGTAGATTAGAGCTGGAGGACCTGAGTGGACTAGAAGGTTTGTATCGCAATAGCAGATCTCTAAGCTCTCTCATGCACTCTGGTGCTAACACATTGAATGATTTATAGAATAATAAAAGCAGTTTGAAGTCTATTCTCTGAACTACAAGGAGCCACTGTAAGGACATTTTGGAACTGGGGTGTTGTGTTCTACTTTCCTGTTTTTAGTGGGAACACAAGCAGTAGCGTTTTAAATCAGCTGCAGCTGTCTAATTGATTTCTTTAGGCAGACCTGTGAAGATACTGTTCGGATCCACCGGGTTGGCTGGGAGGACTTTTTTAAAGAAAATATATTGGTAAGATATCCTAGCAGCAGGTGGCAGATCTTAGTTTCTCAATAATTTAATCAAAGCTCCATTGATTTATTGTTTGGAAATTAGTCATTTTCTCTGCTTTGGTGTTAACTGGGCTTAACATTGGTATATGGGTTGAAACTAATGTATTAATTGACCTTCTGATGTTCAAGATCTTTTCAGTAAAGAATCTGGCAAATTCATTGCAGGGCCTGGTGGAGCTTAGTTTCGGGGGCTACTAGTTAATCTCTCCACTGTATTAAATAATGTCCTTGCATTCTTGCTGTTTCTATGAATAATCTCAGAGAAGAATGATTCCCTTGCACCCTTTAAGGTTAATTGATATTGGTTTAGTCTCTCTTTATATATCTCATGATGAACCTGGAGTCGTGTTTTCTTAAATACCAGTGGATCTCTTCTCCACAGAGACTTCTTTTATTCATGACAGTTTTAACCTTAATTAAAAAAAAATTAAAAAGTCTTTATTTGGAAGCCTTGAAATTGAAATAAAATGTTGGTTATTTTCTGCCGCAAATATTCATGAAAAGCTTTTTCCAAGTTTCTCGTTACATTTGTATGAAAAAAGTTGCTTCTAAGATAGATCAATATGTTGCCTAAACTCTGTGAAGTATCAGATTTTGTGACATTTTTGAAGAACAGATTAAACATTTTCTAACTTTATTTTTTAAAATGTATTTTCATAGAAATAAAATTTCATCTGGTTTTTAAAAATTAACATACCATCTCCTTATGCCTCCACAAAATGACAGATGTACCTGGACAGACTACCTGGTGATACAAGCAGCCTGAGTCTTCCATATAAGTCATAATCTGTCCCTCCATCTATGATTTTTTTTTACATCCATCCATCCATCCATTCATCCATCAGTTATTTAAAAAAAATTGAGAACCTTGTAGAATGTAGTCTGGAAAGATTCACTATGGAATCTTGACATGGAAAAAATGTGTAGAATTATATGTGGGGGATAAACATGTGGGAAAACTTGCTCATTTAATTCATTTCTTTCGCTGTGCTCCAGTTTTTGCTTTTATTCATTAATTTTCCTTTTTGTCTCCCCCAAAGAGCTTTGATCCTGTCACACTTTGACTGCTTCGCCCAGTCTGTTTGGGATTGCGTGCGAGACAGAGGAAGACTCACTGGCACCATCAACTGCCAGACAAACTAAACAGAAATGAAGGAATGGACAGCTGAATGGACAGGGAACAAGCTGTCCTAATTGGTCATTATTTCCCCACTTGTCTATATTTTTCCTCACTGCTAACCCCCAACACAGATGTGAGCAGTGCCCTTGAGGGTAGGAACAGAGAAGGGGGGGACGGGGGGTTCCTTAGGGCCTGATCAGTTCTTAGCTATGATTCAAGTTGTGTGATTTTGTGTTGTGTGGGGATGGAGACACCAGGAAATGAGGGTGTGAGGTCAAAGTTGAGACTTGCAGGTGGTGCTGCTGGTTTGGAGCCAGCAGACCATGACGGTGCCTCAAGCGACAGCATCCATACATCCCCATCCCCACGCATCTACACCAGCCCCACAGACAAGCCAGCTGGAGAATTCAGGCATCCGTTATTACTCCCAAAAATCTTTGTTTAAATGGATTAAAACCTAAACAAGAACAGGAACGCTGGTAATTATCCGCCTTAACATGGCTGTCTGCTGCTTAGAAATATTGTCACCCTGCATGTGGGGCTGTCAGGTCAGAGGGACAAGGAAGGGTTGGACGACACGCCACTGACATACAAAAAATGTCTGGAAGACTTAAAGGAGCTAAAAGGGGAGAGGGGTGGACACATGGATTGCACCTCTTGCAATTAAAACAATGTTAACCACTAATGTAGGACTTCTATACTTTCATAGTTAGTAAAACATGTAGAATTACTAAAGGGAAACGGATGTGGAAGGCCTAACTTAAAGCTTTTTATTTAAAGACAAAGAAGCAACCTGTGTAGCAACCCGTGGTTTATTTAATAAGCATTGTCTGTGAGTACCATAAAAACAGGAAGGTATCTTTACTAAAACAGAACAGATATACTGAATCAAAGTATTCAGGAAGCCAACGTTGGCACATCTAGAGTTCTTTCTTCTGTTTTTCCTTTTTATTGTGGCTCCTACACAAAACCCAGCAGGGAAGGAGAGGTAGAAAGATTCCTGAGCAGACAAGAAGCATCAAATCTAACATGCATCTCTGGTACCAAGGCTGTGTTAGTGAAGCTGGTCTCAGATGGGCTCCACCTCCACAGTTCAAGATGTGCTCCACCCACTGGGTGAATCGTAGGGCAGGAAGGACAGGCTGGGACCTGTGGATCCTGCTGAGTGACAGAGCTGAAGACTTGAACCTGGAAAAGTTGAAGAAGAAAAAAGGTGGGGACGTTACAGGTAGTCTGTGTTTCTGGTAAAGATGGGTAAAAAATAACCCTTAAAATCAAATCCTGTTTTCAATGCAGAAGCATAACAACAAAACAGAAAAACACAGTATTTAATATGGCATTTATTCAGGGGGGAGAATATGCCACATTCAGATATACAATTGTTAATTTTATTTTTTGTTATTTTCATAAAATGACTAAGGCCACAATTACTGGCAATCATGTCATGGTTTTATTTACCCTATAATCAGAGTTTCTAGGAACATTTAATAAGTAATCAATGACTTTCTGTTCGGTATAACTGAGATGGCGCACAGGACTTTATCTCTTAGTATTTCTACAAAATTGGAAAGACAGAAAAAAAACCCGGATGTAATCAGGGGAGGTATGTGTTGCCCTTCATTACTCAGGCAAGGGTTACAAAAGAATACATATTTGGCTCAACTTGACAATAGTCACAATCAAAGAATAATTGAAAAGTGTAAAAACAAATTCTCTAAAGATCATTGACCTCCAACCGAGATTGGCATGTTGGGGTCCATAATGTCACTTGATGCATGTTTGGGAGCATTTTATGTCCTATCATCACAAAAGTAAAGAAAGGGAATTTACTAAAAGCTAGCAGGACTGTAGCTAGAACTATGTAGCTACTTGGTCAAATAAGACTAAGATTGGGCTTTGCGATAAAAAAACCCCCAAAACATTCCAGGTAGTTTTGGTTAGAAAAAAAGAATATGTGTCAAAGTACTTCATGCTTGCTGTTAGTTTGGTGGAGGATCTGTGATGTAGTGGGCTTGTTTTTTGTTGTTTTTTCTCCTAAAGGCCATATGAACCTTTTTAGAGTGAATATCATAATGAACACTACAGCAGTCTTTCAGAAACACAGTGATCCCAAACATGAGGGCAAATCAACTCAGAAATTATCCACCAGACACAATATCAACACTTTTCCTAGGCAATTTTAACCTCCAAATCCGAATTATTAACAACAGGGACGTCAGCAGTAGCAGAAGTTATTTGGTTATACATTTGAATCCTAACTGAAATTAGATTTAGTGCTCTCAAAAGAAAGTTTGATTGTATTCTAATAAAATGAAAATGAATGTAATGTAACACTTTTCAGAGCTGTAAAGGGGAGCCAATAAGTGTGGAGGGTCATATATAAATACAAGTTTTGTCCATCTACCTGATGTCCTGTAAAAGGGTTTGAATGGTGGTACTGAGCACTCCTCTGGTGATGTGTTTGGGTTTAAGG
The DNA here is from genome assembly GCA_028564705.1 of Apricaphanius iberus. Lineage (NCBI taxonomy): Eukaryota > Metazoa > Chordata > Actinopteri > Cyprinodontiformes > Aphaniidae > Apricaphanius > Apricaphanius iberus. Next base: position 349,366 of record JAPXFQ010001894.1, read on the forward strand.
GTAAGGCCAAGCCCCTTTGTTTCAGCCCTCACTGCATTATCAAACTGATCTCCGAACAGAGGAATTGCCAGCACAGGAACAGCATGGTACACTGCCTGTAGAAGGCTGTTCTGTCCACCATGGGTGACGTACAGACGAGCTTTTTGGTGGCCTGAAAGACAAGGTGTGGGGGGGGGAATCTAACAATTGCTTAAGGAAAAAAGTAAAAGTACTTTGGCTTCAGAAATACTCTTATTCCAAAGTAAAAAAGAAATAAAATATACATAAAGCAATGCACTTGTTTTTATTTTATTTTATGAAGAAGCTGTCTATCCCAACATATAGAACATTACTATGTAACAGAATAGTTCTCTGTATTTCTTTGGTGGAATTTGAATTAGAGTGTCTTACCAAGAAGGTCATTAATAGGCAGCCAGTTTGATAGCCTGAGATTTGGAGGTTTGTCTAGATGGGTGGGCCATTTGTGAGAGTCATACCTGCAAAGAAATAAGTGCTTCGTACCAACACACCAAACTTTCTTTCACCATAGGAACTATGGGTAATTTTACCCAAATTTAATGGTATGTGTGTGGCCAACCTGGATAGGGTGATTACAAATGCACACAATTGCAACTCTATTGATCTATGTTTGTAAAAAACATTAAAACCATTGGCTTGCATTTCAGTTATCTGCTACTTTATGCTTTATGAAGTACACTGAAATTTGTATTTGTAAAAAGACCAAATGTGAAGGATTTAAGGAAAGGGAGAACAAGCCCCTGTTTGTTGGGTTTACCTCCACAGCACTGCCTGGGGAATCCTGGAGAAACCAGCCACTAGTTCCACAAGCAGATGATCCACCGACACAGAGGAGACCATCGACCCAAGTGTCACAACAACAAAACCTGCCTCTCCAAAACTTGAGATCCACAATTCAAGGTCCTGGAGGAACAAAGGTTTAGTAAATAGACGAAACAGAATTGTGCAGATATAGCATGATAAATTAGAATAAACATACAATGAAAGAAAAATCAGCCAAGGGTGCTTAATGTTAAATTGTAAGTATATACATCAAAACATGGAACCTGATCCAGTGGGTGAGGGGCTTTATTCAGTAGTCCTCCCACCAGCACAGTGTAGGGCATCAGAGGCTGTGGGAACTCCAGTGAAAAGTCAGTGTTAAAGGCCCAGAGTTCTGCTCCCTGGTGTAATTCCTCCAGACCTCCAGCAGGTCGCCCTGAACCAAGGTGACGCTCGGCTACCTCCTTAAAGATTGACCACACTAGGTGTTGTCCTGTGATTAAAAACATTAAGCAAATTCACAAATGGTTTTGCAAACATTTAGCAATATATATATATATTTTTATATATATATATATATATATATATATATATATATATATATATATATATATATATGTTAACAACACCCCTTTAAGGATAAGATTAAGTCAATTTGCAGTGCAAACAAAGCATATTGAACTAAGGTATAACACCCTTCAATACATACTTCAGAGTTTTTGCTGCTCGCTTAGCCAAACTTTAAAACATAATGTTTTGGGGGGGTTTTTGTTCATCTAAATGAGTTCTAAAAAACACAACATAAAGAAACAGTTTTTAATGTAGAGTACCTTGCAAAAGCATTCACACCCCATTTTCCTATTTTGTCTTCTTGCACAAACAAATGTTGATGTATTTTACTGAGATTTTATGAAAAGGACCAAAACACAGAGGAGTATATTTGTAAAGTGAAAGGAAAATCATACCTCTGACCTGTCTGCTGAATTTCCTGGACGTCATGATGCTGTTTGTTCCGTAATGTTCTCTAACATACCTGAGTCCTTCAGAAAAAAACTAGATTTATTCTGAGGTTGATTACACACAGATTTGTACTCACTCGGTAACTTCTGAAGGATTCGATTTTATTAAGGGGTGCTAGACTGAACGAGATTTAATAGAAAAGCACTCGACACCTGTTTAGACTTTTATTTGTGAAAGAAATCTTGCATATCTTTTTCCTTCCATTTAAAAATTTTGTAGTAATTAATCTGCGATTCACATAAAATAAAAATAAAATATATAAAGACTGTGACTGTAGCAAAAAAAATAAAACATGAGAAGTTCAAGGTGTTAAAATACTTTTGCAAGGCTGTGCAAATTCAAATTAACCACCCAACAGTAAATACGACTAAGCAGACTAAATTAGTTAAGAGTCTAAAATTCGACCTGCTTTCATTTATAAATTGTACAGAGATGTACTTCTAAAGTATGCATTGAACTTTCTTTTTTAAACCAATTAACATATCAGCAATAAATAATCCTTTCAAGTTTAAATACTGACCAATAGGAACGAAGAGGGAATAGAGGAGATTTTTGAAACGACCCCAGAGGTTCATGTGGTCGGACAGCTGGGAGTTGAAGACAGGGACATAGGAAATTGGACTGGGAAGACCAATGGACAGCGGACCATTCAGACTGCTAGGATAAAAAGCGATGTACTTGACACCTGGAGTAAATCAAAAGAAAGGGAAAAAATTCTCAGTCTGCAGTTTTTTTGACATATATCAGTAATTTTTAAGTATTTGTGAATAATATTGATGCATACAACTAAAACTAGATATCTACCTAAACTGTATAGTTACAGTCTTGTTATTTCAAATCCTTAATTTATATCCCCATAGGTTAGCATGCCTTTGTAAGTTTCAGATAGGGAATCAAATCAGGGCACATCTTTGGATGTATTTTAAAGTGACAACTCAAACACAAAGTTTCCTTGTGTGGGATCATGAAGCAATTAAACAAAAATTTCAGACGAGATATTAAGAAGACACTTGTCTGGTTTTTCCTTGGTTATAATTTCCAGATACCTGAAACTTTCACATTCATCTTTTCAGCACCATAGGAATGTCCATTCTTTCTACATTACGGGAGGATAGGAGTTATTTAGTTAGTTAGTGTTTTGCTATTTTTACCCAGTAACAAAAGCAAGAGATGCTTGCCTAAAAGCCATTCAGAAGCCATTACTTTAAAAGCAGGACAGGACAGCAAATTAGTTTGCAGATGCACTCAGAGACAAATATATTAATGCTTGCAGACATGCAAAAATAATACTCACACACCTGGGAACACACAAGCTGTAAAGTAGTGGGATAGAAGCAGTATCATATTTTGTGAGTATTTTGCTAGAGGGTCAACTGGTGGACTTCACATAATAAGTCACAAAGCACTTCAAGGAAGATTAAGCAGTCTCCATGAGTTAAAAGGACGAATGTAGATAAGGGAGTATGGTCAGAACGCCCCGACTCTCCAAGAGAGGTAGACACACGCCGCATCAGCTGACTTCCATGGGGTCAAAGACATGTAGTGATGATGGTATACGGTTTGTACAAAAAGCCAGAACCAGTATACCATACACCATACTCAGAAATTATTTCAGACAAGATTAAGGAGGTGAGACATTCAAAACAAATTTGATCGCTGCACTGAGCTTGTCCACCATTACTGTTTTGAAAAGAATGGCATTTATACATTGTGCTGACATCAACACCATGACCACTTCTGGTTGCTCTATTTTGTTTTAACTCTATATCTGTGCGGTATACAGTTTCATCCTCTTGGGATTCATGAATGGCCAGAGGGAGCTAAGAGGAGGCTCATCTATGCGTGCGTATGATTGAAATGTTTTGTGAAAGAAGTTTTTCCTTAGGTGAAGGTGTGCGAGCAATACAACAAACCTGACTTAGATACAGCTACTCTTAAAGGAGGAATGGGTCAAACTTCCATTAAGCTATTGTGAGAGTCTTGTGAAAGAATACCCAAATTGTCTGACCTAAGTCATAAACTTTAAAAGACAAGTGTATACTAAGGAAATGTATGTAAACTTCTCAACAACAAAAAAATATGAAAATGTATTAATCATTCTTGCCTTTTGAAAATAGAAATAATTTTAGAAATCCTAACTGACCAAAAACAGGAAAAGTTTAGTCTGATTTAATGTTAGACAGTGAGAAAGAAAAGTTTATGACTTTTAAATACTGTATGCAAACATCCGGTTTTAAATGCCTCTTACTGTTTAAAAAGTGAGTTCAATTACAGCATATGCTGAGTATATATAACAAACAGCAGATATACCGAGACTGTGTGCCAGAATGAAGGAGCAGGGATTAAAAGCATCAAGGATGGCAACGTCAAATTGCTCCCCCTGGAGGAAGTTTATTATCTCTTTGTCCTCCAACAACTTATCACACTGGAAGGACAGATGAGCCATGAAATTTAGAAATCCATTAATGTTCTCCCTGAAAGACAGAGATAGCAACAAAAAAAACATCTCTCTGAATCAACTAAAAATTTTCAGAAATCTAAAAGAAATGCTGTGTCATAAATTCTCAAAATGATTTCAACTGGAGTTACCTTTCAAGTAAAAACTGTGTTTGTTGTTCCAGAAACCAGTCATTATATTCTTTTATGTAATTTTCTCCTAACGACCATGTGCTTCTCTTGTAACTGTCTTCACGAGCAGCATAGGAAAAGTCTGTAAGGAACCAAACTGTGGGTTTATTGATCACAAAACTAGTAACTAAATCTTTTTTTTTTTTTTTGTATGTTAAGATATAAATACCTGTAATTACTGGGTTACCAAGTTGCAGGAACATTCGGACCTCATGACCTTGCTGGTGTAAGTTATGAGAAATTTCATCAAACAACAAAAAGTGGCTCCCTCCTATAGGGCACAATAGAGAAAACAAGCATTAACATTACTTTTTTACAAGCTATTCCAACAAATAATGCGAACTAGTGTATTTCTGTGAGTAAACAAAAGATTTTTGATCAAATAATAAAAAAAAAAACATTAAAGGAGAACCTTAAGTTGTACTCACCAATCAGACAGACTGTCAGGATCTTCGCAGAGTGAAGCAGAGGAAGAGCCAGAAGAGAGAATGTCCAAAATGCAATCCCCATAATTTTATAAGCAGCGTGCTGGTGTGCAGCTCAAATCTTGTCATCCAACTCCAAAATAAATCAATGAAAACCCAGGAAAAACAAAAAACTAATTCTGAGCAAGGAATAAATAAAAAAATCCACCTGTAGAAGTTTTAAACCGTATTTCTTGTCCTTTGAATGTATCCAAGATGGGTTTCTTTTGTAGAAACACAGAAAAGGTCTAACTCTGAACCATCATTTTTTCTTTTGTATTCAAAAAGTTTTCACTTTTTTTTCCTGTGTGTACATGTCGGAAGTGAGCTGCTCCGTATTGTTGAAATCCAGACAATGAGAGGACCGAGCGTCCTGCAGCAGCAGTGAAAAGGGAGGGAAAGACAGAATGGTTGTAGTGACGGGGGGGGGGGGGGGGGGGGGGGGGGGGGGGGGTGCAAGGTTCCCCAAGCCCTCATTTAACGAAATTTGACTATTAGAAATAATTTCAGGAAAACACATTCATATATGTGAAAAATTGATTCAGAAACGATTCCTATAAAAATTCTAAGAATAGAATAGAATCGATTCACAAGTTCAAAAATCAGTTTAATTGTTTAGCATGGTTTACACTTTTTTGGAGCTAAAAGAGGAATTAAAAATCCAGACAGCCATTTTTAAGCTTATTTCTGAAAGAGAAAATAAAATGTTTTCCTGGTGAACTGTTACTCACCCCATGTTAAGTCATTGAATTACAGGCATATAATTAAGATAACAGCTCAAAAAACATCTTTAATAGCACTGACCCATATAAATATCAAACTGGATCAGATTGAATGAGATCAGATTGTGATAATCAATTTTAACTCTTCAGAATCTGAATCAAATAGATTCTCAAAATTTGAACCAATACCCAGCCCTAATATATTATCTAAACAGAACCTCTCTGACAATATGATTTATGAGGAAAGCTCATAAAGCAGTGGTTTCCAAACTTTCGGACTTCTGACCCATAAAAAAAAAAATATGAGAGGGTTGTGACCCTGACAAAGAGCTTGCAAACATATCTCAGAGTCAGGAAAAAATTTGTTTATTGACAACACAATCAACGACCAATGTATCGGCCAACAGGTTGATTTTATTTATCTTCCTGTTTGTCTCTAGCATCATTTGTAAAATCCACATTTAGTTTCTGATGAGGACCCCAGAGTGATATGTGCGTGACCCCATGTGGGGTCCCAAACCCGACTTTGGGAACTACTGTCCTCAAGAGCAGTACATCCTGCCCTGGCACAAAGTAATTCACATACTCAAGTCTGGAAAGGTTTACAAAGCCATTACCAAGGCTTTAAGACTCTAGTAAACTACAAGGAGAGACACTTTCCACAAATGGGGGAAACATGGGGCCATGGAGAACATTCCTTGGGATGGCAGCCAGGCTTGACAAAACTACTCCAAAAACACATCCATGACTCATCCAAAGGGTCAAAAAAGAACCAAAAACAACATATAAAGCGCTGCCAACCTCACATTCTTCAATTAGGATCAGTGATGATTCAACAATAAGGAGAGAGAAGAGCTCCAAGTGACCAAAAGGACCAGAAAGTCCATCATACTGACAGTCAAAGATGGTGGTGGTAGTGTGATGGTTTGGGCCTACTTTACTGAAGTGAAAAGCAGAAGAAATCAGGAAGGAATTGCTTAATTTTTACACAGCTCTGTATGCACCAGAAAATATATATTTATATATAAACGCATATAAATGTTAGGAAACCATTGAAAGATTAGAACAGAGAAAAGAAAAGCAAAGATGAGCTGTTACAGTAAATGGTAAGAAATATACAGAGACCTGATGGTGTTTTGTGTCAGATAGTTAAACGTGCACAGTAAAATCAATGTAGTAAAATATAATGAAACATTAAAACCCATGAAAGGCATGCAATTTTTAAAAGAATGTCTTTTGCAAAGGGAATAATGTATTAAAAACAGACTCAGAAGAATAAAGCGGCCACCAAACAGATTAAGTAGCATCAGCAGCTCACTAAGGATGAAACCTGAAACTAGCTAAAGTACTACATTTAAAAAAGTTTTTTCAAAGTATGTACTGTTATTTTGAACATTTATTTTAAACATCAGTAAAACTGTAAAAATACGACTTAAGTTTTAATAAAACATATTTTGGTGTTTCTGTTCACAAGTTAACATTATTGATTGATTATTGAAAGATAATAAAATGTTTTTCTTATCTACTTTAGAATGAGTACAACGGTTACTAACTGATTGTTTTTTGGGCACCACAAAATGGACAAAAAACTTGTACCACATTGTTTTAATAGCTTTTCTTGATTTTGAAATTATTTTTTAACAAATAAAACCTGCTGCAGAATGAACTCTGCTAATGGTTGCACATGTCTTGGCTGATTGTGACTGGCGAGTGAAGCTTGACATGCAGGTTATCCAGGACAAAGCTCTCATTGTAAGCCCAAATTATGCTGTTTGTGTTAGGCAGGTCATTAGAAAAGCAAGTCACTCAGAAAAACTGCAGGAGTGGGTGAAGAAGAGAAAAGGCAAGTCACGGAGGTCATTCCATACCATCACTGAGGTAATTGTTCCTAATTCAAAAATGATGGTACCCCAAATCTCAGTTCAGTTTAAATCACTTCACTCTGTATGTTTGGTATAATTCTTTTTGCATTTTCTGTTTATTCAACAATACAGTAATGACTGAAGAAACGCTTTTAAGTTTCCTTTTCATCCTGAAGGGCGAGGAGCATTCAGAATGTTCTGAAGGAAAAAGAGAAAAACAGAGACAGTTAGCATATTATATTCATTAAATTAACAGGAAAAAAGATTTGCAATGCAGGTGGGGAAGGATTAATACATATGCTGCTAAACCATGTTGGGTAAAAGGGTTAGAAATAAGAGGATCAATGAAAATACAGATATATTAGCAAAAACTCACAACAAGCTGGAAGTGTGTTGAAGTCTCTATCAGCATTTGAGTGTAAGGGTGCTTAGACAGAATAGAGAACGGCACAGATTCATTTGACTCATATCCCAACTCACTGTACAAATTCTCAAGTTTCTAAAAGAATGGCAAAGACAAAAAGACAGGAAAGAAAACTTCATTAATAAAGACAATAAACAATTTCTAGGATTCCTTTTTTGATTGAAAAAATGCCAATGTGACCTGCAAAAGCCTCCAAATGAATCAGTAATGAACACATCAATGGGATCTAATCAGAAACCTATAAACACAGTGTGTCCTCCTGTCCTAAAATTCAAGCATTTAACGTGGACATTTTGCAAGACATGGAAAGCGTATAAAAACTCATAAAACGCATAAAACTGAAGATTTTATCACTGCTCGCAATTATTGCAGCAGCGGTAGACACTATGATACCTGATGTCTCACATGCTGCAGGACAAAACAATTTTTTGTTTTAGATTGATGGAAAACCCAGTAAAATGGGATTGACAAAATCCTGATGCAGTGTTTGACTGATTTGTTTCACTCAAAGGTAGGGCTCGGCGATTTAGCTTAAAAATAAAAGCTCAGATTTTTTTCATACCAAATCAGATTTTAATAATTTTTGTGTTTTCTTAAAAAGAAATTGCAAGTGACAAAAAAGTGATAATTTTCAAAAACGTGTATTTCTATTTATTTCAAATAGCCTGTCCTAAAGCTGACTTGAATTCAAAGTCCAAATAAAACCTGTTAGGAACTAAGGTTTTTATCTTTGAATTGTTTAGTTGTTCTTTCCTTATTCAGCTTAAATCATTTTCTTTCTTTTTCATTTTTTTCGTTTTTTTTATCTAATTTCAGTTTATTTCTTGGTGTTAATGTTTTACTTTAGGGCTTTTTTATTTTATTTTGATACTACTTTGATTCCATATTTCCCCTCCCTGCTTTTAGATGTTTTCATTTCTGTTATATACTTTATCTTTTATATACGTTTCCTTAGTTTATCAGTCTGTAGTTTTCCCATAGATATTTCATCCTCAGTTAGGTTTGTAGTTACTCATTTAGGACGATATTCTGTTTAGTAATTCCCGTTTCCTCCTTGTCATTCTGCTCCCCAGCCCAGCTGATTGCCTCCACCTTCCCCTCACCTGCATCAGTTCATCAGTTATTAGGGTCTCAAGCTTTCTCAGTCATTTCCTTATTACTCTTCAGAGTATTTAAGATCACCGGTTCTGTCATGTGTCTGCTAGTCTTAAATATTGGTTAATAGTTGTTCATTGTTAACTTACAGGTAACAGTACTTTGGAATGGTTCCAGCACTGATACACGATACCAGTATCGGTCGGGGCACATCCCGACTTTAGAGGTTTCCCTGCTTTAAAACACCTAATTCAGATAACTGCAGTTCAGCAAAAGCCTGTTAATCAGCCATCAATTGAAATCAGGTGCGCTGAAGCTGGGAAAAATCTGAAACATGCAGGGCAGTGTACCTTGAGGAACATGGTTGAAAGCATGAATACAGTTCAGAAGAATTTGGACGCTACAGCTCAACTTCATTAACACTTCAGTCTCTCTATCTTTTTACCCTCTAAATTAAGGATAAGGTTTTACACATGCATTTTATAACCACAATATCTGCAATCAGTGATGAAATCACAATTGGTGGTATGTGTGTTGTGAAATTGTTGTAAGAACTTTGGTTAAATACAGACTAAACTGGAGGTGCTAAATTAGTATTACCATTGCTTTCTGGGTAATTCCCAATACATTAGATTTAACTGAATGTAAAATGAATTGTGATCTTTTTTTTAAAGAAATATCCTTTTAAACAATTTTTTCCTGACTGAAATGTAAATTTGCAAAATGCAGTTTTTCAAATTCCTACAGGAATTACCTGTTTGTGTTGTTCCTGACTGAAGCAGCCTGGAGGCAGTGGGGTATTGCCGTCCATCTTTGTAAGTTTGTGGCAGATGACACTAAGCAGAGTAGAAATTGAAACTTCCTGGTCCATAAAAAAGGTGCTAGGTGAAAACGGAGCTTCCTCCTCTTTGTAGTCTTCAGTGAAGTTGAAGGATGTGAGTTCTGTAGTTTCTTCCATGCTGGGCAGAGACTATATTGCATAACACAAATGTCAATTTAAGATATCTGCTGGGTCATATGATTATTCTGCCTCATAGGAAATACTGTTGGAGAGGAAATAACATTATACAGAAAACCAGCACAACAGTAGCCTGGCAAGCCACCCTATATATACAAATTTATAGTCTGACCACGACCAGTAGAGCTCAGTTCTAGGGGCGGAATCTACGTTGTCTTTAAAACTGTCTCTGCATGCATTGGACAGCGCTAGAATCAATCAGAGCAATGAAAAACGTGACATTCATAGCAATGTAAATCAGTCATCGGTGAAGTCAAAACAAAGGGGTTGAGTCTCAGTCTGCTAATCTCTCAAAGAAAAGCCAAAATCTAAACTGATGCCAAAAGCTGTTTCAACTGCGCGCCGTTTTCTGAGCAGCCACCATTTTTGCTGAGCTAATAATAAACCAGCTGAGGCTACAGTTGGAGTGTGGCTAGATCAATTTTGCTACTGCACTTTTTCAAGATTTATAGGCTAGCACAAGAGAGCATCTGGCGAAATGTGTTCGACGAGTTCAAAACAAAAGTTCCATGGACCTCTCCTGTAGGTCCTTAAAAAAAGAGCAATGCCAAATGGTTTTGTCTTTTTTTACACTGAAAATTTTGGTTTTCCAGTTATATTTAGGACTTAGGAGTGTTAATTAATTGATTAATCTTGATTAATTCACAGCTAAATTATGATTAATTAAAAAAGAGTTAGGGTTTGACAGCACTATTTAGTAATATATAGTTAGTATATTTTTATATTCACTGCTGAGCTTTTTCTTATTTTAAGATTTAATTATTTAAAGTTTTACATTGTGTTATCTTCTACCAGTGTTTTGTGTGCACTTTTAAAAACACTGATAAGTCTAAACAAATTTGCTTAAACTTTTCAAGTGTAATTGTTTACACTTAACAATTGTTTCCATTTCATTTTTGTACTATAAATTAATGTAGCTAGTGTTGTATCTATTCTTTTGGGGCTACATATGTTATAAACATCTATTATTCAGAGGTAAAAAGACACACTGTTTACCAGCAGCAGAGGCCTTGGATATGGTGGGAGTATGTGTGACCTTTGAGGACCTCTGAGACAAAGAGTTTTATTGCAGGCTGTAAAAACAGGATGTCTGTAGATTTAGGATGCCAGAACCAAGGCCATAAAGCTGGGAGTTTTGCTTAGGACCATAAAACTCAGAATGAACTTTTGACTTGGATCCAGGAGAAAAGACACGTCCCTTATGACTGCATAATTTTTGACATCCAATCATTGTTAAGACACTGTTTAAAACGTTCTGATTGGAGCAGATTAATCCTGGGAGGTTTTGGATGTTTATAAAAGTTATGACACGGAAACCATTCTTTGTCAGAAATCTTTGTCTGGCCCAGAGAAAATAGGGCATGTTTTCTCTGTAAAACTGCATTTTGTTAATCTGTTTAAAATAAATGTGAAGAACTGGAAATTGGTTCCTTGTCTCTGTTTTGAACATGCACTGAATTATTTTTGATAATATTTAATTCAACACTAGATAAAAAGAATAGTATTAGTTGTATCTACTTGTTCAATAAATTTATGTTTTTAAGTCACCTTAAGAGTCTCCTGAAACGTTCCTGAAAATGGCCCCATCGGCCAACCAAAGTGGAGACAGGCGCATATCAGGAAGTTCTGGTATTTTACCCTGAAGTTCTGTGGAAACACGCCTTTTCCTTTTCTATGCTCACCTTTATGAGAAGGCTCTTTGATGGCTGCTGGAGATCTCGTCCCAGCGCTACACTAAGTGCTCTGATAAAACCCTGTCTGGGGTTAGGATCAGCTGCAAAGTACAGGAGCATGGACACATAATCCAGCTGAGGATGAGAGGACGAAAGGTCCGCAAACAGCTGGAAAAAGAACTACGAGAGAAACAAATCAACATGAATATCAATTATTCATTATTTAAGTGCATCGCAGGTCATTTTGTTTGAAATGCAAACACAAGACAAAACTAAAGTTCCACCAGGTATGTGTAGTAGCCAATAATAAATTAGCAGAAACTGTAAAAGCGTCATTACTTCCACTTTCTAGCAAATGTATTCACACCCTTAAAACATTTTCTCATACTCAGTCAGAACATATGGAGAACCCCTGTGTAAAATCAATGTTTAAGTGAAAGTATCTCCACATCATAATTCCACCACCATGTTTCACCATGGGGATGGTGATTTCAGAGTGATTTCACATTTCTACCTCACATAGTGTTTGGCAAGTAGGCTAAAATGTTTGGTTTTATCTGAGACCTTCTTCTACATACTTTCTGTGCCCTTGACATGGTTTATGACAAACCGTAAATTCAAAAAAAGAAAATATTTTATCTACTTAACATTTTTTATTTTAAGTGGTTCAACACAAATGCTTTAAGTAACTGTAAAGTTACTTTGTTACTTTCTAACTAAATAATTAGTTTTGTGGAACCACTTGACGTAACATTTTTAGTAAATCTGAAGAATTCTTTTTTTAGATTAAACAGGACATCTTTAAGCTTTTATTCAACATTGCCATCCTTCATAAAGCTGCATTTATATTAATGTAAGATTACATAAAAATGGAATATATCTATAAACAGGGGGACTTGTGAGAGAAATTAGCTGTATTGCTTTTTTCTTTTGAGATTACTTTTGAGATTGCTTCTTAATTTAAAATTTAAATAATGCATCATTTTCTTTTAACTTCACAACTGTGAATTGGTCTGTCACATAAAATCCCAATAGAACTATTTTTTGTCTGTAGATGAAATCGAAATAATTGGGGAAAAAAGCGTATAAATATTTCTGCAATGTACTGTGTGGTTTTCTTTAACAAAGAATGTATTATTTTTTATTTATACATTTCTCTTAATGTTTTATATTGTGTACAACTCAATTATGTAATTTGAATATACATAAGGAAGTTTAACCCCAGTCTGTTACCTTATGAAGGTTGGCTGGGCGGTTGTAGGCTAGAGGCTCTAAGGGGTCATCAAGTTTCTGGACACCTTCACTAGAAATCCACGACTCTGTCTGTCAAAAAAAAGAAAAGCTGAGCAACCTGTTACTTCTGTAACAGTTTTCATCCATATACAGTAGGCTTATTTTTCTTACAATCAAATTAGAACAGTTAAAAATTCTGTACTTAAATCACACAACAACATAGTTCAAATCAGCATGAAACAAGAAATCTGCATTCATTATAGATCCTAACCTGTAGGTACTGTTCCTTGTTTATATATCCAGTGTCATCTGCATCTGCTTCCTTAAATCGTTGCAACAAATCCAGCAGCTGGGTCAGAGAGGGAAGTGGCCACGGGAGAGCAGCGCTGAGCAGAAAGCGGCGCCAGTCTATCAGCTCATATTCATCAGTTAGCAAGTACACCATCTCTAACAGCTGAAGACAGGAGATAGCACATGGAGTTCATTGCTCAATAAAAAATACATTTGTTCTGTATTCACTGCTACACCTAAAAACCAACAAAACACAACATTGTAAGTTCACAAATATCATAAATAGACAAATAAAGGTGAAAGAATACCTGTGTTTCATTCATATCTTTCCAGGCCTCAGGCACAGTATTTCTGCCCAAGCTGTTAGAAACTATATCTTGAAGAAAAACAAAGAAATCGCAGCTGGACATGAGGCCTAAACCACAGAGAGAAGGGAAAAAAATTATGGAATTATGGGTTGATTATAAACTCTAATTTATTTCCGGTGCACACATGAACCTGATGGGGCAATGCTGGACAGATGACAGTAGAAGGATTCCAACTGAGTAACTGTTAGTATGGACCCATTTGGTTTCTCCACAGGAGGCGGACGCGGGGGAGGAGACACAACCGGAACCAGCTGACAATCTCCATTCAAATAGAAGTCGCCATCTTCCTATAGTAAAGAATATGACAACTGTTCTCTAATATTACCTTGCAGCACCCAAAAATAAAAATCTGACTGAAAGGCTTTACAAACCAACACCAGCTCGTACTGCAGCTTAGCGCCAGCCTCTATGTTGTTGCGAATCACTTCTGAGAGCTGATCGATACTGAAAAAAAGGAGCAATAAAACCATGTAGAATCTCTTCAGTCGATGTTTAAAATGCCTTCACAGCCCACAAAATTTGTTGCACCTTGTCAGGATTTTATGGGATGGCCAACAAAAAGTAACACATAATTTTATGTTGGAAGTTATCTAAGTATTGTATCAATATGGGTTGCAGTTGCAGCTGTAGGTCTTTTTGGTAGGTCTTTGGTACATCTCTATCAGCTCTGCAGAGGTAGAGCAGGAAATCTTTTGCCCATCATCCATTGCACAATAATTCAGACTGAGTCAGAATAAATGGATGGAGAATATAAATTTTCCGATTGTGGCACATATTTTTAAATGTATTTAGGACTAAACTTTGACCGGATCATTTCTGGGATAGGGTTTTTTCCAGAATCTCCCAGGAGTTAATTGCACCTAGAGCTGGGCCATATGGAAACAAAAATGTACTGTTTTGATAAATATCAATGCACATGATTCAAGACAAACTAATTTAACTATAATTATTACTTTTTAAATTACTATGAATTAAACACAATATTCTCTTAAGCATTTTGGGACATTACGGATTAAATCAAACAGATAAAAAAATAACATTTCTCAAAAAGCCAGTTGCAGATCAAAGCCCATTTGCACTATGTAAGAGTGCAAATGTGTCATAGTACGAGCATTAAAAAAAGCTAATTAGCTTGATGCTGCTGGTTGCAAACACTGCTCCATTTTGTAAAAATGCTAAAATAATGGTGTCTCCACTTACTGCCAGACCGGTGGCATGTATTGTCTGTCTCATTGTATTTTAAAGCCTGTCTTCATCATTGTTATCACTATATTTTGTTCTTTTGACCTGGCACTAACTCAATGTATCTCTCCATTAACCCTGATCAGTGTCCCAGTACTCTTGTGGACACAAACGTCCTAACACCATCATGCTGCCACTACTATGTTTCAGTATGTCCAAAATTAGTTTTTATATATGTTTATATATTATATGTTTTATCTGACCAGAGCCATTTGCTCCATGTTTGCTCCCTGGTTTGTGAAAACTGGATTAACTGACTTTCTTTTTACCATAACTGACTTTGTTTTAGCCACTCTTCCATAAAGGCCAGATTTGTAGAGAACACAACTAATAGATGTACCACCAGAGCTGCTGATCTTTGCAGTCCCTCCAGAGACACCAGGGGACTCATGGGTGCTTCCCTTGTTCATGTTCTGCTTACCTGGTCTCCCAGTTCAGGTGAGAAACCCATGTATTCGGAGTTCTACAGCTGTGCCATATTCTTTCCATTTCGAAATAATGGTTTGATGCGCTGCTTTGCGTTGGTATGTCCAAAATACCCCAAAATTTGAGGGTTAGAATCAGACTTTCCTTGTGATTAATCTGTCATAGTAACTCTTAGTAGAACGGAATTAGCAATAAATTTGTGGTAATGATGTAAAAATAACAAAATAAGGGAAATTTCAAGCTGTATGAATGCATTTCAATGCAAGGAGGTGGCCTAAAATCCTAAAATCCTGCCGTACATATACACGCATGGTCTAACCACACCAAACCATACCCCTGCAGATAGTCACATGATCATACCACTTCATTTCTGAGAGATAGCGTGCTTGAAACCACTTCTCCATGTTGTTGAAAGTCTGTTGTGCTCTGCTTTGCAGGGAGTTGACCATCATCAGACCGTGACCTTTCACTAGCTCAAGGCGAACCTTTACTGAATTTCCTTCAAGACACACACACACACACACACACACACAAACAGGAAAATACCCAGCTGAACACTGCCTAAAAAAATACGTCATCTTTCATAGGAGCAACTGCTTACATGAATAGATATCTAAAAAGTTCAACCCAAGCCTGATTATAGTATTACTTGACTATATGTCAGGAGAACAGATAGTATAGATGCAGTATAGGATCAGTGTGCGTATTTATGGTCATACCCTCATGAGTCAGAGCAGCTGTACATTCTTTGTGTATTTTCTTTCTAATTTCTTGATCATGACTGTTTTCTGTAGTTTTCTGAATCTGGGTCTTCTCTGAGTCATCACCTGGTTGAGTGGGAGAGTAATATAAAAAGTATATAAGATTATATAAGACCACTGTAAAATAAGATTATACAGTGGTCCTAGTGAAATATGCAATGAGGAAGTTATGCTATATAGCTCTTGTAAAGGTTGTTAATAATCATGCCGGTTTGCTTTCTGAGTGGTTGCTTTTCCTTTGTCGACTTTTTTGCACTTGAAGGACCCTTCTTAGTTGCGGTCTCTTTCTCTTCTAAGCTCTCATTGTGCTCTTTTGTCTCCCTCTGCTGGACTTCTGCTGACACCTGCGCAATTGAAAAACAAGCAAGTCACTCCTGAAAAAAAGATGGGCAACATATTGTATAGCGTATATAGTTATACAACTCTTCAAGCTAACTCTAACACCAATGCAAAAATAGCTTTACCATGTTCCTGATGGCTTGTAGAGCCTCGTGAAAGTCACCTAGAAGTTTATCCTGCAACAACTTGGAGAAGCAACAAAAAGAATCATCAGTACTTATTGGAATCATGGATCAGAATACAGTGTTATGCTAAAGCTGACCTTTACAGGGTCTGACTGAGACTGGTCTGCCGTCTCAGAGTTTGTCTTTGTGGAGTCAGGTTGTCTAACAAAAGTAAAAAACAATGAGGCACAAGTATGCATCACATTTTTTTAATGAGCATCAACAGACTTTACAGAGGACGCTTGGTGTACTTGTGACCCTTGCTTACACTTTTCTTTTTTTGTCCTTTCTATCACTCATCTGGTCCTCCACACCCCTGCACAATGGATCCTTACTAACAAAACACAGTTTCCATAAGCCTTTAGTAACTTTTAATTGAATGCACTGTCTTGTCTTCATTTATATAACTAAGTTCATATCAATGCGTTATAAAAGTATCAAGACCATTTAAAGCTTTTTACATTTTGTCCTGTCGAGGCTACTTCATTCCATACAATCCATTGAGATTTTATGTGATAGATCAGGAAAAAGCTGGACATAATTATGAAGTATATCGAAAAGCATTCAGCTCGTCTTTCTTTGTCTGTGAACAGCAATTTTAGACTCGCCACAGAATCTAAATTAGATTTAGGTCTGGACTTTGACTAGGCCTTTTTTGCTGTTTCCCTGAGACAGCTTGAGGTGAACTGCAGGCTTCGTACAGTTGTCTTTTAACTGTTTAGTTGTCCTGGCCCTAATTGACATGGACCGGATTTGTAAAGAACACCACTAATCCTGTCAACGGATTCTCCCATCAGTTACAATGGAGATCTTGGTTGTTGTTTTTCTACCATACTCTACATTTAGATGATGGTTGGATGGAACTGTGCTCTATTGGATGGTTAAAGCTTTGGATATTATTTTGTAACCTAATCCCATTTTTAACCTCAACAACTTCATCCCTGACATGTCCTTTGGTCTTCAAGATTCTGTTTGTTCACTAACTTTTGCACTGGATTTGATTTAGGAATACAAATCCATGCAACACCTTTTCAATTTTTATTAAGCCATTTAGCATTTTGCCTTCACTTCACCGTTATACACTATCTTGTACTGGTCTATCCCATAAAATTCCAATAAAATGACATGAAGTTTCTTGTTATAATTTGATAACATGTGGAAAAGGTCCAGAGGAATGAATACTTTTGCAAGGAACTGTATTATCATGGTTCTTACCCATCCTCTTGATCTTTAGCTACAGCAGTTTTCAGCAGAGAGATACTGCAATCTTTGGAGACTAGCTCAAGCGGTACACGTCTGTGCATGCTCCAGTAGTAGACCCTCAGGGTACAGAGTGTTTGACGGAAACGATTCAGTTCTAACTGTGTGAGAAAACCAAGCCAATGCTAAAATTTCCAAGTCTCTGAAATGTCAAACTATGCAGTTACGCAGGTTTCGGCAATTAACCTGCATTATAACAGAGTGGTGGTTGATTAGCATTGCCGATTGCTCCTCCAGCCATCCATCACACATCAGAGCCGTCCTCTCTTGCTCGTCTTCCTCTCTACGCTTGTCAGTGATGTCCCACAGGCGTTCCAGTAACTCCTGAAGACACGTCAGATCCATTCAGGGTTTTTTTTTATCCATTTCCTTTTTAAAGACAATTTATTTGTTACTTTTGCATCACAGTACAGTACACCACAAAGTACTCTTACATCCAGCCTCAGATGAAGCTCTGCTTTGGTCTCCTCGTCTTCTCTCATATCGTCTGGTATGCTGTTGAAGGCTTTCTGCCACTGAGAAACTAACTCCTGCTTCAAGTCAGGGCAACGCAGGTAATGCTTGTATCTTTCTCTGAAGACGTATCAAAGTTTTAAAATAACATTAAATAAATTGACATTAATTGACAAATGTTATAGTCACCAACTCCTAATGTACACTTAAACGATCCCTCTATTCCCCACCATTAAAACAGAAAACCTATAAACGCTATCTGCTATTAAATAATCAGAAGGTCAACTTTAAAAAGTGCATAACAAAAAAACTGAAACAAAAGAATAAAAATGTTCCACAAGCTAGAAGAGTAGCCAAAAGTGTTTGGGTAAACCGAACAATCATTTCTGGTTAGATTTTAATATTGAAAAAAATAAAAAAAAAGATGTTTAGAGTGTTTAGAGGTAAAACCTAGTAACAAAAAGGCTGAGTGTGATACCTGATGTTGAAAAGGTGGAGATCAACATGAGTGAGCTGGAAACGCAGCTGCTGCATTACTTGCTTTATGTTGTCTACATAAGACTGACAGACATGGTCCCAGTGTGAACACAGGTACTCTGGTACATGCTGGAGAAAGATAAGGAAGGGAAATTATGAACTAAGTCAAAGGATGTGAAGTAAGGGTAATAATATACAACTGACAAAGATAAGCCTGCTAATATTCTCATTCATCCAGGTCATGGTTATCTCAAGGAAATTTCAATCAAACGCAACTAGACTTGGTAATTTGTCTTGGAAGACGTTTCACCTGTTATCCAAGAGGCTTCATCAGTTCATGCTCGCCAGTCTCCACACCAGTCAGTTGGACCAGTCCCAGCCTGGTCAGCGGCGAGCATGAACTGATGAAGCCTCTTGAATAACAGGTGAAACGTTTTCCAAGACAAATCAACAAGTCCAATTGCGTTCGATTGAAATTTCCTTGAGATAACTGACAAAGATGAATATCAGTTAACTCTGACATACATTAAAGGTGAGAGACAAGAAGTCTATCAAAGAAGTCAATAAAATACACAGGAATCTTTGGCTGCGACTGAACAAAATGTGTATTAAAAGTTTTGCAAGGCGATTTAGATGTTACAAGGTGGGATGAATGAATTTCATTTTTGTGATTTATGCAAGAGACACAACTTAATATTGTAGACACTGTTTAGGAAACAAAGAAACATCCATCCATCTTCTTAACCGCTTATCCAATTCAGGGTCACGGGGCAGCTGGAGCCTATCCCAGCAATTATCAGGCGTTAGGCAGGGTACACTCTGAACAGGACGCCAGTCTGTTGCAGGGCCAACACAGAGAGACAGACAACCATTCACACTCACATTCATTCCTAGGGACAATTTAGAGTGATCAATTCACCTATCATGCATGTTTTTGGACTGTGGGAGGAAGCCGGAGTACCCGGAGAGAACCCACGCATACACGGGGAGAACATGCAAACTCCATGCAGAAAGACCCTGGGCCGGGATACGAACCCACGACCTTCTTGCTGCAAGGCAACAGCGCTAACCACTGCGCCACCGTGCAGCCCTACAAAGAAACATATTTTCTAAAACACTGGAAACATAAAAATGAAAAAGAGGCATATCCTACTGGAGGGAGAGGTTCGTTTACGTAAAGCTGACTAACTGAGCCTGAGAAACAAGACTTAGTTCGGATCACGTTGCCTCCTCTGGAACCCTCATCAGACACACAGGAAGGTGACACATCTGCAGAATCCCCTGTTCATCAAGCAAAAATGTGCAAGTTAACTTTAAAATAACATCATATGGTGTAATTCAGGAACATCTTATCAAATCTTGTCTTGATAAATGTGTTTATATCAAAAGTCAAATCTCACTGGTGTTTCCTTTCTTAATGCTGGAGCAGGATTCTACTGAACTCCTTCTTGTGTCCAGAACATTTGTGCTGTCTAACAACGTATCTTCAACAGGAGGATCAACAGAAGCTTGTGAGGGAATAAAATGCAAGATGTTTCTGCTCAGTATAACTTGCTGAGAAATGCATATATTGGAACTCTTTTTTTCTTAAACAATGGGAATCTTATCAGCGTTTCAAAAACAGGGAGGTTTCTTTTAATTAAATTATCCTAATCTGACTTTATAAGCTTGACATTAATACTAACATGGGAAAAAGTCACCTTCATGCTTTTTTCGAATAACTTGCTGCAGGACAGACTGCACCATGCTGTATAACTCGCCCTCCTCCACATCAGCGTTAATACGAACCAAAACGTCTCGCTTTTTACCAAACCAATTTTCCAGCTCTGGCCATGCATCCTGAAAAGCTGCAATCCTTTAAGAGAAAATCAAGTTAAAACCTTTTGGGTTCGCAGTCCAGCAGGAGAAAATAATCACCCAGCTGTCTTACTGCCAGTGCCACATTACATTGTCTTACCTGTGGGAAATCTGTGCAGAATACATGGTGTCGTCTCTGTGCTGAGACGCTGCAGCAGCATCATTATCTTTGGTTTTGTTTTGGGAAGAAAATGACCCCATGAGCACAAAAAAACCCCAAAAAACTATTTATCTTGTTCTTCATCTTAATACAGAAAATAAATCCCCAATCCCAGCATTATACCTCCATAGCAGTGTGCCCGTCTAACCACACATTCATCAGGTATATCCAGCAGGAGAGCCAAGTCCAGCACAGGCAGAGGAGGTGGTGGAGGTGTGGACGGATCTGGATCAGCAATAAGTTCTAGTTTGTTGCTTATAGTGTAATTTTCTTCATCCACAGACCCACCCAGTGCTTTCTCCAGCATGTGGGCTTGAGTGATGTTATGTGGAAAACCATCCAGGATCCAACCAGACTGAGCTGGAACCTGACTAGTGAGAAGAAATCAGCTCTTTCAGTGTTTGTGAGGTTGTTGTTGATCTGCATCAGTAGGAATCTATCATTTTGCTTCCTACAAATGGCTCATTGATGAAACGAGGTACAATTAGGGCAGCTTAGATGACTAAATCCTACAAATAGCATTCAATAGATCATGTCTCATTATTACCTGATTGCATCTACTAAAATGTCCACCATCAGCTCATCTGATATGACCTTTCCTTCCCTCATCTCCTTTTCTGCTGCAGCAGCATGCGCGGCCAGCTGCATAAACACATAACAGAAAGTGAAAGTTATTATGTTTCATTACAAACAGATGTTAGGCTTATAATTTACTGCTGAGTCTAAAGACTCTCACATTCAATTTGCCATATTATTAGAAATGTATTAACAGCACCCTTGAAAACTCACTTTGTGACTACTTTTTCTTTCTTCTTTGTTAAGATCTGAGACTGGAAGAAAAGACAGAGTAAAATATAAAAGGTTTAAAAAAGCAGCTTCGCTACCAATAATGCAAATTCTACAACAGTCAATCAAAGCATTGCTCCTCCTTGAACTTTTTACATTAAAGAGAAAGTGTATATGACTGGGTTGAGAGCTTCTATGATAGATACTTTAGAGACAGTGTGACACTGTCTTAAAGACAGTATGGTAAGCTGGAAGATGCAGTTAAAATTTTCACTGGGAGAGACTAGGATGGACAGAATTAGAAATGAGCATATCAAAGGAACAGCTGAGGGTGTCCGGTTTGGAGATGGAGTTATAAAGTCAAGGTTGTGGTGGTTTGGACATGATCTGACATGAGATAGCGGATGTATTGCAAAGAGGATACTGGAGATGGAGCTGCCAGGCAGGAGGAAAAAAGCAGGACTGTAGAGAAATATCATGGTGAAGGAGGACAAGGAGATTGTTTGTGTAAGAAAGGGTAAGGTGGAGGCAGGTGAGCTACTATGGTGACCACTGAGAGGAGGATGAAATAAGATTAAGACTTTTACATGTTGCACTGCAACCACAAAACTTGAGTGTATTTTATTGGGTTAAGCTTATGAAAGTATCTCCAGCGTATGATCCTGCCTCCACTATATTTAACAGTAGGGGTGGGTTTTTTTCCTACCCCACAGAGGGTAACATCTCCATAATGTTTGATTTTTTAGCCTCATCTGAGCAAAGTGCGGTCTTCCACATATTTCTTGTGTCCCCTTCATCCTTTCTGGTAAAAAATGATAGGCCTCTAACAAACCTCTGAGGCCTTCACAGACCATTCACACTAACATTGAAACACACACAGTTGTATTATTCACTACGTTTCTAAAGACAGTTGGATGTGATCGATTTTATTTAGGGTATTAGAATAAAAAAGGGCTGAATACAGAGTAGGCTTCAAAAATATAAAAAACACCTTCTCTCCATTTCACAATTATACACTACTTCATATATGCCAAAGAGATACATTCAAGTTTATGGTTGTAACATGCCAAAATTCTGAAAAAGTTCCAAGGTAGGAATAATTTTGCAAGGCACTGCACATAATAAAATTAAAACTGCTCTATTAAAGCACCTGACTGAACTGATGTGGAGGATGTGTGCAGCTGTTCACCGTCCTTCTCTTCCCGCTGATCTGGAACCTATACGGAGTAAGTCAGCTGTCAGGTTAAAATGATTTGTCAAGCTAAAAGTTCCAGCACTGGAATTTACCTTCTCTCCCTCTTTGACAGCCCTCAGGGCCTCGTCGATCAGTGCGTCAGTCGATAACACACAGACGCCAAGTGCTGAAGAACAAGAGCAAGTGAATGAAATTAACTAATCTATTTCAACAGCTTCGGCAAAGCAAAATAAAAAAGTGTTAAACATTTGTAATGTGACAATTTTTTTTTTTAATGATCAGATTTTTTTACCTTCAGAAATCTTGGCCAGACAGGTGGTTTTGCCTGAGCAAAACTTGCCCAGGACGCACGCCTTGATACGAAATGGAGGAAATGTAGATGAGGACGATTCCACGACGGGTGGATGAGCAATTTTTCTAAGTCGTTGGATAACATATGCAAGAATGTTGTTGGCGCTCGGCGGTAATTTTGTTTCCTCTGCATCCTTTGGCCACGCCCACTCGCCAACCATATTCTTAAAGATAAGACAGATTTTCTAAAAATCTTTCTAATAATAAAAAAAGAAACACGACATATGTCACCTTAAGCAAAATACACGACTGCATTTAAAAGTACCCAGACTCACAGTGTATTCATCATAGTCCACGTTGTTGAGTATCTTCTCTTTCTTAAGCTCTGAGGGGTTTAATGAGGTGAAGAATCTAGACTCTGGCTGAGAGTTTTTTGTTGGCTCATAAAGGGGAAGACCTCTAAGGAAAAATTCCTTCCACTCATTAAACTTCTTCTCTGGAATGAGACTGAAAAAGAAGGCATGGCAAATAACAACAGGGAAATTTAGACTTTAAATTGTGAATAGAATTAAGTCATAGACCTGAAAATATCTCCAGGTTAAAAAATTACTGAACAGCATCAAAACATAATTGAGGTATTTTACAATCTGAAAAGATTCATTTGTTATACAGCTTTAGAAAATCTAAATCTAAAAGAAAATTCAATAATTAACAAGAGTTTTAGTGGTTTATGTTTTGAAGAGTTGAAAATCTAAAGTACTAGCAGGTAAGTTTTGTATGTAGAAGAGAGAGTAAGTAGAGAGCTTGTTGTTGTGATACAGTGTAAGTACAGGGCAATAGGATGTTCTCACAGTATATTAAACTCAAGTATAAATACTGCAGTTTTACAGTATTATGGTATTTACGTAGAAATTTTAAAAATATTATAATATGAGCAAAATCGCCTAAATAGAAACAGAAACATTAATTACTTCAGCCGCTGATAGAATAATACAACATATTGATCATTACAGTCGTTAGCAGGTTGACCTTCCTGCTTTGATACATAGACTCAATCCAAACAGAATAAACCTGCTAAATTTAGTAGTCGTTTTGAGGCTGAAATGCTTATTGCACTGAATGTTATTGCACTTTGCTGTTTTGGAAGTACTTCCAAACAGCTGAATTTGACTTTCGTAGCATGGGAAAAGTTCAGTAACCTTCTTTCAGCCTGCTGACTGGTAGTGCGTATGATGCCTGATTTAGCTGGTGAAAACTCCAGTCGTTTAGACGCTTTCTCTCGCTGTGGTAACTGGCCCATCCCTGATGTAGTGTACGTTAATTTTCCAAATGTGCTGTATTTCATTAAATGAACAAACACCATAATGACATCAATCTGTGTCACACTGAATTTGAAATTGGGGTAAGCGTGGATACCTGCAGGAATTGACTTTTGTTTTACTCTGTTGCATCTTTCAGATCATGAAGTTGCAAAAGCAGAATTTCTTCAACTCACAAAAAATACTTTTGTTTTGCTCATCAGACAGTTAAGCTAATTTGAAAATAAGTACCTTACTGACAATACCTTGTACCTTACATGTTTGTAAAAGAGAGTATGTAACATACTTGTCTGTGAGCAGGTGGTATTCTCCGACTTTGGTCGCCAGGTCCACTATCTGTCCCAAAACATCTGAGCAGCTGGCGAAGTTCTTCCTGTGTCTACTCTGAGCACGCTCTGCAGCTATCCTCTTGCATAATTCAAGCTCCTTTTTGATCTCTTCTTCTCGGGACAGTTTAGCATGCTGAGCCAGAACCTACACCGGGCGCAGGCAGAGGCAAGGATTTAGTAGCGACAGCATTGGAAATTCTTCATGCAGATGTTGGAACTAATTTAGATGAGAATTTTTACCTGAATAATTTCATAATTACTACTCACCTGGCCTTGTTAAAAAAAAAACACTTTACCAAATTCCTCTGTTGATATCACCAAACAACACAACAACCCATTAAGTTAACATAACCAGAATACTAGAGCCACATCTTCCCTTGAAATCCCAATGAAAACACCTATAGAATGACTGAATATTGTTCTAATTGTTCTCACCGCCTCCCTGTCCAGAGCTTCCTGGAAGTCCCTTTCTCTCTGGTGCTGGTACTGCTGCTCTCTGAACAGGCGGTTCTCCTTAATCACCTCTTTCTGCCGACGTATCTGCATCAGCTGCTCAGCCAAACGCTGCTCTTGCTGCGTTTGACGTGTCAGACGACGAACCATTTGGTCTTCCAGCTGCGCCTCCTGAAGCAGAGGAGTAACTGCTGATTTGACCCCACAGCAAGTATTTCTTCCTGTTATGAACACATAACTTCACAGAGTTTTACCTGCTGAGCTTCATGAGCTCTGAATTGCTCTACCAGAAATCTTTCCACTCTTTTTTGTCTCTCCTCCCGAGCCACAGCGGTCTCCTTTAGCCGCTGCCGGATCTCTTGTATATACTTGCTATTGGATTGTAATATCAGTTTATGTTCACTTCCAGGGACTTCATTGGCCTGTCCAATGCCACCAAGAGAAGAGTCGGCTGGGATGGGTTGATCACTGGAGCTGATAATGACATAGATAAAAGATAAGTATAAAACTCAAACATAACTATTGAAATACAGCAGTAACATCTCAATATAACATTGTTTAAGTAAAAATTCCTTTTCTCTTACCTTGACAAGGAAACAAAACCAAAATTAACAAGGTTATGCTGTTTCCCTGTAAATTTAGCTAGTTCAGCTTGGACCATCTGCAGAAGCAAAGAAGTTGGAAAAGCAGAAAAATTACACTAGAAAGAAAAGAAAACAATCCTTTTATCAAAGAAGAACAGAACAAATTGTCTAAATGTTTGTGCTTTAGCCAAACCTGAGCCTCTTTTTCTTGGAGTTGCTCCTGTCTCCTCTTTCTCCTAAGAGTTAAACTGCAGGGCAGTGGCTTTAGCAGCCTAGTATGATTCCCAGTTAAATCAGCATCCTTCTGATGACAGACCTACAGCATACAGATTTCCCCACATCATGATCATCTAGGGTCCATGTACATTTTTCCATAAATACTGGCATATTTGGGTTAAACTGAACAGGAGTGTAATAATTTTGTACTTTGTCTGTATTTTTGTACCCTTAAACTCTTTTCCATTTGTTTCTCATCTTGGACTTTAAGCAACATCTTTTGCTGGAGATCTTGGGTCGCCTTAACCCAATTATTCAGCTGGGGGGCTTTACCTTCATAGTGCTTAGTCATTTTGTGACGGATAAGACCTGAATTGGGTTTCACCAGCTGAGGAAGGTGCTGTAGAAAAGGAAACATACTTTTAAAATGCTTATTTCAGTTTTTATTATTGGTCTATTAATTTTAGAATAAAATGAAAAAAAATGGCAACTGACTATTGGTGAAGACCATATTGTCCATATTAACCAGTAATTTACACACATCTAGTCAGTGTTCTTACACATGAGTAGATTTCATGCTCCTTCTCATGCAGCTTAGCTCTGACTGTGGGCTGCATCCCTGTCCTGCTGGTTCTTGTACTCCTCTTCCCTTCCAGTGCAACGTAGAGCTGGTAAAGAAGGTTTGTGGCAACACCCTGCTTCTCCTGCATCAGGTCTCTGGCTGTGTTCATATTGAAGGAGACCCCTAGTAGCTTAAGACTTGGCTCAAGCCGAGAAAAATTGCTGACTTTGGCGCTGGATGTACTAAAATGAAAGATGTGATTAAGTTAGGGATGTGTATTGGAAAGAATCTGGTGATATGATACGTATCACAATGCAGTGAGGACGATATGATACATTGCGGTACTATGAGTAAGACTATATATTGTGATTTTTAAAACGAAATTAGCTGTAGAAAAAATGTCACAGCATTCTAAACACTCCAACTTGCTTCTCACACAACACATCCAGTTTCATTGCTAGATCTAGTTGATCAATTGAACCAAAAAGGTGTAAATAGCCACAAACTAGCTGTCAAACTTTTAATTTTACTACAAACATTACTGTCATCATCAATGATTCCATTCCAATTCTAAAGAAAATAAGATAAAAGTAAAAATTGACACATTACTTATGAAAATTGATACAATACCATGACCTAAAATAATGCAATATATCAGATATTTTCTTACATCTCTAGATTAAATGATTGCTTAATAGGTTAAATTTTTTGGCAAACTGTACGACATTGAACGTTACAATCGCAACAAACAACATATTTTCTAGCGATTCAAAACGAAGTTGTGAAGTGGAAGGAAAAGGACGTGTGATTTAGGATTCGTTTTTTTTTAAACAAAAAGTCATAAAGTTTGGTGTACTTCTGTGTTTCCTTATTTACTTTGACATCTGTCTTGATAAAGGGGGAGTCTGGTTAAAGAGATCCAGCAAGGAGGCTCTGGAGGAGCTGCAGAGATCCACAGCTCAAGTAGGAGAATTTGTAAACAGCAGTGTTGATTTTGCCGACTAGACCATTAAAAATATTTTGTCCATTTATTTTTAACCACCAAAAACTAGACAAAAAAACCTAAATGACTCATTTAGAATTAATGGGAAAAGACTGCCATTTTTGTGGACTAAAAATACCAAATTATTAGAAAATGATCAATAATATCTAATTTTAGTAATTTGGAAAGGTGGAAAGAGTTAAAAACTAGTCAGTAACAACATAGACAAGTTGTCTCTTAGAAGAAGAGGACAGATTAAATTTACACCACATGTGGAGCAACATTAACCAACAGAAACACAACAAACTCAAACTCAGCAGCAGTCCAACTAAATATCCAGTGTTCCCATTTCCTGTCAGCTTCATACTCTTCACGTGGCCAGAGAGTAACTGGTAGCAATCAACTCCAGCTAGTCTTTTAGTAGCTGCAGTAGCTGTGGAATGTTACAGAAGTTACAACCCAAAAACATAATTTAAAGTAAAATAAAAAACAGCTATATATTTCGTAGTTTTAGTAGATGTTGGTATTTTCCCTCTGTCTTGTTGGCCACATATTCAAATGATCCTGATACGAAGCTGAGTGTTATCAAAAAGCTGCCTGACTAATTATCTCGATGAAACTGAAGTCCAAAACTTCATTCTTGACTACCACTCTTAAAGTTTATGTATTTTTCCCCGGAATGTTTTAGCCTTTTTGAATATTTTTCAGCAAAACAGTATACCTATACTTACTGTACAGACAGAACAAGCTTATTAGATGTATTTTGAAATATAACTATATTTCAATTCCATCTTGAATAAAACATTTCTATCCACTCACGGTATGTGTTAAAATGGTCCAGTCAAAGTCCCAACCTAAATCCAATGGAGACTCTGACTTAGCTTGGGCGATTTTTAAAATTTGACAGAACTTTCAGCCTCTAGTGCAGAGCTAGTAAAGACAAACCTCACAATCTGAAGCAGAAATGTAAAGCTTGTTTTACGAAGTATCGACTCAGGGAGCCTAATCACAGATGTATTCCACTCTTTGGATTTTTATCTGTAAAATTGAAGTGTAGAAGTCGTTTTCCTTCCACTTAACAGGGATGAAACATTGAGTGTTGCTCTAAAACATAAGATCACGTTTAAATAGTTTAAATTAAAACTCTAGAAAGGTCAGTATAATCACCAATATCAACATTATGGGGAGGAACTTACTCGTTTTTCAGAAACATATCAAAATCCTCCTGCATCTGATATTTATGAAGTATCTCTCCAAAAAGGTAGCCATTAGAGAAATCCTTGGCAAAGGTCCTGGAGTCTGACAACAGACAAATGGGGAATAAAAGTGCTCAACGATGTTATTTTAGATCACTCAAGGAAAGTCTGATAACTAAACCAACTTAATTCTGAGGACATCCAAGCCAAACAGTAGACTAGGAGAAGCAGTTTTTAAAGTTAATGTCACATTGTTGTCTGAACGTGAAAAAGTATTATTCTTCTCACTTTCACCGCCTCCACAAGGTGTTTATCGAGATAGCGTTAGCTTAATTAAGCAACTCTAACCGGGATATTTACACTTACCTACAGCCTCAGAGAGCCTGACTTCAAGGTTCAGCCACCGGGACAAAATATCTGACATGGTCCTTGATAAATAATTTTAATAATAATAATTTTAATTTCACAATTAATTCAAGAGAAGTTCCTCGTTTTTAAACGATATAATCAGTACAAAAAGCGACAACAGACAAGGAAGCTTCACCTTGTTGCCATAGTGACATGTAAACAGGGTAAAGGTGACGGCAGAGGGCATGTGGATTGGTGGATGTTTAAATAAATTACATTTAATTTTAACAGCATTTTTCGTTTTCTATAGCCCCAATCTCTAAAATACAACTCAGATCTACACTTCCTATATACATAACTTTGTTACTTTCCCGTTTATGTAATTCTAGGTTGATTATGCCAATAAAATAAACAAATCCTTAAAAATTCTCTGGAAACGCACAAACAAACTTCACACTGCCCTGCAGGTCTTCCGACTTGAGCACATCTGATTACAAATTTTTGGCTTTTTAACAGCTTTTGCTGAACTACAATCCTCTGAAGCAGGTGTGTTTAAAGTAGGGAGACATTTAAAACATGCAGAACTGTGTCCTTTTTTCACTTTTTTAAAATTACAATGTGGTCATCTAAATTACAAGAAATTAAGATTTGGAATATTTCACTTTGTGTCAAATCTAAATTAGTTTAACTTTCCAAAATAGGTTAAAAAAAGTAAGATATTTTGTTTTGAAATGTATGTATAATCCTTTTAAATTTCAATAAATATTAAATGCAGTGCAGATGTCGTGTATTGAGTTGACGCTATATAAACGATAAATTGAATTCAATAGATAACTGGGGGAAAAAACTCTGAAGTTAGATGTTAACTCAGTAAACACTGATATTAAGCCAAGTAAAAGAGACAAAGTGCTTCAGACAAAAAAAGCAATTTATTACATTTAAACAAAAATCATAATTTGTGGTATATCGATACCTACATTTACACATTCATTCAGAAGCAATTTCTACACTGCTCAGGTCCTAATAAAATAATCTGCAATATACTCTACATTTTACAGAAATTCCAGGAGAAAAAAACAAACAAAAAAACTTCACAAAAAACATTTAAGTCAAGTTATCATATAATGTGTTAGTCATTTTTAGTGTTTAAAGCCAAATGGCAAGAAAAGGCAAGAATTTTGAGTTTACAAAGCCATTGTGGTGTATTTCTAGTTTACACTGCATGCATCAAGTCCACAAAACTATTCAGCTAATATTGAGATGTTAAACAGTAAATTTACCCTGCATTTATTTTTCACAGAGATGACAGATTCTAATAAACAGAAAAATAAAATGTGTGAAAGAACAATGATATGCAAGAGTTACCACTTATAAATGATGGGTTTTCTGGCCTTTTCTACACCATGTCTGATAAAACAAGTCTTTGATATGATCATAAAGAGTCAAGTTATACAGTTTTATTGGGTTAAGTATTCTTTTTTATTGTTTTAGAAAATAGTTTTACCTCATGAACTAAAAGATTTTAATAAAACTCCAACACATGATTCAATAAAGCATTTTTCATTACAAGCAAACACAAATCTGAGCAACTACTGTATATAAACATTTAAAAGAAATCAAAAAGGTGCCATTAATATCAATTCTGTAACATAATCTTCATGACACTTTAAAAGATAAACAATTTTTTCGACACTTGTAACAATATGCAATCCTTTTCAGTGTTATAAGCCAAAAAAAGGGCTGAATGCAACTGAAAAATAGCTCAGCTGCACAAACATCATCTATTAATGTCACAGTCATTTTCGTTAAAGCTTGTTGGCTGGAGGTACTAAATTAATAAACTGTAACCCCAAGACAGCACCATTCTGACTTTAAAAAGAAAATAATTGAGCAATACAGAGAATTTGAGAAGTATTAGCTAAAGGATCAACTATCCCTACAGGCACTTTAGCAAGACCACATAAATTCAAACAGCTGCTGTTGTCTGCAGATCACATTAAAACCAACCACTGTCTCCAGATGTTTCCCCTCACACTTCTATCCAAAACAAGCTCAAGTCTTGGCTTCCCCCCCCCTCAGTGTTTGAATTAAACGAAGGAGACATTTAACTACAGCTACTGTATGAGCATTTTATCGTGTGCTACCTACAACCTGAAGGTGTCAATCTGTGGGGCAACTAATTACAGAGTCTGACAGAGTTTAGGGGAAGTGACGTGGTGTTAAGGTAATACCAATTTGACAGTTACATAAATGCAGTGCAGTTTACCCTCATGTTTAAAACTGTACAATTATGTGTTAAAAAAAAGGTTGGATTTGCATATTTTTTCTTGGCTTGCCAATATATTCTGGTGACAGTTGTTAGGATTAATACATGTGATGACTCAAAGGTTTGACCGGTATTAGGGTTATCACTACTATTGTCTTGAATGGCCATTAGAAGTGATAACAGAGTTTGTGTTAGATTCCAAACCACTATCACTTTCACCTGCCTGTGCCCGCTGGTTTTTCTTTTCAGACCTTTTACTTTTGATTTGTGAACATGAGAGAGAGAGAATAAACAAAATCCAAATAACTGTTTAGGACCTCATTTTATGAGATGCTTCCCGCCAAAAAAACAAAACAAAAACAGAAAGTGGCAGGATGAATTTCAAAAGACAACATATGTTAGATGTGTAGTGTAGTTTAAATCAAACAAGGACATAAAAAAAAATTTAAAAATAAAAAAAAATGATACATTAACATTGCAGTAGGATCTATAAGTCCACACTGTATTTGGGATCAGTTATACAATGCATACCTGCAAAATATTTGTAACACTTAGGGATAAGGCAGAAAAATGTGAAAACGGTGCAAGTTCCTGGAAGCACAACATGTACGAAGACAATTTAGGTGCTGTACACAGAGAGGATCATTTTAATACTCCAAAAACATTTAATACCAATAATCATCTCAATAATGCACTGCGCAGATTTAAAAGAAGACACTGGCCTGAAGTTAAATGCGTTTAACAAAATAAACTCTACTGGATATGGAAGACAAAACAACAACTCAATAGTAACAATAAATGACATGAATTAACATTAAGATTCTAGCTTATTCTTGTGCATATCTAATGGGTTCAACCCTCTAACAGGTCCAGAGTATAACAGCAAGCACTGCTTCGTTAGAAGTGCATCTTTCAGTTTAAAGAGTAATTTTAAATAAAATCTATAAATGTGGAAGCCATTTCTGTACTATTTACTTTCCCATTGAAGCCACTTGACAAATTTTCTCCCAGTAACTCATCAGTTGATAGCAAAACAGACCGCCCTCCCTCAAACAGCAAACCAACAAAAAGAACAACAAAACAAAGGCAACCAACAACTGTAATCGATTACATACAATAAACATCTGCAAAAAGTTGGAAGAGTCTATAAGTGATTTCATAAAACAGATGAGCCTAGCCATGTTTGGAAAAGATTGGTCCATAATTTCTAATTTTGAGGAATTTAGGGAAGCTCTAGCTAATTTGTGTCATTTGTTTTGTAGCGTTCAGACACAAAAAACTGAGTTTAATTTAAATCTACATGTTGTAAGGATTGCTTGCATATGCATGCATGTATTTAGTTGTAACTTAAAAATTGTATATGCATGAAACAACAAATTATGCATTCACTTCTCCTTCTAGTGTTTAAGACTATATTTTTAGTGCTTTCAGATGATTTCAAACTTATTTCTACTTCCAGTTTTTTTTAAGGACTCGAATTATTAACATAACACAATTAAGCTAAAAAAGGATAGTGATTGCACATTACATAATCTCATAGAAGATGGCTTTTAAAATAATTTAACAGCTGTCAGGTTTGCCGGGGGGGGCATTAAACATTGTATGAGTAAACATAAAAGCAAGTCTGCAGATATTTCTTGTCAGAATACATTTTCTTATATACATTTTGATCTATATCCCAAAAATGAGAAAATAACCTGTACATTTTAAGAATTTTTTTGGTATAGACATCTTGTAACACATATACTCGCAATCAAAATGCAAGTTTTAACAATGCAGTGCTACACTGGGAGGGAGGATTTTTCTTTGCATGTGGATTTGGGACACTGCTAAAAGAAAAGATTGAGGGTATCCCCACTAACAGATAAAATGAGATGATGTCACGGTTTTGCAGATGACAGCAGGTTGGTGAACCAGGTTGATGCTGCTGATGGTGGTTGTCTCTCGTCTCCATGCTCCTCTCTATCAGGAAGGAGGAACTGAGTGGAAGCTACAGAGGTGGGGGAACCCAGCGAGGGGGCTGGGCTCATCTTTTCATCAGCCTCAGTGGGCGAGTCTAAAACCCACGAGCTCTGAGGCTTGTAGCCTCCAGAGCTAACAACCTGGGGCTCTACAAGAATATCAGGAGGAGCTAGGTTTCCACCCAGGGATTCAAGGTGCATTTGTGGGTGGTAACCCCCTCCTCTATCCCCGTTGCTTACAGAGAGACCGGTGTCTGAAGGGAAGACCAAAGAAGAGCAGGATGTCTGGATACCTGTGTACGTCACATCAGTGTTGGCCGAATCTACCGAAGAGGAGGAGGAAACTGAGGAGTCTGGAAAACGCGGCCTTATGGGACGCTCATCCACCACTTGGTTGTAGTAACTTAATGAGTGTGGCTCATCCGTGTCTACTGGCTCGTCTCCAATCGCCTCCCCATCATAATCCTCCTCCTCAGGAATGGCAACAAGGGCATCCTTACTGGAATCCCACTCAGGTTTCTCTACAATGTGGACCATACTGTGGGGAGCGGGCTTCACATCCAAAGGACCCTGAAAGAAACAGAAATGAGAAAAACAACAGGATCATGATCCAAGGCAGGAGGATGGTGATCGATCATTTGATGATGCAAGATGCAAGACAGCACAGAAGAGTTGAAGAGTTGGAGATTTAGTTACTGTACCTGTGTCCTGGACCAATTGCCAGGCAGCTTGGGCTCAGGAATGTCTGGATAGAAGGCCTTTTTTACCCTGGTACAATCAAAATATCACTTGTTACAATGTGTGACGGTTAAAGTTATAGTTTTACTAGAGCAGACGATGTGTTAAGATCCTAAGAAATATAGATACATACATAGTTGATACAAAGAAACAAGAATAGTACAGAATATAAAAATATTGTTACCATCTTCTTTTCTTGTAGCAAAAGAAGGTAACTGTGGTCAACAATAGAGTTACAACTCCCAAAGAAGTCAAAATTTCCAGAATCAGTCCATCTGCTTTTAGGAGAAAAATATGAAACGGGACACAACAAATATTTTTTGATGATAGAGAACATTTAACTTTGTCTAAACCCAAGCACATCTTCCATGTTTTGTTATTTTTGTGTTAATTTAATTTGTAATTCACATACCACATGTCTCCAGCCGGATGGAAGCAGTCCTGCCTGTGTCCTCGCCTGCAGATGTGAAGGCCTTTACAGTGAATTTATAAGGGCCGACAGAGAGACCCTTTACGGTGTATGTCCTCGTTTGTAGGCCCAGAGTCGCTGAGAAAATGAAACAAAAAGAAGGGGGAGAAAGGATACCGGAGAGAAATGGAAGCAACAAGTATGTCAGTGAGTGAGATTAACTGGAAGCGCTGATAACAATTAATTTACCAACAGATAACATTTTGTTGACTCAAATTGGAAGAAAATGAGGAGGCAAGCAACAAAAAAAGCAACAAAGCAAGAAAGAAAGAAAGAAAGCAGGAAAGAAAGCAAGCAAGAAAGAAAAGTGAAAGAAAGCAAGAAACAGCAAGAAAGAAACCATGAAAGAAACAAGGAAAGAAACAAACAAACAAAGCAAGTAAGAAAAAGAAAGAAACAAAGCAAGAAAGAAAGAAAAAAAGAAAGAAAAGAAAGCTTTTCTTACACATTTTTCCTTCATGAAACACTTTACTGTGACCAATCTACTATTTACATAATTTACCAAGAAGTGTGAGATTGGAGAGATTATGGGTGTAAACATTGTAGCCCAGGAGGAAGCCTCTCCTGCCTGCCATTGGAATCTCCTCCCAGGTAAGAACAACATCACATTCTTGCTGTTTGACCTCCAGACTGACAGAACTGGACGGGACTGCAGGTCACAAAAGGGAGAGTTAAATGAAACAGGATGCTTCATGAAATGGCAATGACCTGGTAGTTAAAATGCAGGACGTGTGAAAACCTTTAGTTAACATCCTGAATATCGAGCTGTTCTTACCCAGCTCCTGCATGTATCCTTGCCAGCGCTGCATGAGTACGGGGAAATCTGACGGGCAGCCGTAGAGGGAAAAGTTGTATCTTACACCGGGCTGGAAGTTGGCTGATGATAAATACAAAAGGATATTAATTCGACATTACAAAATCCTAAAGACTTAATTTAAATTTTGCTGAGCAGTCTGTATTCATAGGCCTTAATACCAAGCATACCTGACTGAATAGAGACATTAGTGTTTCCAGCGTCCAATCTGATCCAGTCCACATGGCAGTCTTTTGAGCACGAGGCATTACACCACTCAACCAAATAACTGCATGTCCTGTTGCCATGGTGCTGCCAGCTCAAAGGGAAACCGCTGCTAGTATAAATCGTCCGACCCAAAGCAGGGGGCTCATCATCTGACAATGAGAAATAATGCTTTCAGCAACACAGTGAAGCATCCATTTGCTTTCAGAGCCCACAAAACGATGGAGACTTGTTAGCATGTTTGCCAAAACGTCCCACATTCACCTTCTCTCTGCACATACCTATTAAACCCAATGGTACGCTAGCAGGTCTGGACATCCCCTCCACGTTCTGTGCCTTTACCGCTGCAAATACTTTATCACTGCTGAATGAAGGCCAACGTGTGAGGTTGACTGCCAAAAAGTTATGTTCTGGAGATAAAGTCTTGGTGTGGTGTTCATTTTCTTCAGGGTTCCAGAGAGAAACGATGTATCCTGTGATCTGACCGTGGCTCTGCCGTCGCGTCAGACGCTAATAGAAAAAGCAGCAAGATAAAGAGGCATTATTTTCGAGTTGGAGTATGAAAAATTAAACTTCTTTATGTGAAATAAGACTAACCTAAAAAGATATGAAGACTCTTGTGTTACCCAACGGTGCTTAAACACCGAATGCGATAGAAGCTACCAGAGATTCAGGTTTACATGTTAAGTCAATGGAGGAGCGCGATGAAGCGCGACTCCTGCGACAAATCAGAAGCAGATTTGCGTCACGAAAAAGCTTTTCTGCCTGATTTG
Source organism: Apricaphanius iberus (assembly GCA_028564705.1). NCBI lineage: Eukaryota > Metazoa > Chordata > Actinopteri > Cyprinodontiformes > Aphaniidae > Apricaphanius > Apricaphanius iberus. Next base: position 385,569 of record JAPXFQ010001894.1, read on the forward strand.
CACGACAAAGTAGCGTGGCTGGTGCGTTTCAGGTGCGACCGAAAATACATGCCGAATTTCATGTAGTGCATTTTGTGCATTTGCGCTTTAGCCGCACAAGTCGCGCCGCGACAACCAATCAGCTGATGGGTGTCAATGATGCTGTGACTGAGTGAATGGACTCTCATCGCTTGTAAGCACCGTAACTGTTAACATACAATGTTCAAATGAAAATTTTAAGATTTTGAAGGAAAAGAAGATCACCTTCCAAATAACCAGCCCAGTGTTGTCTCGGTTCATCCAGATCCACACATCGGGGACATCTGGAACTAATTAGAAAAAAAAAAAAGAAAATCATTACACTCAACTGAGGTTACTGAGCTTTCTGCAAAAATGTAAGGAATTAAGGCAATTAAACCCCTTTACCATAAGGTTTGGTTTTAAAGGAAAGTGCTCTGCTCCAGTTGCCCCATTTCCAGAAATTCTTCTGGGATCCACAGCGGACTTGAATGCGATATTCCTCATCAGGGTGGAGGTCCAGCAGAAACACAGAACGGAGACCCACACCAGAAAAATTTCTAGGCTACAGGAATTCGGAAAAAAAGGGAAAAGACTTGATCTTATTACCAAAGAAAAATAATTTCAATACTAACAAATTTAAAGTAGTTAAATATTGCATGAAATGCATTAAATAGTTTTTCCTCATTTGTAGATAACAACTTAGCTTCCAGAAAAACATTAAATTGACCTAAAATATATATTATTCCAAGAAAAAGAAGCTGGCAAGATCATATTTTGGTTTTAATTTGTACACAATTCTGGACAATGGTTCCCAGTTAAAGGGTCTTGCAGTTTTGTCCCAGTATCTTGCTGAGGAGAAGAACAAAATATATATAACTAAACAAAGCAGGAACAATTCAACAAATGTACTAATTTAAGATGTAACCAAACGTAATTTGAAACCTAATAGAGAAAACGTGGATTCTTAGTCTTAACAAAATATATATTCAAGTTTAAGACTTTTAAAAACCCTGAAAGAACTTTTAGACATTACTTACCACTGTGTTGTGGCTAGTTAGTTCTACCTGGCAGACAAGAGCCAGGGTGGAATAGCTACTGTGCGTCCATTCCCAGAGCAGAGTCGCATTCCAGGCATGGGCAACAGAAGTGAGGTTAACTGGTGCTACTGGGTGCACTGTGGGGAAACAGTGAAACAACAGACAAGCTGATGAGTTTCAAAGGTCTTTAGTGAAGATTCATGCGCTATATTAATCTTTTTTCCTTGTATTATGTCAAATTACAGTCAAAATGTCACACAATAATGTATTTGCAGGATAAATTCAAATAAGCTCGAATTTTTCCAGCCACGATTATTTCCATTTGCATGCTTGTTTTCCTCGCATGTCTCGCTCCTTCTAGCAAAGAAACTGGATGAAAAAAGGCATACATAGTGCATGTATCCATAGTGGCACAGTAAAATTGTTTTATTGTTGTATTCATTGTTTTCGAATTGAATTGAAATAGGATGTCTTTATTGTTAGGCAAAAAATGCAAACTTGGTCTGGTTTTCTTGTCTTTAAAAGGGCGGTTTTCTCTACAGGGGTCATCTTTTTTTTATTGTTTCAGTTTATACTGGTTAGCAAAAATGTCTTTGAAGTTGAAGTGTTGAATGTTTTGAAAAAAAATGAATCTTCATTGATCGCTCAGTAGGTGTACATGTATTATTATTGTCAAAACAATATCACTGTTTACGGCAATTATTTCTTGGGCAATTTATCGTCCAGCAAAATTTGTAATCGTGACAGGCATAAGCATTCATGATTAGCCGCCTACCTCTGTGACTAAGTTCAGCCGAGTCAGTTAGACTGTACTGCCCAAGAGGATTAACAGCCACCAGAGTCCAGTTACCGTCCCAGTTAGGCAGCTTACACTTCTTCAGACTCTTCAGACTCTTGTCTTCAGGACAGTTCCTACAGACGAAAGATATTACAAATAACAGTATTTAATTTAAAGCACAATAGACAATATTCCTACAATTGTGACATTCAAAAATCCAATGTTTTACCAGATTTTAGGACATTTTTTTATTGACAAAACACTTATTTGTATTTCAGTAAGTATTCATACACCGCTTAAGTTTGAATTGGACAATGTGTCAAAAAAGACTGTTTCACCTTTTTGGCATCCAATCCAACTTTTTCACGATTAAACATTTCAGGTCGGGGCAAAATTAATCCTACACTAAAGAAAAATTCTTCAAAGAAAATTTTCTGACTCAATTTAGCTTGATTTCATTTGCACACATTCATAAACAAGATATCATAGAGTGCTTTGTTTGGCATGTAATCAAAACTTGGTTAAAGAATCACAACTTGCGGGTGAAAATCCTAATCTGAGGAGGTCTATGGGTCAAAAAAAGTAATAAAAACACTCTTTTAGGATTTTCTGAGTGAGTCTGCATTTATCTAATATTTCTATCAGCAACTCAAGAACCAAAATAAGCAAAAAGTTGGGCCAAAACTTAAGGTGTGACATGGTAAATCAAAGATAAAGGTCATCATCTGTATATAAATTAATGCAAAAGGCTGTCCTTTTTCAGAATTTCAGAGTTATTAACTGATTAAGTACCAATAATCGGACGCAGGGATATTTTGGCCGGCTTTCAGAAGATTCCAGTAAAATGCCTGGATGCCAGCCAACCCACCATTTAGCGAACATAGAGTAGCAAGTTGTTACTTAGCCTGAGTGCTTTACAGTTTTTATTGTTTCTCTCTTTCTCTGTTATTTTACCGGATAAAACAAGTTTTTTGTTGGGTTTTTTTTGGGCGAAAGCCAGAGGGAACGGTCATAAATAGCTCAGAGCTAATATGTCTGATGGTAAGTGACAGAATGAAAATAATAATAATTGCTGCTAGGAAATTATCAGATGGCCCATAAAAAGTTTCCACTAACAAACAGATACAATAACTACACTTTTCACAGTGACAGTTTAAATGACCCTCAGTAGATAAAGTTCATCGCATGGATTGATCATCTCGTATGTTATCCATTACGGACTTACTAACATACTGATATAACAATCAGTCGTCATTAATGACATTCGCAAACTTTAAATAAACTTAGACCGTTGGCATTGACTTGGCGGGTGGCTTTTGTAATCTTTATTAGTGTCCCGTTTCTTGCCCTATGGGAGTAAGGGAGACGAAACATGATCTCTGTAAACCTTTACATCCTGCCTTCTGGGTGTGAGTAGAGCCCTCTAGTGGTCTGCCACATCCTAACAATAAATACCAGAAAACATTGTGATAAAATGTTAAGTCTGACCATACCTGATGGGCTTAGTTTTCCGCTAAAGAACATTTTTGAACAGATTATACAGAGTTTGTGCAGTCTGCCAACTTGTGTCAAGCACAACTGACATCTAGCAGAGTACTGGTGTTGGAACAGACCTTCCCTCTGGCCAACAGAAACAGAGGTGGCAGAACTACTTAGCAAAAAATGACAGTTTCAAGATAAAAAAAAAAAACATGTTTCTCTGGTCACATGTGACCAGAGGAGAAACTTTCAGAAGTTCATCCCTGGCAGTCAGATAATGGAAGCACACAGATTATGATGGTGCCTATAGAACTTTTAGATTTCATTTTTTCTTTATTGTTATTTTTCCTCTTCATTCATAAAGTTAAAACCCTGTATTATACCAAAAAAATATAATTATCCTTTTGGTTTCCGAGAGACTATCAGCTTCTATTCGCTCTTAATGACCACAACTAAATAAGTTATTGTCGAATCTTTGCCGCTGACAGACTTTTTCTTCAATAACATTCAGAAAAAGCGCAAGTTTTCTGTTCAGATTTTTAAAATACGTTTTTATAAATATTCATCCTAAAAACACGGCAATTTACTTCTTTTAAGTACAGTTAACTCAATAGTTAAAGATTTCATCCTTCAGATTTTATCAGATTTTTGGCTTGATAGATTAAGACTCATGTATTTAAAAACCTTTTTAAGGGTGCTTTATCAGAGCTACAACAATATAACCCATTTGTCCTCCAAAATCCATGTAGTTTGCTGCATTGTACAGGGTTTATGTAGAATTTTGCTACTTTCATCTGGTCGCTGAATGTGTGCAGCTCTGCTACAAAGTAGTTTATGACCAAGAGAATATCTTGTTCCCAAGGATTTACTGTACGAGTGTGACTGCACACCTCTTATTCACGGAGTAGCGGGTCTCTCTCTTGATACCATATAGGTTGGTGTTTCGTCGTTCATCCCAGTGGCACACAGCCGAGACCAAGTCACGGGTCTCGCACTCAAAGTTGCTGGGCAGAGGTGGATCTAGAAAATAGGGGAACATGAAAAACTGAGTTGCTGTATGACATACTTAATGTAAACCAAAACACGACCATTGTACAGGTTTATAATAAAGATCTAAAGAACATGGAAAGATATGGGGGGACTTCCAAAAATACTGGGAAAGATTTATTTTAAAAAATCCTTGAAATTAATCATCTTATTGTTGTGACTTTATCTGACATTAGAAAAAAGATACTTAATTTAAAGTGGTAAATTTACTTAATTTAAAGGTTGTATATTTCCCCCAAATATATGGTGATGCAACCAAGGTTTTAGGAGCAGGGTTACAAAAGCTTAGCAAGGCATAACACACAACCACTATTTTTATTTGTAACAATGGACTTAACCAAGAACATGTTAGGTACACATCCTTGCAAATACAGAAACGTGTGGAACCATAACAGCAGCACTTGTTAACAGCACCCACTGAACTGCTCCGTTAAAATCTCTCCCTCTGTTCATGGTCTTCCTCTTCGTTTCCCCATATGGGCGTATCGAGCTGTATTGCAACACTTCAGGTGACGGTATGCCATAGCACCGACAAGGTCAGTGGAAAAGCAACTGGTTCTTTGAAAGAACCAGCTAAGAACCAACTAAGCCATAGATCTGGCACCAGCACCGAACTAACAACGATTATTTTTCTTTTAGTCAAAATAGCGATCAAAAGACAGAAACGTTTAACTAAAGCAAAAATCTACAAGACTTAATTGACTGATTTATCGTCAGACAACCATTCACATTCAGCTTTCAGAAGTCTTACATCCAACAAAGACGACCGTTCCAGTCAGTCTAGCTGGGTTGCTGGAAGGACAGAAAACGTTGGTTCCAGAGCTTCCTGATACGTTCTGATTAACAGCTGTGGTGGCGTAACTTCGTCGACTCAAACGTTTCACGTTCATTGCTTTGTTGCCATATAAGATGCCTTTCAAGGCCCTCCCCTCCTCCACAATGCAACAGAAGGTAGTGTTGGCCCCTACAGGCACAGTTCTGTCTTGAGGGTACATCTGAGAATCACGGTTGCTCGGGAGGTCTTTTCCTGCAAAGACGAGGAGATGAAAACACAACAATTAGAGGTTAGTAGACAGGAAAGGAAGGAACCCTCACCAAAATAACAGCGATTCCAGACTACCAAATAAGGAATAATTAAATGCTCGAATAACAGTGTAAAAAGTATTATATTTGAGATCAATCTATTTCCAACTGACCTTCCAGGATCTGAGGCTCACTCCAGTCACTTATTGTTTTCCCATCTCTTGAGCGGATTTTGACTGATAGCGATGTACACTCCAGAGGTTCGACAGAAGTCCAGGTCCAATGGTGCCGGCCACTTTCCTGGTTCACTGCTGCAGGGATTGTGTCCTACAAATAATGCACAGAAAACATATAAAATAGACAACATCCTTGAAACAGTGCATCATTCCTGATTAATGTGGCACATTTTTAAATACTGCATAGGAGGTCTAATATTTTTTTATATTCTTACATAATAGACGGTTTCGTTGAATTCTGTTCTTAAAATGATGAGGTCAAAGGTTCTGGCCTCGCCTCCCAACCAGAAAATGGATAGTTGCTGAGTGGCAAAGTTGGCTGAAAGGCTCACTTGCTGGGGTACAATAAGGACTGGGAAATAAAAAAAAAGTTCATTTTTATTTGAATCGAAGAGGTTTTCAAGCAGTATTTTTCATACATTAACAGTTTTGTTTTTTTCTTCTAAAACATGCAGACACCCTGACAAACATTTTAAAACTGGAGTTTTCCCTAAACGGAGACTTGCTCTTACCAAACTCAGCTCGAGTGTTTAGAGCTGCGATGCCAAGCAGAACAAAGGCGACCCAGACAGGGCCACAGTTGGGCGTTGAGGTGGGGCTGTTGAGTAAGCGAGGCATAATTGTCCTCAGTCTGTTGATGTTAATGTGATGTTCCTCTGCACTATGGTGACAACAAGCTAAACATCCTGAGAGGGAGTTGGGAGATGGAAGAGATCTACGGGAGAGGAAAACAGCAGAGACATTAGTTTTAATCTACTCCTGAGACAAAGAAAATAATGCCAAAATAGGGCATAATTATTAAAAGAAAGCTACAGTTAATTTATGCATTTTTATTTTTTTATCTGAAAAGTGGGATGTCATTTTTCTTCTGCCCCACCAGGTTAAATGGACTGCATTTGTAAATTACAAGACATCTAAAAAGGACCTGGGCACACTAGATGTTCTAAATGGTAACTGAGTATAGGGTGCTGAAAACAAATGTATGCCACACTTAGCATATCTTTTTTTGCAAAACACTTTGAAAACAGTGTATCCTTAACCTTTCACTAGATAATTATGCTTCTTTTTTAATGGGTCCATTTGCAATAACATAAAAAAAAATTTTATAAAAAAATCTGCTGTGCAACAAGACAAAATGTGAAGCAGTTTAAAGGAAATGGAAACTTTTTCCAGGCACAGTGGAAGCAAAAGTCATTCTCAGGTAAATAAACTAAAGACTATGTAAATAAAAAGAAGTCAATTTTGTTCTAAATAAATGTTATTGCAGATGTAGGTTTCACAGGTTTGTTTCTTTCAAAGTTTAATTTAGGGAGGGTTAGGGTTAGGCAACTGTCTGTTCAACAGCTTTCCAATCCCTGCTCTGCATCTGGAAACATGCCAAACCTCCACGCCGGTCTGCCAAGAAACGGTTTAAATGGAAAGAAAAAAAAAAACTCAGACAGTTGACAGGCTAAGTGATTAATAACACAAGTCTAATAATGAAGTTTTAATGTTTAAAAATGCTCCAAAAGTTGTTTTTTTTATGGAAAAAAGGTGTACATAGAAGTGAGCCAATTAAAAATGTTTTACCTGAGAAAAGAAATAAAGAGTGAAAGATGTTTTAGTACTGTATCTGAAAATAAAAACAAAATGTTTTTAATCTGTTGCTTAAAGGGACTGCTTAGGCTATTGGACCTCCTTTGTTTATTCTTTTAGTCTTTAGTGACTGATAGGAACCGATTTGCTTACAAACAGTACATTTTGAAATATTTGCACCTGAGATTTACTGGAAGCCACCTGTGCGTAACCAAGGCAAAGTTTTTTCCTTTGAAGTCCAACATGAGAGATTTTTTATACATCTATGGCTCTGAATGCCTCGGTAGAGGAAAATCTGAGCTCAGGTCTGTCGTATGAGCGATTCTTATGATCACCCCGATTTCCTGAACAAAAATTGTATAAGGTTTTAGCTGACAAATGCAGACTTCTGAATTTATATCGGGTATGACATTTTAGGTTTGTTTTTTCACAAAAATGAGCTGCATTCTTTGACAAAGGTAGCCGTTTTGAATCGAAACAAATAGTTAATTTAATCCATCCCAATTATGCCCATATAACAATTATCTGATTTTTATCAAACTCAAAAAAATAAAGTGTATCACGTTGGTTGATCCACAAGAGACACACTTATGAGTCCCTACTTTTGATGAATTTATTCCATAGGAAAAGAATATATATATATTTTTAGTATTTGACTTGCCCAAATCACTGCCATGTGATCGAAAGACTACCTGTCCAGGTTGTACCTCTCCTCTCGCCCAATGACTAAAGACGACAGGGGCCGCCCCTCCACATATTTTAGGTTGCTATTAAAATATAAATTGGAACTAAAAATCATTATTTATCCTTATTTAGATCCTTGTAATGTAACTTTTTTCATGTCTTGCAGAAATTAAATCCCTTGCTCGTCTCAAAATGGTAAAAACCTCTTTAGAAAGACTCCTAACTGGACAAATAATCATGTCTCCCATTGACGTCTCAACATTGGTCGCAGATTACTTTTAGGTTTAATCCTAACGCCAAGCTATAGTTTAAAACATTGTATGATCAAGTCCATGATTACATCTCTAACCTGTTAAAGACATCATTATTTGTGGCGCCTCAAACAGTATTTCCTCCTGGATTGCCTGTATTTGGTTCAGGTTCTCTTCAATCACTTGAAGTTAAGTATCCCCACAGAATGACGCTGCAACCACCATGCTTTACAGGTCAGATAACCAGATACTACTTCATAGTGTCTGTATTTGCACTGTATTGACATCCTTGCTTCTTTAAAAAGAGGAAACCAAGGTCTTGGGAGTTTTTTTTAAGTCAGCAGAAGATTTTAGTTAATTATTTTTTTATTTATATGTAATTTATCCTTTAACTCGTTTCGAAAATGGTTTTATCTTATTGAATTGTTTATATTCATGTAATTTGGGACCTATCTGTAAAAGATTTTATTCAAAGAGCCTTAGCTAGTATAAAACTAAACTCAAATCAGAGCACCTAAAATGCATTTGGTCATGTCTCACTAAACATTTGCAACCATTGAGAGAATTTTTTGACAACAGAAGATTCAGAACGATTCAATATAATTTGGAGGCAATGCACTATATATTCATAACATATATTCATAACAGCACAGTCAATGATCCCACTTAGGAGCAACGGTAGTGCATTTCCTGTTTAGTTTGTCCTGTTTGGTTTAATCTTTGCTCAATAGGCTTCATGGCCGACCTCAACAATGTAGTCAAAACAGCTAACGCAGAAAACCCGAAAGAAAAGGTTCCATCTGAAGGGAGCACATCTGTGATCAGCACTGAGGGAGCAGCATCAGCTATGGCCTAGAGGGTAACGCATCCTCTGGGATTTCACTCTGGTAAACTGAGAGCTCACAGGATTAGGAAATATGAGAAGGCACCAAAACGGTGCTGGTCATTTCAGTCTGTAGAGTCAAAAGCAGCAAAGTGGGGATTCAGCCCTTGAAGTAACATGTGAAACAGCCGTTTAAAGTCACAGTGGGTCCCCAGCTATTTTCCAAAGACTCCCACTTTCTGGAACAAACAGAAAAGCTGGGCTAAAACCTTCAACACCAGTTTCCTTAGGTCTGAACCTGTACATGCATACAGAAAAGATAAAGGGAAAGAAAAAAGTGCTAATTCATGCACTCACCGGAAACTTTTAGTTACATCACCGCAATCGCTTGTTACCACAAACAGCCAATTAGTCGATCACATGGCGGTTATTTACGTCGCTGCTGCCAAATGGGCTGGTCTGGGTATTTTAGAAGCTGCTGATCTGCTGGGATTTTCACAAACAACCATCATAAAGGGTCTGAGAAAGAGAAAATCTGCAGCGAGCAGCAGGCGTGTGGACGAAGAAGCCTAAATGATGTCAAAGGTTCAGACGAGAACTGGCAAACTGTTCTGACATGACAAAAAGATGGTTAGCTCAAATATCCACTTGTTACAACCAAGGGTGTGAAGAATATCATCTATGAACACAAAAGAACATAATCACAAAACCACTGTTTGGGTCAACGAGACTGGACATCAGACAGTAGGGTCATCTTCCCCATATACTGTAGATGAGCTATACTGTCTCAGCTTGTCCAGTCCTGCAGCTGCTATAACAATGATAAGTAAAATAAAAAAATAATGTTTCAAGTTTGCAGCTGACAAAGCAAAAATGTTGAAGGTACAACATATAATTAGATGTGAAACTGTAACCGAGATGCAGCATTTCTCTCAACTGTGGAGTATTTACAGCCAAGTTAAGAAAATATAAGACCATAAACTGCAGTCAAATTTTAAAATACATTTCTATAAGAAAGGAATAACCTAAAAATGCCTCTATAGAGCTCCAACATGAAATAGATGAGAGGTAAACACAAAGTGTAGAGGCTGGATCTACATAGAAAGGAGAGAGAAAAAAAAAGACATTGGTGCGTGCTGAATCTGTCAGTTAGAAACTAAAGAACAAACAGATCGTGGCGTGTCCCAGTGCACAAAATGAAAAAGTGGGAACAGCCCATGGACACGTTTGTTTGCAGGGCTCTTTGTTTTGTTTTTTTGGAAGTTTGGTTTTCTCCTCAGACAAGCTGTGGCAGGCCTCAAACATTTGTGAAGCACAACAACACAAAAGGCAGAGAGCTACCAAGCCCATTACAGTAACAGCCCAACCTGAACACCCACACATACAGCCTGTTTTGCAGAGCTCTGTTAATCGTCTTAAGGACATTAATACTGTCTGCAATGTTTGTGATAATTAATGATGAAATCACAGAACCCTCCCATACTCAGTCATTACAACTTATCTTTTTTTAATTTCTGATGACGATATTAGGAAAAAGGCATAGAAATAAACCTCAGAAAACTTAATTTTTTGTTCATTTAGCGCCTATTCATTACAGCAGTGATACATTTTGACATTTCCTAATTTTGTTATCTTTTTTTTTGTTAAATGAAAAAACTCTGTTGTTGTATAACCTTCTGATGAAAAGGATGATCAGGGTTCTCTATAATTTTCTAGTTTTTATTAAAAATACTACACTGCATGATAACTTCCAGCATGGCAATAAAGTTTTGCATCCCCTATATTTTTCCGCACACATTTTTTTGACAAAATCATATTTGATTTGCAAAAAAAGAGATACATTTTTTTTTTGTATTTATTATGTTTGTGTCTATTAACACCAATAAAGGGCATGCACTACACACTTTTTTTGTTTAAGACAAATCAGAAAAGTTAGAGATGTTTTGAAGTAAGAACAGACCAACATATCAATTGTTCAATCTTTAATAAAACATTTGTTCTGTTTAGTATGCTGTCTGGTGGTTTAACAAAAACAAAATCCAGCATTTGCGTTTATTAACCCATTCTGAAGATTTAATACTTGGTATGTTTATTGATTTGCCTGATTAACTTTGGATAAATGTTTGATTTTAATACTCTGTAGTGCACAAATGAAAGATTTAAGAATTAGTTTAATTCAGTTTTCAAAAACTGTTAAGGTTTAGAAATAATGTACATCTACTGCTGTCATTTTTTGGACATTTTAGCATAAAAATAAGGTGAAAACACATATAGCCATCAACCAAAGAAGAATATAGGCAGCATGTATCAGCCATCAGCTGACCAGGACTTCTAAATATCTGAATATCAAAACTATTGTATTGATTTTGCAATACAGCCCTCAAAATTAAGCATGTATTTATATGATTAGGCTAATAATAAAAAAAGATTCAATTTCAGGCCTTTAAATAATCCAAAAATTCCTCTTTGTGACAGCCTTATCAGTGCATCTCTACTTGTAGGTTACTGAATTAAATGATCAGAGCTTTAGATATCACATTGTTTTTTTTATCAGCTCACACAGCTTTGAAGTGTTAACACAATCAATCAAGCATAGTCTGGAAAAAAGCCTTTATACTTAATATAACAAAAAGCTTAGCTGCATCTTTTCAAATTCCTGACGTATGGAAAATCAGTCTTTTTGAGTCTACCTCATCTGTTGCTTTACTACATCTATGATAGCCTGAACTTCCAACCAATTGTGATCTTCAGTAACATCTTTTTTTCCTCTCTAAATGATTTTGCAGCAGCTAAAGGACATCCGTGTCACATGTATTATAAACAGAGCTGCTATTCAGAGATGAACATACTGCAAATCTGTCCAACCAGGTGTTTAATTAGAACCGTCTAAAAACTGAGGTTGTAGACACTGAGGAGTCTCCTGACAGTAGTTATTTCTGCAACAGCTACCCAGATTATCTTAACATGATTTCTTCAAATTTACTTTTTAATTCAGGTTTATGCCTTCGAGTCAATGCACACTTTGTTTAATATCTAGTGATTTCAGGTACTTTCCTCCCCTCCAAAAAACAACATTAGTTTCTCCAGAAATTCAGAGGCAAGGCTCAACATAAACAGAGCAGTTTAGAGTGTGTTTTTCCTGCAGGTTTGCTCCACAACCAAAATAACACCTTACGGGACCTCACACAAAAAGAGCACGCTTGCTGTAGTAAGCCCGCATCCCCCCCAAAAAAGAAAGGTTTAATTGTTGATTCTCGTACCAAACCGAAATCCCAGAGGGACAGTCGGGGTGGGGCTGGCAAGAGGTTTTTGATGGAAAGCGGTAAAAAAAAATATAAAAAAAAGAAAACAGCTATAGATTCTGGGAAATTTCATGAAGAAACAGATAGCTACACAAATCAATACCTCTCTGTTGGGCAATGGTCGATGTTCCCGTAACCAGATCGTTTTGTTACTTAAGAGGCAAACAAATCTCAATGTGTCTGATTTAATCTTATCTTATTTGATCAGACACTTAAAAACAATAAAAGAAAGAAAACAGCACTGTAACCTTTAATGTTTGCCACATGTCAACTGCAGCCAGAATATTTCTACTGGACAGTTCATCAATGGGATATGCAAACACATGTATCCAAACTTCATGGATAACATACACACATCTGAAAATACAGTTTCAGGTTTAAGCAAAGATATAGATTAGGGATGAGTGCAAACACTTTGGTAGCACAGAGAGCTCGGCTCTTCGGTTATTAATTGAATCAGGATAAACTGTTTTTCATAACACATTTAATTCAATGCAAAATTCAAAATCCCAAATGGCTTCCCACAAGCAAACTGTCGATTCATTCCGTCTGACAAGCTGCCGCTACCACCTGATCTATATTATGTTTCATTTAAAAATCTGTTCTAAAAAGCAGACTAAATCAGCGGATTAATATCAACCTTACTTACTAATCTCTCTGTGGCATGAATATAAATCCAAGAGAATCCAAACTAGGCAAAAAGTGAATATTGCAAAAGAGAGAAACGACAAAACTTTTACTCTGACAGACAACATGGGTGGCACTCCTTTAGTTCCCAACCCACAGCTGCCTGTACTTTTCATGAAAGGCAATATTAAACAGTCATATTAAACGTTTCTTCTAGGTAAGGCGAAAGTGTAGTAGTCTACTTTTAGTTAAAAAAACTTCAGCCGTTTCATGGCATGATTAAAAATTTGAGGTGGGTTCACATCTTTACCATGCCTCTTCCACCTTAAGAGTATTAAAAGTATTTGAAATCCAAACTTTGTGATTGATAAATATGAAAATACTAAATATATTTAATATTTTTAGATGTTGCAGCAGCTGAACAGTTAAAATGTTAAGACAAAAACCAACCTGAAAGGTTTACTTTACCATCACAACCATGCATTTCATCAACGATCCAAATCACCCATTTTCTTCAGCCAAACACAGGGAAAGGCATCATGTAACGTACCAGCCTACGCTCAAAAACTCTGTCATTACACTGTCATACAACAACCACTAGGACCAAACAATTGGGAAAATTCGAGTGAAATTCTCTGCTAGTCGTTGTCTGACCCTTTAAGAAGAAGACAGGAAGCTGGGGAGAAAAAAAACAAGGGAGAGTTGGCAAACAAGAGCGTCCATGTGAAATGTCGGCGCCCTGACCTCAGTGGAAAAAGGACATTCAGTTCTCTGTGTGTGTGTGTGTGCGTACTGGAGCTGAACCAAACACTGTTTCCTTCCTTCCTACTCCCCTATTCCATGTAATCATTCATGAATGCAAATCTTGGGAAGCAACAGGAACTGTGAAAAACTCACCAAAGAATACTTTATTTATTTACAAATTAGGTAGCAAAAACCTGGAATGGTGACTGGTTGCAAAAGTATATATAAATATATGTTTAAAAAAATACAATGAGTAAGGCAGAACGTGTACAGGGAGAGAATTTATTTTTATCCGACCGCCATAGTGACTAATACTGAGGGCTTGTGCGCCAAGTCATCCTAGAACAAGAGCAGGTAAAATGAAACATAACTTCAGGTGCCTCAGTTCTTCTGTTTTCAAATCCAATCTCTGAAACAAAAACATGATTAAAGTTATTGTAATTATGAGTAGTACTATAACTAGGGACGCACAATCCCCTTTTTTCGTTCTGATACCGATATATCAGAGGCTCATAATCGGCTGATACCGATCCGATACCGATCCAAAGAGTACACAACCGCAGAAACTGTGTGTTGTGAGGAAAAGGCACTAGGGATGCAGCGATACCACTTTTTTCAAACTGATACGATACCAATACCTGGATCAGAGTACTCGCTGATGCCTTTTCTGTTTGTTACAACAAATACCATACCATACCATACCAATTTATTTATAGAGCACCTTTATACACAGCCGAGGCCGACCAAAGTGCTGTACAGTATTAAAAACATATATGAGCAAACACGCAAAAAATAAAATAATTAAAATAGCACAGTGAATACCATAAAATAAAATAACAAAATAAAATAAACAGGGCTATAGCCGACTAGGTCAAGTTAAAAGCCAAGGAATAAAAGTGAGCCTTCAGGCGTGATTTAAAAACAGAAAGAGAGGGGGCCATCCTCACTACCAGAGGAAGCTGGTTCCAGAGATGAGGGGCACAGAGCGAGAATGCACGTTCTCCACGTCTCCTCACCCGAACCCCAGGGACCTGCAAGAGGCGGTGGTCTGCTGACCGAAGGATCCGACCCGGTATGTAAGGCTGAACCATCTCAGACAAGTAAGGGGGCACATACAAGTAAAGGGATTTAAAAACAAAAAGTAAAATCTTAAACTGTATCCGATAACGCACCGGGAGCCAGTGCAGGTGGGCCAGGACGGGAGTAATATGCTCTCTTCGTCTAGTGCCAGTTAAGAGGCGAGCAGCCGCATTTTGCACCAGCTGAAGGCGCGCCACTGCAGCAGAGGTAGAGCCATAGAGGAGGGAGTTTGCGTAGTCCAAACGCGAAATTACAAATGCGTGGATCACTGAGTGGAAGTCACGCCTAGTCAGGATGGACTTCATTTTAGACAGCCGGCGCAGCTGAAAAAAACAAGAGCGAACCACCTGACAGATGTGGGAGTCCATCCGCAAATCAGGGTCCAAAATAACTCCAAGGTTTTTAACAGTCGGCTTCAATAAAGTGGAAAAACAGGGCGGCAGAACAGGATTACCTGCAGTGGAAGAGGAAGGAACAAATAAAATCGCTTCCAACTTGGACGAGTTGAGATGTAAAAAATTGTTAGAAAGCCAGCCCTTCACATCGTTCAGGCAATCCACCGCGGATTGCACTGACTCTTGTGGTTTAAAAGAAACATAAAATTGGCAGTCGTCAGCATAAAAGTGATAAAACAGGCCATATTGTCTAAAAATGGCTGCCAAAGGGAGAATATAAAGGTTAAAAAGCAGAGGTCCTAAAATAGAACCCTGGGGGACCCCGCAGGGCAGAGAGGAGGCTCCTGATGAATAATCTCCCAACCTCACAGAAAAACTTCTGTCACTGAGGTATGATCTGAACCAGTTGAGGGCAGATCCTTGAATGCCCACCACCTGATTCAGTCGGGACAGAAGAATGGAGTGGTCAACAGTGTCAAATGCCGCTGTAAGGTCCAGCAAGACATGGAGGACATAAGACCCCGAATCCGTTGACCGCAAAACATCATTAAAAACTTTGAGAAGGGCAGTCTCAGTACTATGACCAGCCCGAAACCCAGATTGCAAGGAATCTAAAATATCAAAAGTCTGCAGGTAGTTGGACAGCTGAATAAAAACAGCCTTCTCTTAAAGCTTTGATAAAAAAGGTAGCTTTGAGATAGGCCGAAAGTTTCCCAGGGAGTTGGAGTCCAGGCCGGGTTTTTTCAAAATTGGCTGGACCACTGCCTGCTTAAAAACCTGGGGAACAGTTCCTGAGGCTAAGCTACCATTCAAGATTTTAAGGATGTGATGGCCAACCACGGGGAAAACCTCTTTCAGAAGACGTGGGGGCATCACATCCAACGGTGAACCAGAAGGGTTCATCTCTGCCACCAGATCAGTGAGAAATGTAAGTGAGATGGGCTCAAAACAATGAAATGAAAAGTGAGGGCAATCACAATCAGGAGGACTAGACAGTGAAGGTGAGATCAAGGCTCTGATGTTAACAATTTTTGAACAAAAAAAGTTTAGGAATCTAGAACAAAGATCATCAGAAACATCCGCAAGAGAAGGCTCAACGGAAAGAAATGAATTTAGTGCAGAAAATAATACTCGCTGATTACCAGAGTGGGTGCTGATCATGTCAGAAAAATGTTGTTTCCGAGCTGATTTAACCACTCGCTGGAAGTGTTTCCAGGACTCTTTTAATAAGATTAGGGTGGCCGGGTTCCTGTCCTTCCTCCATCTCCGCTCAATTCTCCTACACACCCGTCTAGCCGAACGAGTCGCAGGATTAAGCCATGAATCAGTTCTCTTTACATACCGCCGTATCCTCAGCGGCGCTACATGCTCCAGAAAAATGTAGCGCCGCTGAGTTCACATTCACAAATGTAGGTGAATTAGAAAAAAAATTATATTAATAAATGACAGAAAAAATAAAACTTCAAGTGAAAAATAAACATTTTCTATGAAATTATTGCAGTTTCCACATTCTAAGTGTCGGTTCATGGTATCAATTAACTTTAACCGATGCAGTACATAAGAACGGTATCAGCCCCAATACTAGTAACGGTATATCCCGAACTATAACCTCAAATGGTTTTTATCTTGTCAATGTATGTGTCTATATAACAGGCATTTCAATAAGGCTGCTAATATAATGTATGTTTTAAATGACCATGACTATTTTCTAAACAGGTTTATCTGAAAATAAAACAAAATGATAACTGCACATATTAACAAAACACAGAGCAAAATACACAGACAACCTATTTAAAGTAAATATAAGTTAGGGTCCTATGAATTCTATTGTATTTTTTTTAATCTATTAATTTTTCTTATTTAAATAGAGTTTTTCGCCTAATATTCTACATTTCAATTTTGTTTGTTTTTTAGGATGAAGCTGCATTTCTTTCAAACCGTCTAAAAACAGTGGGAAAGAAATTATCTTAAAAAAATAAACATTTTATGGGAGCCTAATAGCTTTCAAGCTGTTTATGACTATAAAATGAGATAATGCAGGTTTAGACTAAGTCAGATTTTTCTTCAAAGTTTATTATATCAGGTGAAAAGAAATGACAAAAAGATTCAAAATATTATGCATTCTATGTATCTTATGATTAAGATCATATGCAATGTTACCTTATGTGTGAGACATCAGTCAACATTAAAACTGGATTTTAATGTTATTTTCATTAAATATTGTAACAATGTAGGCCCGGGCAATAAACCAATTCTAACGATTAATCAAATTTTCTCTTTTTTTAAGATTTATATATTTGGGGGGGGGGGGGCTTCAATAGCTCAGAGTGATTTTAATCAGCCCAAGGCCTACCACCTTGTTTAAAAAGGATATCTTAGTGGGTTTTTTATTTATTTTGGGTTTTTTTAAGTTAGACTTTGTATTCAGATCAGCCATATTGCAAAGCCCTATGACAATGTTTTCATTTTAAGCCTCTATCATTTTATATTAGTAATTAGCACAGATAGCATTAGCAACACCAATCTCCAAGTGTATTCTAAAGAACTGATAACCCCACAAATCTAAATATAGAGTTTCCAAAAGGTGGCCAAAATTCCCAAATCCAACATTTTCAATAACCAACAGAGGCTTTCTCCCACTTTGGAGGGAGCATTAACTACACACATCTCTCAGTATGTCGTGGAACAATAGTTCCCAAAGTTAGGGTCACAAACCTACAAATGTGGGGTCTTGAGATCCTCTTGATAAAATAACGTAAACTCCAGAAACAGCGATGAGAATATGTATCAATTATATAAATATGGTAAAAGCTGTTAAAAAAAGGGACTTAAATTAATAAAAGCAACATATATTGGTCAATATTTTGGTTTTTGATGCAAATGATGCTATTTTCAACTGACTGCAAAAATGTTTGTATGTTTTACTATGAGTCAGGGTCACGAGCCTCTTAAATTTGATAGGTGTGGTAGAATGTCTGTTAACCACTATCAGAAAATATTCCTTTTAAATTCGTTCTCATCTCACCATCGTTCCTCTGCCTTTATGTTTAAACACCTCACTGATACTGAAAACAGACTTAATTTTATACTCTTCACTCCATAACATTCACTTTGACATGGGTTGTAACATGGTATGTCTTGTGTGCGTGTGTTATGTATTTACTGACGGGAACATGGAGTTTCTGACCAGCCCGTTCCTGTTTTTTTTTTTTTTTTTTCCACTGAATAGACTCGACTTCGCTTCTGCTATGAAAAACATGGTTGTTAGTGTTGCTCACTTCAGACCAGAGGATTATCATCTCAGCGATGTGATAAAGCCCACCATGGGATACTGAAGCAAAGATTTGGTGGGAAAACATCTGCCAATTACCAACTTTGTTAAAAAAATGATATCAAAGATGAGAAGCGACGTGAAATGTGGCCTATCAACGAAGGAGCTAGCTTACAACACCCAGACTCTTAATGTTACCTTTGCGTAGAAATGTTTAGGCCATTAATTCTCCCCTGGTCTCTCTCTGCTCCCTGGGGCGCACTGTAGGCGCATAGCTGTATGGTTGTGCTGCATCGTACTAGGGCTGGAACGACACGTAAAATACGTAGATGCAAAAAATGCGCGACGATGCGTCATCACTTTCAAAACAAACATGGCGCGAGTCAGTAGTTGCAGCATGAGTGAGTCAGTTGACTGAAATACCTCCATCCAAACTCGCAGTTCAGAGTTAGAAGGCATATACACAAGCAGACACACGCACTCATATACAGAAATTAACACTCAACCTCTTAAAAAGCAAAAGTTACTTAAGCTTCTTAGCTCTGTCGGGTGTATGTTACTGCTATCTGTTTTGTTGGTTTTGATTTGTGACCCGTGTTGGCAAAATGAGTCAGAATGCGCACAGACTGATTATGAGCAAACGCCCAAAATGTGAGTGTTATTTGGTCGCGGTTAACATGTTTGTTAACAAAGGTAATGCACTACCTACCCGCTAAACGTAGCCGTTGTGGACATTAAAACAACACTGTTTAAGTGCTTGCAAAAGCAAACCGACAAAGAACTCTTGATTATCAGGTTTAATAATGGCTCATCTTGTTTGAATACGATTTTTTTACTTAATGCTCCTCCAGTTTGTTGGATTCAAAGTTGCCATCTAATAAAAATAAATGTGCAGCATTTTATTGTAATGAACAGCGCCTCTCTCCTTGTTTATCTCTTTTTTGTGTGCAAATCTTATGTCAGAACCAAAAGAAAAATGCAGCAAAGTAAATGTTTTTTTGTGATTGGAGAGCACTTTTTTGCAGTAAGTGAATGATCAATTTTGTTTTATACTTTTTTGGTATTTTCTTTCCTTTATTCATCTGATTTGGTTGCACAACATTTAACTTCTTGTTAAATGTAACCTCTAACAGAAGATTGTGCTAATGCTACAACTTTATTTGGGATTTTATTTTACAATTAAAATGTGTTCAAATGAAGAAATTTGTTTATTTCATTGAAATACATATATTAATAAATGTCAAATTTCTATACAAATTAAATAATGGGTAAATAATCGAATCGAAAAATGTATCATTAGATTAATTGCTAGATTAATCGATTACAAAAATAATTGTTTTGCCCGTCCCTACATCGTACATAGGGTTGTAAACATTTAAAGTTTCGTCTCTGTCAGTCGACATCAAAAGCAATAGTTTTCTATTATTCAAGCCGACATGCCTCTCTCTGCCTACGTTACGACCAATCTGGCGAAAGTTACATTTTCACTCAACCATGACTCCATAAGTTAAAATAATGTACAGTACAGACCAAACGTTTGAAAAACACCTTCTCATTCAATGAGTTTCCTTTATTTTCATGACTACATTGCAGATTCTCAATTAAGGACATCAAAACTTTGAATGAACACATGATGTAGGGAATTACTGTATGTACTTAAACAAAATGAAATAACTGAATAGATGTGTTATATTTTAGATTCAAAGTAGCCACCCTTTGCTCTGATTACTGCTTTGCATTCTCTTGAGCTTCCAGAGGTAGTCACCTGAAATGGTTTTCCAACAGTCTTGAAGGAGTTCCCAGAGATGCTTAGTACTTTATGGCCCTTTTGCCTTCACTCTGCGGTTCAGCTCACCCCAAATCATCTTGATTGGGTTCAGGTCAGGCGACTTTGAAGGCCAGGTGATTTCACACTTTTTTTATAAAAGTACTACAAAAATCCACATGTGTTCATTCATAGTTTTGATGCCTTCAGTGAGAATCTACAATATAAATAGTCATGAAAAGAAAGGAAACTCATTGAACGAGAAGGTGTGTCCAAACTTTTGGTCTGTATTGTATGTATAAGTAAAAAAACTTTTTAGAAACAATTCCCAATTCATTTTTCAAAAGTGGTTAAAAGGGGGCTCTAGCTTGCCAACTGCTCTTTGAATCTTCCCAATAAGGCTGGTGCGTCTATAGCTAGTAATAAAAAATAATAATTAGGGATGCACCAATATTAATATATTAACAATGTTGTTTTTGCCGCTAACTGATATTTATCGATTTTATACAACGTAAATAAAAAATGTCCTATCCTTTTGACACTGTGGGGAAAAGGATCCCACCGCTGAGGTTGCTTCTCTGCTTCACTTTAATGCCTCCATATCACAATCAATGTCACAGAACTGAACCCTTCCCCTCACCCTTCAGAAACACATACATAAAGGGCCACAAGATGGAAGTAAAAATAAGTTATTAATATCGGCCTGGATTGACTTATGGGGCCAATACCAATAGTAACAGTGATATATATCGTGCATTCCTAAATGGTAAAACATTTTTCCCTTCCTAAAACAAAGAATCACTCAATCTTTAGTTATATAGCATGTTTTTCCCAACCAATGTTGATCAAAGTGCTTCATGTTGTAAAATCTTACTATCATAAATAGATAAGCCCATAAAAAAGCAATTGCATGAAATGAAAGAACTCAAGAATATTTTAAATAAACACATTGTAAATGATTATTAGTATTATGTTCAATAAACTGCTGCAGCCCTATCTCAACCTGCTGGATATCTGATTTTTTTATTTATTGTTCAACTTTAAATTATTATTACTTAAATTATCTTTTTAACTCGTTGATTTCTTGTTGAACAACTTTGGTTGAGAGCAGCTGAGTTGTTCTGTCAATGTAGGTTTCATCTGAACTGAACACTGTACTGCTGGTGTCGTTTTTTTTGTTTGTTAAACACCCAGGACATTTAGGAGCACCAAATTATTCAGTTTCTGATGTGGATAAAAAAGGAAGATTAACCCAGTAATGTTTTAACAGAATAGAGAATATTATAGCTTTTCTGTCCCACTGCAGACTATCTAATGACGACCATGACAGCCGTCAAAGCGACAACAAACTAAATAAAAGGTCGCAAAATGCCACAAACCTAACTTAGAACATTATAAATTACATCATGTGAAAATGTTAAATCCTTCTACAGATATTCTTTAAAAAACAAAACGTCCTTTATAACTGAAGCAAATCATCCCATCACTAGCATTAGCAGCAGAAGAGCGTGACATAATCAGCAACAAGAAAACAACGAACAACGAGTCCACATTACTGAGTTTAAATGATCTGCCAATACAAATGTTAATTTTTAAACAATAAAAGGTAGAGTGAATAACCAGTTTGAGCTTAATTAATGTAGTGCACCTCGCAGACGCAGGCCACTCATATGTTGGGAAAAACACTGCTGCTGCCGCTGCTAGCCAGAGCATCGGGGCCACACCACCGTCCACAAACTCCGTTACATTAAATTCGGTTTTAAAAAAATCTAATTACATCATGATTACCTTTGAGGTGGGTGACTATATGTGTCACCGCTCTTTGAAGAGTGTCTGAAGTAATTCGACAATCTTATACACGCTGTGTATGTGGGAACCCCGACGGCTCGTCTCCTCGGTTTGACTCGTTTGTTCAGTTTTCCCAGCTTCTCTCCAGAGTGGGCTGGCATTCCTGGAAAACAGCGGACCAGCGCCATGATTGACGTCCTCACCAGCCAATCAGCTTTGATGAAGCTGCGTTGCCCCGCCTACTCTCTAGGGAGAAGAAGCAGCACGACGACGTCACCAGGAAAGATGGGGGCTTGGAGGCTTGCATGCTTTCACTTCACCATAGGTTTCACCCAGAGCCTATCCACCTTATTCCTGGGCCATCTCATGTAGAAACGGTTATGCGATCAACTTCCGGCGAGATACCGGAAATAGCGCGTCACCATTAGTTTGTGGGATGAGGATTCTGTTAGCGGTTTATTTGGATGCGTTTCAGTTGAATTTTCTAGAAAGTATTTGCCAGAACAATGTACTTGCGTGGCTCTGGAACATCTTGTGCTGTTCATGGTTGTACTAACAACCAGAGAAAGTTAAATTTGTGTCTACAAGAGCGATGTTTGGAACATGAACCTCGGACTAAGAGAGAGTGTGGTTGCGAGCGTCGGTACAGTTTTCACCGCCTGCCTAGAGATGAGGAATCGAGAAGGATGTGGCTGAAAAACCTGAACTTAAAAAGACCACCGCAAACTTTATACGTATGTTCGTTCCATTTTGTTGATAAAAAACCTACAGAGGAACACCCGCATCCTACTTTGTGGTTGGGATATGACAAACCTACGGAGAAGAGACGTCGGGTCTTACGAAGATTTGACTGCAGTATCACAAAAACAACAGGTATGATTTCATGTGTACAGCTTTCTGAATAGTCATAATGTAACACGTTTGCTGGTATTAACCTTCAAGTATAATAATTTCGTCCCAGACATTACAAAATTGTCAACGGAATAGTGTTTTATTTATCTCAGGGTAGATACGAGGTATTAAAAAGTGTTTGAAGCTTTGAATTTGTGAATTAGCAAATAATACCTTAAAGGCTCTTAAATTTTGATATCTGAGTCTTAAACTATGTGCTGTATTTAACTTCAGAGGTCAAAATACCCAAACGTGACATGTGTAGTAAATTAATATGAACGTAAAACTAAAAAAAAGTAATAAATGTTAACAATCAACTTCATATTTTTAGTCAAATTTTCTTGTGGCCTACTGAAATGTTTACTGATTTTTATTTAAATATATATATAATCTGGTTGGCTTTTGTAATCTTTTACACATTTATATGAGAAATAAATGAACACACACAAATCAAAGGATTACCCCCTACTGATAAGGCTGTGAAATGGGCCATGAAATAGGTATTACTTTTTATATAAATGATCTTAAAAGGGCCTTCAGGAAACTTACATTTAACTTAAAGAAACCTGAAGGAACTTTGTACCTTTATGTTGTATCAGTTATCAGGCTTTCCTTATTTTTTTTATTTTTGCATGCACTTAATCCCAAAATTGACCATACTTTAAAGTCACTTTTGGACAAACTAATTTTTTTTCTTAATGGAGAAGACCTGACTAATAAGATTATGTACAAGAGAAGTCATTGTGGAAATATGTTTCTCAGCTTGCTGGTTAAATAAAAGTAACCAAGTCTAAATGTGAATAATTTTGTTTTTGATTGTCAGTTAAAGCTGGAAAGTTATGGGGTTGATTGATGGTTTTTGATTGCAGAATGACTTGATAATTATGTACTGTATTGCTACCCTCAGATGAGCAAGATGAGATGGACCTTGGCGAGGAACTTTGCAACACAACTAAATCATCCTGTGATGCCCAAACACAGTGGTCAGACCCATGGATGGAAGATCACAGCTATTCTAAAGGGCCCACTGTCACACTTAGAATGAATGCTTCACCACCCCCAGAAGTGTCACACCCTAATGCTGACTGCTTATTAAAGACTGATGCAGACTCCCTTTTATACACGGGGATTACACTCACAGAATTTAAAACTCTTGTGGCGTGCCTACAACCATTTGCTCCAGCTTCAACATCAATGGCGGTTGTGGACCAAATTTTGATGACTTTGATGAAACTAAGGCAAAACTTTGTCATGGCAGATTTAGCGCGTCGTTTTAAAATATCACAAGGTCAGGTCAGCAAGACAGTGGGATTGTGGATCGACATTATGTATGAACACATGAAGGACCTTATTGTGTGGTTGCCTCGTGAAACAATCAAAGCGACATTGCCAGAGGCTTTTAAAGAGCACTTTGCTAACACAACATGTGTAATTGACTGCACAGAAACGGTTTTACAAAAAGCAAAAAACCTAGATTCAAGAAGTGAGTCATACAGTCACTATTATGCAAATAACACTGTAAAGTATTTAGTGGCTGTTTCTCCCTCTGGATTAATCATGTTTATTTCTGATGCTTATGGTGGAAAATGCAGTGACAGGTACATAACACAGAACTCAGGTCTTCTGGACTACCTGCGTGCAGGAGATGAGCTGATGGGTGACCGTGGTTTCACTGTGAGGGACTTGCTTGAGGAGCGTAGGGTGAACCTAATCATTCCTGCATTTACACGCAAAGGGTGCCAGCTGACCAATGAGGGGGTCACATGTACGCGCCGCATTGCTCATTCTCGCATTCATGTTGAACGGGCTATAAGGCGTCTGAAGGTCTACAGGATTCTCTCACAAACCGTGCCAATCAACTTGGTACCCAAAATTGACAAAATTATCAAAATCTGTGCAGGTTTGGTGAATTTGAGAGGTGAGCTTATTTCAAGTGAACACTGAAAGTTTATTAAAAGTTCTATTTACATACATATATTTGTGTACATAGTTTATTTTTCAAATGTACACATATATGTATTTTTTCCGTCTTGAACATTTTCATGTAACATTTAAACTGAACAGCTGGAAAGCTTAAATCTTAACATAAACCAAAACCTTTATCTTTTCAGAACTGTATTTGTTGTCAAATGAGTTACCTAGTAAAAGGGTTATTGCTTTTTATGTGACCATAGCATATGAATATTTTTGGATTTTGTGTATGTTCTAATATGTAAGGGGATATTTTAGAATTATAGTTTTTTGGAATCAACAAAAGTTTCACAACAGTCTTGAACAACTTCTTTGTATCAATAAACAACTGAAAATATGTTTTACTACCTTATGTTCTTTGATACAGAGCTCTTTTTTTTGTAACACACATTACACCTAAGTGCTTATTGTGTTTTCAACAGATCCAGATATTTAGATATACCCTTTTCAGCTCAGTATTTTTTCTTGTCCCTGCATTCCATTTTCGCTGTACATCAGTGCATGAAGACCCTGTCTTTCCCTGTCTGACTGCATTCTCAACCTGGATTTAAAATAATTGAAAAACATATAAACTGAAATGAGACCCTAAAAATACTTTTATTATTTTATGCTTTTAAGAAGACAAATCAATCATTATAAAACTTAATGTTCAACTATATAAATTATTAAATACTAAATATAAATAAAAGCTTCTCTAAATCTTTTATAAAAATTTACCTTCCAAAGGATGGCAGCGGCATGGCTGCATGATCTGCCTTGACCTGCAATACACGAACAACCAGCTGTTTGTATTTCACCTGATGTAGAAACTAAAACCCAGGCTTGGTGATGAGGGATTTTAAGGCTTTGACTCGGCTCTACCTCTGCTTTCAAGTAAATGAGATTGTGTCCCACATCTTTCAACAAAACACGACCAACCTTGTTACTATGTAAATACTGATAAGCCTCGGAGCTTTTAAGATTGTTCATAGCCTCGCCATCGGAAGCGACGGAGTCAAGAAAGTAGCTAAAAATGCTAGTGTATGTTATCTTTGGCCAGATTTTCATATTATCCTCCCACCCATCGATTGCAGTAGGCAGAGGAATTGTAACGGTGTCCCGTTTGAGCTGTGAAAGCTGATGTTCCCACATTGTTTTCGTCTCTAAAAGGCTTATAAAAAGTGGATTAGCGCGAACGGGCGGCGCCCTCTATCTATTGTCGTCAAGGAAACGAAATGCCGTGTCAAACCGGAAGTCGGTCGCATATTTCGCGCAAGGGATCATGGGGGCTAGGAATAAGGTGGATTGAGTAGAGAGTTACGATACGCGGTCACGTGGTTCATGGAGCCCTCAATAGTTCCAAACATCCCAGCACTGTCATTGATTTCTAGCAAAAGGCTTAAACTACTTTTTTCTCACTTTTCCAGCGATTTTCTCTAAATTATATCATGTGCACCGATTACATCTACATATATATCATAATTATGGTTCTTTGTGCGGACAAATGACATTTGTTACCGTTTATTAGTGGGAAATTAGACCCCAAAGAAATCGCACAATACGTTTTGACTACATATCTTCTACTAATGCACTCAATATAAGCATGTCTGCAATGTTTAATAATGTTATGCACTTAAAACCAAACTGTAGTGTAAATACACAATATGGAGCTTTCTGGTGGCATTTAGATGCTAGCATGGAGAGGCTATATCCGGTCCTATAAATCCAGCTTACCTTCAGATGTTCATTCTTCAGTAAAACATGCTATATTACTGTAACAGGATAAACTCATAGTCCCAAAACACCACATGTTTAGATGTCACTGTCTCCTCTCTGCCTGATATCCAATGCAAAATTAGCTGAATGGCAGAACTGATCTAAACTACTTATTTAAAAAAAGTTTTAAATAATTTGGAGGAAAACATGAGTGCAGATGTTTGATATGAGAATCAACCGTTTTTTCTCTGGGTAACCTAATAATTCAGCATTTCATTGTTTGTTTTTCCTCTGATGTGAGAAAATCTATGTGTAACCCAGTTGATTGTGCTTTTAGCCAGAAACTTGTAAAAATAGTTAATTGATAAAAAACTATAATTAAATCAAACTGTTTCAAACAGTGTTTGTATGTTTAAATACATATTAAGGGGTCAGGAATTGTATATTAATTATGCAAAAACAAGAAACTACCAAACATTTTATTTTATTATACAATATCATGTAAAATGTAAAACAAGCTTCAGTGAAGAAGTCCTTTTACTACCATTCTACTTAATGTATACAATGTTGAAATGTGCTAAAGTCTTAACGACAGTTCATCCTAGGTATCAGTGACAGCAGCTCCCTTTGATCGTATCTTTAACCCTGCTGGTAGATGTTGGATTCATTCTTGGGCCTCTTCATACAGCCTGAACCTGGGATGCTGCCTGGTGTGGTGGAGCTCTGGTGCTGCAGGTCTGGTCCTGTGCAGCCATTTCCACTGCTGTCCTTCAGCCTGGCATGGAGAGCAGATTGGCCTGATTTCAGGGGGAACAAGACCAGGAAGAGAAGACTAAGGTTGCCAGCTATGGGAATGAAAATTAGGATTATTAATTTGGTTGATCTTAGTGAGAGGTCCAGAAGCAGCACTGAAGACTGAGTCCAGGAAACAACACAGAGATAAACCTTGGAAAAGAGCATAATGAGGTCTCAGGCTGAAATAATGTCGAAATAACCTCCATGACAGTCAAACATTTTCTATCAGGGCTCAGCATGCCTTACTGTTCCAATTACATTTTAAATGTCCGGATAGTTTACGAAAGACAATTATTATGATTATTATTATTATTATTATTATTATTATTATTATTATTATTATGGAAATCATTTTTATGCTAAAAGTGTGATCATATTTTTAGAGATTGAGAAAGGAAGAAACATAACACAGTTATGTTATGAATAATTCTTAATTTCTTGTACTCTCTGCTATTTTAGTTGATTCTATTTTAGTCTATTTTAGCAAGTTTGTAATTATTCTCTTTTATTTTATTTAACTTTTTACTACTTACTATTTATTTATTACTTCTTATTTATTTTAGTGATTCAGTTTACTTCTTACCTTATTTTACCAAAGTTTTGTTGTATTTTAAGTTTTGTTCTGTTTTATGATTTTGTTTTATGATTTTCACCCAGCGTTAGCTCCAGTTTCTCCTCTTGGGGGACGGCCACACCGGGTGCGATGTCTGGCTGGCCGGGGGGGGGAGCTGTGTCGCGGAGGGCTCTGGCCTGGGTGACTGGTGGGCCCCTGCCCCTTGGTGTGGGGCCTTCGGTCTGCCGTGGCCGGATTGGACCTCAGCGGCGATGCTCCCGGTGGTCAGGGTCTCCCTGGGTGTGGTCGGCCCCCTAAGTATGAAAAGTGCCTTATAAATAAATTTGATTTGATTTGATCAGATAGCTACATACACGAGAAATTTAATCATTCATATGTATATATATATATATATATATATATATATATATATATATATATATGAATGATTAAATTACGAGACATTTAATTGTATATTACAGTAATTTCTTGTATACTTAGCCTATAACTATACATAACAGTGAAATATGTGTACTGTTGAATTAAATAATTATCATAAGTAATTCAATGCATGTTCAAGCAGAGACAAAATGGAGCCAATTTCCAGTTTAACATTTATTTTGAACAGATTAACAAATTGCAGTTTTACAGAGGAATTTGCCCCCGTCGTTCCCCTGTGGTCCAGATTTAAAGAAATCTGAACAATTAACTGATCTTCATTTCACAGCTTTATAGACAACCGGGCCTCTAGGCGTTTCTTCTCCCTCGAATCTTACTCCAATCAGATCATTTCCAAACAGTCTCTTAGCTCTTATTGGCTGTCAGAAAATTATACAGTCATATGGGTGAGACGTCTTTTCTTAAAAGCTCATTCTGAGTTTATGGTTTTATGGCAACACCCTAAATCTACAGACATCCTGTTTTTTACAGCTTGCAATAAAACTCACCCCAGAGTTTTATGACTTAAAAGCTTACCTGCATAAAAAATAGTGACAGACCCATTTTTACAACCATGCAAACTATATAAACAGTCTTTTACCTTCTGAATAATAAAAGTTTAAACCTTATGCAGAATTACCACAGTACATATACACATCAGTATAATTTTGCCTTTATCTATCCCTGTTCTGTGAATAAGATTTGTATCTCGATGAGGTTTCAAGTTTATTTTGAGGTAAAGACCAGATAAACAGATACAAAATGTGCACCCAGACAAATAGGAAAGACATCCAAATCACAACTGTCATCCAGAACTGGCCCACCAGCTAAAAAATCCTCCCCAGCAAATTATTCTGCATTTTCACTTCTTCTTGACAATTTTTTTTATCATTTTTGGACTTTCTTTTGATTCTGTATTGAAATTATTGAGTGATTTTGGATTTTTTTCTGAAAAGCTTAGAAATAATCAAAACCAAACAACTAAATAGATACTTAATTGATCTTGTAAAGGAGATATTAATTTATCCAGTTCAACAACTCATAATCATACAGATACAGTGCTCATCATACCATCACATAATATGCCATCTGAAATAAGAAAAGGCTTGTACCCATAAGTGCAATTCTGCTGTGGTTTGTAAAACAGAAGTTTGGATACATTTCAATTTGTGTATCTTTTTTCTTTCTTTCAAACTTGTATGGTCCACTGCCTTATCTTCTTTCAAGGAAACGCTTGTGTTTTCTTCAATCATCTGAGTCAATAGGTGGCAGCAACCCGCAGAATGGAGACTGTCGATGTGTAGAAGATGAACTAGTGGGCGCTAACAGAGCAACAGCGCCACTTTTGAGCTCGTCATCAACGGTTCCAAACACCACAACGGAGATGTAAAGGAACCAGCCTTCATACAACCCTAGATATATATCTATCTGATAGAGTCTCCAGGGATACACATACGGTATATTTCATTTTTAAAGTACTTTACTTTGAGTTATCTGCATAAAACTCGTGAGTTTTAAGGACCTGTCAAAGGTAGAGACGGTTGCTAGGAGCTGAGTTTAGCTAACGGATGGCACAATCCAACCTTTCTTTAAACACCGCTAAAATCTTGCAAACACCGATAATTAGATATATTTTGTTTTCACGGGACAAAAGGAAACGTTGGTGATTATTTTCAAGCAAAGCGCTCTATGTACATGTAGTTTAATAATGGCTTTTGATGCTGAATTATATATATATATATATATATATATATATATTTTTTTTTTTTTTTTGTAGGGACAGCATTTAGGTAATAATGATGGCAGTTTTCTTCAAGCAAATATCTCTCCTGTGTGACGCGGTTTACTCTATTAATCCTATCCAAAACTCAGATTGTTATTTAAATGTTAACTGCTATGCAAACAAATGAATAATAATCTTATTTGGTACAGCTACTTTAATTCCTTTATCTAACTTTACAAACGCATATACCTAAAAGAGAAAACAAAAACAGAGTTTCTTGAAATAAATTGTAAGAACTTATCTGTTTAGAGCTGCATTCGATTAATAATCACTGGAACATCATTAGTTTTATCTATTTGTTTGATCTTTTATTAATTCTCTTTTAAATTATTGTAATGGTTTTTTGTGTGTGTTTTTTTCATTTGAGTTCTGCTTTTATAAGTGTAAAGCACTTTGAATTGCCTTGTTGGTGAAATGTGCTATAAAAGAATAAAAAAAACTTGATGAAGATGGTAAAATATCACATTAAAAATGAATGAACAGAAGACACTGTTGTGGTCCACCCGATAGAATCCGGATCATCAGGTTATCATTTGTGAATTATTGCTCTGCACTTAGCCCTTTTCATGATGAACCTATGGTATATCATTGCGGTGCAGCTGCATTGCAGAATGGTTCTGCTTTACAGAAATTAATAAAAATATTTTAATTAAACACAACTAGACTTACTGAGATTATGAAGACACTTTATATATAGTATTAGTTTTGCCTCTCTTACCTGATATTGTGTATTTTTAAATTTATTTGTCATATTTTATAGAATTAGATGGTTTTTTTCCACGGAAATTCTGCTGCATACTCGTACAACAAGTATTAAAAACAAGTGGGCTTAATTCAAGATAGGAAATTGTTAGTAATCTATATAATCACAACAGTGCATACATATGTTCTCTTCCAGAATAGAATATAGAATCTCTTCATCAACCTTTGCTTTGTTTTCTAGGTCAAAGATGGTTCAAGATAACACTCAGATTCGACGGCAGGGCCCTTATGACTTCATGGCGTTCTATGAGTTTTCCTGTGCAAGGCAGGATTCAGTCCCTCTCCCTGCTGTTAAGCTGAACTTAGACAAAGGAATGCTTGACTTTAATGGAGATAGGGTCAAATTAACAGACTGGCCACCTATTCTCCACTCTATATCCATCAACAAGCACTTGCTCCACATTGCAATAAGCAGCACGTTCCAGGGAGGTTTAGCTTCTGCAGATTCAGGTAAGAAATGGCAATTAAATGTAAACTGTGCACATCCCTGCAGGCTTTCAAATACTTTATCATAAATGTTGAGCTGGGTATTAATTCAAATTTCAAGATTCGATTCTGATTCTAAAGAATTATAATAGGTTATCCCCATCCAGTTCGATGTGTTCCAATTCCATATTGATATGGCTTAGTGCCGTTTAAAAAGTGTTTTTGAGCTGTTACCTTAATTAAATGCCTGTAATTAAATGATGCAACACTTGGTGAGTAGCAGTTCAGGATCAACCCTTTTAGACAAAGGCTTAAAATGGCCGTCTTGACTATGTCTTCCTATTTTAGCTGTCAAAAGGTCAAACAATGTTGAGCAATTAAATCGATTTTTGACTTGCTGATCAATTCATTATGATTTTATAAGAGCTGATTCAGAATAATTTGTTTTTTCAACACAGCACTATCTAAATGTTTTACCTATTTACTTGATTTCAATCACCAATAATTTCAGATAAAAGATACTATAAGTCTACCTTCAGGAGGAAGATCCCTGCCATTCGCTCCAAGGACCTGACATTTAAACTCTGTAAGGCACTCAGAGAGTGTCTCACCGTCTCTCCCTGCCTCAAGACTCTGCATCTCATTGGACTTCCATTGAGAGAAAGAGACCTTATCGTTTTAACAAAGGTAAACACGGCCTACTTTATCGAACCAATAATTTTCTTTTCTTTTAGCTCATTTATTAATATTGGTACAATACCAGAAGTTAGTCTGCTAAAACATCATACTTTCCTTCTTCCCTGTCTTGTCCAGAAAAATATTTGCTGATTAAACAAGAGTGTCTGAAAACTGTGGTTGACTTGTGTTTGTTTGAAGAATCCAAGCATATATACAGCTATATACAGATCTGTCTCTGTATAGAGACAGATCAGTCGGCTGGTCAGAGATCCTTCTACCAGCTCGTAACTTTTTTGTTTAAAACTAATTAAACTCATTAAAAAGAACAGTTCTTGCAATTTTAAGTTCACTATTGCATCAGCCATGCACTTTGATTAACTCTATGGAGTTTAGTAGATACTGGTTAGAATATATTCTGTGTTTTTTGTTTTGGTTAAAACTGTTACCTCATGCGGTCATGATCTGCTGACTCTGTCGAGGTTTTTAAAAAGCATCTTAAAGACACGCTTCATAAATTTTTAGATATTTACCCTCTGTCGCCTTCTCATGGCTTGCGGTGTAATGTCACTGTCGTAAAAACAAATCTCTATGGAGCGCATCTGAAGGAGTGTACTGACAGTTTTACAAGTTCGCCAGCCAAAACATCAAACTAACGACGTGTCAGCTGGTGAACCGTCAAACAGTCTCTCCGGCACTCTATCAAATCACTATGCCCAAATAACCCTGGAACAAGAATTTATTGCTTAACAATAAGGGATGGGTGATATCTTATCCTTTGCAATATATCATTGAAAATTATGCTCGTGATTAAAAAGTGTCTCTTCGCGATAATAACGATAAGTGGCGTAATTATGTGCGCGCCTGATTCATGGTCCTAGCGCTGGGTGAAAGTAGGCATAGCAGAACGCATGAGGCTGAGGAGGAACTTGTTTTAAAGGTAGTAGCTACCTCCACAATTTGGAACAGGTTTGGTTACAGAAAATCAGGTGAGCAGCAAACAAACGTATAATGCAAAGTTGCAGAAAAACATTGGTTGCAAGAGTTGAAAACACATTTGTTCCACCTTCTGAAACACAAACCATAGTATGAAGAATGTATGAACATAAGCGAAGCAACGGAGACGTCAACTACAAGTGGGCCTATGGGTAAGAAGATTCCCACCCAGAGTAAAATTAACACTGCTTTGGTTAATTGTGTCCAATATGATAACCAAATTTAACGATGGGTCAATCTGACGGAAGCAGGGCGTTTTGTTTGACAAATGACATGTTGCCGTTCCCAAATGTCGAAAAAGAATTATTCAAGCAAATGCTCCATAAGATGGACCCAAGGTACAACATGTCCTCAAGGAAGTACTTTTCAAAAACAGCCCTGCCACTGATGTATGACGAGTGCCGCGGTAGGGTACAAATATCACTGTCTATGGAGGATTTTTATGATTCAACTGCAGACGTGGAGTAGCAGAGCGAATGAGCCGTACATTGTTGTTGTGTGATGTTTTTCAGTACAGTCACTGGAGCACAGCTTAAACATAAGATAATCTGCTGTTTCACAGAAGAAAATATATTATTGTACTTTGTATCATAATCGCAATAAATACAGTATATCTACCGTCTGTCTCACAGCGGCTGACCACACAAAACTGAAAAGTTTTAACACTGGGTTTTATAAACTAATCCTACTTTGACCTAAACTGAGCAACAGTTTGACAGAAAAGATCTTTCACAGCAGTGAAGCGAAGGACATTTTCTCTGACCTGTGATTTTTATGGTTTTATCCCGTCTTCCAGCTCCGCAGCTCTACATGTTGCAACTGTACTTACCCAAGATTCATACCGGGGTACAGAGCGAGTTTGCCCTGGTATGAATCGGAGGTTAACGAGCCTTCTATAGTGGTGAAGCTGCGGCAGCTTTAAGATTCTCCTGCAGCCCAGTTCCTTTTCCTCGCTTTTCTTCTGTTTACTTCTTTGGGGTTGAGAAGCTGGCTTAGCTCAGTATCCAACTCCAAGGCGGACACATCTGTTCGCCCGGCGGTGTTATTCAGCGGATGAAGAGCCTTGTTTAGCAGTAAAGTTCCTGCAGTTCTCAGCTCTTGCAGCCCAGTTTCTTTTCCTGGCTTCTTCTGATAGTGTCTTCCTTGGTTTCTTTGGGGGATCTGCCATTGCTCAAGTCTCCAAACAGTGGGTTTGTTTATATCAATAGGTAGCGCGTAGCGTACTGCCAAAAAGAGAAGATCAGTCAGTACATTCGGGGAGGCTTTCCGCGGTTGAAAAATTCTACAGTATGCTTATCAGGAGGACCCTCCCATGTACTGACAGCTCCGACAATGAACATTAAAAATGGTGTGTTGTTTTAGAGTTTTACTTGTTTGTGATTCCAGGGTTTGGCAAAAAGCACTACCTTGGAAAACCTTTCTCTGGCTAACTGTCCCATTTCTGACGAGGGCTTAGAAGGTATGTGTTGTCTATTCTTATCTTTAGCACTAACAAAATCTTTCTCGGTTTATTCTTTACATGAACATTTTACCTGTGTATCCTGTTTCAGTCATTTGCCAAAGTGTGAAATATTCTACAAGCATCCGATCTGTGGATTTCACTGGATGCAGTCTAACCTGGAGAGGAGCAGAGCATATGGCCAACATCATTAAGGTGTAAAATCTCATTTTCTGGCGACTATCTACCAATATTGTAACACATTAATTGGTCATTGTACCTAAGTAAAATGTAGCAACATGTTATTTTAGACTCAGAAATCATGCGAGAAATATTTTTATTAGAAAAAAAGGAAAACTGTATTTGTTGTAGCACCAGGCGATGCAGAGACACGGTACTGCATGGGCAGAGTCTTTGAGGTATCGACAGCCGCAGTTGGAAGGAATGGCTGGTCTCCGGCGTGTCACTTTAAACTGCAACAGCTTGATCGGGGATCGGGGTGCTGCTGCTCTTGCACAGGAGCTGTCTGAGGACCTATGGGTTAAAGGTTGGCTGTATAAGTGTATATATATATATATATATATGTAGATTTTAGAAAAAGAAAAAAACTAATATTGAATTGATCTTTACTTTCCTATTTTTTGTGCTTTGTTGAACAGCGTTGGATCTACAGAGGTGTGGTCTGTCCAACGAAGGAGCTCGTCGTTTGTTAGAAGCAATGAAAACAAATTCCTCTCTGTGTGTGTTGGATATCCGCAGTAACCATTTAGTTGGTAAGACTGTTGATAGTTATCAGTCCTGCAAAAATATTCATATCCATCATCCAATTCCATGTTGTCACCTTACAACGTTCAATGTAATTCATTGAGATTTTATGTGATAGAATATAGTGTAAAGTTATGAAGTGGAAGGAAAATGATAAAACAACACAGAGATTAAAAAGCATGTTGTACATTTGTATTTTGTCCCCTCGGTTTGAAAAACAAAAGAAACGCACCTGCAAGAAGAAATCAATGTTGAAAGTGACATGTTGAAGAATTTCCTTTGATCAGATGAAACTAAAGCTGAACTTCACAGTCCTCAGAAAATACTGCGTCCCAGAGAAGCGGCCTGTGTAGATGATCATAAACACACCATGCCTAAATGTTCCAAAAGAAATTCAGCTCTACAAACAATTGACTCCTTGAGTCTGAATATCAATGCAATCCTCCAATTTTCAGAATTTTAATAGCAAAATCCTGTATCTTTACCTTCTGCTTCCCAAAGATGCATTATTTGATGTTGCTCAAACACATAAAATCGGCAATTTGACGTAAAATATGTTGTGATAGGCTCATATGGCACTGTGTTGTTTTTCTTCCCAAAAATGCCTTAACATTGTGTTGTTTCGCTACTTCAGTTTTCAGGTGCAGAATTGTTGTTCTGATTTAGGATTAGCTGAACTGAACAAACTCCCAACTTCTATTTTTTCTTTACAGACAAAGTTTTAATTAAAACCGTCATTGAGAAAGTACTAATGAACACTGAGGGGCAGTCATCCGAGGTAACACTCTGTATTTATGATATTATCATTAAGTCTTTCACAGTACTAATTTCTATTTTAGGTTGATTATTTATTTTCCTTCTAATAAAGTACTGCTGGATAAAACCAACAACCTCAGATTCACACAAAGCATCTGGGCCAAAAAGAGGAGCCATGCCCGTTACAGTAAGACGAAGATCAACATATAGAAAAGGTATATGTATAGTGTTTCCTTCTTTTAACGGCAATCAAAAAGCAGCATGTAACATGCTTGATGTCTTGTATTTAAAACGGTTCCAGTTACCAACTCAGAAAAGACTGGGATTAGTTTATTTAAAAGCTCCGTCATGTTAGAAGAAACAACATGACAGTGTTTAAATGCATAAAGTGTCGAAATGAAAACATTTTACCAAAGCCATAGTGTAGTTAAGGAAAGGTATTTTTGTTTTTGTTTCGAAGTTTATAATGATCCCTAAAAAGGTTTGGGAAGAAACGGTATGGTTGATTCACTGGTATAGACTCTTAGATGTCAATTGGGTATATTAATTTAAGTTCAAACAGAAGACAACAAATGTCAATATTCTGGCCTCAGGGTAAAACAGCCTAGAAGATGATTTACATTAGATTTTCTCACATATCAAACAGCAACTTAGACTTACCTGTCAGTTTAATAGTTAAAACTTTCCAACAGCTCTCAATGTATTACACATCTTTTTATAAAGTCCACTTTTCTGACTTTCCTTTGCTTTCAGAACACACTATTTCTTTGTGGCATGGATTTCATTTTATTTTTTTTGTATTATGATTTATTACATTTTGTTACATAAATAAAGCCATAAACCTTTGAGTCACTTGAATCCAAGTTTTTGATTTGGCTCATTTGCTCATGCAGCCTCTCATAAAGGGACATCTCCTGTTGGACAGAGTTCAAGTGTCGCTCAAACCAAGAAGCCCTTTTCTCGCTCCAGTTTTATTCCTTGGCGCACTGCTGCACGAGCTGGACGCCAAAGGTGCGGAGATGTGAGGAAATCTGTCTTTTCTTTGTTTTAAGATCGACTGTTTTAGATCTTAAAGGAATTTTGAATACCTTTATAAATCGTACATTAAGTTTGAAGGATTAAATTAACATTTGACTTTGTTTTTTGTGCTTTTATTTCAGAGGTCTTCCTCCTGGTGTTAACGTCAGAGACAGGAGCTTTCAGGTAAGATTTCTTCGGTTCATGGATGTAATATGTTCAAAGTCTGTCACTTAAAAATAGGTCAGGCTTCTTTTTTCTGATCCAGATGTGTAAAGGGTTACATCTGACCTTTTAATTTGCAATAAAATATGCTCGATGTTGGCTAATTTAGGGTGCAACAACGGTCAAAGTCACTGTGGAGTCAAACTCGGAGGTAGAGGAGAGTGAAGATGAAGTCGTGGTGGAGGTCGGCCAGACTTCGTCTTCTCTTGGACTCAGGGACAGAGAAACTGGACAGCAATTTGATCGTATCCAGGTCAGCAACCATAAGTACCGGTACTTAGAAATCTAACAGAATCTGAGGCTTCTTGGTCGTAAACTGCATGATTTGGGAAGCAGTCTGTTTCACTTAGGAGTTCTTCAGGTTTTGTGTATTTTTATGTTTGCCCTGCAGATGGAGCTGAAAGAGTGCCGTCTAAGGTTGGCAGAGGAGCGCAGGGCTCGACTGAAAGCTGAATCAAGGCTCATGGAGGTGGTTAGATCTTTAAAAAAAAAATTCAACCAGTTTCATGTCCTTGGTTTTCTTTTGAATATTTTTATTTATTTAAAAATGCTTCATAATGATTGAAATTCATATATATATATATATATATATATATATATATATATATATATATATATATTACACTTAACAGTTTTTGTGAAAGAACAGGCAGGTTCAGACATGTTTCAATTTCTTCGCAGTACGAGTTGGAGAACGGCAGACTTCGTGATGCCAACCGTTCGCTGTCTGAAGCTCTTGCTGATACTGGCTCAGGATCAGCGCTTCGTAGTTGCAGTGCTCTTGAGGACGAGGCAGTCCTCGAGATCATCGAGAACTCATTCAATAAGTTCCACGCCTTCCTGGATCTCCTCAAGGATGCTGGGTGAGTTTGGGTTTTTCCTCCACTAATGCAAACCGGCCGAGCTGTACGCTTTTTCCGTAGCAAGTGTGCAATTTGACATCTATGTACGCTGGTATGACTCACCCCTCTAAAGTACGCAAAAAGCTGCGGACATGTGAGTTCTGTGGCACATTTGCATGTGCGGTACTCATTTCTGTCAACACGATGCAGCAGCGTGGTAAAGCAGTTTGAGCCAACCATTGTAGACAAGTGATAATAACAAGTCTACTGAACGTAACACCAAGGACCTGCAGGTAATGTATAAATCAGCCCAGGTGATGTGTGCATATGTGCTGTAAGCCATTTTAGTTATTAGATTCTTAAAAACCAAACAAAAACACTATTGTAATAGTGTTTATAGGACGAGTAATTGGACGAGTGGTCAGTCTCCTTTTTCGCCTTTTTTCCTAAGTAAACATCATAAAAGTTCAGCTTGGTTTAAGCTTGCGGGTGTCACCATCTTGTAAACAACAGTGATTACTACTTCTACTATGGTGTAGTGTTGTATGCCAGGTGTAGAGCCCTATGCCGCCCCCTACAGTCGTCAAGAATATTGGCTCTCAGCAGGGACAAGCTGCAGAAAGTATAAACGCTGCTCGAAGGCGTCTCGGCCGGTTCGGAATGTTCATGCGGCAAGCATAAACCAAGCTTAATGAAGTTGCAGAAAAAATCTGCGAAGAAAAGCCGCACAATACAAGTGATATTCAAACATTTTGACAAGACTGACAGATCTACCAGAATTATTTGGGAGCTCTAAAATCCAAAAGTGTCCATTAAGCTTTACCCTCTGCCACTTCTCAGTTAATAGATCAGTCTGTCATTTTACTTATGGAACACCATTTAATGTACAGCGAAACAAAGACTGTCATAAGAAAAACAAAAAGACGCATTAAAAGCACAAATGTGATGTTGGTCTGAAAGATTAAGGATCCACAATTCTGATTTTGATAATGATGAAGAGACACTAGAGATAATTCCTGGAAATATAGTTTGTAAAATTCTGTTAAGTAGTAAAAATTGAACTGATTATAAGGACTAATAGAAATTAATGATAGTAAAAAGTAATCAGACTGCGACAAAAACAATGAACATTGTATTCACTTAATTTGTAGAAAAGTTATTTCACTGTGATGATAGCACAAAATAAATATGCATGGTATATACAATTATTTAGATGCAGCATTTAGTAAGCCTAACTGAAAGAGCAGTACAAGAGATGCTGATCCAGTTTAATGATCATAATATGAACCACAAATAAATGTTTCTTACTTTGAGGAATTATCAATCTCTGTGACTATAAAATAAAATCATACAAATTTGTGGCACTTAAAAATCTTTAAAAACATGGCCTTTGAGAGTTTTAGTTGAGGAGAAGCGGTATTTGTTTTAAAAAGAACCGAAAACAGAACAATACAGTATTCGTTCTTGCAGGTTGAATGTTTGTTTTTTTTGTCTTTATGTTTAGCCTCGGTCAGCTGGCATCAATGGCCGGGATTAACACCTCAGATTTCCAGCCTCTTGGAAAGCCTCAGCTCTCCTCCACGATGGCGCCGCAGTTGGAACGTCCAGCCCCAATGACTGCAGAGGAGTTCAGGGATGTTCAAGCAGAGGCTGATAAGGCTTCTTTGGTAAGGATCTGGGGGAAAAAGCACGTTATCTTCTGCAGCACCAGCTTTTGTTATTGTGAAACTTGTCACATTTCTTCAATATTACTACCATTGTTTTTTAAAATCTAGAAATAGGTAAAGAGCACTGCCGCAAGCTTATTATCTGATTACTACGCTGTGATCGTGTTTGCATTGTGCTAAAATTGTATGCAGTACTCTGTTGAAGTGCATTTCAAATATGCAACCTGGAATGTTTTTATGTATGGACTAGGCCTGGGCAAAAATCACTTGAATGAATTAATTCCCTTATAATTTCTTTTTCAGGGGATTTAAAAAAAACATTTTGGGGAGTTTTTTGTGTTATTTGTTTTATTTTTTTTTATTATTATTATTTTTTTTTTTTTTTACGTGTCCTGTCTAGCAGTATGCTACTCAGAATTGGTGTCTGAGTACCAAGTACAAGCCCAACAGTTTTACTTTCCCAAGCAGAGTATTACAGCTTCGCTGTAGTACGCCAC
Source organism: Apricaphanius iberus (assembly GCA_028564705.1). Lineage (NCBI taxonomy): Eukaryota > Metazoa > Chordata > Actinopteri > Cyprinodontiformes > Aphaniidae > Apricaphanius > Apricaphanius iberus. The sequence continues at coordinate 425,666 of JAPXFQ010001894.1, forward strand.
TTGATGTATATGTATGAAAAATCTTTATTAGTGATTACTGTGGGTTCAATTTCCTGACGTCATGGACATTAAACTGAGACAAGAAGGGAGAAAGGAAGAAGGTGAAGAAAAGAAACCGGACCAACAGAGGGGCGAACCGACGACACAAGACAGGGAGGCAAATAAAGAAAACAAGAAAACATCCCAGTCCTCCACCTCTGCCGGACGGCAGAGAAACAGTAATACAAAACAAAAACAACAAACTGTACAGAACCAAACCAATAGTTCGGATCTGGTAGAATAAACAAAGAATTATACATTCACTACACACAAGCATTGATTAATGAACATAATACAAATGTTTCTGGTAAGCTCCTGTGAACAACTAACTAATGATGATAACCTCAGCTTAAGATATGTCCGTCCTCACCTATGTCCCAACACCTATGTGTGTGCGAGCATGCAGGTCTGAATAAGGTTTCCCCATGCAAGTGATTGATAGCTGGTGTAAGGAACCGTCAATCCGTCCTACAGGAATCGGCACAGACATGGAGGAGGCAAGAGATGTATGCATCCAGGGTCCCACAGAGTACAGAGGCCACAGGCGGATCAGCGCAGGGTCGATCACCACCAGCCGCGATGCTGGGGCCCGAGAGATCGCAGTGACGAGCCCACGGGCTCCGCCGGTAACCGGCTACGCCAGGGCGGGCCCGGACCAGGAACCGGAGGCCACGGGGACCAGGGGCACCCCGCCCCCCAGGGGGCCCCAACCAGGGACCAGCCGACAAGGGCCCCCCGCCGCCGCCGCAGGCAAGGAGGACCCGCAGCCAACCGACGGACAACACACGCCGCCACCACCCCGGACCAATACCCACCGCCAACAACCCGGCCCGCATCCACACGCCAGGGAGCCACAGCAAGAGCCAAAGCGGATGTACGCCCTCCCCAGGCCGCGCCCAGCCGGCACCTGGACATCCAGATCTTCCAGCTCCAGGGTCCAGATCCCGCCCCACGTGGGGCGCCAAGATCAGGGGCCCAGCCAATGCCGGACAGCCCCACCAGGCGAACAGACCAGCCAGCTGAAGTCCTGGAACCGGCAGGAGGACTGGGCGCCAGGCACGGTCCCCACCGATCCACCGGACGGCACCAACCTATTCTACAACCCCGGCACCCCCATAAGAGGTGCCCCAGTCAATCCAAGGAGGACATCGGCCCGAAACAGCGGCCGCCCGACACACCGGACCACCCAGGACCCGCCCGACATGCACCAGGACCGAGCCAGGGCCGCAACCGGGACCCCCAGCCCCATGCATCGAGAGTCATCATCAACCAGCGGGCAGGAGCAACCATCACCGACGGGGAGTGACGGGGAGGGAAGAAGATGCATCAGGCCAGAGAGCAGCCAAACACCCAACCTGACAGGTAGACATAGACAGACAGAGACACTCATACGTACCCTCCCTCTCATGTGTACACATTCTTACAAATACAGGACATACGAAAAAAGGACGCTATACCCTCATTCATACCCCCCATACGTACACTATACTCCATACTCCCAGGCCCAGGGACAGACGCCCCAGTAGAGAACCCTGCCCCTGCACCCAGGAGACAGACCCCTTTGCCCACCAGGACGGGGACAAGTAGACCGCCAAGGCCCCCACACCGGCAAGAGCAGCCCACCAGCCCAGGACCCCGACCAGACGGCGTGATGTTCTATCCGGGCTCCGACCCCTGATGGTCCAACGAACAGGGGTGTGGAAAGACCCCCCAGCCTCTCTCCCCCAGCTCAATGTGGTGTTGTTGCGTGTTGTTCTAATGTGCACTTAAAACAGAGGGGGGGGACATGGGAATACTGCCGGGTACCCCCATCTCCCCCCCCGGGCCCTCAGTGTCTAGATGCGTTTAACCAGTGGGTGCCGCCACACCGCCAGGTCCCTACATGTGCGTTACCTGTAAATGTTGCAAGTGTAGTGTCTAAATTGCTCAATAAAATCGGGACCCAGGCCGCCACCGGGTAGCGAAGACGGAAGCTCCATCCCGCACCCCAGTGACGTGCCCACGTCCCAAGGCCTTGTGAATGGTAGAATGAAGGAGCAGGTGGACAGAGGCATGGGGATGGGGAGAACATAACTGGGGTGACCATTGCCAACCCAGAGTTTTTTGTGTTATGACACAGATCGGAAAAAGATCGTAACTTGAATTTTAAAAAGGTCATATCGCCCAGCCCTTCTATGGACTTTTTTCTCCAAATCATTTAAATTTACCATGCCAGCCTAGTTTTGGATCACAGTATGATCCAAAACTAGGCTGTTTCTTTCTGATTCTGACTGTGTTTCTGCTACAGAGTCCAGAATTAAACTCAAATCTGTAAAAAAAATCTTGATATCAAGTTGTTTTATGATGGTCAAAACCTTATGTAATTACATTTTGTATTATAACAATGTGTGTTCTAGCACTTCACAACAAATTTCGCAAATCACTTCACAAAACAGACAGATGCAATTTTTTTACAAAAATACATGCGCAAGTTAATATACTCATTACGGCTGCAGTAATATGAACATTTGGGCTGATACCAATATTACTAATGCAGTTTTGACTAATAATTGATATTTACTGATATTATGGAGGAATAAATGGACAACTTACTGGAGGTAGGTTCGATCACCTCGTCTCCTCAACTCCAACTGCTGAACAGAATAATGGTAAGCCAGAACTCATACAATAAGCATTTGGAAGCATTTGATCATATTTCTGTTTAGAAAATGTATCTATTGGTCTTGTGAAGTTCCTGGAGATGGATTTGTTGTGAACTGACACAATAGAAATCATCTGAACTAATCTGTATCCTTTAATGTCCTAGTTTTGTTAACCATAATGAGATCAAATGCCTGTATCTTCATTAGGCTTAAACTCATAAAAAAAAAAAATAATAATTTGTGGCTTTTATTTCAGGCAGGTAAATTGGCACCTTCTCCTCCTGGTGCAACAGCCTTCAGTCGTTTGTCTCCTTCCATGCATGAAGAAAGATTAGTGGACGTGACCTTTAATCCCATCCGATTAGAGCCCGCAGAACCAGCGCTGGTTGGAGAGGAGGAGACACATCAGTACTTTCGGCCTGAAACGCTGCCTGACTCGGGCTCTGAACATAGCTTTCGTAGTCAAAAGTCCTTTGACCATTTTTCTTTTGGTAAAACCTTCCAAACTCAACCAACCAGACAGAGGATGGAAACCAGATCAAACAGAGGCGACCGTTACCATGAAAACGGCTTCAGCAACAACTCTGCTTACTGTCGGGCCTCTCAGAACAAGGGTAGCCGTGGTGACTCCTCTGAGAGTGTCAGTGAGATTATGAGTGACAAGGCAGAGTCTGTGGGATCAGTGGGGTCAAGGAGCAGTGGGCAGAGGAGACTGATGGATGATCAGATGGGGTCAGGGGGTTCAGACAGAAGAGCTTACTCTCTGAAAAAGAACGGGCCTCTAAGATATCAGTCAGATGATGAGTCCATCTGATGTTACATGAAAATGTATCAATCCTACATTGTCAAACTTTTCTATATACTTATTCTTTATGTAATAAATGAAGCAACTTTTAATTTTATTTTAGTAAGAAACAGTATCAGGGTTTTTACTCTTTTTTTTTCTTTTTTATTCATTTATTTTTTTAAGAGACGAAACTGAGCCAAAGTAATGACTCTTGCCTTGTAGTTTGTGTTTAGACGTTTTTAGTAGACAGGCGTACGAATCAACACTACCTTAGTCAAGTTTTTGTTCATATCTACTTTTCCACGTCAATTTCGTAGCCGTCTGTAAGATAAGACTTTTGTAAGATCAAATTATTGCCTCTTTAATTTATCTATTGGCCCAAATACTTCCTCCTCTTGTAATTACAGCTGAACCTGTTTAAAATGTCTGCTTGGTGATTGTGATATGAATATCTTGTTGTATGTCACAATAAACTGTTTTGATTAAAATATTTGGTTTCTTGGGTTTATTTGAAACAAAAATCATAACTAAAAAGTTTACATTTGACATGGAAAGTTAATAATGTACATATTTATTTTATGTAGTCAATACTCTGCTGTGCAAAAAACAAATACTAAAATGTTGATGCTGCTAGTCTCTGCCATCTAACAGATTTGTATTGCATTGATTTATATTTCATCAGAATATATATCATGGTTTTTGAAAACAAAAAAACCCCAATATTTCCTTGTTAAAAATCTGAGATCTTAAAAAAGGGTCATGATGATGACACAAATGTGGTAGGGTAGAGTCAAACTGTGTACTTTTGGACAGTGCATGGTTAATTACTATGTCCACACCTCACAAGTTGAATAACTCCCTACAGAAGAGAAAAGAGCGCAGAAAACTATCCGTTTTTTTCCTCCAACCCCAATCCTGAAGATATAATTGCTTGGGTCTTTATGGACCGCTAAAATGTTTTCATCTTTTTATTACCGCTGCATGGTGGTGCTAAATTTGCTTAGTTTTGTGCAAGTATTGCTTGGCCTATGTCTCTCTTGCTCTGTGATAAAATATTGACCTGTGTAGAGTGTACCCCACTTAAAGGGTACTAGAGATGGGCACAGAAGTACTCTGCTGAAAAAATAAAATACCAATCACAAAGGAAAGGTGAAATTATCCATTTTGATGGACCCTGAGTATCTGTGAAAGGTTTTAAGAGTCTGATTTTTGGCATCAGCCAAACCAATAAAACTTTTGAAACCTTTACAGCAAAAAGGTATCACTAAATTACATGCATGTAATTTACATAATCCATATTCAGTCAAGAATTGACCAATATAGTTTTAGATTTTTAAAGCAGATTTACCTTGCCAAAGACCAAGAAACCAGTGCCCTTTACCATACTGCTGGATGTGAAGCTAACGTTTAGGTTTGTTGATTTATAGAACACAGATAATAAAACCAAACTAGGTGAAACATATCTGATAAATCTCTGAAGTATGACTTTAGAAAGGGAATTTTAAAATGAAAAAAGTTAGTATCCCTATTATAATGATGACTTTAGGTTGTTTCATTACATTTGAAGCAGGATTATAATGTAACCAAGCCGCCCTGTAGATCTAAGATTGTTAAGCAATTTTATCCTTCATTCCACGTTTTGATTAATTTGTAATGCAGGATAGGTATTATTTCCTCTATTATTTGTCATATCAGCTTAAGGAAGCCGGACAAACTACATTTCGGTCATGTATAGATCAACCTACCAGGAGGTAAAATTTGGAGAAACTATATTACATTTCCAACAGGAATTGTGTATATTGCCAGGAAATATCAAAAGATTTATACAAGGAATATAAGGCATAGCTGAAATTAGTTCCAGCTGAAACTGAAAAATAGTTCCAACTGATAAGATGGCAGCAGATGACATGAGCAGTGTTCAACACACTGAAATAAACATAAGGTACAAATAGCAGCTAAACCTTCACCAGTGTTAACAGCCTAGGTTGGGGATAAAAAAAACAACAAAAATCATTGCATCAATGCATCAATCAATGCATTGTTTAAAACAAACCTGTATGTATTGTATAAATATTTTATGTGATGGACCAGATACTTTTAAGGTCAAAGGAAAATTATAGAGCTTCCAGCCCTGTTTACTCTGATACACTTAAATAAAATCCAGTAAGACCATCTATATTTTACGGAAGCTTATTGTATTCACTTGAAAAAAAATAAAAAGCTACTGTTTTTCTGAATTAATGAGATAAGTTTTGAAAATAAACACCTCTATTTTTTTCTGAATTAATGAGGTTTAAAAAAATAAAAATAAATTCCACTGTTTTTCTGAATCAATTAGATAAGTTTTAAAACTAAAAATAAATACCGCTCTGTTTTTCTGAATTAATGACATACGTTTTAAAAATTAAAATAAATACTGCTCTGTTTTCTGAATTAATGAGATAAGTTTTAAAAATAAAAATAAATACTGCTCTGTTTTTCTGAGTTAATGGGATACCTTTTAAAAATAAAAATAAATACCGCTCTGTTTTTCTGAATTAACAAACTAAACTGGCGGGGGCAGAAAATAGGGCAGTGAGCTAAACCTGAGCAGGAGCAAAATCCTCTGTAGAAAATCGACTAATTCATATTAGTCGACTATTATATACATATTTTAGAAACATTAATTCAGAAAAACAGAGATGTATTTATTTTTATTTTTAAAACATATCTGATTAATTCAGAAAAACAGAGCTTTTTATTTTGTCCAAGTGAATGCAATAAGCTTCTGTAATATTCAGAATAGAATATAATTACAATTTCTTGTTCTTGGAGGGGGGGGGGATTCCGGTGTCACAGCAGCAAGTTAAAGTAGGAACCATGCAAATATGCACAGAGGTAAGAAGAATTTCTTTGTGCATTCTTACTTATTTACTTTGATTTGGTCCTTCTTAGTCACCCATCTGTGGAAGACCATCCTTTGCATTTCAGTTTATTTTTCTGTCAAGGCTTATATCTGTTTTTTTTCTTCCTGCCATTCCACTTCTTTAACCAGCTGCTTTTCATCTCTTTTTCTCTCTCCCTCTCACCTGCATCTGCTTTCCACTATTTAGTCCTCCAGTCCCTCTCTGTAACTTCCACTCCTCAACACATTTAAACTCTCCAATTTCTTTTGTTCTCTGCTGAATCCTTTATCTTCTTACCTGTTCATTCGTGAGTTCTGGTTTCTTGTACATTTGTGAGGTTTTTTGCCAATAAACTTTTTTATTTTTTGACTTTCTGGACTTCTGTATTTTGGGTCCTCCTTCAACCACATGACAATAATAATGTGTGGTTATTAAAATAGCATACTTAAATCAAAACAAATGTGCTGCTGAGAAGGATAATTTAGAGAAAGAAATGTACAAGATGTACATGTGTAAATATGTGCATAAAAAATAAAACTAGAAGAAGTGAAAATAAAATGTAAACAGTAGAAATAGACTATATAAATATTATTTATTGTCCCACAGAGGGGAAATCATATTTGAAACCTGCAAATAACAGAAGAATTATAAAGATTTAATTTGATTTTTGGTAGAAGTGGGGATTAGTCTCAAAGCTGCTGGGAGGAAAGAGCCGTGATAATGTTCTTTTGTGTATCGAGGATGCAGCAGTCAGTCACTGAAGGAACTTTCTAGTTCAACACCACTAACCAGAAGTCACTCTATTAGACTCCAGAGTAGAGAAAGGCCTCAGAGGTTTGTTAGAGGGTATCAGAGAACAGATCAGACCAAATAAGCATCACCTGGAGGAAAATGTATGTTTGTGAGGTAGTTTAGAAAAAGGTGTCTTTCATCTTGAGGAGATCATTTGTTGAATTCATTGAATGACGAAACACAAAGTTACGCAAAGATTCAAATTAATTCAAAAACATTTGAGTTTGCAGATCAACATTTGTTAAATGTTATTAAAATGAAAAAAATGTAGGGCAAGACATTTTCCTCTATGTAATAAAATAAGAAAAAGCTTTCGAAAAATTAGCTGAATGAATGACCGCTCCACTATCAATGTACTGAGGCCACTTTGATAAAGCAAATGATCAAAGCTCTTCCGCTTCTTATGGTCTCATCGGAGGTTCTAGAACACTGGCTCCTTGTTATTATCAGCTCTTTAGTCTACTTTGCACTTTTAGTCTCAGCACTGTCAGCGCTAAATCAGAGGTTACAGTAGGAAAAACAATAAAACAAACATATTTTATTGGATCTACCTTAGCTGGCCCTAGAGATGGTGACTCTCCTAGCAGTATTAAGTAGCAGTGCCATCGCTAAGATCAGGGGACGAAAGGAAATTTCCACCCGAAACGAGAGCGAAAACGTGGCAGATGTATTTCAACATATAACGTCACTCCAAATATTTAAACAAACCTTTGTCGCTACTAAACTTTGTTTAGGGAACAGAGACGATATCAGCCAAGGTCATCATGTTTGCCCTTATTCTGCAAGAGTAAAGGAGCGATAGAGAACTGGATCAAAATTCATACTGAGGGTGCTTGGAAGGTTTCCATTTGAATCTCAAGAGAACTCAAATAAAAACAAAAGTAATCCAGAAAACATTCTTCAGAAGGATTAAATCATCAAAGAATAGAATGATCAAAGGCAGAAAATATAAAACTTTAATTTTGTTAATGTAAATTATTAAACTTATTTCTGTCTGTTTTGGGGCTTATAGATATACCCCTTAAGGGTTCCACAGTTTATCATTACAGGTACAAACTCTGTTTTCTATTCAGATTTTATGTGACAGGTCAATGTTAAGAAGTGTATAATTTGCACAAAAACACTAAATAAACATCCAATACTACTACAGAATTAGTAAGTATTGTTAAAACATATAGTTTAATCTCAGTATAAATCCAGCTATTCTCTGAAGTTCTTGGATGATTGTTTGAGGAACAAATAGCTTCATGAAGACAAAGGAACACAACTGGCAGGTCAGAGATAAAAATCTGAAGATGTGAAGGCAGCGTAAGGTTTAAAAAATATATCTTAGGTGGAGCATCTTACAGCATTGCTTAATCAAATCCCTCAAAATGGAAAGTCTGTAAGACAACGGCAGACCTACCAATACATGACTATCCGCTTAAAACAGGGTGGACCAAATTGCGGCCCCTGACCACAGTTTAAGAATTGTGTATTCCATACATGGGGCTGTTGTAAAAGATTAAGCTGAAAGTAAAAAATCTACAAACTAAATTTTGGTTTTGTTTTTAAGAAAAAAACATGCATGCATATTTTGTGGCCCATGAGCACTTTTGATTTTACAATTTTGGCACACATGGCAAAAAGTTTGGCCACCTCTGACTTAAGCTGACAAGCCTGATAAGGAGAGGATTAGCCCTTTAAACCCTAGACCTATTTTGAAGCCTTGTTTCTTGAAAAATGCTTACCCATGCAAAAAATGTGTATATTTCAGCAACTAAAAAGAGCATTTGAATCATTTTGGTTAAACATAATAATGTATTAGACTTGGACCAGTCAATGTTCAAAACTAAATTCAATGAAGAATCTGTGGTTAGATGTAATTTGTTCAGTTTTAATATCTTGTTGATTAGTTTTTTGTCAGGCTTGTGAAGCAGCTTTGTTGTTTTGCATCTGCGGGACCTTATTCCCGACCATGAGACATCCTGTACTGCAAATGTAGTTACAGTAAAAGGCATTTCATTAGAGTATTGTGCCAGGAGATGGATCAAAATACATTTTAATTTCTCTTTTTTGTTATTTTTTTTGTTAACACATTAAAGCTCTCCACTGCTGTACGTTACTCTTACACATAGAATCCCAATTAAATTAATTGAAGCTTGTGGTTTTAGTGAGAAAAGATAAAATGATTTGAGTAGTATGAATACTTTTGCAAGGCTCTTTTTGTGCTCATAAACTTGTAAAGCCTCAGTATACTCACAATGTGTTGTTTGATTAATTATGCAAACCTTCTTCTCCAGAAAAACAAAGAAAAAGTGCCCCACCCCCCCACCCAGAGCTCTAAGATATCTTTTTTTCCTACTGTATGATTGGTTTAATTAAGATATAGTGGTCCTCTAGGAACAACATTATGCTTTTGGTAGCGTGTAGTCAAAAGTCTAATATCAGAATATAATACTGAAGTTTGGTATTTTAAAGAGGTCCAAATTAAATGTCTGTTGCATTGTTTAATGGTGCAGGTTTTTGTAAACTGTGACTGTTAACAAGAACAGGTCTTTCTAGCATCAGAAATGCAAAGTCATTCAGTAAAACTGTTAGAACTTGATATTGTGCCTGCTCTGAGTAACTGTTGGGGACTAGCGGTTTCCCTTGACTACTGTTGTTTGCCACTAAAGTAAGATGCAGATACCTGATGCATGAAAAGTTTGTTGATTGTTGGGAAGATTAGCTGCTGCGATTATGTTGAGGGAAAAAGTGGATACATCTCCAGATTTTAAAAACGGGAGATCTGATAATTAGTCCTGGTTTGTACAAAGCCTTGGAACATTTCTTTTTTTGTTTATGGACTTCCAAAAAATGTAATCTGAATTTTATACTTAAATTGTATTGGAAAAGTTAAATAAGAGTCACAACAGTGATAAATACACCATGTGCCATGAGGTAGTACTCCTGAATTATGCAACAGCTTACCATCTGAGCCTGAGCCTGGCTTGGCTGACTGAGTTTGAACGCAAAAGGAAACTTTCTGCTTGAAACAATGTCTTTTATCAAACTACTCTATTGTAAATTGTTTAGGTTATGTGAAACTAAAAAATCTGCTTTACAACAAATTTAGATTCAAATCCTTTTGGTTTGATTTCTGCAATAGAGTCACCAATAGTAAGTTTAGGCAACAATTCCACTTGATTGTTTTGAATTCACAGAAGTATGTTTTATAGACATTAGCAATACTGTTTTTTAATTCTTAAACATAGTAATTACTTTGATTAACACTTAGAAAATGTGGTGGAAGACCTAAATATTAGATGCAACACTTTCCATATAAGTGTAAAACTCCCTATAATAAATCTATCCTTAATTACATTAGTATAATTTCCCTTACAATGACTAGTATGACCTTTGCTTTAATTTCATGAGATACCCAAAACACCCAAGTAACACAATTTGAAAAGCAACTACCAAATAATTTCAACTAAATTTCAATTCTGTATATTTATATAGCACCAATTAATCTCAATGCACTTTATAAGAAAAGTAATTTCAATTCAATTCAATTGTACATACATTCTAATAAGTTTAAAAGTTTTCTATTTAAGGAATCCATGCAGATTGCATTGAGTCATTGACTTGCAGCATGTACTCCTCGTGAACAAACACACATCGACAGTACACAGTTGCCTACGTTGTGTCATTGACTCCAAAGCAATCCCTCATAGTGTGCAAGTATGTAGCGACAGTGGAAAGGAAAAAACTCCTATTTAACAGGAAGAAACCTCGAGCAGAAGATGGCTTGATGTGAGCGGCCGTCTATACAAGTTTTCTGAGTTACTGTGTAGCAAAATGGTTAGTGTAGGTGCTCAGAAAATAGGGGCTCTTTTCTGAGTTTGAGTCCCATCCCCCACTTTCTATTTTGGAGCCTTATAGCGACCCAAATGTATTAGGTTGACACAACATGTTTACATTTAGTTCACTCAACAAAATTCTTTATTACTAAATTGACCCAAATCAGTTGGGGGGAAATGATTTACACAATTATTATGTTCACCCAGCAAGTTATTTTTGACTGTGTATGCTTTATCAAAAGGAAAGTCTTAACTGTAAGATCTGCCTCCCATTCTACTTTTAAAAGTCCTGGAAACTAAAAGTAAACCTGCAGTCACTAAGTTAGGAACATATGGAACAATCATATCTCGGATGTATGATGATGCTTGATTATTAAGGGCTTTATATGTAAGAAGGAGGATCTTAAATTCTTTTCTAGATTAATACTAAGGAAATGTGAGTAAACCTCTGAATTTGAAGAAGAAATATAAATCATGCACCAGTATTTTGTCAGAATGTGTGTCTTTTCAAACACTGTATTTAAATATCTGGCATCATCTGTCTGTGCAGAAATTTTAATGTATTATTTCATGCAAAAAGCTCAGCAATTATTTGCTCTTAGTAAACATTCACAGAGCAATGTCGACACTTTACTGTTGTTTTATTGATGTATTAATCTTTTGAAAGGCTGCACAATGGTCAATAAATCAACAAGTTAAACATCAAAATGTATCATCAGATGAAGATAAGGGTCCTGTGGATAAGACTCCATTCAGTCTGGCACATAGCGATTGTGGCCTTTTGCTTGGGCAATCAAGACTGACACTTAAGAGTTGCGTAACTCTGGCTGTAGGCCACGCCATGGTTGATCTGGTACAAAGAAACACTGTTGAGATATGGGTAAACTTACCTCTCTATGTGAAATGTAGAAGACATAAGCCTCATGTTTAACCAAACAGTTGTTGTTTTTTTTGCTCTACTTCAATAAATCTTTAAAACAAACTGTCAGTAGAAAAAAGGGTAAAAAGAGAAACCGTACATTGGAGTAACACATGAAAAACTAGAAAAGCACTCTAGAGTGCACACCTCCGACCAGGAAACTAAATCAGTGATCAATCGTATAACTTGTTCCTGGTCAAACTGCGGACAGTTACTAACAATTTCATACAAATCCATCTTCAACATTTTGAGCTATATTGCTGATTTACAGACAAACAGACAAACCCTGGCAAAGACATAACCTTACTGGCAGAGGTAATTATTCTAATGCTTCACAGTGTAAGACCTTTTCATACTCATCGTGGGTGTAATATATATTATTTTTAGTCTATTACTATATTTAAATAATTATTTTTAAGAGTACAATAATTATACAAAAGACTGGTTTTATTAAATAAAAAAAAGAATATGGTGTTCTTCTCTAGATCATCATAAAGTGGTGGAGAAGAATTAGGCAACCCCAATGACCCAAGAGCTATATTGTCCTGAGCTTTGGCCAACAGTAATCAAAGGTGTCAAGTTTTCCCTGAGGAATCCTGAATCAGCAGATAGGTACGAGGTGATGAAGCAAAGTATCTGGGGCTGAAAAAGCAAAAAACTCTGGTGTGGGAGGGAAACGGTGAAGGTTATTGAAAAGGGCTTTTGGGGCTGGGCTCAATGAGGTTATGGCAACGGTTTGGTCACCATGCCCTGGAAGGCAGAGTTTGATGACTCAGGAGAAGCTAAGGTTATTACCATGGCAGAGGTTGCCCAGTAGTTAAAAAAAGCCTAGGTGGCATGGGGAGTCTGTTGTGGACAAGACTCGTCCCAACACCCAGAATCCGCTAGACATTGTTTGGCGGCCTTGGTTTACCCTTCTCTTCATTGTTGCATCAAAGACCTGTGGCATGGCTGGGTGTTGTGGTTTCAGTTTTTAATGAAGAGGTGCAGTCACACTTCTTATCTTCTCTGGGAAAGTTCACTTTGAAGCTCTGGAAAGGAGATTGATTGTTGACTCTGGGATTTAGCAGGAGTAGTGTGCTTTTGCCATGGTTGTGGCATAGTGATCCAGATCTTCATTTTTTTTATATTTTAAAATATGTTTTTGGATTGGGAGAAGATCTATGACCATGTCCTTACCTAGGGAAATCCTGGCACGGGGTCGTTCTGCATGAAGTTTACATGTTCTCCCTGTGCATGCATAGGTTCCATAAGGTTACTGCATCCATCTATTATCTAAGTGGTATAGATAATGGATGGAAGGATGGATGGATGGATGTATGGATGGAGTTATGTAAAATCAGCTGAGGTGGTTCAGGCATCTGAACAGGATGCCTCTTTGCAACTCCCTCTAGAAGTACTCGATGTTTCAACTATCCCAAACATGCATCAAACTAGGTTTTGGAAAACATAGAGATTCAGGGTGCATTCACACTACTGACTGGATTTTTTTTTTACCCTGTTGGTCAAAATGACTGTCTACATTCTTCGAAAAGATGTGTTGGAAAATAACATAAAAATGTTACTACACTTAAAGCACATTCTGTGTTAACTCAATTTGTTAAAATTGTGACAAAAGTCTGAGCTGATTCAGTGTAAAAATTTAACAAATCATGTGTTGTTTTTTACACATGTTGTAAGAGAGTGGCACAACCTCTGAGTTGAAGTTAACTCTGGTGTGGTTTGATTGCACATGTATTCACAGCATGCTGGGGGGTTTGCCAATAGCAGGGACCAGAATATAGCGTGGGCATTTTGGGTAAATACAACCAAAACAACCATGCAACAACTCATTCTCTACTCATGCTGACCCCATTGCTGCAAGTATTTGTCTGGCAAAGACAACAGAGCAATTCTAAAGTTGATAAAATCTGGTGCCACTCCATGTTTTTTTCGTATTTTATTGATCAGGAAGTGTCCCTGTGTTGTGTGCTTCTTGGTGCAGCACCACCATAGGCAAGGAGGTAAACATGCTGGTCAAAAAGTAGGATAAAAATAGGCTAAAAGCTTGTCAATGACTACAAAAACTGCACTGGGTTTAGGTAAAAATTGCTAAAAAAAATCTTTAAAAGCCCAACAATGATGAAGCTAATGAAGCTAATTATATGAAGCCCATAAGATGCTAATATATTTTTTCAAGGATGACAAAGTTATTGGATTATACAGAGACTTTTAAATGCAGAGAAAAGACAGCGATAACAGTGTTGCCTACTCCTCCATCCTCTCTCTGACAGAACTAGTCTAACTAGAAATGTATAACTGACACAATGTCACAGCTGTATGGAAAAAAGAATTTCTGCATGTAGACACTTGATAGCGTTTTATCTCTGTAATTCCGCTGCTAATACATTGTCAGTATGAAACAATTAGAGACCAGAGAGATGGCAAGCATGCATACAAACATAGATCTCTGTTATTCAAATATAATTATCAAGGGAGTCTCACGTCATCTCTTTATTGGTCAAGTAACGGTCAGTCAATAGTTTTCCTCAAACTAAAGCAGAGATCAATGAGGGCTTTCAAGAGTTTATATGCCAAAGCTAGTGCCATATATATTATTTGTTGATAAACTGCAATATTACAGTTCACAAATCATGTGTTATTAGCATAACAAATACGAGAAAAGGGTTTTAATACGTAACGTTTATGCTACTTTCACCAGTGGTGCCGTCTTTGTTGATTGTCCTTGCAGAGCAGCATGTTCTTGTTGATTATTAGTGTTTGATAAAAAAAATTAACATAAAAAAAAATGACAACAGAATGAATATGTGGGAAAATTAAATTGTGTTTATTCTTTTACAGGGATGGTGTATACAATAACCAGCAGCCTGTGAAAGATTACACACTACAGAAATACAGGAAAAATAAAAATCCTGAGTTTTTAGTTAAAAGTTTTATCTCCTACTTATATAAAATAATAGTTTCTCCATGTCACTCAGTTGGCATGAACACTTTTAAAAGCTTGCCGATTTAAAAAGTCTTTCAGAGTACAGGATACTCTGCAAATAAATTACAAGCATCACACTTTTAAAAACAACAAAACTCTAAAGCTTTACATTCCTTACTCCAAATGCAAAAATAACAAGCTCTTTGCAGGTAAACTGTACAGATACTGGTCATAATCCTCCACAGGTTTAAGACAATTTTGAGTGGCATGAATTAACAGTAAATACAGAAATAAAAGAATAAGAATGAAGCTGTTCATTACAAAACAAATGTTTTCCCTTTTTAAATACAAGAGAATTTCTAAAACAGCAATTTTTCCTCTTTTTAAAAACATATAGGTGCCAATGTTTGACTACTGGTCATAACTTTACAAAAGTGTGATTACAAAGGTTGTGCACAGACAGGAATGTTGTTATGGTAGAAAAAAAAAAAAAAAAAGGGCTCTCTTCAGGCCCAGCAAACAAAAGGCAGATTCAATCCACGTCCAAGCCTATTCATGCATTCATCCTGTGCTCATCAGTATTTGCCAAGTTCACTCTGGGCAGCGATAAAGCCATTCCAATTAGCGAATTGTCCGTTTTCAACTGGTCCACTCCTGATTTTCAGATGGGAAGCATGGCCTGTGGGACAACTTTTTATGTTTCTCAGCAGTTTTCCTTGAATTAATTCCATGGCGTTGTCACTCCATATGCAAACGTCTTCATCAGCTGGAGCCCCATTAGGTGACATCTAGTTGTTCTCTTGTGAGATTGTGGTCTGAGAGAAAAAAAATAAATGCTGATCAATTGAATGCGTTATTTTATACAAATTAAACTGCTGTTAAAGAGGGTACAAACTGTACTTGTTTCAGATCAAACTAATTCTAAAACCTAAGATAACCTGACTTAGTTCAAAAAGCTGCTAGCAAAATTTTTAATTTATTAAGGGAACAACCAACCTGTCCCTTTGTGAAAAAAGCACCTTAAATGTGCTGAGCATTTGCAAATGAATCACAGTTAATAACATCTCTGGGGAAGAATTAAGGCCCACTGTTCCCAATTAGATTAAAGTTTGGGCTTGGACTGAATAACAAATATTTTTGGGTTGAAAGAAGAATTTGTAGTCGCATCAATTACAGCAGGTTGTTAAGGTTTTAAAGCAGCAAATCAAAGTGCAACAACAATGTTCAAATCTCACCAATGATATTTTCTGAAATGCCATCTTAGTTTTACATCAGATGGAAATCTTTCACAAGTTAAAACTACAATCTTATCATCCCTGACAAATATTTTGTCAAAGATCTTGGTGATATTTAAGGTTTTTTTTCTGTAAATGAGAGACAGTTCTTAGGTTATTTTTTGTTCAGCAGAGACTTTGCCCTGGAGCTTTCCAATTCTTTTCCAAGCTCTTTCTTGTTGAATCGTGAACACCTTAACTGGGCAAGTGAGGCCTGCAGTAATAGCTATTGCTCTGGGTTTTGTGTGACCTCCTAGATTACCCCTTGTTGAGGTAATGTTGGTAGACTGGCAACTCTTGGGAAGATACAATACTGTTCCACATTTGCTTAATTTGTGGATAAGGGTTCTCAATATGGGTTGATGGAGTCCCAAACCTTTTGAAATGACTTTGCAGCTATTTTCAGGGAATTTCATCTGTTCTTGTATTTCTTTAAATCAGGGCTTGAAATGTTTTTTTTTTCCAGATCTTTGGCTCTAAATCATGCCGTCATGTCTTGCATTAACAGAGGGTGAGTAAAGAAGCTAAACTAAGCTTTTTTTTCTTTTTTTAAGTGACTTATCACAACTAAAAGATTTAACAAGGGAGAATAATTACTTTTTTAAATGAATAAAATCATTTAAAAACTGTACTTTGGATTCACTTAGGTTATCTATGTCTAATTTAAGAAATTGTTGACGATCTGAAATATTTAAAGCAAAAGCAAAATCAAAAAGTGTTCATCCCAGACCAAATCAGCTTTTTCGAACGCCGGGTGTATGTTGGGTTAAGTTCATTGTGTGCTCGAGCTCATTTACTTATCTTATCTTTCCTGTTTTGTGTTGCAATCTATTGAACCAACTTGGATGTTTTATGGTCAAGGTAAGCTTATACAACGTGCAGATTACAGATAAGGCTGAAGTCAAAGGCAGCATGAACAAAAAACAACCAGACAAAATCCTAAGCAATAGATGCTCTAGATTTCTCCTAATTTATTTTATTAGTAACCTTTTAAACCCAAGTCCAGAATTGAGAAAAAAATTTTAAATGTAAATTGGATTAATTTAATTCTTTGAGAAGGCAATAAGTTTGGTACATAGCGCAAAAGCAAGTAGAAATATGTCTGTATGTATGGACATCAATTAAAGGAAATGGCGTTTGAAGTTCTCAGGGGCTGTCTAATGTGTATGGCAAGAAACCATAACAACCTCCCATTTCCCAGTCTGTGGACATTTTTGCGGGGCAAGAAAAGTCTTTCCTTTCATTGATTAATGTCCACTGAAAACCCACAAGGGTTTGATTCAGTTAAAGTTTAATAATCTGTTTCTAAAAGCTTAACCAGATATTTTTTTTTACTTTCACTGTACAATTTAAGCTCCCGATTAATTCTTTAATCAACTAATTAATTAATTCTTTCTTTAGAATTAACAGGTTAAACTGAAGAGAAATTGTTTGAAAATGAAGTCGATCATAAAAAGCTACTTACAATTGGAGTCTTTTCTCCATATTTGCTCCAAAAGGTCATTTTGACGGAGTTCTTGTGACCTGTCCGTTGGTCAAAGGTCTGGCAGGTCTGAAACGGAGGACTGTAAAGGTGCAAACTCACGGCGCACTCAGTGTGACTGACGTTTTCCACGCGATGCAGACCAATGGAGTCTGAAACACATACACGATCATGCTTAGAGACGGTGTCACTGGAATGGTGTGAGACGGACTCTCAAACATTTTCAACTGATGCCAGACATCACACTAAGGCTCCAAAATACTAAATGGTGTTCATTGTGCAGACGCAACTAACTGGGAAATACTTTTCTTTGAGTAGTTCTACTTAAAAGGTTAAACCAAAATAAGATATAGACTTATTACATGTAAATCAACATATTTCAAGCCTTTATTTGTTATAATTTTGATGATTATGGCTTACAGCTTGTGAAAATCCCAAATTCTAAATCCCAAATTTGAGTTTTACAGAAATCAATCAAACAAGGAATTGACATTGAGAAATGTCGGACCTCTGAAAAGTATCATTATGCATATGTACCAATTACTTAGTTAGGGCCCTTTTGCATCACTTCCTGCCTCAATGCGACGTAACATTGATACTATTAGCCTGTGGCGCTGCTAAAGCGTTATGGTCGACAGTAACTTAGTAGCGGCCTTCAGCTCTTCTGTCTCATGTCTCTTATCTTTCTCTTGGCAATGCCTCATATATTTTCCACTGGGTTCAGGTCAGACAAGTTTGCTGTAATCTCAAAGTCATTGAACCCGGGTTTTGGTACTATTGGCAGTGTGGTCAGAGCCAAGTCCTGCTGGAAAATGAAGTCAGCATCTCCATAAAACTCGTCTATGGAAGGAAGCCTAAAGCGTTCCAAAATGTTCTGCTATTTGACTGCATCGACTGTGGACTTAATAAAGCACAGTGGACCAACACCAGCAGATAACATGGCTCCCCAAATCAACACAGACTGTGGAAACTTCACTCTGGACTTCAAGCATCCTGCATTGTGTGCCTCTCCATTCTTCCCATAGACTCTGGGACATTGATTTCTAAATGAGATGTAATATTTTTCTCTCATCAGAAAAGAGGACTTTGGACCACTGAACAACAGATTGCGAGCAGCTTGCACTCCAGCCTCAGTCCACTCCTTGTAAAGGTCAACAATACTTTAAAATGGCATTTTCCCGAAATCCCTCTCCAGCCAGCATGCTGCTTGTGCACCTTTTTCCTTTAACACTTTTCCCTTCCACTTAACTTTCTATGCATGTGCATTGATACAGCACTTTGGGGACACCAAACTTCTTTGCTATGTCTTTTGGAGGCTTTCGCTCCTTATGAAGGATGTAAAATGGTTTTCTGCACAACCGTTCGGCCAGCAGTCTGCTCCATGATTATGATTCCTACTGAACCAGAATGAGACGCAGGAATGCTTTGCAGGTGTTTGGATTAACTAGTAAAAAAAAAAAGTGACACTTTGAGCCTAAAATATTGAACCTTTTCACGATATTCTAATTTTCTGAGATTTTTGGTGTTTGGTGTTGATATAATTGTCAAAACTATAAACACATAAAGGCTTGAAATATCTCGCTTTGTATGTATTGAGTCTATATCATAATAGTTTCACCTTCCAAGAATTACTGAAATAAATTAACTTTGAACAATACTTTAAGTTTTCTAGTTCCACATGTAATGTTAGATATAGTCGGCATCACACTAACCGATAAGTAGCTAAAAATTACTTGCACTGTGTTGTAAATGGTCATATCTGCTTTTTTTGAAACATTCTACATTCGCATCTCTTGCAGGAATGCCATAACAGGACATGTTTGGTCTTTAGGACCAAACTATGCTTTAAACAAAGTAAAAAAAAAGCTGTTTGTTTTCATACCATTGATGTAGGCGACCTTGTTTTCCTGGAGGATCCTCTGAGATTTCTGCACCATGTCTCCATGAGATTTGTGATCCGGCCACTCAAACAGAGTCTCCTTCAGCTGTCCCTGCAGCAGCTTCATGAAACAATGGGAGTCTGTGTGGTCATGGATGCTACTGCAAAGTGTCAAAGAGCACATAAGCATATGTGGTCAGAATTTGAAAGCACCGATCTTTTAAAAATATGTGAAAAAATAAGGATGCTGAGCTTTCTGTCTAAAATACCAGCAGAAAGACATACAAGTAATCTGAAAATAAATATTGTGCTCTCTATCGTTTATGATAAATCTTCCTTTTTTTGTTACCATTATGATTCTATAACTTCAATTGGGTTTATTGTACAAAATGATTAAAGTGAAATGTCAATATTTGTTGGCATTTCCTCAAAGCGAGTGTAAAGCAGACGTCATTGGAAAAGTACAACCTTGGTCTTTATCTTTACTATTCAACTATTATCAGATGAATCACCTAAATATCTAACCTGTTGCATTTAAAAGAAGAACACTATTCAATGATATGACAAATATTTAAGGATAAGCAAACTTTTATAATTACATAAATTTTTAATTTGTTTAACCTTTTTATGTTAGACAAATCTCACCTGCCATGTCCTTCACCCCAGCAGAGAATCATGAGATTGAACTTCCCATTACCCTCATCAACCAAGTTCCTCGTGTACCTGTAGAACACATTAGTGACTTCTTGAATAACAGAGAAAAGGGCTTCAATACCTCACCTTTGATGCTGCTGCTTGGCAGAGAAAGAGTTTCAAAGAGTATCTATTTCAACATGAAGAAATTTTGATGGCAAACATTTGTTTTAAGACTATCTAATAAAGTTTGAAAAACCTTTTTTTGTACATAAAAGTATTGAATTACTAAATTATCAAGTATGAACATATAACAATTAAATAAATTGTATAGCATATTTGTATTCACAACTTTATTTCAGAGAATAATAAAATATTTTATTTCAGAGAGCCCAATAAGAATGTACATAAACAATAAAAATATCTCAAGATGTGAATGTAGGGTAACATTCACATCTTGAGATATTTTTATTGTTTATGTACATTCTTATTGGGCTCTCTGAAATAAAATATTTTATTATTCTATAGATATTATAAGAAATTATTAAAAAGGGTATTTTAATAATTTCATTTAATATCTAATATCCATTGTGTATTATATTAAATACAGTAAATAAATAATAATTGGTCCTCACAGAAAACCAGAAACCTATTCATTCCTGCAGCCAGCAGAAAGCCGGATATAAATGCCTAAAATAATAATTATGCGTCACAAGCACTTAAAAGTTAATTATAACGTTATAAAAATGCTTATTGTGCTTTCAGGCTGATCACTTTGTTTCTGTCTCATAAAACTACATATTTATTGCTCTACCATGTAAAGACGCAACTTTCCTACAAACATCGGGTTATTCAGTTTTTGCGCAAAGCCGTCTGTTCTAAACGACTCCGTCCTGCTTGTCGCAACAACAATCAGCGGGTGTGTTCCCGTCCTGTGTGTTGATTGGAGAGAGAAGAGATATCTTACCTCAGGACTGGGAACACACTCCGCTGATGTTGTTGCGACAAGGAAGAACGGAGTCGTTACAGAACTGACGGCTTTCGCAAAAACTGAATAACCCGATGTTTGTAGGAAAGTTGCGTACTTTTACATGGTAGAGCAATAAATATGTAGTTTTTGAGACAGAAAACAAAGTGTCAGCCTGAAAGTACAATATGCATTTTTATAAGTTTAATTAACTTTTAAGTGCTTGTGACGCATAATTATTATTTTGGCATTTATATCGGCTTTCTGCCTGGCTGCAGGAGATGCTCGGTTTCAGGTTTTCCTGTGAGGACCAATTTTATTTATTTAATGTATTTCTTATAATAACTTTAAAAGGTTTGATATTAAATGGAAATTAATTAAAATACTCCTGTTTGATTAATTCTATAAATATCTTTAGAATAATAAAATATTTTATTTCAGAGAGCCCAATAAGAATGTACATAAACAATAAAAATATCTCAAGATGTGAATGTAGGGTAACATTCACATCTTGAGATATTTTTATTGTTTATGTACATTCTTATTGGGCTCTCTGAAATAAAATATTTTATTATTCTATAGATATTATAAGAAATTATTAAAAAGGGTATTTTAATAATTTCATTTAATATCTAATATCCATTGTGTATTATATTAAATACAGTAAATAAATAATAATTGGTCCTCACAGAAAACCAGAAACCTATTCATTCCTGCAGCCAGCAGAAAGCCGGATATAAATGCCTAAAATAATAATTATGCGTCACAAGCACTTAAAAGTTAATTATAACGTTATAAAAATGCTTATTGTGCTTTCAGGCTGATCACTTTGTTTCTGTCTCATAAAACTACATATTTATTGCTCTACCATGTAAAGACGCAACTTTCCTACAAACATCGGGTTATTCAGTTTTTGCGCAAAGCCGTCTGTTCTAAACGACTCCGTCCTGCTTGTCGCAACAACAATCAGCGGGTGTGTTCCCGTCCTGTGTGTTGATTGGATGCTCTTCACACGCCTTCCATCACGTCCAAACGAGACCAAACATTTTTTCCCCTGTTTGACAGTCTTTAATTTTTATTTCCGATGAAGCGACCCTCTTTGTTCTATGGGATTGTTGTCAATGCATCAAGGTCCAAACTCTTCATTTTTCTGACAACTGCAGGCATAAATTCTGAAATAAAACTACATCTGAATAAATTATGCTAATAGGTTCTTTTTAATTTAAATAAGGTGTGCTGGAAGCTGTTTCACTAGATGGAGACAAGTGGCTCCTTTCATTCACTGTTCTTCATTTAAAGAGAAAAAGTTTTGACAAACTTTAGCGTTAACGTATTTTAAAAGCGCGGTGGGTTTTTATATAGCCTATATATTTTTTGTATAAATTAGGTCAAATATAAATTTGATATAAAACAAATCAAAGTAAACATAATGCGTGTAAAAATGACCCAATTATATCTGCAAATTAATCTCTGTAGAAGGAGGATGCCCCCTCCCCTTAATTACCTGTATTGGTCAAACTTGGCATACTTCATCCATTCGTGAGGCTTGCTCTCGTATGATTCCATGATATTCTGCACCTCCTCCACATTGATGCAGTCACTCTCGAAGATCCTGTGCAGGATTGTGATCAGCTCGTCCAGAGTTTCGGGCTTAACGACCTCGGTTTGCTCCATTTCTGTGCTGCTCAGGGGGAATATAACTTTTTTCCTGCTTGTTAGACGTCGGATGAAAACTTCTGATTTATCTGCTCCGTCGGCAAACTCGTTTTATAGGCTGGCGCAGCATTTTGGGGACGCGCCGGTGATGGACTGTACCATTATGGAAGAGAAGGTGAACGCCAAATAGCTTATTAAATGAGGATTCCCATTAGCGCGTGTTAGATTATTATAAAAATAATAACTGCCTGCACATTTCTTGGGCCTTCCTTATTGTAAAAATGCGCTTTGAGCCTTTGAACCAAACAAATGTTTGTTTGTTTTTCTCACATTGCCAGCTTGGGTTAATCCATGAGTACAATTCCACCACGTTGTCACAAACACACCCTCCTCTCCCCCTTTTATCGCTCTCTCTCTTTCTCTCACCCAGGCATTCCTCCAACAATAGCTGTCTACCCTGTATTTGTCCACCCTCTCATCACACAATCGACAAGCTCTCTGTCCAAGGTGTGTGCAGAGAGCAGACTCACAAACAAGAGGGAGAGGAGATGAACGTGGGAAAGAAAGAATGAGAACAAAAATGGGTGTTGCATGGAATTATGCTCTCTGTAAAATTAGGTTTGAAGTTTTTTACACAAACTTGAATTTATGTAATCTGGATTTTTATGTGAAACATGGTTTGTAGCAGCATCATGCTGTGGGGATGCTTTTTTTTTACAGCAGAGATAGATAATCATCTGGTTAGAATTGAAGATACGTGCAGAGCAATCTTAGAGGAAAACCCATTCGATGCTGCAAAAGAGTAGAGATAAGGGTGGCGTTTACCACAAAAAAAAGCCCTAAAATTTCCCAACCAGAGGTATGGAAAGGTGTAAATCTCAATGAAAACGTTTTTATTAGAATAACACACTCAAGATGGTGGTTGTAGTGTGACAAAATGTGAAGAAAAAAACCCTCTGTGGGTGTGAAAATGCTGGAAGGTTCCAAATAATGAACAGAAACGACATAAAACATTAACCACACCCAGTCTCGACTATGCGAAATAATTGATAATGTCAATGTGCAAAATCCGTTTAAATGCATGTGTGAAGGAAATTCTTTGGGTTAATAAAAAAATTGTAGATTAATTAATATGCAGCAGAAAACCTGCAGTGTTTTTGCAAATGCAGGGAAATGACAAAATGGATTGGACTCCAGTTAAAATTTTACAAATTACTTTGCCTTAATGAAAAAAAATCTAATCAAATTACCCAAAAAAAGCCTCAATGAAACATTTCTTTTCACCTGGATGTGGATCAATTGTCTCAAACATTTTACAGAGAGGATCAAGTCACTAAGATATTTTTTTTCTAAAACTCTGTCTCCTTCATGTTTTAACTTGTCCTTCTGTGTTCACAATGTCCTGAAAGGAGTTTTTTCCCTCAGTCTTGTCAAGCATGCTTTTTGAGCTGCATGAGCTTTTGTAATTTCATCATAAACTTTTCCTTCAAGTGGAATATATCCCTTTCCCTCCCCCATCAAGCAACAACATAAACTGTGAAGCAGATAATTATGGGTGATGTGTGGTGAAGACAAAATGTACAAAGTGGGTTTTTTTTCTGGATGCTGCTGTGCATTTGCTGCCAAGAAATACAAAATAACACCTGCTTTAAATGCAATGCAATAAGACGTTAAAAGTTTAAGATAAAGACCCCGAACAGTTTTGTTTAAATATATATTTTTAAATGCTTGAATTGGAGAGGGTGGAATCAGCTGAGCTGTGATCCTGCAGCAGGAAAACTTTGCTCTTGTTTTCAGTCATCGATCATGTGGCACTGTGTCGGAGGAAAAACCCTCCCTGGCTGAGGATGAAGTCAGACCACCATGTTTACAGGCAGCATGAAAAGTGGAGAACTTTCTTTGAATGGGAGATTGAGTCAGGTTTCACCAACAGCTGCCACATCATCAGTTCCAGATGTTCTGCAGCTCCCCCCTCAGGCTAAAAGACACGTCTGCTTCAGATCCGACAGCAAGGACCACCTGCACCTATGAAGTGAAGTTTATGAAGTCATGCAAGTGATTTGTAGGGGCTCAATGGAAACTGTTCTTGTGACAGTTTTTAGATCATAAGAGTTAAACGATAAAACATTATAGTTTTACAAAAATTCATGCATCAACTACACTTTTGTTAATTTTCTGAGGCTGTGGTGAATCTAAAGGGAACTGAATGCTATGATTTTTATAACATATAAATTCATAAATGTGCAAGTTTTGAAATATTAGTATTTAAAAGAAGTCACCTTGCAAATGTTGATCAAGTTAGGGTTCGATGTGCTGTAGTCAATTTAGACTTTCTCAAAACCCATTTGCAGACCAGGTTTGCATTGCTGTCAAAAGCTGACGAGAAAATTGTAATATATAAATATATTTTTAGAAATCTCCAAAACCAATAGACAGCCTTCAGTAACAATTGGGCCTTCAGTACCAGTTTCCATTTGCACCAAAGCTACCTCTTAACAGCGCAGATGATGGGTTTTTGCTGGATTATATGGATTCCAAGATTCTGAAATAAATATTCCAAAGGATCCCCTACTGGAATTCATTTAAACTTTCAAAGACATGCATAAATCCCCATTGGTGCATTAAGGTTGGAGGATTTTCTGGATCTTATCTATATAGGCTACTGTATGTCTTTTTTTTGTCTTACCTTGGCTTTGTGGCTGCATCGTGCGTCTATAAATTATAAATAAAGAGTTAGAATCATCTCAGAGCTTCAGCTGACGTTGTAGATATGTTTTATTCAGTTTTATTCATATTTATTGTCATCTGCTATCCTGCATGGAAATGGGTTTGCTATGTAGCCTACATTACATAAACAAGTTAAATCTCGATATTTTTATTAGTGAAAATTCACCTCACATTGTAAAGAGTTAAAATTTATATATACTTTCTAGTTATATATTATTTTTCCTAAACACACATTTACAAAATAGAAATCTTTTTTAAACTTTTTTTTTTTTTAGAAAAACAAAATACAAACAAACAAAAAAACCTTCATCCTCTGTTTAAAAGTTATGGCATAAGAGAAACCAAACAAAAAAATGGATGAACAACTCGAGTAATCCCTAAATTGATAATGTTCATGCCAACATTTTAGTCAATCGCTCTTTGTGAATATGTTTCTTCTTTGTTTAGCTCCATTAGCTCCAGTAATGATGGCTTAATTTTTACACTTTTTGTTCTACTGCGCCCCCGTGTTGATAATTCTGGCGTCACGCCCCCTCCAAAAGGGAAATAGATCTAAAAAAAAAAAAAAAAAATTCGAAGAAGCAAACATGAGTTTTAATCTATCGCGGCTTCCGTAGCAAGAGGAGGCGGATGACTGCTCGCTTTGACGTGGAATATTTTTTGTGCAGAGACGATGGAGAAGTAGCACCACGGTTAAGCTGAAAACCACCAGATCCAGACGGGATTTTAAACCCTGAAACCAAGTCAGGTCCGGCTTGTTCCGGATCCGACATAAGCCGGTGTAACAGAGGAAGAAGCCGCCGCGCTTCCCGCCTCCTTCCTTTCAGCTACAATCATGATTAAAGCCATTTTAATATTCAACAACCACGGCAAACCGAGGCTTTCTAAATTCTACGAACATTATGTGAGTAAAAATAGACTCTTATAGTCGCTTTTGGTGCTTATTTCCACTTCCCACCGCGAGCTAATTAGGAAAAAGGCAATTAATAATTAAAAATGTGTCACTTTCTAATAAAATCACTGGTCTGGACACAAATCCTAGCACTGTTGGAAGCTTCTTGGCTGTCAGGAAGGATGTATTTATTGTTATTTAGTCTTGTACATGGTTACTTCACACTGCCCTTTAAAGCAAATACTGAATAATTAAACGTGCAATCCAAAACGACGCTCTCTCTTTCAGCCTGAGCCAGTGTGAGGAAAGGGTTGCTTCCAGTTTTCTGCTTGTTTCTTGTGAACATCCAGCTGTGTTGCTGATGTGACTTTACTCTTTGTGTCACATGACTTTAATGACGCCCTTGTGAGTAACTCGTGTTGAGCCACGGCCTTCATTTCCTGCGGGTTTGTGGTGAACATGCTCTGTTAGTAAAACCGAGGCATAAAATAATCAGATCATGTAATAATCTTTACAGAGCAGGCAGTGCTGGCTTCTCTTCTTAATTGGATTTGTACCTCCAGTGGTGGTTCTCACTGGAAAGGTTCACTGGGCGACCCCTCCTTCTGTTCTCCACCTCTAATAGGCCATTCTGTTAAAAAAGGTGCATTTTTAATATTATTAATTGTGTATGTGGTACAAGTTATTAAATATATGTACATATTTATGTTTGATGCTACGGATGCAAAAAAAATGTTCATAAAGCCTTTTACTCCCACAAAACATCCAGACCTGGCTAAAATTGAGAATGCATTATGGTCTGATTTGATTTTTTTGGGCCACGTTTCCAAAAATATGAACAAAAAAACACTGTAAAAAAACCAAAACAAAGATGCCTCTTATGACATGGGGCTGAAAGGCCACGCAGCAAGGAAGAAGCAGCCACTCCAAAAGCGAAGCATGGTTTGCAATTCGGAGAGATGAAACAAATTAAAATATTTGACCAGAATAGGATTTGGAAGAAAAAGGGCAAAGCTTTAGCAAAATCCTACCCCAGCTTTGAAGTACGGAGGAGGCAGCATCCTATTATTTGGATGTTCTGTTACAGGAGCGACTGGTGCTTTACACAAACTAGATGAGAACATAAGGAAAGAACAATATATGGAAATATCCAGCATCCAGTAAAGCATGGCGATAACAGTGTTACGCTTTGGGCTAGTTTTATTTACCTGGAGCTTAAAGTTTTGGTTAACTTGTAAGGTGTTATGAATACTGAAAACTACCAGTTGTGCTAGAAAGTTTAAAATAGGGAAGGGTTTGATTTTTTAAGATCATACTAAGTCTAACAAAAGATTAACAAAAAAAATAAAATAAAAACCAACAAAACAATGACATAATGGAGGGAAGGTTAACCGTTAAGTCCAGAGCTAAATTAGGCTCACCTGAGGTACACATCTGGAGAGTCACCTGAAGAGCCCCCCCCCCATGCATGCCTGTTTTCTGGAATTTGATAAATGTATTTTTTGGCTTGCAAAGCCTACTGAAAGTGAGATAATATGCTTAAATTTTTAACTGCAATACATGGACAAGTGAACGAAAAACAAGAAATCTGCAGTTAGCGTAGGTATCAGCAGCTTTGCAAAACTCTAATTGACTCTGATCTCTGTCGTTTGATATTGACCCAACTCTATCGACAGCCTCGTTTAGAAATTAAATAACCTGTCCAATTACTTTTTCCAACTTATATTTATAACCTGTTTATTGAAGCGCACATCGATTGGTGCACATTTGAGGAGGATCAGTTGCAACTGATTGGATTACAAGAAGGCTGTGTAGACACCATCTGTTATGCTGCAAGCCAAGGTGTTGGTTTACCGTCTGCAGGAGATTTAATTTCACACGCTGCGTGGGCTGCTGCGAAACACAAAAAACTATCGTTATCATCTGTAAAGCCAAGGACTGCGTACGGCTGATGCCCGCTTGTTGAATGGTAGAGGACATAGTGACTGCAAACACACGGGCCTCATTCATACTTTTTTTTAAATATAATTTTAGATGAGGCTGATGTTGCTCTACACAGGAGGTTGCACCTTTGTATTATAGTGTCATATGTACAAAATGTCATGCAAAAATGTGTTTGCACATAAAGATTTTGCATTTAATGTTGTGCAGAACCAACGTTGATTTTGTCATTTAAAAAGCGCCTGTGCTTAAATGGCTTTGACCTTTTGGTTACGCTCCTTATTATTTATAAATAGCATGAAGGTGTAAAACACTAACCAATAAAGCTTCATTAGAGTCTAAACGATTACTAAAGAGCTCCAATTAGAATTCCTCTTGCACTTGCTTTGATGTCATATTTCTTGATACATTTTTGCATTTGTAAAGCAAAACCCATAGTATATGTAATTTGTACTCCTTGGTTAAAGCCTTAAAATGAGTTGTTATGGTGACTCGTTCACCTCCAAGACGCCAGTCTTTGTTGCAGTTCTCTGACGGTGAGCATTGGCGTTTATTGTCATCCTCTGTGCTAACGGTGCAAAGCTAAACTTGGGTCCTTGTTCGTGCCACCAGCCTGTTGGAGACAAAGCCTTGTGTCCTCACATACTGCGGCCGTCCTCTGAGGTTTTCCAGTATCCACTGGAGCATGTGGTGGTCCACTCCTAAAAGCTCCAGCTTGTCCTTTAGAAGTCACGCCTCAATGGCTTTGAAAGTAGATAAATTGCCCTTTCAATATAAAGCATGCAGTGCCCAAACGCTCCATTGACTACTGATTACAACAACTATAGAGCAACGTTCTGGTGAAACGATCTCTGGCTGTTGTTGAGCTGACCAATCACAGGTATAGTAGGTAAAGTAGATAGTTAGAGAATGGGGCTCTACTCCATCCGTCCTTGTGTTTCTTCCTTTTAGAAAAAAAAAAAAGCGCAGTCGCAACAAAGAATCTTCCCATGAAAGTTACCATATAAACGTAAATAACTTATTCCAGCAGTAATCTGAAATGCATTTCAAACATACCAAACTTACCATGGTGAAGTTAGCTGAATATTCAACACTGAGCCCTTTCTCTTCCTCTCATACACCTCTAGTGACTCACAGCCATTTTAAAACAACCCGGTGAGAACTATGATGCAGAATAGATAATGGCGTTGCACTACAGAAAAACATGAGTGTGCATGTGCCTTCAGACTTTGAGGACGATTGAGAATTAGGAGGACCAATATTTTAGATGATCGTCCCGGAAGAGAAAGATCCTCCACAATACCTTTAAGTATCGTTTTACAATAGCGATGTGAGTACATTAGAACGTTATCGGCCCCAATACCCAATGCTGGTACATCACTACTGTATATTTTTCTCTATCTGATGACACTATTTTTAAATGTTAAATCAGACGTTCTGATCAGTGTCTCTGTTCTTCGGTAGCTTTTTCCCCCCAAATATCTTTACCTTGTGTATGCTCTTATCACGTTCAATAAAAAAATCTAAGTTGAAAAACCAGAAATTGTAATGGCCCTGGAAAAGTCTGACATCCCTTCATTGTTGAATAGTTCTCCTCTTCTTGTCCACTGTGCAGAATGAAGACACAGAGCAACAGATCATCAGGGAAACCTTCCACTTGGTCTCAAAAAGAGACGAAAACGTCTGCAATTTCCTAGAAGGAGGATTGTAAGTTATGAAGCACATGACCTACATGTGGTTGAAACTGTTGGTACGTGAGTGTCTAAATGCTCATGCGGTCTCTTACCACAGACATTAATAGTAATTTATTAGTCTACTTTTTACCTGTCTCTATATCCTGTTAATAATTATAATAAGTGTAAAAACAGTCAGATTAAGCACTATGTTGCAAATGTTAGGTTATATCATAGTAGATTTATAAAATCACTCCAAAAGTTACTTTCTTTGCAGTCAGTTGAGTGATTGCACAGGTTTCTGTAGGGGTTGCAACACTTTGTGTTGTAACAGAAATGCACTAACTGCTTTCTTATCAAACGCTTCATCAGACTCAATGACCACTGCTTCCCATATCTTCTGTTATTGGTGAATATTGTTTTGTATCTGTACCATTTTATAGCTGAAAACATCCTGTTGCTTTTCACCTTCTGTTTTGTCTCTGTCATAACATGTTTGTTTCTGTAGGTTTATATTGAGTCATGCTCAGGCCAAAGTGCAGAATGTAGCATGTCCTAATAATGTTTAACCTCTTGGGGATGATTTCAAGAAGACCAAAAGGAGTTTAGAGTGATTTCTGGAAATGTGCTCTCATAAAGTTTTATTAAGATAAAGGTGATTAAATGCACCAATCAATCAGCCATTTCTATGGATTATATGCAGGGCTGTAAAATGGAGCAGATTATAGAAGCGTTGCCATGCAACGAAGGTCCTGGGAATTTCTGCATAGAGTTTGCATGTTCACCCTGTGCATATATGGGTTCTCTATGGGTGCTCGGGCTTCCTTCCACGGCCCAAAAACAAGACTGCTAATTGGTCTCTCCAAATTGTTCGTGTGTGTGTGTGTGTGGTTGTTTGCCCTGTGATGGACTGGCGACCTGTCCAGGATTTACCCAGCCTCTCGTCCGATAACTGCTGGAGATGGGCACCAGCTCCTCTGTGACCCTGGGAGAATATAGGTGTATAGATAGATGGATGCATTATATCCATCAAAACAAAGGAACTCAAAACATTTTCTGTCAATTAAGCCCAAAATTATCCACACACTTAACAGATACAGAATATAAAAAATATTGTAATTCAACATAGAAGATATTGAAACACCATTTAATAAGAATCCATTAAAAAATAATGTAATTTGGATTTTTTATTTTGTTATCCATCCATCCATTGTCTATTGGGATCCTATGTCATGCCCTTCTACTTCTGGTCCATCAGTCCCCTACCGTCAAAAAAAAAGAAATGTACATCATTTGGACTTTTCATTCCCATTTTAGCTGTAAAGAAAAAAAATCGATTTTTGAACTTGATCCCTAGACTCCGGGGTGAGAGTCATGCGCGCTAACCAGTCACGAAAGGGATATTCTGGTGGCCAAGTAGCCAGGGAGCATGATCTAACGGAGGAATAGTGACAGGACCCCACACTGGCACATTACTATCAAGCTTGGCGGGATGAATTACGCTGTATTCTCTCCATGCCATCATGGCGTTACCTTTGAATGCGGCGTGGCGGCATGACGAGAATATTGCGCAATTCAACCCGCCAAGCTTGATAGTAACCTTACCACAAAGCAGTATTACCCTAATATGCCACCACAGTGTGTCTTTTGAAACGGGCTACGGAAGCGACGCTGCTGTACACACAGGTGTCACCAGCAGGGAAGGCAAGTGAAGTGTCTGTCCTAGGGACACAACAGCTGAGACAGACGGAGCAGGCAACCAACCACGGCCGCCCCGTAAAATATTTTTATTTACAATTCAGAAAGCATGTTGGTAAAATTAAATAATGGCTTCAAACCTAAATGTCTGCAGTGTGAATAGCTTTGGTGCAAATTGTGTTTTTACTTGTTGTTTAGTTTATAAAAAATTCTGATAAAGATAAGAGAGATATAAATGTGAATCATACATGGAGTAATCTTATAATTCCTTTATCGTTGTACCATTTCTACTGAGAAACATGCATCAAACTATTGTGTTTCGGTCCTTAAAAATAAGTTTGGATTGGTTAAAAACAGGAAACGAAAAGTCAGCCTTTTTTGAAAAACAAAAAGGAAAATTGATGTTTGTCAGGAAAACATGATCAGAGCAATGAAATTTTGCTTTTTTCTGCATTTTAGGTTGATTGGAGGATCTGACTACAAGCTGATCTACAGACACTACGCCACGCTGTACTTCGTGTTCTGTGTCGATTCCTCAGAGAGTGAATTAGGAATTTTAGACTTAATCCAGGTAAAGCCTATGAGATTTTCAGTTTGAGGTTTTAGTTAGTTTTAGTGGGGGTTTTTTAGTTGTTGTTTTTTTCTTTCAGGTTTTTGTGGAAACGCTGGACAAATGCTTTGAGAATGTCTGTGAGCTTGACTTAATTTTCCATGTAGACAAGGTAGGAATCTGTTTTATCTCTTTATGTCTGTAATGTTTCTGTTTATTCGAGCCTCCTCATGACAATTTATGACACTGTTGTTATAATACTCTGTAGTGATTATGTATTAACGTATTGCGCTGGGCTTGTCTAACGAATGACCACATGCTGGAACGTATTACACAACAACTTTGACGGTTTTATTGCAACCAACTTCCTAAATACAACCTGAAAGCAGAACATACTGCTGATTAGATACGAGCTGACGGGTTCATCAGTTAATTACATGATTAGATTAGGTATTTTGTATAATATTTGATATGATTAATTATTTAAAGAGACCATATTGCGGCAGTTAAATGGCTTTGTTTTTTATTATTAGACTCAGAAATCATGTTTTTTTTTTTTTTGCAAAAATATACTTACACCTAAACATCTCATTACTACCCAAAACATCACTCTACTCTGATTAAAAGAAAATGATAGTTCTGTTTTTCTGAGCTAACAAAATAAGTTTTAAAACTGGAAAATTCCAAACTGCTTTTCTGAAATAATGAGATAATTTGTGGGGGGCATTCCATGGCATTGTCCTGATATTGACTGGCAACATATCCAGTGTCTACTCCACCTCTACTCAATGATCCCTGGACTTAGGTACGAGTGGCACCGCAACCCTGCAAGGATAAGTGGTAAAGACGATGGAAGGATTTTCTTTGCCTGCAGGCATTATTAAGATATGTCCTGTCTGTTGAGTCTAATTTACTTTTACTTTGTTTTGGGATTGAGAAACTTGGAACTACTCTTGTCTCTGAACAATGTAGATAGAATTATTAGATCTATTAGTTGGTCAACTGTGCCCAGACACCTTGGGATTTGTGCCTATTCAAGCATATGGCCCCATGAGATTTTCTGCTCCCCTAGGTTTAATTAGATATTTTAATTGAATACAGAGATGACCATAAAACCTTAATGTAGAAAATTGTTCCAAAATTCTAAGCATGTACTTTTAGTTCACAGTAACTATTCATCTACACATTAAATCTTTTATTACAGTACTTTCTTGAAAAATTAATTGTTTTATAACTTCCCAGTAGGTCTTGGTGAATCTGTGTTTCAGCTTATTTGAAATTTTTCATGTTTTTCTTGGTTATTTTCCAAACTTTAATTCAAAAAGTAAGTTAAAACACTGTCCAAATTATGCAAAGGTGTGCTTTTAGTTATTTTTTTTGCACATCTTTTGCTTGAAATACAGGTTGAACAAAACACACTTGTCAAGTCGAATCCTTTACTGTCAAGTCATTTAATAAATATGGCTGTTTGCCACAGCAAAATAAATAGAAAAAGATAGAGAAGGACTAAAGAAAGATATTTCTTCCTGAAAAAGCTCTGGACGCAGAAAATACTTAAAACATCCTTAAAGCTGAAAGAACATCTGGCTGACTCAGATAGGATCTGGGTTCAGAATGCCCTTTCTTTAACAGTAATGTTTTACCCCTTTAGCATATTGACATGAGGAAAAACTGCATTAATTGGAGTAATAAATGTATCAGATTGTAAAAATGTAGCTTTCACCCTTAAGTGCTGTACTCATTTGGGATATATTGCCAGAACGATAAAGAAACACTTGCACTCTGTTGACCACCATTACATGCAAGGCTGCTTGTATCAGGACCTACCCTCTGCATGAGTCCGAACTGCTGCTGTCTTCAGCCTGCTGCAGCAAACCTCCACAATAAGCACAGAGTCTATTCATTTCAGATGCCTTTGACAACCTCTCCCTGTACTCCGGCATCTGTAGTGGAGGCAAAAATAAATGAATAAATAATAATAATGAATAATAATAAATGAACAAGATGGCTTTCCCTGTAAATATATGTGTTCTTTCTCACACACACTGCTTCAGAGCAGTGTGAGCATTGGTCAGCATGAGTTTGTTATAAAAATATTTCAATATCTCAAGGTTATGTAAACTAATTGATCAAGTAATTATTAGTATAGGCATTGGGGTTGTATGGCATAATTATTGGGGTCAGTGACGAGGTCTTTCACCTACTCTGACTTGAGTGACTGTGAGGAGTATTTTGGTTAACCTTGCAAGGAAGTCATAACATTGAGGCAGAGGCAGGGTGGAGAGTGGGCAGAAATGATCGGAGGTGTTGGAGAGTTCGAGCTTTTCCCAGAGGGGCAAATGCTGTTCCAGACTGGAGCCTAATCCTTTTTGTAGAAGGGAGACATTGCTTTCAACAAGTGTTTCATAGTTTAACCTTTAGTAAAATTCCAGTTTTGTTGTATTTATACTTTTTTTTTAAACTGGCTCCCTGTTGCTCAGAGAATAGACTTCAAAGTGCTTTTATTAGTCTATAAATCATTGAATGGGTTAGTACAAGAGCACATTAACAATCTGCTATTATGGTACAAATCATCCAGATCACTCAGGTCCTCCATCTTTAATCTACTGATCGTCTCTAGAACCAAAACCAAGCATAGAGAAGCAGGCTTCAATTTCTATGCTCCCCACAAATGGAAAAAACTGACGGACGAATGTAAAACTGCAGAGACACTGAACTCTTTGAACTCTAAAATAAAAACGTACCTATTTAGACATGCTTATGAGTAAATGTTTTTATCCTAAATTGTTTTTAATCAAATACCATTGTTTGTTTTATAAACGTTCGTTTATGCTTTTACATTATTTTCAAATTATTTTGTTTTCATAATTCTGATATCATGTAAAGCACCTTGAATTGCCTTGTGTTGAAAGTGTGCTATACAAATAAAATTGCCTTGCCTAAAACTAAATGTATGATTTAATAGAGCATCTGCTATTGCTAAAACTGCTTTTGAGGCCGTAGCTTTTATTACACCTACTCTGATACTAGTAATTTACCCATAATTTAATCACAGAGATGATGTTTGCTCAGCCATGGAATTTCAGGAGCAGATCTTCCTTTGTTTATTCTTTGGGAACCAATTTGCTTACTGTAGGTAGCTTTATTAATGTGCCTGTGCATAATTTAGATTTTGCATTTCTTGATTTTTAAGGTTTTACTGCATTCATGCACGGTATTCATTGCCAAGAAACAGACAAAAAATTAATATACAGTCCTGCTCACCATTATTGGCACCCCTTCATGTTTTGCATAACTGAGTGAATAACTTCAAATATATATGGAAATGTACCAAGTTATATAAGCAGGATCTGCTAATTGAAATTCAAAGTAATTTATCAAAGACAATTGTTACTTCAACACAGATATTTAATTTCCAAAGGATAAATCTGAAAACCATTATGTTCACTAATATTGGCACCTTTCCTTAATATTTGGTTGAAAACCCTTTGGCAGCAATGACAGCCTCCAAGCGTTTCTTCTATAAGCTTCTTGCGCTTCTTGGATGGCAGTTCCTCCCACACTTCCTTTGCAGTATGTCCAAGATCTTGAACATTTGCTGGGTTCCGTTCACCAATGTCAGATTTCAGCTCCCCCCAAAGATGTTTTATTGGATTGAGATCAGGACTCATTGCCGGCCATTTCAAAATAGTCTATTTTCCCCTTTCAACCATTCCTCCATGGTGTGCTTGGCTCCATCTTGCTGGAGGACCCATGATCTCCTCATCCGACCAAGTTTCCTTATACTGGGCAAGACAATTAGCTCTAGAATTGCTGGATAATCTTCCAATTTCTTGATGCCTGTGATGCAGTCAAGGCCTGCAGTACCAGATGCAGCAAAGCAACCCCACAGTATTATGGATCCTCCCCCAGGCTTTACTGTTGTATGGTGTTCTTTTCCTCAAAGGCTTCATGGTGCCATGTATAAACAGTGGGCATTACCAAAAAGCTCCACTTTTGTTTAATTTGTCCGAGAAGGCTGGAGGTTTGTCCATGTTCTCTGTCACAAAGATCAATCATTCCTTTTTAGGTCTTTTCTTCAGCAATGTGGTCTTCCTTGGCCTGTGCCCATAATGCCCTGCGTTCTTTAGTGTGTGGTGCATGTTACTTGTTGAAACAATTATATCAGACTGCTCCAGGTTGGTCTTCAGGTCTGCTAGATGTTTGATGTGTTGTTTTGTTCACCATTCGCACCAACCTTCGTAGACTTTTTACATGAATTTTTCTCTTCCCCTCCAAGACCAAGGAGGTTCATGACAGTTCCGTGCCTGGACAACTTCTTCATATAATTACAGACAATTGAAACAGGGATACCACGGTCTTTGGAGATGGCCTAATACACTTTGGGGTCTTGTGCTTACAAATAATAGCATTTCTGGTGTCCTCAGACAGCTCCTTTGTCTTTACCATTGTCACACATGAACAGGGAATAACACGTGGCTTTTTAAAATACCAAAATTATTATTCATTGGCTAATTCATGTCACATGGTTGGAGGCTATTCATAACAGGTGATCCTCAAATTGGGTTTCCATACTGATTTGCAGCAAAGGGTGCGAATACCATTGACACAAAAAGCGTTACGTTTTTCTGTGTTTTCCTCATAATGTTTATCTTTTTAAATGTTCTTTTTTATTCGCGGCTTTGTATCAGACACAAGCTATCTGTAATAAATTGTTGTTTCACTTAATACAATTCCTTCAGTAGATATTCCACATTATGTACTTAAACTTCATGGGTGTCAATAATGGTGGGCAGGACTGTAGAGAGAGTGTGAAAGAAGTTTTTATATTTCTAAGAATAGAAGCACAACGATTTGTCTGTGAGTTAGAATATTGACAGTTTACCCGTGGTCTGGATGTCTCTTGCTTCAGGTCCACCAAATTCTGGCGGAGATGGTGATGGGCGGAATGGTCCTGGAGACCAACATGAACGAAATCATCATGCAGGTGGACGCCCAGAACAAGATGGAGAAGTCTGAGGTGAGCGTGTACGCCGCTGCCCATCCTCTGACTTGATTCTGCCTCCACACCTCTCTGAGGCATTGTGCACAGAATGCAGGCATGTGTGTATGCTGCACCCTGCATGCTTACTCTCCAGCAATTTTTTTTGGTTTTGTTGTTTTGTTGTTTTTTGTGGATGCTCCCAAATTACTCCAGAGTGTTTGTGCTCTCTTCAGCCTCTCTCTCTTTTTCTGCTTCACTGCTTCTTAATGTTGATCAGGATGAGACATGATCTATAACTTAAACACACATTATCAAACAGATTTATGCATCCAGGTCTTCTCCACTAAGCCATTCACTGTCCAGTGTTTCTGCGCAATATGTCACCGTTAAATCTCATATCATTCAAGTTCGGTTTACAGAGTCTGGCCTGTTAGTTTAGGAAAACTTGAGTTTCAGATGCTGTTTGTGATCTCTAAGCGAGTGTCTTTTCTTAGACGTTAGCTTTATGCAAATATTTTTTTTTTTTCTCCATACAGCTTCTGCTAGCAATTAATTTGCTTATAAGAAAAATGTAATGAAAAAGCCAGAGACAATTCGGTGAAATCATTTTCTCTTCATTTGGTTCATTAGATTTCGTGAATGTCTAAAGTTAAACTTTGCTGATCACAAGAAAAGCTATTTTTACAAGAAGCTGAGAAAAATTACCTATTCAGTTGTACTTCTAAACTTATATGAGAATGTAAGCGAATGCTGGAGGGATGCTTTATGTGTATTAATCTAATGTCTTAATTTATTCTATTTTTTTTACACTAATCTGAGTTTCCTTGTATGCTTTTAACCAGACAGATTTTTTGTTCGATTGGCAGTTAGTAAGCAGTCTTTTACTGTTCTGACATTGGCAGCTGCTCTGTCTTTTCCCTTTTGGACCTATGGTAGACCACATAGGTTTTCATGCACTGATGCTAATTCGATCTGATTCTGTTCATTTAAAGGTCAGCATCTGGCAGACAAGGATGAAGCTATCCTTTCTCCAAGCTGGGGAAAGCTAAATACCATTGTTCTATTTTGTTTTTTACTAAATTATTTAAAATCGTGTCGTTTATACTTAATAAAAATAACAGGACTAAGGTTAATATTTTTGTCTTATTCCAAATGTGGTGTACTATAGGTCCTATCACTATCTGTGGAGATAAACTGTAATTACTTTAATCTGCTTTAACATTCCTCATTCCTCTT
This sequence comes from Apricaphanius iberus, assembly GCA_028564705.1. Lineage (NCBI taxonomy): Eukaryota > Metazoa > Chordata > Actinopteri > Cyprinodontiformes > Aphaniidae > Apricaphanius > Apricaphanius iberus. Next base: position 464,073 of record JAPXFQ010001894.1, read on the forward strand.
TTTCCTGACCCTGTCCAGTTCTTTCCATTCTTCTCTCTCTTTACAGACCTTTATCTTTCAGTCTACCAGGCAGGACAGGTAGACACAGGTACTGCTAAATTTACAACCAAATACTGTAACCTTAACTGAAGGTTTTACGTCCCTTTTGACTCTCGCCACATGGCCCTTCATCTATCTGTAAACTGACGTCACTAACATACAGTAGGAATCTTTCACGACAGACCCAAAAATACCTCAAATATGACCTCAAAAGTGCCTATGTTTCTGCATAAAAATAGCCACAAAAAAAAAAATCAGATTGCAAAGAACAGCAGTGATGAAAACGCTTGTTGAGTTTATTGGAAAAATTGATGGTCATAAAATAATACGTTTATTTATTGTATTTTTATACATGTGCTGCGAGTATCCTCATGGGACAATACAATCTATTTATATTCTTTTCGTATTTATGTTATGTAAATTATACACAATCCATTTATCTGGTTCCTATTGCACACCATGTTGCATCAAACTGTGTTAACGCTCAAACATTTCTATTAAGATCTATAGCTACATCAGAGGTCGCGCTACAGTCTTTGGTTTTCGCTCATTTCGATTTTAAAAAAATCGGGTAATTTTTTCTGTCAATTTTCAGCTGAACTGCTCCGCCTTTGCGCATTGGAGGATGAAGTGCCAATTCAGCTATAGTTTTGAAATTAGGGAACATTTATTCAATTGAAGTGATCAGAATATGGCAAAACTCTCTGTAAAAGGGGCCTGTGGATGCGTCCTTTTTGCATCGGTAAACTGCAGCTGTCACTCTCAGACTGCGTTGTGCCACCGGTGCAGTCACAGATGCGCTCCACTTTTTTTTTTTAAACCTTTCAAATTCGAAAAAATATGTTGAGCTATTTTAGCATGGCTTCCTGGTTTTACACTGCTTACAATTAACTGTTCAATGGCTGAAAGACTTCAACACACGTGTCTTTTCATTGAGAAACTCTGGTCCAGCTGCATTTGCTATAAGGATGCACCGATACCATGAACCGATACTCAGAATGTGGAAAATCTGCAAAAAATTCACAAATGTAATTTTTCCCTTGAAATTTTATTTTTTTTGGAAATTTTATATTTTACATCTGTTATTTTGTCTTGGTTATGTTTAGTTAGTAAAGTCTGGTGCCTTTAGTCTCTTAAAGAAAGGTATAAGGTGGAAGTTATACAGTTTATTAATTCAACAATAGTATCGGATCGGTATCAGGTTTTGACGGATACACAAAATCCAGGCATCGGAATCGGGACTGAAAAAGTCGGATCGGTGCACCCCTAATTTGCTCGCAGTGAGAATAGGAATCAAAGCAAAAAAAAAAAAAAAAAAAAGTGGTCTGGACCAAAGCAACACGATTAACTGATCTTCCTGGTGTGAATACACCCTGAGAAAAGTAAAAAATTTGATATATTGGATTTAAGTAGCACACATTTTTCAACGAAAGGCGATAGGAACCAGTGTGGCAGCAGTTTTAAAAACACTGTTTTCCTCAGTGATTAACATGGAATGTTTTTTCAAGGAACTTCCTGCAATGATTCTGATTTCTAAATACTGCGCCCATGCACTGCATTAGTGTTCCTCTTGTTTAATGACGTAGGCTTCCCTCCTGTCTAATATCAGTGTCCTTCATTCCTGGCAGAGGAAAGAATCCCCATTAGACAAATTAGCCTATTGAAACGACCTCGTGGGTATTTATTTATCTTCATACTAAACATACTTTTCTTTCACCTTGTAATTTGTTTTTTTTTTCAGTGTTTTTTATCAGATCGTAATAATAAATGTACAGGAACGCTTAAGATTTAGGTTATTTATGGGTCTGTCGACTAAAGATGAACTTTGGAGATCTCTAACTGCAGTGATTCTCAAAAGTCTGCTCATCTTATAGAGGAAAAAGAGAGTTCACCCTCTATAAGTGAATAAAAGCTAGTCCGATAGTTGGAAGGCAAATTTGCCTTGTTGAGCCTCCTGTTGGGATTTACTGTGTTAGAGTGTAGCGCCTCCTCTACCCTGACAGTAGGTCTGAGATGGTAGTTTAGATCTATTAGGCCAACAACCTTCTCATATCATCAGTGATAGATGTAATACATGTTTACATGGCTCCCTGTTTGAAAATATGTTTGTATACAGAAATATAGGTGTGCATCTCAACAAAATAGAATATCACTTTTTGATTGAATTTCCAAAATTAATCCTTCAATGATATTCTAATTTACTGAGATGATTCTGTATATATGCACATGTCATGACAGTAAGACTTTTGCTCACAGAAATGTATTTAGACAGAAAGTGGTAGCTACAGCTTGTATCTAGGCTCTAGCCTACTAGAGGAATAGACTAAAACTTTGATGCTTACATTCTGTAGTCACGTAGCTACCCAAGCATCATTTATGTTTAAGCCCAGATCCATTTTTCTGCTTCAAACTATCCTCTCCCTGCATTTTTACCCCCACCGGGTCACAGTCGTCCGGTGCTTTCGCTTTCCAGGCAATGCCGGCATTTTTGTCCATTTGATGAATGTTCAGTGCTGCTCAGCACATCAGAGCCAGTGAATGAGTAGCTTAGTAAAGTATCTCCTCACAGTTGACTCCTAATTGGCTCTGGTTGTGATGTCCGTCATTCTAGAAATAGAAAACGCATGTGCATATAAAGCTCTAAAGGCATCTGAATGTATGTTTTGCATATGTTGTGTGTCTCAGTGCTTTTGCATTTTGTCAGCGGATGACTGTTCGTTCAGCTGTTTTCTGTTCTGTGTCTTCCAGTGGTCAAATGTTATCTTCAATAATATTTTTGCTTCACTGGTTTGTTTCTTATCAACCCTCTCTGTGTGTGTGTGTGTGTTTCGTGCGCATGTGTGTTTGGGTTTGAGCAGGCTGGCATCGCAGGAGCACCGGCTCGCGCAGTGTCAGCGGTAAAGAACATGAACCTCCCGGAAATGCCCAAAAACATCAACATCGGCGACATCAGCATAAAAGTGCCAAATTTACCTTCCTTCAAATAGCGACAGCAGGACCCATAAACCTTTAGGTGTCAGCCGATGTTTACCGTGCTGCGATCTGTTTACCAAAACCTCAAATTGCTAACCTTTATCAGTCTGGAAGGTACTGTGTGAATTCACACTCCATGTTGTGGTGTTCTCTCCTTTGTTCTGCTGTTGAGCAACATATTAACTGTTCTGGCTTTTTTTCTGTTTGAAGGACAAAAGAGAAGTATTTATCTGAATTCCATTTCCTTCTGCCTCACTAGAGGTTGGCTTGTAGCATTCAGCCCCTCCATTGCAGATCTGCAATGTTTTATTACTGAAATGAAAGTGAAAAACCAACAAGTGTTTACTCTAAAGAGGAAGGATGGTGGAATGTTTGGCGTGGATACATTCAAGTGGAGAATATGAAAGATTTCCAAATTGTCTGCAAGGTTTGGATATAAATGACAGTAATATTATATTAAATTAGTGAGACTTAGAAACACATATTTTTTTCTCTATTATTGGTACGCGGAGCATTTTAAAATATTTGTCATGTTTTATGGAATGAGTATTTTAATTTTCTTCTGTGTATGATTTTTCTTTGCTTTTTCGACAATAAACTGGCAAAACTCAACCTGTTTTGATTATTGCTCTCGTATTAATATCTTATATTATTACTGTGTTTTACACAACAGAACAGGTGTACTCTATTATTGCATTGCTTACTATGCGTATGTACAGTATAGGCACTAGGACCTCAGTTAAATCAGTGTTAATATTGGAAAAGATGGGATGGGAATATTTTTTGGCTATTGCAAGAGTCAGTAATGTACGCTATTCATGTCATTATGCTCAGCCTGTAAAGTTGAGTCTGCCTCTTGTGTGTGTGTGTGTGTTTTCTAAAGCTAGAGAAATTGCTTTAAAAAAATACATTAAAAAAACCCAATCACCTCAGTGCAAAGGCAATGGAGAAACATTTTAAAAATAATTAAAGTTCCTCAAAAGTCGATCCTTAAGGAACATCACCTTCAGTTTCCCTTTTTAACAATTTGTGACACACATTCACATTATTTCTTACGATATATTTTAAATGTATCATATTTTAAACAGGATTAAATTATTAAATAATGCAGAGTATGTCATGGAATACAAATACATACATTTTATTGTATATACTCGGTCATTGAATGGTGGGTTAGTTGATTCTCCCAATTAGGTTGCCTGCAATGATATTTGAGATCCACCAGGTGTCAGTAATCAAAATCAGACTTTTATAAAGTGCTTTTCAGTAGACCATCATGCCGCAACGCTTCATGAGGCCTCATCTATCTATAAGGAGTTGCATAGAAAGAAAGAATATATACACTGCTAGGGGGCATCTCTACCTCACTCGACGTTTCAGGAAAAACTCTTGGGAAAGTACCAGTAAAAAGTTTTATGGAGCTATTACTATTGAAATACAGCATTTGGACTGCATTGCAGAAGGATTGGCCAAAGCCAAATTTCTTTAAAGCAGCAAGAATGAAGTCTTGAAAGCCTAACAGAAATCCAAGAAAAGAATAAAGCTGTCTACCCAAGTTCCGTGTGATCTATTGTATCTTAAATTAATGTCACGTTTGAGATACGATTCTGCATAAATCCAGATTGATAACTCATCAATACCTTTATCTAACACGGGTTTTACTCAATTTGCCAAATCGGAGGTAATATCTAATAATCATGATTTAGAGGGGACATTTTCTAAAAGCAAAGGATTTTTATTGGTATTGGAATTATGGTGATTGGTCATTGACAAAGTATGAGGGGGTGCATCTATCAATACTTTTGGTAAATACTTAGAAAAGAAATCAGGGCTAAACCAGTTGCGGCTCCAGACAATTTTGATTGGGGGGGGGTCTTGGTCAATTCAAATGGGGTCTGTGATTGATCATCCTCTTACATACAATGGCACCTATCCTCAATGACAAAAGAAACATTTAAATCACTGATGCACAATAAGTGGCTTAGTTATCAGTAATATTAATAATGGTTCATACAGTTAATAGTGACAAGCTCTCACTGCTCAGCAGGGACAAATAACTAAGATTAATGTCAGTCTCAACTAGGGATACTGGTATTTGGTATCAGTGCCGATACTGTTCTTGTGTACTGTATCGGTATTGGTTAAAGTCAACCGATACCATGAACCGATACTTAAAATGTGGAAACTGCAATAGTTTCACCCACAAAAAAATATTTTTCACTTGAAATTTTACTTTTGCTCTCATTTTTTTATTTACAGATATTTTTTTTCTAATTCACCATAATTCGTTGTAACAAGCAGAAAGAAAAATAAAATCGATTTATTGCATTTTTGTGTGGTTTAAGCATTAACATTGGTATTCAGTATTGGCAAGTACTCAGATCCAAGTATTGGCATTGTATCGGTTTGAAAAAAGTGATATTGTTGTATCCCTCCTGCCTTTTCCTCACTGCACATAATTTATGTAATTCAGTACTGTTGGATCGGTATCAGATCGATATCGACAGATTATGAGCCTCAAATATGTGTATCGTGTCGGAAATGAAAAAAGTGGATCGGTAAATCCCTTGTCTCAACTGACTTTTAAGGGAAATCTGGAAAGATTTAAGTACAGATTAAAGAAAGACACTTCAAGTTTACACACTGGCTTCAGCAAATCACAATAAATAAATAAAAAAACAGAATCATGACCAACTCTTCAGAATAAAAGTTTTGTACCGGCTACCACACTAATTTACAGGTAAAACTTTTAATATCCTGCAAAAGTTCCTTTGTTTCATTAATTCAACTTAAAAGGTGAAACTAAAAGATGATAAACTCATCATATGCAAAGCAAGGTATTTCAAGCCTTTATTTGTTATAATTATGTTTATGTCTTACAGCTTATGAAAATGTCTAATGCAAAATCTCAAAATTTGAATATTGTGAAATGGTTAAATATTTTAGGTTTAAAGTGTCACGCTCCAATCAGCTAATACCAGTAAGCACCATCATCCTGGTCTTCCATAACACCCCAGCAGAGCCACAAGCTGATAGCATCCATGCTACACCTCACTGAGGTAGAAAGTGATGCAAATGTTGTTCTATTGAGTTCATGTAATATTCCAATTTTAAGAGATTTTGAATTTGAGATTTCCATACTCTATAAGCCCAAATCACCAAAATTATAACCAATACTGGCTTGATATATCTCAATTTGCTTCTAATGGGTCTACATCATATATAAGTTTAATCTTTTACATTGAATCACTAAAATCAATTAACTTTGGCTTAATATTGAATTTTTCAAGTTTCACCTGAGTATATCCTGCTTTATCCAACAAAATATAGACAAAAACATATTTTGGAGTGCGGCTGAGAATAATTCTGAAATATCAGTTTTAACTCTGTCCTGATACCTACCTGGTTTACCTGAAGACCCTGCATCATCCTCACAGCTGCAGGTGCCGGCCTCATCTCTCATCTTTCTATTAACAAGGGCAATAACGGTTTCTCTCAAATATGTGGACAGCAATAATGAGCACAAAATCTATAATGAGCACAAGACTTTTTGGGCGAGGGTTTTGAGACCCTCCATGGCGCTGCCGCAGGGCTAAATTGTCGACGAACTGTTTATAAAACCACTTTAAGGCCGTCAGCCCTTAGATGATTTGGACATTTTAGATAATTTATTGCAAATGTAAACTCATTCAGAGAAATTGCTCTTCCACAAAACGTACTTTTAACCTCACTCAGTTAAGTAATATCTATAGAATTACAAACATTACATTACAAAAATTATTTTGTAATTGGGGAGGCTTTCTAGCCAATCACAGGCATAAAAAAGCAGGACTAGCCCCTAAAAAAAATAACCAATCATGCGAGAGAACTTCTATCCAATCAGAGGCGAGGAAGGCCAATATTCGCTTCCAATAGGCTCCGGGCTGGCCAGGCAGGAGCTGGTGCACCTGACGTCACGTGTTGACGTGACCCGGAAGCAGGAACAACAACACAAGGATGCTGCTACAGCTGTGACAGTTTACCATTTATTTGGGGAAATAAGCACAGCCATGACTTCCATCATAAAGGAAACGCAAAGGTGGGATAATTTCTGTTCTGTTTAGACGCAGAATAATCCTCAGTGGGTTAAAGTTAGCATCCAGCATCCTAACCGGCTTTTATAGCCTATGTGTGCATCATGTGATGTGTGTCTTAACTTATCGTGTTGAATCCATAATGATATACAATCCTGGGCACTTTTGTGTGACTTATCTGTGTTATAGTCTGCATATATTGTGGTCGACTTGATAAATCTGTTCTGGAAATAGTTCAAGATTTTAAAAATGATGAACTTGAAAATGTAGGTTCTCGTGTGTATTTAAAGAATTTGACAGAATATGTTTTATCAAAACCCAGTTGTAAGAGGGACCTTTCGATTAATTCTTAACGTATTATGTAATGATACTGTCTCCAACCCTGTCCAAGTTTGTGTGAAAGACTATGAAAATGTATTAACCCACGTTTTCCTTGATAGACCAATGTAAAGTGCATAGACTTACTTGATCGTCCTTTCTATGTACGTCGGAGCAGCGTTTGGCGTTTCGCTAAACGGTGTTCCAGTTAATGTAGTCGGGATTCCAATATGGTGAATTCCGAGTGGGAAAATTCCGCTGGAACTCCCTCCCAATTCGGACTCCCCACTTGGAAAGTCGGAGATTTCATTTATTTATTTTTTTACTCCGTCTTTGATTTATTTGGTGCAGAAAAATGGTTTATCTATTAACTGGGTGTTCATATCTTTCGAGGGACAAATAACACGTAGCAGGAGATAGTATTGTATGTGAAAATAGGTATTTTGTTGACCAGACAGACTACCAATACTTTTTAATAAAATCAAACTTTATTTATGATGTTCTTTTTATACAAACATTGCAACTCAAAACTGTTTTCCGTATTAAAAATGACCCAGTATAAACCAAAATCCAATCCCTCCCCCACAGATTTAAGAGCTTGATCACATTTATACCCCCCCAACACAACTCCTATATGGATAAGTATGATAAGACTATGTAGCAAAACTCTGATAAAATATGAGCAAGTTAATTGTGCAAAGCAATTAAATGGACTATAAAGAATATTAAAAAGTTAAAAACATGTCTTAAAAGGTGATACTTGAGTCTGTTTTTAAAAACATGGACATTCTCTGTAGCTTGATAGAAAAGGCCCAAAACCATTAAAATAACCTTAAAATCAATCCTCAAACATATAAGGAGCCAATGCAATGACTTTAAGATGGGTGTAATGTGGTCCTGCCTCCCGGTCTTCGTCAGGACACGTGCTGCTGAATTTAGTAAAAGTTGTAAACCTGAGATACTCTTTTTGGGAAGAAGAAGACGAGGAAGCAGGGCCTTATCCTGATCTATTCTACTTGTGATAAAAGCATGCATCAGTGTCTCCGTGTTGGCCAGAGAGAGAATATGGCGGGCTCTGGCAATGTTCTTTAGATGATAAAAATATATTGTAGTAATATTTTTAATGTGTTGGATAAAAGTCAGCTCAGAGCCAAAAATCAACCCCAAGTACTTCGCTCGTGAAGGATTAAAAGACAGTGATTGAAGTTTGAGTTAAAAGTGTATTTCTCTGAGCCTCAGTACCCATTACTAAATTTCAGTTTTGTCCTGGTTGAGCTGGAGAAAGTTTTCTGCCATCCAGCATCTGATGTCTAAAATCTACTTAAAAGAGGCATCCGTTGGTCGTGTGTCATCGGAAGACTCAGAGATATAAAACTGTGTATGGAAGTTAAAATATCAATATAAAAAAAGTTAAGTTTATCCTAAAAGTATATTGAAATAAATATACAAATTCATAAATAATGTTTAGGGCAACATTTTTTGGTACAACACCAAGTTTTTGTCTTTTATTAAGTTCTTTTGTTTTTCTCGTACTTTAATGGAAAGTGGGAGCAGGAATGTCCAGCAACTATTGCTAAAAGTCAAGGTTGGATACAACCATTTGAAAAACTGGGCTAAATATTAAAGACTTTGTGGCCCATATCACGTTTTTGCAGAGGATTGGTCTAAAAAAACAGTTTCTGTTACGGATGCATCAATACTGGTATCGGGAATCGGGGCCAATACTGTTCTAATGTACTTGTATTGGTTAGTTAATCGATACCAGGAACCAATTCTTAAAATGTAAAAAGTCTGCAAAAATTTCACAGGAAATGTTTATTTTCCACTTGAAATTTTAGGTTTGTGATCTTTTTGTATTAATGTTTTATTTTTTATCTAAATTACCATCATTTGCTATAACAAGCAGAGAAGAAAATAAAATCTGTCTTCCAATTCTTTGCATTTTTTTCAGCATTGGTACTCTATCAGTACTTTGTTTGAAAAAAGTGGTCTTGTTGCATCCCTAGTTTCTATGCTAACAAAATTGAAAACTCTTAAAAAAAGTAAAAAAAAACCTGAGGATTTAGTTTTTTATTATGAATTAAGTTAAGATACATTTACTTTTGCTTTTCTTATGAAAACCCCACACAAAGTTTCGTGGCCCACATGTACTTTCAACTTGGGGATTTGGGCCATGTTGTAAAAACTTTTGACACTGCTAGTCTGCTAACTGTACCTATGCGCCTGTGTTTACCCAGAAAAAACAAGCTATGTACAATATATATGAGTCTATCATGAATATACATATACATCTGTGTTTATCAAAACTCGTTTAAAATGAAATGTCATCATCTATGTTTGCCTAATAGAACATGAAACTTTTCCATAAACTTAGACTCTGTTTTGTCTTGGTTATCTGATCATCATTAACATCTTAAAATCTCATCTTTAAACAGCATTAAAGAAGCAGTGAATTTCATCAACACAATTGACGTGAACAAGTTCTCCAGGCTGCTTTCCCGAATCATCCAGAAGCTTCATGTGAAGGTACACGCACTGCACAGTGCCACACAAACCAGTCACAAGAGCAGGAGGCTTTAGCAGGCAAGAGAGGTTAAGAGAAATGTATTTCAACGGTTAAAGCATTGAGTTGTTTTTTTTAAGTTTGTATACCTTTTTCAGAATATGCACTGTTTTCTTGTACGCCCTTGGAGTTTATCATGGGCATTTGTTTTCTAATGTAGGGCTTTTCTATTCCTCTTTCTTTTGTTTTTATCTCATAAATGTAGTTAACGTAACCTTACCATAAATTAATTCAACTTTGATCTTTGATTTATTCCATCCAAGTCTCCTTATAAATATATGTTGAACACTAACACTGAGATGTTGTTGTTAAACAGAAGGTAGATTTTCCCCCTGCCAAATTGGTAAGTATTAATGGGTTTTCATTTCAAATTGACTCTGGCACTATTTTCTTTTCTTTGCAGGGGGAACGGACATTCAATGAAGAAGAAGAGCAAAAGCTCCAGGCTGCTCTTTCATTAGATAAAAATGCTCTTAACCTGGTCCTGGAAACAGCCACTTTTATTCTGGAGCAGGTGAGCGACTGATATTCTGAGACACATTATCTGGATTCAATTGAATCTTTTATAACATGCCATATAAGCAAATTTTATTTTCAATGTTTTATGCCTCTGTTTTTTTAATAAAATACCCCAAGATGGTTATCTGGATCTACATGAAAATGTAATCAGTTTCTGGTCCCTCTGATCTTATCAGTTATAGTGGCGAGAACAAGGATTTGATACACTACTGATTTTTGAAGTTTTCCCACTTGCAAAGCATGTTGAGGTTTTTAATTTGTATTAAAGGCACTCTTCAACTGTGAGGGACAGAATCTAAAACAAAAATTTAGAAAATCACAGTGAATGATTTTTAAATAATGAATTTCCATTTTATTGCATGACATAAATATTTGATACATGAGACAAACAGAACTCAATATTTGGTAAAGAAACTTTTGCAATTACAGAGATCAGGCATTTTCTGTAGTTCTTTACCAGGTTTGCACACACTGCAGCAGGGAGTTTGGCCCACTTTTCCATACAGATCTTCTCCAGAGCGTTGAGGTTTCGGGGCTTTCACTGGGGAACACAGACTTTAAGCTCTCTCCAAAGATTTTCTATTAGATTCAGGTGTGGAGAGTGGTTAGGCCACTCCAGGACCTTGAGATGCTTCCTATGGAGCCACTCCTTAGTTGCCCTGGCTGTGTGTTTCGGGTCGTTGTCATGCTGGAAGACCCTGCCACGACCCATCTTCAGCGCTCTTATTGAGGGAAGGAGATGGTTGGCCAAGATCTCACCATACATGGCCCCATCCATCCTCCCCTCAAAATGGTGCAGTTGTCCCGTCCCCTTTGAAGAAAAGCATCCCCAAAGCATGAGATTTATACCTCCATGCTTTACAGTTGGGATGGTGTTCTTGGGGTTGTACTCATTCTTCTTTCTCCAAACACGGTGAGTGGAATTTAGACCAAAAAGGTCCACTTTTGTCTCATCAGATCACATGACCTTCTCCCATTCCTCCTCTGGATCATCCAGATGGTCAATGGCAAACTTCATATAGGCCTTTACATTCACTGGCCTGAGCATGGGTACCTTGCATATGCACTGCAGGATTTTATTCCATGACAGCGAAGTGTGTTACTGATGGTTTTCTTTGAGACTACGGTCCCAGGTCTATTCAGGTTATTGACCAGGTCCTGCCGTGTAGTTCTGGGCTCATCCCTCAGTGTCCCCATGATCATTGATGCCCCACAAAGAGAGATCGTGCATGGTGCTCCAGACCGACCGTCGTCTTGAACTTCTTCTATTTTCTAATTATCGCACCAACAGTTCTTGCCTCCTCACCAAGCTGCTTGCCTATTGTCCTGTAGCCCATCCCAGCCAGGTCCAGCTCTACAATTCTTTCCCCCCGATGTCCTTGCATAGCTCTCTGGTCTTGACCATTGTGGCGAGGTTAAAGTTTGTCTGAGTGTGTGGACAGGTGTCTTTTAAACAGGTAACGAGTGATGAACAGCAGGGCTTCTTAAAGAAAAACTAACAGGTCTGTTGGAGCCTAAATTCTTTCTGGTTTATGAGCGATCAAGCACTTATGTCATGCAATAAAATGGAAATTAATAAATTATTTAAAATTCATCCACTGGGATTTTCTGAAATTTTTCCACTCACAGTTAAAGACTGCCTTTGATGCAAATTAAAGACCTCTACATGCTTTGTTAGTGGGAAAACTTAAAAAATCAACAGTGTATCGAATACTTGTTCTCAAACAGACCCTGACGAAAACATAATCTCCTTGGCTGACTTAAAAATAATAATAAAGGTTCTATAGTATTTCCCTTAATTTGTATACTAAATGAGCTGATATGTTAAGTTTTATAGAGCAGACCCTTCAGTACATTTTTCATTACTGGAATTTTCTTGTATTCCTAATAATAACACCACAAACACTCATTGTGATTATTCATTATTAGTCTTATTGGAGATATATGCATTCACTCACATCCATGCAAAACATAAATCAATGTTGTTGTTTGAAAAAAAAAAACCCCACACACTTAAAAAAAAGATTGTCAGTGTTGGTGCATTCTCATATTTGGATAATATTCAGACCCATCTTCTCCAGCAGAGGTCACTGTTGTGTTGCAAGTGACTGTATAAAACAATGTAGTGTTTTATTATATTCCTTCTATTTTTACAGGGGATGTGACTATACAGTGGCTTGTAGTAAATATGTATCATCCTTCACAGTTTCTGCAATAAACATTTGTTAAAAAAAAAATCGGAAACAAATTTCTCCTATAGCCGTCATGGTGGGCCCAAGCTGTCGTTCTTGGCTGTGTTTCACTAACAGTAATTATTTTATTTTGGTATATTTATTTGCTTCTCCGAGCATCTTTTTTACTTTGTGTGGTAACAGGATAAACCTTTAGTAGTTTTAAATAGGGATATGTATTGGCAATAATCTGGTGGTACAATATGTATCACAATACAGGGGGACGATATGATATACTGTGACACTATGAGTAAGAGGACATATTCTGATTTCCAAAACTTATTTTAATGGTAGAAAAACTGTCTCAGCATTCTAAACACTCCAACCTGTTTTATTACAATATCTAATTGATCCACTGGAAAGAAGAACGTAAAAAACAGCCACCAAATAATGTTCATATTAAAAAATTTACTACCAAAATGACTGTCATCTTTAAAGGTTCCATTCAAATAAAAAAAATGTATATTGCTTTTGACTATTGATACGATATTGAGATGCAAAATATTGTGATATATTGGTGCATTGATATGGTCTTACATCTGTTGTTTTACATTTCTTCATTATTGGTCTTACTGGGGATAAAAACAAATTTGGGCAAAAAGCTTTTTTATTTTAGGAATTTTCTGGCTTTTGAAGTTAACCTGAAACTCCCTCGTCTCTCCTTGTATTTGAGGAGTGCCAAAGAAACATATGCCCCTTTGTGTCATGTTTACTCATTACCCAGAAAGTCATGGATTACTCATGAAAACTTCACTGACATTTTGTTAAATTTGAAAATGCGAAGCTACTAAAATGCTTTGATGACCCATACTTTATACATTTATTTTTTTTTCTTTACTGAAAAATTCAATCTAACATTAAAGCTTGTAATAAAATTACTGCTATTTTACACATTATACCATATTACAAATTTTTACCAGTACTGGGATTAAAATGTTGCCTCATATTTTTCTTAAATTTAGTTTAAATTTAAATTAGTACATTTTAATTTATTTAATTCAGTAAATTAAATTATTTAATATTTTTAAATGATCTCCTTCTGTCCCCGTAGGCAGTTTATCATAGCATCAAACCGGCGTCTCTGCAGCAGCAGCTTGAGGAGATCCATCTAAACTCAGATAAGGCTGAGGTGTTTTCTCAGTCGTGGGCCTCTGCTGGACCTGAGCTGGTGGAGAAGCTGAAGCGTAACACCTTTGCTCCTAAGAAGGTAGGCCTAACTACAAGGTACAAGAATATCTTTATAAACGGGCTGAAAAATGTTTCTCACCAGCTTCTAAGAGTTCAAAAAGATAAAACAAGTGCAAGGACAATTTATCCCCGGTGAAACCTGTTGCAAGATTTGGAAACGTGCTGGAGTCTCAATAGTACAAACAATCTGCTACTGGCTGAATTCTTTGCCACCTCTTGTGTCACAAAAACTCTTTTTAAATCTCACACGAGCTGCAGCATTAAAACTTTAGGCTTCTTTCTCTCTGTGCCTTCATCAAAGAGTGACACTTCAAACGGCCTTTCCCTTCAAGAGACAAGATCTAACACAGAGGAAATAAACAGCATGTAGACATTAGGCTGGAGTTGGAGTCGCTGTCACGCTTTCAGATGTCTCACCTGCCTCTGTCTCATAAGTCATCTCTCCCTCCCCTGTGAGTTAATAAGTCGAAGGCGGTGACAGCGACCGATTCTCTGGAGGCCATCTGCTGCTGCTGTGACTTCTAGCAAAAATTTACGTATATATCAACCACACAGTGCAGCCGACAAGTGTGTGTGTTTTCTCTCATGCACTTTTTATTTTGAATTTTAAAAAGGTATTTGATTTGTTTGACTCTGTCATATTAAATATCTTCTTTAGGTATCATCATTGTTCACTGATTCTCTATGTTGAATTGGTTTTCTGTAGTTTGGCTAGCTGTTTGAATGTCTGTGAATCTTTTCTTTTTTAAAGGTTATAAATATAATTACATTTCTCTTTTTAAACATGTAAAGTTTTAGTACTTTGTCACTGGAGAGATAAACTAAAACATTCTACTTTCAACTAAAAGGAATTTTAGGTAATTTCTTTCTGCTATATTAAAATGATTTTGAAAAAAAGTGAATTATAGTCAGATTAATGTGTGGATTTGGGATTTTCAGCTCGTATTTGAATGCATTTGTGTCACAGTGCATAAATCAAAGATTAACAAAATGCCCGTAACCATTAGCAACCGCTTAAATTTGCAAATAAAATTTTAGAACCTCAACTAATATGAATATAAGGAAGATTTTTTCTAAATACATGCAACCCTCCTTCTCCAGATGTGTCAACTGTCTTCTTTATACCATGTCAATCAGTACCAGAAGTCAACTCAGGGTCTTTAGCTGAGGGAGTTATTTTTTTAACTCTAGACTCCTTGAAGAACCAGGGTTAAGGAAAGCTATCATTTATGTTTTTGATGTTATAGGCATTTTATTACCAATGAGAAAATTCCCATATGAAATGCTTGTTTTACCAAATATGTATTTATTTATTTATGTAAGGTTCCCCATTAGTCTTCACCACAGTGAAGACTATTCTTCCTGGGGGCGCTTCATTTAAAAAAAACATATAACTTTTTTACATATAAAGTGTAAGAAAATGAGAACATGCAAAGCATTTAAACAGGTATATCAAATAATCAAATCAAAAAATTGAACAAAAATAAAAGAGAATCAAATATCAACAAAGAAAAAAAAACAGATCACAAGTAATTAATTCTATAAAGTAGTTTGAGTAGCTACATCTATTATCTAATTTAAACTCATAATGTATAACCAATTTTTAAGATTCACTTTGAACCTGCCATTAACATTTATTGATTTCAGATAACATTTCAGACGACAGGATATTCCATTATGAAATTGCTCTGTAAATTACAGCTCTTTTAAGTGCATTAGTTCTTGGCAATGGAAGAGTAAAGGTAACATGGGAGGCTTTCCTCGTGTTAAAACCATGTCGATTACAGGTCAGTAGCAGCTGTTTGAACAAGCTAAGAGGTTTCTGTAAAGTCCAGATTTTGTGTAAGGACAAAATCAGGCTACAACCTAATCTGTCATTTACCTTCATCCATGACAGACTTTGATGCATCCAGTTGATATTGGCTCTAAAATGACAACCAAGAACCAACCTAGCAGCTCTGTTCTGAACTCTGAAGTTAATCAATGTCCTTTTTAACTGCACTGGCCAAGGTAATTGGACAGTAATCCCAATAATACAACAACATTTTCTGGTTTCTGTCAACATATGGGCAGTATGCCTAACTACAGAAATACTCCTAGCATACACTTGGTTTCCAAAACATTCAATTTTAGCTTGTTCTCCACTACCCACTCAAAGATAGACCTCAGCTCCTGTTGAAGCATAACACTGACCTGATCTAAATTTGAAGCCGAAACAGATATAGTTGTATCATCTGCATAAACAGTCATATGTGCTTCATTGCATGCAAAATACATATCATATACAAAAATACTACATCACAGAGGACCCAAACAGCTCCCTTGGGGAATCCCACATAAAAGGGTAACAGTGTTAGAAAGGTTACCATTAAATATAACACATTGTTTCCTAATAGACAAGTAACTACTCATAAAATTAATTGTAGTATTTTTAAAACCATATGCTGATAATTTCATGAGTAAAAGGTCATGATCCACAATATCAAAAGCTGCACTAGAATCCAGAAACACCACTCCTACAAATAACTTTGCATAAATTTTTCTCAGCCATTCGTCAGTGAGAGCAGTCAGTGCTGTGCTGGTAGAATAGCCTTCTCTATAAGCATGTCGAACATTAGAATAAATACCAGTCACTCTAAAATGATGGTGAATCTGTTTAAAAATTACTCCCTTCATCAATTTTCCCAGAGCTGGTACGATACCAATTGGTCTACTATTCTGCCTTGATGATGGTTCTTTAGTAATTTTAGACAAAGGTATAACCATTGAGATCTTTCATTTATCAGGTTAGAGACATTCATCAACACATAAATTAAAAATGTGACATTGAGGCTTGACTAACAATTTAGTTACAATCTTTAAGTCTTCCATCCATGTTATCAATTCCACAAGGTTTGTCACAATTTATGTTTAGTATCATATTTTCAATTTCATCTTCTACATGTTTCAACATAAAATGGCAGTCTTTGCCATACATTATTTTATTTGTGATTATATATTTTGACAGATATTTACATGCTAGAGGTATTATCCCTAATGGCTCTCACCTTACCTAGGTAATAAATAGCTTGCAATTTCAAAAGGGTTAGTTATACATGCCCCATCCACTTCAATGAATGATGCAGTTTTACTCGTTTTACTTCTACCGATAAGTTAATTTATTGTACTCCATAATTGTTTACCATTTTCACTTTACTGCTGGAATTTACTTTGATAGTATTGTTTTTTCTTTTGCCTATTTAACTTTGTCACTCTTTTCCTTAGTGCCCGATAAGCTTCGCAGCCTGCAAGCTTGCCTGATACTACAGCTACCCTTTTCTTTTCATCCCTAACTTTCATACTTTGCTGTAGTTCAGCATCGAACCAGGGTGATCTTTTAAGTCTCACATATACGCTCCTTATTGGAGCATTTTCATCACATACTCTTGAAAATAATTTACAAAAGTGAATGTCGTAGTACCTCCACACTGCATATTTGCCTCATTACTAAAAAAAAATAGCCCCGTTCTGGTGATGCGATTTCTGGCTTTTACTGAAACTGACCACAGATTCATACGCTCTCCGTCGACGGAGACGGATAGTTAAAATTTGGGCCTCTACTCCATGCATCCTTGCGTAGGTGACGGAGAGCCCTTACGTTGACGGATAATGGCATCGCGTCAATCTGTCTCCGTCAAAATGCAGAAGCATAAACTAGGCTTTAGGCCACTGGCTGATGTTGTAGCTCTGGCTGATGAAGTGGCCAGGGCCTGTTAAATGAGTAGCTGGTCTTGCAGCTAATGCTAAAGGCTGGAAGTGGTGCCTGGTCCCAGAAATATGTGGGGTTGCCTGTAGCCGAAGGTGGAGTCTTAGCCCAGCGGTGAAGCTCAGTTCTTGATTGAGGCCTGGGCCTAAACCAACACAGGAGCTTACTACTTCAGCTCCACTGATCTCTGTTTCTTCTTGCATCCCTCTTAGTTACTAATTTCCACCCATTCCACACCTGATAGTGGAGCGTAGCCCAGGTACCTTGGCCCCAGAAGCCAGTGATGAATCTTGCTGCTCTGCTGGTTTGAGTGTCCCTGAACTGCTTCACTAGGTCCAGTCGGACTATGCATAAGGTGCATAAAATATGCCGGTACTATTGCTCCATGTTACTAATAGCAGAGTTGTACTTTGGGTAAATCTGCTTATGTGTTTATCTCCATTTTACTCTTTTATGTCTGTCAATGGATTTATTTCTCTATCCTAAAATTAAAATGGTTACCATAATGACATTGTGATGCTCCAGTCATGAATAATATTGCTGTGCTTTCCTCTAACTCACAGCTGTCCTCTGATCCTGTGGAAGGATCCCAAGCCAATAAGTCACTCACAGTTTATTATTATGGCCTCCGTCTGAATCGTAAAACACTTAGATGTCCTGCCTTGACTCAGTGCTGCTAATCTATCATGCTGCATCAGCTGACCGATGAACCATCTCCGTGTAAATCAGCCAAACCAGAACAGGGAGAGGCTGGGAATGATATGAAGTGGTTTTTGTGTACCTTCTTTTTTAAAATGTATTCTCTCTGAAAATAAATGAGTAAATGCCAAAGTTTTAACCTAAAGTGTAAAAAAAATGTCAGTGACTAAATACCCATCTGTAAGAGTTGTTGTTGATAACCATGACCATTAACAGGCATGAGCTGGTTATGAAGGCAAGGCAATTTAATTTGTATAGCACACTTTCAACAAGTTGCTTTCAGGATCACGATACAAATTAAAAAAGTTACGGTTATAAATTCATTTTGATTTCTGTCAAGGCACTCATATGGTTTAAAGTCTTTATAATGAGATACAGAGAGTGCTGGCTTGATGAGAGCTTTTTCTGGCGGTATGCTGCATACAGTGGTGCAAAAAAGTATTTAGTCAGCCACAAAACCAGTGGTTTCAAAGTCAGTCCTCAAGGGAAGGTTTCCTGCATATTTTAGTTGGTACAACTCACCTGGATTGAATGATGATTCAACAAGAAGGCCTCTTTAGAACTTTGGAATGCTGAGGAGGTAGTTGGGCCATTTTAATCAGCTGTGTTGGAGCAGAGACTCATCTTACAACTGACAGCATACCGACTCTAAGACTGGAGCTGGACCCCATGCCCTAAGCTAATACGTTGTTAAACGACCTTTTAATTCTATGTCAGGAATCTATGGAGAAATTTTGAGCATCCCGCATTTTGGCTTCAGCTTTTAAATGTTTTCCAGATCTATTAGATTGTGGAGGGAAAAACCCGTGACAACAGAGATCTTCCATTGTTACCACAGATTGTCTGCTGATTTTAAAACTCTAGAACTAAAATGTACATTTTCTTCTCATAAATTCCTTCATTTGAGAATGTGGATGCATGCTTGGACTCACTGCAGATAGTGTTTTTGACCAAAACTAACTGGTATATGGAGATATTTATATTGCTGTTTTATGTGAAACTCTTACAAGGTTTTGGTACAATGCTTTGAGAAATTGTATGCGAGATAAGTATAAACCCTAGGTGTAAGTGTGTGATATGTTTGTAGTTAGGGATGCTTGTTAACAATACTTGTATCGTGTATCGGCCCCGATACCGTCTAATGTACATGTATCGGTATCGGTTAAACTCAACCGATACCATACACCGATACTCAAAATGTGGAAAATCTGCAATAAATTCACAAACAAAGATACATTTTTCACTTGAAATTTTATTTTTGTGGTAATTTTATATTTTACCTCTGTTATTTTGTCTTGGTTATGTTTAGTTAGTAAAGTCTGGTGCCTTTAGTCTCATCAAGAAAGGTATGAGGTGGAAGTTATACAGTTTATTAATTCAACAACAGTATCGGATCGGTATCAGGCATCGACAGATACACAAAATCCAGGCATCTGTATCGGAACTGAAAAAGTCGTATCCATGCAGCCCTATTTTTACTATCTGCCAGGGGATAACAGATGAAATTGAGCTTTTATACTAATTCCTGTTTTTACATGAAGACACATTGATGATTTTTTGACTAACGTCCACTGTCTTAATTAAATAAAGTTGAATGAACCTATTGAACATCTTACAGTACCTTCATCCAGCTTGATAAAAATTTTGTGTTCGATTTGTAAAAAGCAACTCCAGATCATGATGCTGCCACCACCATATTGCACTTGTGTGTATGGGGATCTGTGGGTTTTGTCTTTTTTTGTATAGCATCAGCTTTATTGGCCAAGATTGTGTGCACAAACACATACATTTGATTTTGGTTTTCAAGCACTCAGAGTACACTCATTAAGTATAAATATGTCAAGTTTAGGAAAAAATTAAATAAAAGATAAAATGGACACTATTTACATGCACAGTTAGTGCAAATCATCTTATTTGGTTTCACAGTAGAGTAGCTGAATACTGAGGTAGCAAGGTGTTCATTGTATTCATCATAGAGAGAGCCTGGGGGTAATAAACTCTCTGTAGCGCCTGGTTTTTGGATATAGCCCTCTGTAGTGCCTACCGAAAGGCAGAAGTCTAAACAGTGTGTGTCCAGGATGTGTGGGGTCTGCAGAGATGTTAGCTTCCCTTTTCCTGACCCTAGACCTGTAAAAGTTCTGCATGGAGGGAAAGCTTGTCCTGATGATCCTCACTCCAGACCTGAATGTTTGTGGCTGTGTCTTCCTGTCCTGTTTTGTGGATGAGCCAAATCACACAATGATGGACAATCACGGAACTATCTGCTCCTTTTTTTTTTTTTTGTTTCAAACATATTATTTGAACTATGGTAAAAACAGAATTTATGGCTGATTATAAGTAGAAAATGTATAGAAATTATTTGACCATCCTGTTGCTGCTCACTGTTTGGCAAGCTTGTGGTTTTGCTTTGCTTATAGTTTCTGAAGTAAAGCCAAGAAATACAGAGGAATTGTAGAATCAATTCCAGTCGTCCTGGGCTGGAATACCTGTTCATTGATGTCAGAAAATGAGTCAACTCTAAGAAACGGGGACCAGAAAAAGTTCTCAGTAACAGTGGTTACACAACTAAATATCAGTTCAGTGATTCACAGGAAAAATAAAACGAGAAATTTTCTTGGGTAAATACTCGAGTTGGTGAGGGGAAAACTCAGAAGAAATGCTACTTTTGAGTACCCTAATATTCTATTTTCACCACTTTCTGTAGTTTGATAAATTGTTCAGTGTATTTGCTTGTGTGGAAATAAAATCTATTAAAATATGAATTTAAACCCACAACAGTCAGATTATATGAAATGTTTTGTTCATTTACAGCCTTACCAACACTGTCTTGACTTTTTATAAAGCTAAACTGTGGTAATTATCTGATCATATTATAAACTGTCTGCATTTGTATTTTTAAGCTGGACTACATCAGCTGGCAGCTGAACCTGCAGATGGCCCAGTCCAGCCAGGCCCGTCTGAAGTCTCCCAGTGCCGTGCTCCACCTGGGGGTCCGTAATGAAGATTCTGAGGTAGGAACATATAAATGAACATGACCCACATGACCTCTCCCTTGTTTATGTGCTTTGGTTATACTTACATGCATCTACTGTAAACCAAAGTAACACAGCACTTATCAGACTGGTGCCCGAACAAGAATCATCTCCAGTCTGTTTGTCTAATTTTGCTAATTGATGGTGATCCCAAAGCTGTCTGACTTAAGAAGAGCCTGACATCTGGCTCCAGAGTAACTGTAGTGTAAAGAGCAGAGATCAGGGAGCTTGTTATCTGAAACCTCCGGGGTGTCTTTGTTCTCTTGAGAGATTGACTTTGTTGCTAAATATGGACAGGATGTAACATTTACTGTGCATGTTTGTCCTATGAAGGTCTTTACTAATGTTTTGGTCTCTCCTTTTGCGTATTTTATACTTTAATTCATGTATCTCTGCAATGTTTAGAGTCACATGTTAGAAAACATGCAGAAATTATGTCGTAAAAAACATTTTTAAACCTGTTTATATTTATTTGTTTGTTTCTCATTAAAGTTTGTTTGTATTTTAATTTGGATTGGTAGGCGCATTTGTTTCTATTTCACATCTATCTGTATTTCCTTCAGGGAGTTTAAAGAAAACAACAAAATGGGTACTCACGTTTTTTTGGCACATTTAATTGGAGTCTTTTCTTCACACCCGGTGCTTTGATTTGCTTAACAACCTCGACTACTTGTCATGGCGCTGTTAATACACCAACAAACAACTGAAATGTATTCTGATGTCTGTGGAGGACCTTTGTTTGGTGTCATGGATGCTGAAATATTTAGTTAGCTTTAGCCTCGACTTGGTTGGTCTGATTACCCTCTTAGCCTGGATGCTATTGTTCCAGTTGAATTGTCAAGTGTTCTTCCTGCTCGCTTCTTTGGATTTTGCCCCAAGACGACGCTGATTTAGCCTAAACCTGTAATAAGGCATGGCATATTTACATTTTTGCCATCTTCAATGGTAGCCTCAAGGTGGAAAATGAAAAATATACTAAATAATATTACTATTAAATAAATATTTTTAATAAATCTTTTAAGCTGGCTTCTACTGTTTTTCCCTAGGCTTTCTGATGAAGCATTATTTTATTTAAACCCAAGTACATTTTTAGAAGGTGGTCTATTCAACTTGGTAAAGAAATCTGGGTGGGCTTTAAAAAGAAGCCCTGCCAAAGAGTCAAGAGGAGAAAACCTCAGATACGCTTCTGTTGGCATCCTGCAGGGGGCACTGTTGTGTCACAAGTTTAAACGCATCCTCCTCAGAGGCACCAACGAAATCTGAGATGGATAGGACTCCTTACACTGAGATGATGCAAATTAATTTTACATGTTTCAAAAAATCCGACTTCCACTTGGTGTTCTCTGAGTAGAGCACCTTTTTAACTCTTTCTAAAAAAATCTCTTTGCAACTTCTGGTTCGGGAAGGTATTTGCAATAACTGAGAGGTTTCGTTGCAAGTGTGATTACCACACAGGTTAAACACCCTGGCTGCTGCTAATTGTCTAAATGACGAGGGGGAGCTGCTAATTGGAGCATGCAGAAAATTAAAAGGTGACGAGGAAAGATGCGACGAGACATACAAGTGAAAGAGGACGTGAAAACAACTAAGAAAAGGATAAAGGTTTTAAAATAATGAAGATGGAGAGGATGCAGAAGCAAAAGTCAAGACTGGTACTCTAGATTGTATTGATTGGTGTGGAAGCTAAGTGGAGAGTTAGACACTGCTGCATCTAACCAGCCTCCTACTTTATTAGAACTCTCCCTGAAGAGCAGAGGAGGAGGAGAACTGCCAGAGCATCTCATATCTCTTTCCTCCAATCAATTTGTGCCATACTACCCATTACGAGTGGGAACATAAGGTGTTCGAAAGAACACAGAAACTAAAATGACTCTACGGTTAAAGATAATCCAACTTTTAAAATATAGTTTTTTCTTTTTAACATTTTTAGTCTTTCACAAATAAAATCTAGAAAAAGTGGTTTTCACTTGATTTACTCCCACTTTACTATGACACCACTAAATACAATCTAGTGAATTAATTAGTAAATAGAATCCACATCTGTGTAATTTTATCTCATTAAATAAAATCCAGCTGTTCTGTGAGGACCTCAGAGCAATAGGGAAAACAAGCTGCATTATGAAGACCAAGGAAGAAAGCAGAAAGGTCAGGGAGACGAAGTTTAGAACAGAATTACGTTTTAAAACAATATCTGAAGCTTTTGATGCTTCTCAGAGAGCATCATACAGACAACAGAAAATAAAGATGGATAAAAAGGCATGGACAATATTAATTATTTTACTTAAAATACATGTCCTCCAGAATTAACCCTGGAGGAGCTGCAGCAATTCATTTGGGAGAAAATGCGGACAGGAAAATGTTTAGTAGGTGTGCACCACCTATTTGGGCTTCATAAAGGAGTTACAAGTCATTTAAACATTTACTGCAGGCAGAGTTAGGGACACAGCAAAAATGTGAAAGAGGGTAATTTAGTAAATGTTTAGACACTGTTCGTGTGACGGAAAACTAACCGAGCACACCACCTTGAACAGGGCAACTCCGCTGTCGAGCATGGTAGTAGCAGCATCATGCAGTGGGGGATGGTTTTTAAGCAGGGGCAGGGAAGCTGGTCAGAGTTGATAGAAATATTAATGGAGCCGAATACAGGACAGTACTTAAAGAAAGATAGCTTGAGGCTATGAACGATTTTGAAGTGAGGAGGAGGTTCACTTTCCCACCAGAACTAAAATAAAAAAGTCTACATCAAAGCATGTTCATGTGCTAGAATGACCCAATCAAAGTCCAGACCTGAATCCAATTGAGAATATGTGGCAATTTCGCAGATGCTCTTCATCCAATCTGATTATGGTAATTTCTCAAAAAGAAAGAGAAAACCTTTTAGTTTTTAGATGTACAAAGCTGATAGAGACATACCGATAAATGCAGTTATAGATTTTATTTTACTCAGTGCAACTGAACTATACTGACATTTTTCATGTTTTTGATTCTTCGTAACCATCATTACAGCCATACTGTAAGACCTGTCCTTTTCTTAAATTAGATATTTTCTAACTATAGTGATAAGTCCTCATCTGCGGTGCACATGTCCTCACAATCGGGCTTCAGATTTTTAAGAATGAGGTAGTTTAAATAAAGTAATAAAGCGTGATGGAAATATTATCCAGTATAGGTGGGATGTAAGACTTGTTGCATAGCTTGTTATTCCAACAAAGAGAAATCTGAGTTTCTTTTTATCCAGTGACCTTAAAAAAGATGGAGGTATAGGATCCGGGGGAGGGTAAAATGAAGGGTAAAATAACAGAGGAAGATGAAGGATTGATAACAACAAGATCATAGTGGGGGAAAAAAAGGTGAATTTGAAGCAAGTGTGAATTTGTTAAAATCTATCCTCCAGTTCCCCTTCGGGTACATGAAGTGCTTATGGTAATACCAGATGTCTACATGGGGAGCCTCAGGGAGTTCGCTTTTTTAGCTGTTAATAATATGCAGAGTTCCTTCTCATCAATATGCAACAACAGACACAAAATGTGTTGTTTTATCTGTATTACAAGGTTTTACTGTATCTAGATGCCGACTGCAGAAACTTTGATTTTTGCTGTTTTTCATCACACACACCTGGTTATTGAAGTTTCTGATTCTGAGATCTGTTGTCAGTGTAGATTTGCTTTTTAGCTGGAACATGCTGTGCTTGAAAACAAACAGCCAAAACCACAGGTGGCTTATGAAATTCAGGAGACTTAGCTGCTCAGACTTTGAGGCCGTGGTTCTCAACTGGAGAAAAGTGGGCTATTCCCTGCAGAGTTTCTCTCTGCCCAAAATAAAGTAGTTCAAGTACCTTGTCTTGTTCTGTAGTGATAGTAAGATGAATTGGAAGATTTTTAGATGGACCGAAGCCTTGTCTGAAGTAATGCAACTGCTGCTCTAGTTTGTTCGTGGTGAAGAAAAAGGTGAACCAAAACGCAAATGTCTTGTTTACCAGAGAATCTGTTGCCCTGCTCTCTCCTATGGTCATGAAATACAGATGATTCTTGAAAGTACAAGGTGACTAAGGGGGAGTTCTCAGTTGTTTAGAGGAACTCTGCTAGATTTGATGCCGCTCCACTGAAAGGAGTCATCTGAGGTGGTTTGGCCATCGGATTTGGACTCTACTTTTGTGCCTCTGCTGAGAGGTTTTCCAAGCATTTCCCGATTTGAGAAGACCTCAGCATAGAAATGCCCTGGATCATGTCTTGGGCTCCCCCAAGTTCCAAAACTAGCTAAAGATTATCGCTGGAATGAGGGATGTCAAGATTTCCCTTCTGCACCTGTTCCATTTTTGACCTGACATCGTTTAAAAGGTGTTTGATGGAATATTAGCTATTTGTCTGCATTAAAATGTAAAGAACTTTTTAACAAAATGGCTCAAAAGACAAACGGGTAAGCCAATAGTACCTAAAGAATGATTAACATTTCCACAATCAAACCACAAGAAAGCTACAGATTAATGGGCAAGTTGCATGTAGTTATATGTTCTTCTCCTGGCACTGATAAAATATCAATAAATTATCTTGTGTTAAAATGCACATTTGGAATTTTTAATTCAGGATGCTTCTGATCCTTATGTTCAGACTGGCTGAGTCGTTCTGTTAAAAACAGTGATCGCACAGTGTGATGCCGGCTTACGGCCCGGTTCACACTGCGTTTGTTGACCATCGCAAACGAGTGCTTTATGTCACACCGTGCGAGTTCTGACTCTGTACGTCCCAAGAGTTCACTGAATCAAACTGCACAATGTCTCGCTCTAGCAGGACATGCCATTGTCACAAGCATACGTCACCAGACAACATACCCCACCAAAAGCCAAGATTGTGATGATAAAATGTCATATACATGTCGTTGCTGCCATAGCTCAATAAATTTGGTTTCTTGGTTGCTCTTCATGTTCTTGTGTGTAGCCTCCTTTGTTGCTAATCTTGATACTGCTACTGTTGCATTGTACCCTCGTCACTAGTTTGTCGTGTCAATCCCTCTGTGTATTTTCATTGGTTGATTGCAGACTGGAGGCATTGATTGTCTGACCCTGCTTGAAGACTGTCAGAGGCTGGAGTTGGTCATAAGAGTGCTAAAGGCTTTAGAGTTTGGAATAGGCTTGTTTATCACATCAGGGTTTGCGGTTGTTTTAAATATGCTTTATAAATTCGATTAAAATTGAATAGTATTAAATCACCAGTTGCTTGATTTCTGATTTTCTCTTTCTGTTTTGAGTATTTGACTTTGCTAAATTTAACAGGAGCAAACTGTCGTCTTGCTACTGTTGTGTAGGAACAATGATTGGTTGGATTCCGGGGCTGCTGGTAGATTTCATGGTGGAAATGAGAAATGTTGTCCTAACTATACTGAGAAGTCTTCATCTTCATTCCGGGGCTGCTGGTAGATTTCATGGTGGAAATGAGAAATGTTGTCCTAACTATACTGAGAAGTCTTTATCTGCAGTGCACATGTCTTGGTATTGTCTGTCATTGAAAAGTTGCAGTGCAGAGCAAGACACCTGTACAACAAAAGCTGGAAAATATGAGGGAAGAAAGGGCAAGATAGTTGACTTCATAAAATCCATTAAAATCATTATCAAGATCAATATCAGTTACACGGAAAAACGAAATAAGCTGTACCAACCATTCATTTGTAGTATTGGTAGATAGTTTAATAGAAACTGATTGAGGATGTAATTAAGCAGATTTTAGCATGGGCATTGTTACATTTTTAAAGCCCTTACAACAATGGTTTCATGAGAATATAATTCTAGTTTAAGAGCTTTTTTTATTTATTTTAATATTGAGAATCAAAAGATGTAATGTGAGCGCTTTGAGCCTAACTGGTCACTCACAAATCCATGTATCTCAGCCTCTCGAGGACAATTATTCTTTCAACTCCCTAGAGGCCCGAAGACATAAATCTATAAAGTGTATTGCAAGAGAAGAATTATAAAAAAGAAAACTATTTGTTTTTCCTTTGTCAATATGTTCAGAGCTGCAATTTTTCGTAGTTTTTTTTTATTAACAGTTGCGAAGGAGGCTCTTGGCTTTTGCTTTGGAGAGTTTGAACATTACAAATTCCTCATCAGAGTTTTAGCCTTTCCTCATTTATCTTTTGGCTTTAAAGGGACACGTTGGTAAAAACAAACAATGCAGGGGTGATATTTGTACCACAGGCAACCCACTTTCAAAGTAACCACAGCAGATTTGAATATTTATTTATTTTGTACATGCAAGGCCACAAAGGCACATTGAACTAATGAGCAATATAGTTTGTACACCCTGGCAGGGGCCTCAAGGGATTTCTTTAGTTAATAACTTCAGACAGGCTTGATGGCGGTTGATAACACAGAAAACCCTTGTTCAAATTCAATTTGGAGACAAATCCTGGGCTTTTTTACCCCACTGATTTTCCTTCATTAATCTGGTGGCACATTCAATCAATACTTGCTTTTTGTTTTCTTTTCCAGATGGAATAAACACTCCTCACATGCAGCACCCTCCAAACATATTGACAGCCTTGACTAAAATCTTCAGATTTTTCATAGCACATCTAAAATAATATAAAGAAATGCTTATTAAGACGCTGGAATATGTAGATGCAATGCTACTTTACTCGCTATTGGCTGGAGTTTAGAAAGCAGCCAGTCCTAATGTTGATTGGCTGTACCCCAAGAGACAAAAGAATGAAGACTCTAGACATTAGCTTCAGCATTAATGATGAGACGGTGTACACTGAGTGTATGTATGCATAT
The DNA here is from genome assembly GCA_028564705.1 of Apricaphanius iberus. Lineage (NCBI taxonomy): Eukaryota > Metazoa > Chordata > Actinopteri > Cyprinodontiformes > Aphaniidae > Apricaphanius > Apricaphanius iberus. The sequence continues at coordinate 492,219 of JAPXFQ010001894.1, forward strand.
TAAGGTATTTATGGTGTGTGAACTATTAAGGCCATTTTTAAACGTTTCTAGAGGAGGTCTCAAGTATTTGCAGATTATAACTATTTGGAGGAGACTATGATTCCTAACGCACCGCAAATACCAGGAATCCGCTATACTTAGAACAAAACGGTATGATCATATTTCTGAGGCTACCAAATGGATATATCCAAGTAATTGGTTATCAAATAAACAATCATTTATGTTATAAATATAAACATGTAAAGAACGAAGGAAAACAGCTGAGTTGTCTGTGTTCATAGGGCCTGATTAATCCTGAGTCCTGATAATGACCACAAACATTTTTATTTATATATATATATATATATATATATATATATATATATGCCTTGCTGGAAATGTTAGGGTTGAGCTCAGTTCGAGTCCCGTTCTCGGCGACCTTTGTCGCATGTCTTCCCCACCTTTCTCCCGTTTCTATGCTATTCCCTTTTGAATGAAGGCCACTAAGAACAAAAAACAAACGAGAGCCACGTGCAGAAGAGACTGATGCTGGGGCAGTTTAGAAGTTTCTCATCTTTTTTTTTTAGCAAATATTTTTTTAGGAAACAAAGATGTCTAGAACTACAAGAAATACAACTTTAAATGACTTCTGATATTGTCTGGCTCTATGTAGAAAACAAAATAACTTCAACGCCAAGGGAATGCCATTGATAAGGAGGGGGTGGGGGTCTCTAATATAGGAAAACACTGGCTTGTCATGGCCACTGTAAACTAAGGTGGAGGATTCGTTTTCATGTGGACCTGTTTATCTTGAAAAGGTTCTGGTAGCTTTGTCAGAGAGCCAGGGCCGGCCCGAGGCATAGGCAGTATAGGCAAATGCTAAGGGCGCCGCATACCCAGGGGGCGCCAGAGATGCGTAAATAATTTTCTGCTGTTATTGTACTTAACACTGCAACAAGTGTATCACAGTCAGGATTTACAGTTTACAATCTACAGCTTTATATGGCATTGACTTTAACTGTTAAGTACTGCTTTAATATGACCAGTGGGGAATTGAAGGGATCACACATACACTTAGCTCACGGTGCAGAACAAAACATGCGGCGGCACAAAGCAGGATGGGAAACCACCACCTCCACCAATCAGACTTTTTTTTTACCCGCCATTTGGTTTTTGTTTTTATCGCGTGAAAAAAAGATAATATGTCAAAGCGTCCCAAATTATCTGTGCCCAGGGGAGGAAGAAAACAAAAGAAGAGGTGGAAAAACGTGACAAAGACAAAGGTAATGTTACAGTAAAGATGATGTTGATAATATTATTTTGATGTAACAGAAAGATGATGATCAATAATGCCATTAGCTATTAACATACATGGTTAGCTAATCTATAAATAGTAGAGATGCAACGGGACAGGGTAAAGTATCGGACCGTTTGGTACTCCCTGCACGGGACGATCCGTCCTCCTGTACCGCGGGACTTCGGTACTGCCATTGATTTTGTGCTGGTAATTTGTTACTGCCGGCCCGACGTTACCAAACTGGGCCGCGCTCCCAGACACAGGTGCAACAACCAGCTCGCTGTTCCCCGCTTCAGCAGCTGGTTGGCATAGAGACACGACCTCCTCTTCACAATGCGTGCATCACGGAGCAGTGAGGAGCAAAAAAATTTACATGGGTCGGTTGCGCTTTTTTTCGGAAATCAGCCCTGGTGTGAAGTGCTGCTAAAATTTCTCCCCGACTTGAGCGCTTTCTGCCCGGGCGGGCTTCAGCATTCAGGGGCGCCGGGTTGTGCTGTGTTCATCTCCTATTTGCGGTGCGCCGCAGCACGAAGCAAAGAGGAGATGTGCTGCGCTCCATTCATTGATGCACACACAAATGCCCTTTGAGCAGCGGGCACACGAAGAATATTCGCCACCTGTGTCAGTGTGGTGAGATGTGCTCTTGTTTAAAGAACCGGTAAAATACAGAAAACATTCTGTTTCTGCGGCCCTGTGTGCAGCCATAATCACAGAGAGACGTACAGCACGTTTATGTTGTATTCTCATGGCTTTGACCCGCCTAAACCTGTAACAATGGGCGGATAAAGTTAACTGTTACATTCTGCTTTTGTTCCCACTTCCCCAAAAAATTAAATATTTGTTTTGGGATTTAAAAAAGCAGTCTCAAGTACCGAGGTTGTCATATGATGATGATGTTGTAGATGACTTTGCCTCAAGAAAATCCAGGAAAGTCGAGCTGTAGCAAGTCATGTAAGATTAAGGAGGTGGTGGTGTAGTTCCTGAAGTAATTTAAGGCAGGACCAAAAACACCAATAGAGCTCTTTTAAAGATCATTTTTTCATTTTTTTAATTCAAATCCTTGTTGTATTTTTGTGCCTACTTAAAGATACTAATAGATAAGATATATAAGATAGATAGATAAGAGAAGAGAAGATTGATAAGATAGATAGATAGATAAAAGAAGATAGATAAGATAAGATAAGATATAGACAAGATACTAATGTTTTATTTTGCACAGTGCCATATTTCTATTGTATTTAAGTTAATGTCACTTGTTCGCACTTTTCATTTCGGGAGTATTTAAATTTAATACTTTATGTAAGCTATCTATATTGTATTTAATATGTTGAGTTCATTTTTTTTATCTATTTCTTTATTATTGCTATTATTAGTATTTTGAATGTGCAATTGTTTTATTTAAATAAAAGAATTTCTAAAACAAAGCTATAAAGTTTCTTGTGAGTATATGTACACTAGCAGTGCAAGTACTGTACTGCAATGCAAGGGGGCGGCACTTAAAATCTTGCCTAGGGCACCAAATTGTTTGGGGCCGGGCCTGCAGAGAGCATATGTTGAAATAACAGGACATTTAAAAATAATCTGTTGGAGTCTGGCAAAAAAGGATCCTCCATCTCAGGATACTGTTTGTTGATAGGGATAAACTGTGAATAACATGAGGGGAAAAAGTAAAACTTTCAGAACAGCAACCAAGGAGAAATCCATAAGGGTAAGAAGCAGTAGATCATGTTTGTATGTTTATAATAAAACGAACCTGCAGAATGTCAGGAAACCTCCAGGTGTTTTGAAACAGATAGGACTTAGAGTAAGCCACATCATCTCCACTCCGCCATAATGAGCTTGGGGAAAAAAACAGATGACACAAATCCAAGGGGCTCAAAACCCAAGAACATGTCTTCTACGTGGAAGAATGAGGAAGCAGCAGACACACTGAAACTCTCATCAGGATCTTTTGTCAGGCTTTGCTTCACAAGAATCACACAGATGCCCAAGTAATAGTAAACTCCAAATCTCTCTTCATTCAAGATTACAGTCTGCACTATCTGATTCATGTGGTAAAAAGTTTCTGCTGTTTATTGGACAAAAAAAGAAATTTGGGTTAATGTCTATGCTTTACATATTGCACAGTTAATTGCTCATTAAATTTGTGCTGCAACCCTACTATGTTAGTGCATGGAATGAGAATGAGAATCACAGTTTTAACAAGTGTAGTTTCTGTCTTTGCAGTTAATAAATGTAGTAAAATATGCCAATGTTCTTCATATAATTGTTCAGTGCTTCTTTTGCTTTAATTACTGCATTAGTTTGGTCTATAGCACTACTGCCATGTTAAGCAAGTCCAGGTTGCTTTAAGAGCAGCTTTCAGCTCATCTACGTGGGGTCTGGGTTCTCTCATCTTCAAGACCCCATATTTTCTCTAAATAGTTTAAGTCAGGACAGTGTGATGATACAGGTTGACTTAAACAGGCAATGCAGCAGTTTTAACTTCAATGCTGGAATCCACACTTTGTAAATCTTTAAACTCTTGTCAAGACGTTGGTTATTTCACCACTTTTATGACAAAATGTCTCCTTCCACTTACTCTTACCAGTATCCTGTTTGGATACAGCAAATGGATATCCTCTTTGACAATTACCTTTTGTAACTTACCTTTTTTCTATGTTGAAGGATGAGTGTCTGTTGGACATCAAGTCACTTATCTTACCTATAATAGGTCATAACATATTTCACATAACATATTTTAATTTTGTGAGAAACAATGGTTTGGGTTTTGCAGAAGCTGTAAACCATGGCTTTTTAAATGTAGTTTCACTTTTTGACCTCAATTGCTTAAATAAACTTTTTGGATATCATTCAAATTTTTTTTATTGTATTTGTAACATCATAATGCTGCAGTGAATGTCTTGTAAATCTAAAAAAAAGGGTAGAACTTAATTCCTCAGTGCCTGCTCCGTTCTGATCTGATGCTACACTCTTTCAGTGAGCTTCAAGTATAATGTTGACTTTCAGGACAGCTCCAGCAGCACTCTTTTCTGATTTCTCAGTAGCTGAGTACTTGTTAGCATCACTGAAGCTGAGTGGTAAATTGTTCTCGTTCAAACAGAAGTGCCTTTTACGTTTCAGGAGGAGTCTTTTTCTTTCAGTTCTGTTAGGAGTTGCAGCATTGCAGTGTTGCGTTATTTCACCTTAGTTCAAGCGCTCACTTTTTTCCTCTTTTCCTGTTAATCCTAACACAGTTGAAACAGTATACATAAACTGCATAAAACCACACTTGCGTAGCCTTTCTTCCTCATCAGATCAGAAAATATTTCTGTTTTCTAGATGTAAGAATAATATTTTTGTAATATTAAATTATACTAGAATTACAGTTTTATTGAATAATACGTTTTCTGGAACCATACGCCATTTCTAACTAACTTGAGGGGTATATTTAGGGTCAGTCCCATTTGAATCTAGGCTTTAGTTTCTTTTCTGATTCTTTCCATGCTGTCAGTGTTAAAACATAAAGGTTTTTCCTCACTATGCCATTTTTTAAATTTCTCCTGCAGCAAAGCACACAAACAATGTAATGCTGCCACGCCGCATACTTCACAGTTAGGATCAGGTTCTCAGACTTGCAAGTTTCTCTCTTACTTTACCTCCATATGTAATAAATGTCATAATGGTTTCATTACACCAAATGACTTTTCTCCAGATATTAAGGTCTTTCTTTACATTTTGAAATTGTAATTTGGCTTTATATGATGGTTTTATACTAATGGCTTCTTCCTCGATTAGTTGGCCTTTTAGCCAGTATTCGTACAGGAAATCTTTTAGTTGCACATTTAGTATCTTAAGGTTTTGCCTCAAAATTAATCAACAGATGTGACTCCAACTAATTCATATATTGCAAATGATCTGTAAGAAGCTTACAAAGTCATGACCTCATTACCTTGGGTTTCCTAAAGGCATATAAATCATGTTATTACACTTCAGGGGTAATATCTTTGAAAAAGCACAGATGACCCCAGGTTTTCACAGGGGTTAGGGGCGACAACCACATGTGAATTCCACAAATACTTAAGCTCCCTTTTTTAATAGTTGGAACACCAAATATATCTTAATATGCACAGTGGAAGCCATCTTTGGACTACTGTAGAAGCTATCATCTACACTCTTCCTCATTTCCACTCTGCAGGTAGAATAGAATAATAATAGAATAATCCTTTATTGTCTCAAAAAGATGACAATCAGCTTTAACAGCAGCAAGTAAAGGATAATGGAGGAATTTATAATCGCACAAGAAAGGTATAAGTGTTACAGAATGTGTGTATGTAGTTGTGGAGTAAAAAGTAAAAATGTAAATGTATTATTTACAAAAAGTCAACAGAATATATACTAAAAAACAGATGTGTAAATAGAAGCTGCAGGAATGTACACATTATTGGGTTTGTTGGGAGCAGTTCTGGTTGTAAAATCTAACAGCTTCAGGGAAGAAGGACCTGCAAAACTGCTCCTTCATCCATCTAGGATGCAGCAGTCAGTCACTGAAGGAGCTCTGCAGCTCGGCAACATCTTCATCAATGGACAGGGAGACGCTGTCCATCAAACATGTTATTTTGGCCAGAGTCTTTCTTTCTCCCACTACCAGCCCTGGATCCAGGGAGCACATTAGAACACAGGTTAACCTACTGACAGTGGCGGACTTACCATTAGGCAAAGGTAGGCGAATGCCTAGGGCCCCAAACACTTTAAGGGCCCCATAATGAACACTTAACAAAGATCTTTAAGATATTTTTTCCTTCAAAATTATTCCACACTGTCATAAAAAAAAAAAATCCCAAAACATATATGCTATAATGCCATCAGGCTGCCAACAGGCATGTTTCAATGTCCCCTAACCTCCCCCGCTAAAATGGACTATTCCATTCCACCGCGGCTGAACATGCATGCAGAATGATCGCACTCCATCCACTGACCAACCGTAAACCTTTCTCAGATCATTTAACAAAGTCAGAAACAAAGTTTTCTTTATAAAATTAATTCAAAACCTAAAAAGAGAAATAAAGAAATCTTCAAGTATGTAGTACCGATCTTTTATACGCAACTCACAAATATAAAGGAGACACTTGTCCTGACTACATACAACACATCTGTGCTGCTTTCAAAGAGTACGGTGAGTTCAACAACATAGGACTTTTAAAACTTATAACAAAATCCAAAAACCTGGCGGTTTGCAAGCAACATTTGGCGCATACTAAATATGCCCTTTCTATTTTTGACCAAATACTAAAATATAACCCAAACTATATTATTTTTATTAATTGTGTTTTAACATATCTCAGTTTTTTTTTTTCCAGACTTACAAATTTTGTTTGAAAGGTTTTAGATTTCCGGTTGTTATATGATATCTTGTCGATTTCGTACCAGTTCCTTTCTCTCAATAGTATATTTCAGGAATGGGATCTTCTTCTTAAGACAAGCTTTTCAGTGATTTTAAAACACATTTTGTGCAGATGCTGCAACTTTTTCGTTTGTGCTACAGAACCAGCAAACTCTGGGCAGCAATGAATGTTAAAAGAAAAAAATTGATACACAACATACAGCTCTGCTTTCACTTCTGTAAAATGTGGCTGTGCGCTTCATTGTCATTTAAATCCAGGTGAATTGTATAGTGTTGCAGTTCTAGCAGAAACTGCTTAAATCCTTCTGGTTTCTTAATTTTATGTTTGTAGCCATTATTATTTAATTCTATACAAGTGTTAATTAATTCTTCTTGGTAGGAAGGCGTCCGCTCTTTCATTAGTTGGTTGTTAAAGGTTCAGTTTTTAAAGTTGTTCAGACTTTTAGCCAATCATACATTAATATGGCATTTTTTTTGTATAACGCAAAGTTACTGATTAAACGATTAAGTACTGAACAGTATGCAAGTTACTACATTTCCCTTTTAATAATTTTACCTTTTTATTGATTAAAAATGTTAAGTTACTGTAGTCATTTTCCCAATTTAATTGTTAATACTAGGAAGGTAAATCTATTAGTATATCAGCACAAACAAGAATATTTTTCACCAGCTGTCACTACTTGCAGCCCATTTGAAACAACATGAAAGGTCTGCTGAACAGGTCAACTTGAATTGTCTTTTTGCTGAAAGTGTGGTATACAAATAAATGTATCTTGCCTTTTCACAAACATGGCTGCCTGGCACAAACTTTTACAGAAATTAATATTATTATGTGTGGAAAATACATTTTTCAAACTGTTAAATGGGTTTTTCATTTAGATTCAGTTCCAAACATCTAAATTCTGGACATTTGTGCCGTTTAATGACTGAACCAGTGAAGAAGTTAAATAAAGGACATGTTTCTAACTTAGAATTGAAAAAGGTTCTAAACAACAGCTGCATAGGGCCCCATGTCTTTTTTCGCCTGGGGCCCCCAAACTGCTAAATCCGGCACTGCCTACTGAAGAAATGATCCAACCTCTTCCTATCGGCTATAGATAAAGTGCCACTCCAACATAATATACCAAAAAAGATGACTACTGAGTCAAATAAAGTCTTTAAAAGTGCTCACCGGACTCCAAAAGACCTCAGCCTCTTCAGCAGGTAGAGTCTGCTATGGCTCGTCCTGTAAGGAGCATTAGTGTTTACTCCAGTCCAGTTTATTGTTAAGGTGGACGCCCAGGTAGTTGTAAACGTCTACTGTCTTCATGTCTACTCCCTGGATGTTCACCGGTGTCAGTGTGATGGGTCTCTGCCTGCGGAAGTCCACCACCAACTCCTTGGATTTTCCCATGGTGATTAGCAGGTGGTTCTGCTGGCAGCAGTCCACAAAGTTCAGACTCCACTGTCAATACTTTGAGTTGTTCTTACCTGTGATGAGGCCGACTAAGGCGGAGTCATCGCAGAACTTCTGAAGGTGGCAGCGTGGGGAGTTGATGGAGAAGTCTGCAGTGTAGAGGGTGAAGAGGAATGGTGCCAACACAGTTCACCGTGAGACCAATTAAAGCACCAACCAAAAGCGTGTCAAGTAGCATTGCCCTTCAGCATTTCAGCTTTCCAAGTTCCTTTTCTTTAGAATATTTTAAATTTGATTTTTGAAAAAAAAATCCAACAATAGGCAGGTTTTCCGCAAGTAATTAACCGTTCCGTTCCACAGAAAAATATGGGAATACATAAAGCTACCAGTGGTGAATGCTGAATAGGCAAGAGGTAACTGCTGTAAAAAATATCCTTAAATCTCATGTTTTTGGACAAGTGGCAAAGAGAAATAACTCTGTTAATTCTAACTGACCCAGAATGAGAATATCTTTATTTGATTTGTTGTCCGACAGCGAGCAAAAAATGGTAATGTGCCTTTTTATGTAGTGTATGTTAACATCTGGTTTCTACTGAATGAGCTAATTTGGTGTTTTGAGAGGGGGTGTCGAGTTTTCCTGTTCCCTACTCCGACTTAACAGCCTAAGTTGTGGTAACCTACTTGTTTTAAAAAAAAATTTTTTAGTTCTCAAAGCATAAAAAAACTTTTTTTTCCTTCTGATACAATTTTTTTCCTTATTGTTGTTTACACCATGAGTGCTGTAATCATGGAAGAACGGAAGTCCTTTGTTCCAAAGCAAACAACAACCCAAAGTCTAACACCCTTGACACTGTTTGAGCCCCCTGAGTGAAGCCTGTGACTTTACTTATTAACATTACGTGACGAGGAGTGCAATTAAGCCTCATCTTTTTTTATAAACTTTGTACGAGGAGGTGCTGTGATCAGAGCCTCTCCAAACAGTCCCTCCTTGCCTCACGCGTCTCTGTCAAACCAGCACAACTTTGATCGCAACTCAAAGCCACTCGCTCTCCTGACTAGTTACGTAAAGCATGGCTCCTGCCTCCCACACGCAGCCGGCGCGCACACCGCGGCAACGAACGCGCTAGGATCCAACACTTTTTCCCTTCACCGTCTCAGGGATTACATGACCCAATCGATATATTGGAGAGGCTCGGATGTAAATAGCGCCGAGTTCAGATCAGTCTCTCTGAGCCACCCACCAGCCTAGAAGCACAAAAGCAGCTTTGTGTCGGCCTCTACTTGTCTTGCTCTACATGTCCCAGGATGCTTTGTTGCTTTGTGTGCACATCTTTTTAAGGGGTCTCTCTCCATCTCTCTTCGTCTCTTTATCCAGCTCTCCCCCAGCCTTCTACTTTCCCACTGGTGATTTGTTTTGTCTTTTTTTTTTTTTTTCGTCCTGTGGGATTTGGGATCCCATTCATGGGGTGCACATTGTTCAGCTCTTATCCATTCCAACGGATGGGCCCCGGCAGGCAGAATGGGTGACTGTGGGCGCCCTCCTTCCTCTCCCTGCCACCATCCCACTCTGTGCTCCTTGCCATACCATGATGTCATGGCTCTTATTTGTTCCTGGGTTACCCATGGATTTTTCTTTCCCCATTACACACTCCCTATATCTCCCCTCTCCACCTCTTCTACAGCCTCCCCCCATCAACCCTCAATCCTCCACTCCTTTTTATCCTCAGCCAGTTACTTTCTCAAATTCTTTAGCCTCTCAATAGGCGCCTGGGGGATTTGGGGATGTTTGGATGTTGTTTAGCACACCCACGGTACATGCTTGACACCAAGATAGGAGAGCCATCAACGCCGGCAAATCCAACTGTGACTCGCGTTTAAATCTTACTTGTTAAACGTTACCCCTTTTCTTATTTTTTACATCTCCCACTCCTGTGATCGGGCTTGTGGTTTTTTTTCTCTCTCTTGGGTATTCAGCTACTTCTGATTCACACCAAGTTTGTGAAGTAATTATTAATCCCTCCCCACCCACCGCCCCGCCTCGCTGTGCTCATACTGGGTTGCCACATTTGCCGTTTTTTTTTTTTACAGTGATAGTAAAAAAGGAAAAAATAATTTTAGCCTCTTTTTGTGTTGCCATTTATTTTAGAGAGGCTGCTCTGGCTCTTGGCTGAACTGTGCCGGGATGAGAAATCTATTTCGGTTTAAACAAGAGGCGCTGATTGTAAAAGTGCAGAGCCAAATCACATCCATTCATAGCAGTGAAAGTTTTCTGACAGCCATGAACAGGGTGAAAAGGCTGTTTTTTTCCCTCCCTTTTCAGATGCCCAATTTGGTAATAATCTAGACATACTATCACGTCATGAAGCAGGATGTTGTATTAGACTCTCAATTTGTGTTTTCTTTTTGTCGCTTCCTGTTTTGTTCATTTGCATCCTATTATAAAAATTTAAAAGGAATAGGAGGATAAAAGCTACAGGCATCTTTGCCACCTGAAATATTGAGTGTAATGGGTAGATTGGAGCTTGGCATGTTGTCATCCGACATTCAGTTTTACAGCAGAGAGGGCCTCATCTGCCGGTATCAACAAATTGTCACCATAGTCAAACTGGACAAACATTGTAGTAATAGGGTACTGTAGTAATTGTAGTTTTTAACTGTAGTGTTGAAAGCAAAAACATTGCTTTTTGAAATAATGGTTACACTTAGGCTTGCCAACCGTCCCTTAATACATAATCTTCCCTTATTTGAAAATTAAATGTGGTGACCCGTTTTGAACTAAGAGACACAATAGAAATTTATGAAAATATGGAACAAATTATGTGTTTCAGTCATAGGCTTCATATTGCCTTATTCTAACTACGTAGCCTTTGTTCTCAGCGTCGTCGTATGGTAGATCACACTGAATGTTAACTAAAGTTGTATGTATTTTGTTTTCTTTTTTATGTGGATGCATTTCATTGCAGCTTTTTGTAGCCGTACTTAGGGCGACTGTGGCTCAGTGGTAGAGTAGTTGGCTTGCAATCGGAGGGTCGCAGGTTCGATTCCAGCTTCCTCCAGTCACATGTCGATGTGCCCCTGGGCAAGGCACTTAACCCCCAAATTCTACATTGTCCTACCGAGCCATGTTGGGTGTCGGTGTATGAATGCGAGTGTGAATGGGTGAATGTGGCTTCAATGTAAAGCGCTTTGAGTGGTCAGTAAGACTAGAAAAGCGCTATATAAGTTCAGTCCATTTACCATTTACTTACAAAACTGATACATTAATGTGTTTATTGTGAATAAAGCATTGTAAGCTTAACGCATGACCATTTTGGATGACCCCAAAGCACCACACCTCCATGCGAGTCGTACTGCTCAGCCCATGGTGAATAACGCCCTGTAGCCTAAGTTTCCCTTATTTTAGTTTATGAAAGTTGGCAACCCTAGTTTTGCTTAATACCTGTAGTGGCGGTGCAAAAGGCTACCTAAAAAATACATCAGATATATCATTCACCGATTGAATGACATAGATGTTAATAATTTTAGATCCATAAATCTGACCTATACTCTCTATAACTCGTTTTTTCTGAGAGGAAAAAAAAAACACATCTGAAGTTATGTGGTTATATAAATCTACTCACTGTCATGTTGTAGGTGTTTTTATGGCCCAAAATGCAGGCAAGAGCGGGGGGGGGGGGATAAGTGGAAAAAATAGATAAGTAGATAAAATAGTCCCAAAAGAAATGGAGTGATGAGCAGGAAACTGAGAAATTTGAATTTCAGAGGCATAATCAAAGACAACATACAGCTGAGGAGATAATGGACAGCGAGATGAGCCGTCAGTGAGTGAAATAACCAAAGGGAAAAATCTGTTTAACAGAGATGATGAGTGGAACAAGAGACAGATGGAGACTAATTAACCAGAGGGAGAGAGAGAGGAAACTAGAGAACAGTGACACAGGGGAATCTAATTGAATGATGGTAGAATAGAAAGTACACATGCAGTGATCAGAAACTGAAGAACAGTACACAGATAGAACATAATCCTACATGAGAGATTCAAAACTTAAACTCTATAATAGACAGGGAAACTCCGCTACAAGAGACAAAAAAAACAGGAAGTAAAGAAAAAAACGATCACAAACTGTCAACATTTACATTGTATATCACACGTTGCTTCCTTCTTCAAGAGTTAATATATTGGAAGATTCTGTTTGAATATTTGTTTATTAGGCAAAGATGAACTAATCAGAATTCATATGTTTTAAAGAACGAGAAACCAATCTAATACAAATAATTAGCTCAACAGATGGCAAGTTCCTTTATGAAAACTTTCATCTTCATTTTTGGTTCGTAAGTTTCAAAGTCCCTTATATTGCAGTATGAGCTGAATTAGCATTGGAAGGACATAGGAAAAACATAATTGTCTATTATAACTACAGCAATACTAGATAATTCATGTTACCAACGCTACCATTGTTTCTGTTTGAGCTACACTGTAAACTTCTCTTCAGCCCTAATCTAATCGTTTCTCTCACAAACATACATTTTCAGGCCCTTTGTTGTCCTTCCTTGTGCATGGGAGCGACAGAGTCTACATACCAAAGGGGGCACACGGTGGCTGCCTTGGTGATCGTCCAGCACCACCACAAAGTGGAAGAAATCCTACAGTTGACTAGTCCCTATTTCTGTAACAGCCATGACAAGTCTGCCCGTGCAGTACATAAAAAAAAAGCCTTCTGTTTCAAAATGTTGACCTTGTCTGAGGAGGTTAAGCAGGTCCTGCCCCTTCTTCTGGCACACGGGCAGATAGTTAGTTTACTTTCTGAGATTATTTGCTGCATTTTTGTATTTAATCCACCCCCCACACACTTAGAAGATTAAGTTTTGACACTGCTTTTTTAGGTGCTGTCCCAGTGCCATGTAAGCAGATTCAGAGGTGACTCAAGGTTTGAAGGAGGAAACTTGCATTTTGTCTTGCAAAACTTTTTTTTTTTTTGTAACAAGAGCCACAAAACTAAACATCTAAACATCTCTAAACTGTTTCTGTCCAATCTCCAAACACCTCAGAAATCCTTTCATGGAATGAAATAGTATATTATAGTCAGGCTGTGGGACTGCTCAGCAGGAACTACCTTCTGTAATGTGTGGTTTACATTGTTTTTAAGTTTTGCTATATTTTTAATTACTATTAATAGTGTATCATTGTTTTAATTGTATATGTTTGTTCCATATTCACTATTATCAACAGGCTATTTTAAATATCTAGGTAAAAAAATAATACTGATATAGGTCTATATAATAATACTTGCATATGCTATTCTCCTTCTTTGTATTACATTCTGTAGGATCTATTTACACCTAAATCATTCATAAACCTGACACATTTAGTTTTAAAATTAATTTTTGGTGATAAAATTTGTTTCTGATCATTCATATCTTTTTTTTGGACCTTCTCAGTAATTCATTCTAAGGTCTTTATTTGCCTTACAGCTAGCCATTTATTGATACTGGTATTGGGTATCAGGGCCGATACCACTCTTACATAGTATCGTATCGGTTGCAGTTAACCAATACCATGAACCGGTACTTACAATGTGAAAACTCAAGTCATTTTTATTCATATTTTTTTATTTAAATTACTATAATTTTTTTGTAACAATCAGAGAAGAAAATAAGTCCTAATGAACTGCTTTTTTGTGCGTGGTAGAATTATTGGTACTCTGTCAGATTTGAGTCAGAACTCTGGCTTGGCCTCTCCAAAATATTACTAAATCTAGACAGATGAATATGGTGGTGAAATGAAAAGGATACTTTAAATAACATAACTATAGGGATATTAGTCATTTTGGTTTTAGCTGTATGTAAAGTTTTAATTGAAGACATAACAAGTTCAGAGATTCTGTATGTTTTTGAAAACATTTCTAAAAAATATTTTTTATAAATAACTATGAAAATATTTAATGTACAATGTAGTAAACCTGAGTTGTATGGTTCTCTCCATTTTTCCGTAGTCTCACTGTATGTACACATGCACAGAAGAAAGACGAATGTTGGATCCACAAACAAAAAATTACCAAGAACTTGGTTGAACAAACTATGTTGCCAAAAACAACAGTACAGTCTTTTTATCACCAATTTTTTATCAATTTAAAAAAAAAAAAAATTGAGCAAATGTAGTTCAGAGTAAAAAAAAAAAAACCCACAGAAAGATCTCTTTAATTTATTGTCAAAATATTAGTGAGCCAGATACCAACATGAGCATAGTTAGTCAACCATACTGTACAGTTATATCTTTTTACAGTACTTTTACTCATTGTCTGAGAAAATTGATGGAAAAAGAATGGAAAGCATGTCTCTGCTGGAGGGGTATCCTTTAAGGTATTTAACAATATGCCTTTTTTAGTTGAGAATTTTTTTTTCATAAAAATAGTAATCATTCTTAAGCTTTCTAAATGTTGACCTCTAATTAAGATGTTGCCATAACCTGAATTGAAGAGGCGAAGGCTTGCTTGGACTACAGGTAGTCAGTGGCTAAATTGTCCACAGAAGCTGAGGTCTCTTCAGCCAATGATAAACTGCCAGCAGTCACTCCGGTTCAGGGATCAGCCATTTGTAGGTGCCTAAAGTGATTTGTCTTCTTTTCAATGTTTGCAACATCCATCTAAGCAGTGTGGGAGGTGAGAACATAATGGTGAAAGCACAAGGCACTATTTCCAGACATGTAATTTTTTCACCCTGGTTAGGTGCCATTCAGATAGAAAATGCCATACATGTCGCCTTTGAACGTCCAATCCATGTTTTTCTTGTCAGTTTATATTTTCTTCCTCCATTTTTCTGATTTCTTTACCTCGTCTACAGATGGATGTTTTCATTAGCATTTTCTAAAACTGTCATGGTTACAGGATAAATATTTTATAATATCAACAAATGCTGACAAGTCTGCTTTGCTTCAGCATAAAATCAGCAAGAATCTCTGCATTTATTACAATGGGGGCATATATTGTATGAGAAGAATCCATTATAGTTTATAGTCTTTCAGAAGTCTGTCGTTGTTACATCTGAATAGCTGGATGTGAGCTCCATTTTTATTCTCTCTGCTGTGCAAATTTACAGAACATTACTTTCACTGTAACATTCTCAGCCTTTTCCTTTATCTCCTACCTTCTGTTGCACATCCTCCCATTGTTTTCACCGAACATAATGAATGAGCTGAGCAGTACTGTGCACACTTTGAGCTATTTTTGGCAGATTGAAAGGATGAGTCACAGTAACATATGAATAGATAAGGAATGATCCTTTCACAATTTCCAAATATGCCACATTTTCTATCCAGTTTTCATTCTCACATGTCCACCAATGTATCTGTATCTGCTCATACTTTCATACTTTTCTCTTTATTTAATTTTTTGTGTTTCTGCATTCACCCAACAAAGTTTTTTTGAGATCTTAATGAACATATATGTCTTGCTGAATTGATGATTGCTTCGTTATTTCGATATCATCAATTTATAAATTCAAAAAAAGTCTGATCTATCACATGTAATTATCCTTATGTTGCATGTTAATTACAACACATATATGTCTCAGCAGTATTGAAGTTGTTAAATCTGAGACTCACGGGAGTAAGTGTCAAGTAAGCTTTATGCTCCACAGACACAACAGAGGCAGAAGCGCGACCCAGCAGTATATGAAGTATAATTACCTCTTTAATGCTGGTGACAATGACACATGGTGTTGACATTACAAACATCTGCTGCACTTTCTAGAAAGGGGCAAGTTAGGTCTGTATTACTTTACAGGTTTCTTAGTCAATTTGGTTCTGACATTTTCCAGATCTGGATTAGTATCCAAGTACCAAAAATTGTGAAAGTTTCATCTTTTAAAATATCAGCTAGTTAGTTATTTTTTTTTTTTTTTACCGTCGGTAAATACAATGCTATATAATGTAATAGTGTTGTATGTACTTGAAGACACAGGGTGTAATTTTCGGCCAGTAGGGGGCAGTGCATACCTAAATTATCACAAGCATGAGGTTTCTGCGTCTTTGAGTAAGAAACTCAACAAAGGCGGTCCAACTAGTGCTGTTTTCAAATGCTCAATTCCCTGCGATCTATCTATTTGTAGCAACATGATGAGCACATCAGTCTGTCTTTCATCGCTTGGAACTAGCGAAGAGGTAAAAATGTATTAATGGCGAAACTTTTTTGCATTTTGAGGGGAAATCAATGTTTTAATAGCGGGCGTGTTCAATGCGCTTTGTCCGTCCGGGCTCTTGTAGAAGTAAAGACGTCATCTAATATGGCTTTCCCCTGAAAAGAGGACCCGCGCCTATGTATTTTAAAAGAGATTTTTAAAGTCATATTTTACAATATCGGCAATATTTTGCAATTAATGCGCTTTACGTAATTATTATTACATAATATTTTAATGGCTATTTCAAATATGTACTGCAAAAACTACACACTGTCACTTTAATACAGCGCCTTTGAAAAGTATTCACCCCATTTGGATGTCTTACACTTATTTCAAGATTAGTTCTGTTTAGTGATTAGTAATTATTAGTAAAGGCATCCGTGGAATATGGCATAATGTTTCGGATTTAGAGACTGAAGTTAGAGGAGACTATTTTACATTATACCTACCCTGGCTCAACTGAAGGACCCTTCTATCATTGCTATGTCTTTAGAGTAGCTCACTCTGATAGAAGTTCACAGAGCTTGCAGAAAGGGAGTTACTCATGGCTAGATGGGAAGTAATTACCCAAGAGATGTGTTTCTGTTTAGGTCCTAAACAATATTTTAAAAACTCCTAAAGAGACTGAATCAGCCTTATCCTTATCTCCATCTCTATGGAATTATTCCATACAACATTTTTTGCTATGACTGAAAACCTGTTTGATGTTGAAGTGAAATTGTTGTGGGTGCTAATTTCCAACTACAACGATAGCTAAAAGATGCAATATATCACTTTTGGTCAATGTTATGACAATATATACCAAAAAATAACCAAACTGCATCATATAGCATTATTTTTACATAAAATTTAATTGCAAGCATCTTTATTCCCTTTTCTGTATGTCTAAAAGAATATTTTGCATAATACTTCGCTGCTCAAAAATTAGCGTTGACTTTGACTACTTGACAGCACAGCTGGAAAGCAACCCTCAACACACAACAGGTATAAATGTTTTATCTTTCTCCCTAACAATGATTGGAGCTAGAGTTTCTAAATATTGCATGATTGTCTTTGTAAGCACAGGCTGATTGTATGTGTCTGTCTCAACAAAAGAAATATGGGACAGAGTTGAAAGAGCCTTTGTTTCAGTGTAGACAGGGGAATGAGTCATATGCAAACCTGTTTACAAGTTTGCTTGTCTGTTTCTTGATAATGTGGGTCAGAGAAAATCCATCAGGGTGGTGAGGAAGAGCGACAGAAGGAAGAACTAGGGCCTTTTGTCCACATGCATTCTTTTTGCTATCCCAACCTGAAATGCGGCATTACCTCAATGTCCAAAGTATAATGTATATATTTTTTGTTTGCAGCATTGCAGCCTTGTCAGCACCCTCAAAACATGTCAGATTGGAACCACTGTTATTTGTTTTTAGCCTTTGCTATGAATTATACATGCAGGAAAATGCTCCCTTTTTAGGCTTGGCACACACTTCGACTGTGAAGCACAAGGCGGTGTATGACAGTACTTCATATAGCAAGCACCACCACCACAAATGTAGATGAAAATATATGTGAATTCACTGCTAGTGATAGAAAAATACAATGCAAAGCATTCACTCAAGACATCTTTCAAACTCTTGAAACGACTTTCTTTTTGTCGATAATATTCTGACAGCTTTTCCATCACCCACACTGTTCCAGATACATACAGATACATCGTTTCTTTAGTTGCGTCAACTGCTGTTGTCAGATCAAAACTCAGTGCAACCACACACAAATAAGTTTTTGTTACAGACGCTCATCTCAGAACAAGAACACCAACATACTGTACTTCCATGATAATCACCATCTTCACAGTTACATCAGCCCTAAGGGAGAAACCTGTGCTGTCTTTCTTGTTGCTTTCTTCAGTCTTTTCAGAGCTCAACGACAGAAAAACCTCTTGCACAATCTCAGCAGGCTCTTTCTCGTAAACTAGGACATGATCCGTGATTTTACATCTGCTGGGATGTTGGTGTGTATTTGTGTATTCTCTTTCTTCAGTTGTTGTGTAAATAGTATTCGTGGGTGGAATGATGTTTGTCTAAAAATTTGCTAAAAAGTTGGGGATAATCGTAGTAGTTCCCACCCAAGAGACCAAAACATTGAGATAAATAGAAACCAGCACTGATGAACAGCCTATACTTCGGCTCTGCTAAAATTGCTCTCTTTTGCCAGAATAATTATTTTGTCTGTCTTCAATCGCCTGTTCCTTCGTCATGATGCTGCAGCCTTTTCATCTGTACCAGAATAATCTCTCTAAGAATGCTTTCCAGAAAGGTTAGGAGTGGGTTCGTGTGACTCTTTTTTTCTAAAGCACATTTATGAGGTCAGACACTGATGTTTTATGACAAGGACTGGGACAATGTCTCCACTCCACTGATCCCAAAAGTGTTCTTTTGGGTTGAGGTCAGGTCTCTGAGGGTCAGTGAAGTTCTTCTTTACCAATCTTGCTGATCAATTCTTTTCTGGACTTTTGTTTAGTTTTGGAACAGGAAGTGTCAATTTCTGTTCGTAATCCATGTCCTGTTATCAACTTTTTACTTTCTTTAATATAGAAATCAGTTCATTATGTTCTTTCTGTGTCTCTTCTCTGTCTTCCCAAACACCCAGTCGGTCGTGACTGATGGCGGCTCTTGCTAAGCCAGGTTCTGCTAGAGGTTTCTACCTGTTAAGGGGGACTTTTTTCCCCTCCCCTCTTGCTACATGCATGCTAAATTTGAGGGATTACAGAGGTTGGAGTCTGCATAGATGGGACACAATTGGAAGTCAATGACTCGATCCAATCTCTTGGGGTTCCCTAAATGGAAAATTTTTTAAACCGTTTTGATTGTATGCATGATTTAATTGCAGTTACTTTTCTTGTAAAGTGCCTTGAGAGGATATCTGTTGTGAATCGGTGCTATATAAATAAACTGATTTAAACTGAATCCCCAAACTGTTTTTTAAAGTTGTAAGCCATGAAACTTTCCAAGATTTCTTGTTATGCTCTTAAGCAAATTGTGGAAGTGTTCAGCTATTGATTTTGTTGAAACTTAACTACTCCTGCACACTACACACCTCAGATTATACATAGACTAAAATAGCCTATGTATAATACAGCTAAGAATAAATATATCTAAATTATGAAAAATACACATCTCACAGATTATAGAAATAAATAGCGTAATTACAAAATAACAAAATGGACAGAACAAACACAATTCCAAATATGTATATTTTTTCAAATTGAAACGAAAGAATATAAATACTATGGCGGATTTCAGTGGGGGTTTTCATCTAGAAAACTAAAAATGGCCTTCATTGAAGATTCTTAAATTAAATAAAGGTTTCACAAATGAGAGACTTAGTTTTAACTTTTCTGATCTTAATGCAGTATAATCTACTCCCAGTTTGAAATGTTTTAGGTTATGTCGTTTTTAAACTAGAGCAGATTAGAGCTTCTTAGACAGTGGTTAGCATCTCGTCTCAGTAATGCGACTGACTGGTTTCTCTTCTCAGCTAGTCCCGCATCTTCCATTTGTTGATTTGATCTTCTGTCTGTTCCTTAAATCGTTTCCAACATCTGATTGGATTTTCGTCATTGCTGATTTTCGTCCTGTCTCTTATTGATGAAAATCAGTATTTAGCAGGTGATTAAAAATGAAACAGCCTGCTGAATATGTTTTTTTTTTTATGATAAACTGTTATAGTACACAGCAGGCCTGCAACTGCAAGATAACCTCAAATGATAACAAAGGGAACTGGAGCTAATTTATGGGGGAGGTTTCTCTTTCTGCTGTTAGGTTGCTTGTGCACCCAGTCTGATGATAAACAAATAATGCCTTTATACCTTTCCCTTGGTTTAATACCACTAACTTTTGTAATTGGAAAATATAGTAAGGCAAAATGTAATGACAGAACTTAACGGACAGATGGCTTCAATCACACCACAGTACTTGAATCCAATGGTGTCATTAGAATGTCATATTCTTTCACAAATGGTTGCAGAAACCGTCTCCATTCCAAAGTGCTAAATTTTATGCACCTGTGGACATGGAAGAGATTCAGACACCTTTGTTTTGTGCGTGTGTGGCAGGGGGTGATGACACATCACTTTTGTCAATTTTGTGTATTTTGACTCCATCATAGAGTTGAACTAAACAAAATCCTTTACACAGCTCTAAAATATAGTACTAATTTTACTTAAACAAATGTCACTTCGGTAACTTATATTTGCTCTGCTTTTATGCCGTATTCTCTTTTCATTAACTTGTTTCTTTGTTGTTATATAATCATGTAACTGTATTTGCTTTTATGATACTGTGGTACCTTGATTTGAGCTTTTATGTGTATGGGCATAAAATCATCACTGTTAAGACAGTGCCATTTTGTTTTTTTGGCTGTCCTTTCATGAGGAGTTCTATTTATTTTAATTGATCGTAAGCATACAGTGGTTTTGAAAGGTATACATACCCCCTTTTAAAATAGGGGAGTTTTTTTATCCCTTTTTATACAACTTTATTGTAACATATATCCTGTAGGATTCAACTAGAACTTACCTCTTTTATTATACAGGACCCTGTTTTGTAACTATAGTACATGATGTAAATATTTTTCTTTCTTCTGTAATAATTTTGTGTGTTTCTGTTCTGTGACCTGTTCTGTTTGTACATCTGTGTTTTTGCTGCTGTTGGAACCAAATTTCCCCATGTGGGACAATTAAAGGATTTTTAAATTCTATTATATTATTGGAAACTAAAGAAATAAAGAAAAAGCTTAAGCAATGTTGTTGCATAAGTATACAAATACTTAAAGCTCCTTTCAGTTTGGTTTAAGTATTCAGTCTCCAAGGTTAAGAGCTTATCAGCGTGCTGCATTTTCACTTGGCAGAATTTGCTCACTATATCTCAAAAAGCTATCCAGACCTATCAGATTGTGAGGATGTCTCTTTTCCACAGCACTCTTTAGGTACCCCACAGACTTCCTCAGATTTATTTCTGAACTTTCCTAAGAAGATGCTGGTGAAGCCATCCTAATGTTGGTTTGGGCACAGCTATAAGCTTGAATTAATACTCATGCTGAGAGATTGATCCTCTTTCTCTTCAGTTTTCAAGCAGGCACATCATCGCTTTGAATTAAAACTTTTATTCAAAATTATTCATATTTTCATCCACTTTGACTAAAAAACAAAATTCCATTCAGCAATAAGTAACCCGAAAGTATGATGTTTTCCCCACCATGCTTCACTGTCGATGTGATGGTCAATTTTTTCTTTTAGGAACTTTGACCAGATTTCAACATTGGTCTAATTAGACCATAATCCATTCTACCACAAGGTTTTGTGAGATGTTAGCCAGGCCTGAGTGCCTGAGAGAAGGTTCTTGTTATGCAACCGTACTTCCTGATCCATAAACCTATAAGGCACAAATTGTCAGAAAGTCCTCCAGCTACTTCACTGTTACTGTTTACCTTTTGGTAGCATCCAATACCAGTTTCATTCTCTTCTTTAGCAGTTGTGTAAAAAATCTAGTTTTTAAATGCTGCTATTATCCTGGATTTGAGTGTGTGTTTAATCTTGTGGATTTCTTTCAAGCTTTTACTGACATTTGTACCATGCAATCCCTTTGATCCTTTGTGTCATCTCCAAAAACAATGGTTTTAGCTAAAGGATGTAAATGAGCAAATGTGAGTAAAATTCAAGCTGAAGGTCTTTAGGTTCGTCCGATTCATTGTTGGCAGATAAGAACTTAAGAAGTGTTAGTCTTAGGATGCACACACTTAAGCAACTATGTTATTGAATTTCTTTAAGGTTTTGTGGCCATAGTGGCCTTTTTTGACAGGGAATAGTTTAGAAATTGGGGAGAGAAATGGGTGAAGACATGTGGTAAAGGTCCATGAAAACGGGACTCGAACCTAGGACTGAGGCCTCCATACATAGGGAGCGGTCACTGACCACTTCACCAAGCAACGTGACGTCCACTTAAAATAGTTTTTCAAAGTTTTCTCCTAAGCGTGTTTTCATTTTTTTAACAGAATTGCATAGGATATATGTACTGCTAAAGGTGGAAAAAGTTTGAAAAGCAATTTAAATATATTTTTTTAAGTTATCCACTGTTAAACATGAGAAATGGTAAAATAGGCTTACAGTACAACTGATGTGGAGCTTCTCCAAAGAAAAACCATCCTCATTATGTAAATGACAGGTGTTGATGAGTGTGTCTAAAAAAGGATCCAGGTGACTTTTCTGCAAATACAGATAGATACTTCCCCTAAATGTTGTCAAAGCAACAAGATACACAGTTTTAAACAGAGGATTTGGGATCTTAATATAAAACTTCAATCTTTAGCGGAAGTCTTTGCTACTAGCTTTTCAAGTTTTACTCTTTCATTTCTTAATTTAATAAGTTTAAAAGATATATCATAATAACAGATTAATTCTTCTGTTAGCTGCTGTCCTTTTTAATGTTGGTGTAGACTGATTAATGGTAACAGTTCCTTCCAGTGGCAGCATTCATACACTTTATGCCATTAGCTGACCCTGTCTATGGCTGCTCGGCAACAGTTTTTCTAAATAATATAGGAGGAAAGTAAGAAGAACAAAGAAGAAGGCACTTTAGCTATCATCTCCTTGTCAGATCTTTACAACTGCAGTCCTCTGTTGCACCATTATTATTAAAGCCAAGCTTTATTGTTTGGATTCCTTTAGTTCTAGGAAGAACACAGAAAGTAAAGAGGTTCTGAGTATTTTTTTTATCTGAATTTTGGAAAGGAAAAAAATGCAACAGCTAGGAAGATAAAGATGAATGCTTTATTCAGAGTAAAAAGCTAATAGTCATGTTGACTGTGCTGTCATCCTAAACAGGATGGTGCCTCAGACATTGCCTGGTACATGCGTGGGTGGTGCTAGGTTCTGTTATGGTTTGAGTTGGTTTGAATGGAACCGGCTTACGGAGAGCCATGAAAGAACACAAAAACAAAAGAATAAAAAGCCTCTTAAGATTTAAGCAGATAAGTCTGCAGTATCAAAGGCTGCACTTATTCATGCTTAGGTCAGGCAGATTAGCTGGGAGATGATGCAGAGACTTGTTGGTCCAAAATAAAGCAGAGGAGATAAGATATCCATGCAGATGTGTGCAGAGAATAAAGGAAAAGCTGTTAGTCGTGGTTTCATTTGTTTGGCGGTGTTAGTTTACATGCTGATGGGATGTAGATAAGACAGGAGCAGGAGACGGATTGTTTAGTTCTGTGAGAACATATTATAGTTCTGGCTCTTTGAAACAAGCTGTCTACAGAAATATTGCTCACTTTTTTGTCTTTTTTAGCCTAGTATCAAATTCCACTTTAAGTCTTCGATGTGTCTTTTGAAAGGTTTGAATCATGGATTGTCAGTTCTTTGTTGAAGTCGGAGTAGCATCTCATGGGTTAAATTGCAGCTCTCATCAGAAATATCAGCCATTTCTGTTTTGATGGTAGCACTGTATCTCAGAAAACTTGGATCAGGGTTTGTGCTTCTAGACTGTCAGAAAAGCAGCAGGGAGAGACGAGGGTATGAAGGCTTTGAACACACGTAGTCACAAAAAATTTCTCCATCTCTTCTGAAATGCAAACACACACTGCCTGTCCTTCCTAGAGCTCTCTAAATACTCTGACACAGTCAACCGCCTGCTTTGGTCATATATTCTCGTTGCTTTTTGAGGCTGTGCTGGGAGACTCAAGGTGTTCTTTCTCATGTATTTTATTTGCAGAGAAAGCATTAGCATGATCCTTAAAGAGAAACCTCTTACCATATATATACAGATATGTATTTCTGTACAGTTGAGAGTGCAATTCAGAAGAGGTCTTGCATGTTATAAATAATAGATCATGCTGGATTTGAAATAAGAAAAAACATTCAGACTGACATCTGCACCCTTGATGGTTTAGGCCTTTAAACACTGAAAACCAATTAGGTGGGTCAGGGGCCTGGGGACACTGGCAGAATAGAATCCAGCACCACTGTTCTGTCATCAGCAGCTTCAGTCAAACAGCATGGAGAAAATAACAAGCTCTTTAATTCTCTCAAACTCCCACATGAAAGGGATATATGCACACGCCCAGGAACAAAAACGGCACAGAAGAGTTTAGTTGCGTCGAGGATCTGAGGCTGTGTTTCCTGTCTGCTGTCACGGTACTTTAAGTGATTTACGTTAATGTCTCAAAGGCCGAGAAAAACACCCAAGAATGGACTAATTTAGTCATATTTTATAGTATCTGGTTTTCAAAGTACAAGCAATATATATTTACTCCTTATCCAGCATTGAGTAGGATTTAATGTCAAGCTTCCACTTAAGCAGTTCAGCAGACATTTCTTTTAATGTGGACCTGCTACGAAATAGTAGGATATTGGAATTCGATTTCAGCATCTGTGCAGTGAAACTGATCAAGGAGGGACAGATGGTGGTAGACTATGGAAAGGATGGAAATGAATGTTGTAAATACTTTCTTCCAGAAGAGGCAGGATCATAGGGGGGCTTATAAGAGTGGAGGGAGGAGCACTCAGGTGGACAACATTTTTTGCACACATTGTGATCTGAAGGATTAGTGACTGCAAGGTAATTGTTGGAGAGCATGTAGCTGGACAGCATAGGATGGTGGCTCGTAGGCTGAAACTGATGGTGAGGAAGGCGAAGAGAACAAAGGCAGGGCAGACGACCAGGTGGTGGAGTTGAGACAGGCTTTCGTGCCCCTTTTCCTTTAGGGAAATCCCTCACCTTTTTTCAACATTACAGATTTCAGTACTTGCAGTCTGTCTAACTCTGGCGGTACTGGTCCCTCATGGCCAGTCCAGACAATAGTGGTGGAAATGTCCAAAATACTTGCTGACTAAACACGGTGTGGACCGAGAGACCCTAGTGGTAAAGGGGCATCGGTCCCCAGGGGTGCTACCAGATGATTGGACAGCTAAAGTGATTAGGGAGGTAAGTAGGACGATATCTCCATATGCTTTACAGATTTAAATGACCCCCCGCAGAATAAAAACATGATTACAACTATACCCCCTCATCCCAACGTATCTCCCATGCACGCACACACCTAAAACAAACGGTGAACAAAAGTGACACTAGCCAAGTACAGATGAGTCAGGTAAGGCTTGACTTGGTTGTGAAACGATAAAGTCCACGACTATATACAGAGAGAGATGTGGGCTAATAAGAAGTGGGACACTGGAAGGAACGAGGAGAGTTGTCAGGACTACAGGGAGATGCATCACATGGTGACGGGAGAGGTGGCGAAGGCCAAAAAAAGGGCTTATGATGACCTGTATGTCAGGTTGGAGTAAAGCCTAGTTTATGCTTCTGCGTTTTGACGTATTGACACAACGCCATTATCCGTCAATGCAAGGGCTCTCTGTCACCTACGCAAGGACGCATGGAATAGAGGCTCAAATTTTAACTATCCGTTGACGGAGAGCGTATGCATCTGGTTTCAGTAACAGCTAGAGATCGCATCACCAGAACAGGGCTCTATAGTTGCTGTAATCAGTAGTTAATGCAGCGTTTGGCCACTACATTCTTTATATTGAAAGGATAACTTATCTAATCTGTTCCTTTAGCGATTTTGAAAACAAGGAGGTATAGGAAAACAACAAAAAAACGGCTGCTGTGTTTTTTTCTCCATGTGTTTCTAGAGTATTCTATAATCCGCACTTCTAGTAAAAAGCTTTACGGCTTAATGAAAATGTACTTTCCGTCGTTCATTGCTCCTTGAGGAAGAAATGCGTTCACAAGCCTAGACAAAAACAGAAGCAGCGTTGTGTAATAGGACGCAGAGACGCCATGAAAACGTAGGACCCCCTGCTTTCCTGGTCGGGCAACGCTGAAAAAACAATAGAGAATGGAGTGGAAGAGCTGAGTACTATAGACAGAAAAACGTCTCCGTCAATACGTCTGCGTCTGAGTGCAAATTTGCGGTCGGAGAAGCATAAACTAGGCTTAAGGAGTGAGAGGATGTTTTGAACAGGTTGGTAAGGAAGAAAGACAGAGTTGAATTGCATGTGCAATAGTTTAGGGTAATGAAGGATGTGGATGTAAATGTACTGATAGGTTCCAAGAGTGTGATGGGAAGATGGAAAGTTATTTTAACAGTTTATGAATGAGGAAACTGAGAATGTAGAGTTGAGGAGGTTACTGTTGTGGAGGTAAAAACAGAAGTTGCTGGGATTAGTAAGGATGAAGTGAGGAAAGCTTAGAAGAGGATGAAGAGGGGAAAGGCAGTTAGTCTTGATAACATATCTGTGGGGGTATCGAAGTGCATAGGAGAGTGTGCAGTAGAGCTTTTGATTTGGTTGTTCAGCATTACTTGACTAGTAAGTAAATGAGGAATGGAGGAAAAGTGTAGGGCCGAGTTTTAAGAGCAAACGAGGTATACAGAATTGTGACAGCTACAGAGGAATAAAGCTGAGTCATACAGTATATCTCTGTGAAAGGGTGGTTGAAGCTAGTCTTCCGTCAGAAGTGAGCATTTGTGAGCAGCCGTACGGTTTCATGCCAAGAAAGAGTACTACGGTTGCAATTTTTGCTTTATGGATGCGAATGGAGAAATGCCGAAATTAAAACAATAAAAAAGTCTTTGAATTGATAAGTAGAACTAAACTGCTTAATTAAAATTGATCCTTTGGTACTTTGAAGCTTGAGATAATTATTTTTGAAGGGAAAAAAGGACAGTTAAAATATAACGAACAAATTTTCAGTTTGTTTAAAATTCAAGATGTTGACTCTCTTTTGGACGGATGGGAATGGATAGGATCAGTATTGAGTACATCAGAGGGACAGCTCATGTTAGATGTTTTGGAGATAAATTCAGAGAGGTCAGACTGAGATCGTTTGAACAGGATCAGAGGAGAGACGACAGTTATATCTGTAGAAGGATGCAGAGGTTGGAGCCACCAGGCATGAGGCAGAGAGGAAGACCAAAGGTTCTTGTTACCAGACCAGAGATTTATGGATGTGGTGAAAGAGGATAGAAGATAGTTGGTGTGAAGGCACAGGATAGGACTAAATGGAGACAAATGATTCACCTTGGTGACCCCTGAAGGGAAAGAAAGGGAAGAAGTGAAACCAAAGTTCTAAGAAAGCATATAAAACATATGTAGTGTTTATAAATTAGAATATCATTGAAAGGTTTATTTATTTTAGAAATGAGAAACTATTCTTGCCAAATTATTGCACAAAGCTATATAATTAGTTCATAATTGTTATAAAACTAACAAAATAATTGTTAGTTTTTGGGATTTTATTTTCAGAAAGATTTAATTGGAATATAGGAACATAAGCCCAAAGACAATTTTTTTTTTTTTTTTTTTTTTTTTTTTTTTTACAGATGAGAGATGAGATATTAGAGATGTAACGCTATGGCCTAGGGAAGACTGCTGAACTGACAGTTGTCCTGGGGAAAGTCATTCAGCTATTCACTATTCTGTTTGGAGGGAAAAAATCTTCCCGCCCGTATAGTTAGAATGTGCCTGATGCAAACATACTGAAGGAAGTGAGTTACAGCAGCTCAACTGGTTGGGATTCTTGTACCACCACCACCCTTTACATCTCAACTCTGTGACCACCTTTCTTGGCAGCTCAGAGACAGAAGAAGCAGGCAGTGGGAATCAGGATGGCTACTCAAGACCAGCTTAAAGTATTTTTATAAAAAGTTTTAAAGTTCATCCAGTTCAAGACTGATACTTATTGCTGCTGAGCGACAGATGAATGACTTGTCGACCTTTTTCAGCTCCTTTTGGTGCTGCTTTCAAAGAGTCTTGTGAGCGTGATGAATGTCATTTACTTTAGTAAGCCCTTATAGCTGGGAGATTTACAACTATTTTAGTATTCTTGTTTTTTTCATTTATTTATTGTTAGATTTATTATGTTGTAGTTGTTCAACTTCTGTTAATAGGTTAAGAAATCATGTTTTTTTATCCAGGCAGAGGCAGCTGAGCCAACAACAATCTATTCCACATAGATTGCTTTAATGTTTTTCTGTTTCCTCGAGCTGTGACGGTTTGACAGTTCAGCACTGCAAATCGGCCAGCCCCATCAAGGTGCTCGACATTGCCCTTTTCAATAATTCATCCCCAAATTTGCATGGAAGAGTTAGATGTTGCTCTAATACTTTGCCAAACACAAGAGCGCTTTCTCTAATTGGAGTGACATGAAGTCCCCACCGGTCTGCACTAAATGTCATTAGAGTAGCAGCCAAATACCAAGTGCTGTTAAAGGCACAGCCGCTAGATTGAAAGTGGCAGAGAAAACTGTGGCTGACCTGACAGGGAAGAATATGATTAATGCAATACTCACTGCATAGACACGCTCCATAAATGCCAGTCATTCATTCATAGTAGTTCAAACAAACACTGATTAGCTATAACAATATGAGCACCAGTGGCAGGTAGAGTGAGTAGCACTGCTCCTGTTGTGACTATGCCATGAGGTACAAGGTACCTATTTGCACCCCTAATCCTTTTCAAACTTTGTCTGGTTAAAATCAAATTCTTGCAGCATATTTTGTTGGCATTTTAAGTGGTAGACCAACATAAAGACTCATAATACACCTTGTAGAAATACATTTTGCTGAAATTAGAGCTGCTGGTCTTTAAGAGGCACAGTATAGCCGTACCAGATTTGCACATGTAAAGACTTGAATTTTTGTATAGTAACAAAAGCTTAATTATATTGTATTTGTAGCTTCTGTGAGCATCTGTTTTCATATCTTGCCATACAGTATCAATAATTATTTAGCTCTGGACTTCCCTGGGTACTTAAAACATGTGAATATGTTTGGTGTCATTATCCTGCACCGGCCTTCGCCAGGTCTTCTCTCAGGATCTTCCATGCATCAACTTTGATCAGCTTGAGTGTGCCTGATGAGGAACAAAGCAGCCCCCCAGCATATGCTGCCACCATGATTTATCACTCTGGGGATGGGCTTCTTCCACAGGTTTACTTTGCTCACTTGTGACAAGCCACATAGCTTTCAGAAAAGGGAATATGCTTAAGTTTAACCACACAGAAATATATAAAAATGTAAAATATCTTCCTCATGCATGCTCCAGCAATGCCCTGGTCAGTAGAATGAGCCCTGGCCTTTTCATTGCGGTTGCCACTATATGCCTGTGAAATCACTTTTATGGTTGGAATGCAAAACATAGTTTCATATTTAGGGATGTACCGATACTGGTATCAGGTATCGGCCCCAATACCGTCTAATTTACAAGTATTGTTAAATGTGGTAAATCTGCAATAAATTCACAAAAAACCCCAACATTTTTCACTTTAAATTTTCGTTTTTATGGTGATTTTATATTTTACATCTCTTAATTTGTCTTAGTTGTGTTTAGTTAGTAAAGTCTGGTGACTTTAGTCTCTTCAAGAAAGGTGGAAGGTATAAAGTTGAATAATTCAGCAATAATATCGGATCAGTATCGGGTATTGACAGATACACAAAGCACAGGCATCTGTATTGGTATCGGGACTGAAAAAGTCGGATCGGTGAACCCCTATTTATATTTCTGTGCTTGCTCAATGCAAAATGTAGCTTCATAGTGATTAATATTTAGAAAACATGCCAAGGAGGTTAAATATTACAAAGCCGACACTTTTTGTAGAAGCCTCTGAATTCTCTCTGGTTCTTCGAAAACCTAACTTTCAGTGTCTGATATTGGATCATTTGCATTTTGTCTTACAATCTCCTGTGTTGCCATTGTTCACCAGCCTATTTTTTTTCCCAAATACTAAAATGCAACACACTGAAAACTTCTGTAAACAATATCCATGGCTGACTCCACGCGCATGCTGTGAAAATGCCCAGTATGTAACGTACTAAATGCAGAGTTTCACAAAGGGTATGAGGGTCTTAGAGAGGCACAGGAATATCAAGAATATCAAAGCATCAAATACGAAACTCATGAGAAGGCATATGTCTTTAAGGTGGATTTTGATATATACTGGATTTTGAAACAGATTTAGGGTAAGAATTTAATTTGAGTGTGGCACAGAATGGTACTGTGTGCCTTTAAGAAGCATAATACGACCGCTTTAAATATCGAGTACTCTGGTCGAACAAGCAGATTTTCCAAGTGCTTTCCAGGGGCAGTGTAATGTGTGATGCACATTTACACACTTAGGTGTGTAAATCTCCATCATATCTACATCATAAACAGCCTCGGAGCGAGAGGTAACTGAAGGATGGATACAGCAGAGCAGTAGGAGAGCGCTGCTTTTAACACCATCAAAATTCCAGCCAAGATCCAAACTAAACTTACAACAATAACATTTTTTTACCTCAGCTGAAGTCATGCCTGCAAAGGATGGGACTTGCTCAGCTTTTGTTTCTGTGCATTCATAAGTGAGCTCTCACACAGCATGTGCGCCTCATGCACGATCTTACCATTCAGGCTGCAGTTACGCGTTTGGCCTGAGGTGTCACTCGCATGCACAAACCTGAAACTTCATATAGTCCATTTAATATATGACTGTCTTCTTGTTATTCTTTCAAAAAGGCGAGAATTGTGAGGTAGTATATAATAGATGAACTCCCACCCAAACTGTGGATATCTGCAGGTCATTCAGACTTACCATGGGCCTTATAACTGCTTGTCTGATCAATGCCCTATTTGTCTGGTATGATAGTTTAGCTGTAAGGCCATGTATTGTTTACCAAACACTTTTGATTTTAGGTACATGTATTTAACAGCACTTGGTGAGATTTTAATGCTTGTTTAAATCTTTAAACCTCTCCACAACTGTATCCTTTATCTGTCCGTGGTCTTCATCATACTGCTGGTTTTTCACCAACAATCCTTAAAAAAAACCCAAAGACATTCACATGACAGCAGAAAGGTACAGCTAAATAGGTGATTTCCGAAGTCAACATGTTTTTTTATGGATGTCAGTGAAAAGGGAGCTAAATAAAAACGCATAGCAAACTTTTGAGATTTTTATTTGTAAAAAAACTTTAAATACCATGTAATATGGTGATTTAACTTCACAGTTATATTTGACTTTGTGTTGGCGCCTCACTTGAAATTCAAATTAAACATCTTGATGTTTACGGCTGTAATAAGACAAAAGGTGAAAAAGTTTGTGAGCCATTCTTAGTTTTGCAAAGCACTATAATTTGCTGGATATTCTAATGCTTTTATATTTGCCATCAGTGTAAACAAGTTCAGTGGCCAGTCACTCCCCCGTCACGTAATAACAGCGTTTAGAGTTAGCCTCTTCAAAGATAACAACTGGTCTTTTAAAACAACTTAAAAGTGGCTTAAAGAACTGGAAAACGATTAGATGTTCACCTTGCCCACATAGTTACCAGAAACCAGTCTGAAAGCTTCTCGGATGTAAGATCTCATCCCACAATTCACAGGGGTTAGAAGATTTAATGCTAATATCCAATTAACAAATACTCACAGATGTTTTTTGTCAATGCTCTTACTGAATGGAGTTGCTTTGGTGGCATTAGAAAGACCTAAACAAAAGTAGTGTACTTAGCCGATCTGTGTGCAGACTGTGAAGTTGTGAGCATACACAGCTTCCTTTGTTCTATTCTCACCTTCTTGTTTTTTTTCCTGTTTATGTTCAGCTTTTTAGTTTTTTGTTACCTTTAGATACACATGCAAATACAAAATCACACACATTCAAAGGAACTGAAGATTCAGACTCTTTGCTGCCTCTCCCCTGTCCAGCTCTAACGAATTCAGTACTTTAATCGTCCCTGCTATTCTCTTGGAGCTAATTAGAGATAATACCAACACAATTGTAAATGATGCATGCAAACAATCTCCACCCATAGTAGAAATGTGTGATTACAAAGTCTAATTCTCATATTGTTTTACATTATTTATGAAGCAGTGTTGCCAGTAACCCTCTGACCTTCCTCAATGATGGCTCACACAAACCCCATGAAGGCTCGGGCAAACTCTATTGGAAAAGCATTAAATGCAACCACATTTCACTTTGCCATGTGGTCATCTTTATTTTCATTGAAAATGGCAGATTCATTAATCTTTTACTTACTGTAGCTAAAACTAAGCCTACGTTTTCTTTATCATTTACAGCATGTAAAATAAGTATCAAACACAGCACGGATTTTCCTCAGTGAATATTTTTCTGATCAACCCGTTGACAGAAATTCTCATCTAATAATGCTGTTAATAAATAAAAAATGGAAATTAATTATGATCTGTAATTTATCTATTAATCACTTTTTTTAAACTTACCTAATGATTCCTAAGAAATTCCGTCACCTTGAGGTATTTTCATTTATATTCATTACATTATTGAGGGAGATCAAAAGATTGATATGTGCATTTAGCAAAAAAGGGGCTTGATGAAGTCTTTTTTTTTTTTTTAACAGACTTAAACAGATGCAGTCCCAGCCATTTATATTCTGCTGTTGCGGATTTAAGAGGAAAGTGCAGCTATTTGGCTATTAATAGTCAAAGGACTGGTTATGGCAGTCAACAAGATTAATAATTTATCGAAAAGAATTATTTTTGGGGCACCACCTGTTATCAGGAACAATTTTAATAGCCATATATATATAGTCTCTATTAGTCTAATAGCTGCCGATCTGGGGCTGAGGTGAAAATTATTAAGGAATGAATTCTTTCTGCATGTTGGAACATTAAACCTTGCAATATGTGTGTGGAACAAGAATGACAAAAGTGACTTTCCAAAATACAAGAGTTTATTTACAAAAGATGAAAAACATTTAATCACTCAAATTAATAACACTGTACTGATTAAACTAAATGAATAACTAAAAGTAAAAGAATTCAAATTGATAAAAAAAGCATGTTATGCTCTAGATGAATCTGGAGGCTTTAAGAACCAAGGCGGGATTTGCAAATACTGAGATGCTAAATTAGTTAACCAATTTTAATTAGTTTAACTAATTAGCACTATGGATTTATGTGTAAACCAATACAACACTGTCAGAAAAATTAAAACATTCTTTGGATAAAGAAATGGTTGTTTAAACATTATCTAGATAAGAAGTCATTGATCTTTGGAAAATTATTTCTATTCGGATAGATCACCGAAGTGAACAACCTAATTCCAGTATTTTGGATGCAATTTTTTTTTAGGCGAGTTCAAACACGGGTAATAAGATTAGTTTCTGTTCTTGAACAATGTATTTTTGAACAGAGTTCTGTTTGAACTGTTGATAACGCTCTTTGTTTATGAAATGCAGGCCTAAACCAACACGTGGGCTTGTTTAGCTTTAGCTCTCTGTAACGCACGTGAGGCATTTGAAGTGGCTCAAATACATTTAATAAAAATGCTGAAATTGCAGGATTTAAACGATGGGAAAAGTCTTTTGAAAACACTTATCAAAATTTCAGGCCGAGGCCTGGTTTACCCAAAGATAGCAGATGAAACTTAAAAAGTTAACAATAAAAAAGGGAAACGCCTTTAAAATTAGTTATCCTAACTGATTTGCCTCTGCCCAGACAGACCTTATGAACGATTAAGCATCCTCCAAGTTGCTCCTTGGACAATGAGGGAAGGGGGTGAGTCGACGTTAGCGGCTAACAGTGGCTCCAGGGTGTGGTTAACCCCTGACCACTCAAGAACAAGAATCCCCAAGCATAATAAAAGATTTCATTTAAATGCATCTCACATGCAGAACCAGTCAAATTAAAGATTAGACACTAGATTAACATGATTGAAAAATGTAGCACATCAAATATGACTAATTAATTACAATTAATGCAATAATCTGACACCCCTTGTAACCACAGATTAAAGAAAATGACTCAAATAACATCAATAAAATCAGATAATAACATATCAGATGTATGTATGATGAAGCCGAATGAGACAGGATATGTACTGAACAAAAAAAATGTGCAAAAAGGATTTAGAAATTCAAAAAATAGAGCTATCAATATCAAGAAAGAAGCCTGCTCTCTCTCAGAAAATTATTGATGGCCTATAAAAGTTTTTTTTACTGCTAAGGTATCACACATAATTGATAATAGCAGAGATTTTTTAAGACGTACATTCCGGTCAGTTTAGGAACCATCTATGATCAGGTGTGATCCCTCATGAGATTTCTGACAAAGATCTTTGAAGAACTATCAGAAGAGTTGTGAAAAACCACTTGCAGAAAACTTCAGACCTGGAATAGCAATCCACTCAACAGCACTGACTTCTGTAGATAATATCTGCACAAGACTCCACTACTGAAGAAAAAAATCTAAGCCTCTTAAAGATTTGCTGCAGAATATTTTAACATGCCTTACCTGGAGAATGAAAACAAAGTTGACCACCTTGGATATCTCGGCACACCACATGTTTGAAGGATGAATAGCACTGGATATTACCCCAAAAAAACCACAATACTATAAGTGTAAAAGTTTGCAGGTGGGTACATTATGATATGGAGCTGTTTTTCACAGTTGGTGATAGGAGACTTTGTTATAGCCAAGGAAGCCTGAATGGAGAAATTTACCTCGATATTGTTGTGTAAGAAACAATAGATTTTTCAACAAGCCAATGATCCAAAACACACCGTCAAGCAAACTGTAAATTGGGTTCAGAGAAAGAGAATAAATGAGTAGAAAAGCTCAGTCCATCACCTAATATGATTCCACAGAAGAGGAACAGTTTGTGTAAAAGAACGAGTCTAAAACACACATACCAATACGCACAAATGTTCTCGTTAGGAGTGTCATCTTTGGTTGAAAAGGACGAGCAAAATGCAGAAGTGTTTACAATGAGTAGTTTTTAATGACAAAATAAAGGAGAATGTGCAAATCAAACTGGAACACGAAAACAACATTGCGGGGATGAAAGGAGTGCTGGTAACCAGGAGGACAGTGGAGAAAGAAAAACGGACCAGCAAAGTGTGTCAGTCACTAGAGAGCTTGTATCTTCTGAGGAGGAGTGGGAGGGGCAGGTAGAAGACAAAGGCCTAATTAGAGCTAAGCAGTTGCAGGTGCAAACAATCAGTAACTGGGCAGGGAGGCAAAATAGTGCGGAGGAACAGAGTAAGTGATAAACGGAATGAGAGACAGAGAGCTATCCTAACTGAGAAGCAGGAGTAACTAGAGTTACTAGAGATGATGCTAAAGAACCAAGGAAACATGTAAAAAAAAGTAAACACGAGAAATGATAATGAAAATGCCTAAAGACAAGAAGGGCATGTATGGAAGGGAGTTGGTGCCAATATAGATAAAACTGAAATCCTAAAATGACACAGGTAACACCAAAGAATAAACTAAAAAAAAAAAGATTCCTAACATATTAACAAGGAGATTTTGTGAAGGTGTCATTTCAAAAAAAGGCTTTTTCTTAATATGATGCATTTCTGAAATAATTGTTCCCCATATCATTCCCCTGGGCAGACTGTGCGGACCCCACCCGTTTATCTCTTAAACGTTTCTCGCCCTCTTCAACTCTGTCCTCTCAGTTCTGTCTATTTTCCCTTAAGATAGTTGTCGACTATCGGTCTCGTGCCGGTATTTAGCCTTAGATGGAGTTTACCACCCACTTTGGGCTGCATTCTCAAACAACCCGACTCCGAGAAGACCCCGGCATGACGGGGGCCGTTACCGGCCCTACACCGTCCACGGGTCAGGAGGACTAAGACAGAGTGTTGGTAGCCAGGTCTCCTAGTAGCTAGGAGACAGGTTAATGTTAGTAGCTATGCTGCTTTAGGCTAGGCTGTTGGAGGACATTATTAGGGTCTGTGACTACTTTCTCTCCTACTTCTCCCCAACTGCATGATGTGCTGTCAATTCAAGCACTAACCTGTTTTCTATTATAGTAGGTGCTCCGGATTAGCCCTGCTTGACGACCCTGACTAAGATGGCATTGCAGTGACGGAAAATTCTCCACGTCCTGCAACAAACTTCTGCATCAGTTCTATTGCTCTTTCTGTGTCTCTGTTATGTATTCTCCAAGCCACAGACGGTCGCGGCAGATAACCGCTTGTGCTGAGCCTGGTTCTGCCGGAGGTTTCTTCCTGTTAAAAGGGAGTTTTTCCTTCCCACTGTCGCTGCATGCTTGCTCAGTATGAGGGATTGCTGAGAATTCCACGACGCAATCTTCTGTGGTTCTCTAATTTCTACACTAAACATTGTATTGTAATAACTCTTTTTGTAAAGTGCCTTGAGATGACATCTGTTGTGAAATGGCGCTATATAAATAAACTGAATTGAATTGAATTGAATCATTCCACCATTTATCATGTAAGGTATTTCATAAACTACTATGGTTTTATGTCCTTTATATGTTTGAATTATTATTATTATTATTATTATTATTATTATTATTATTATTATTATTATTATTAATAAACATTTATTTCTTTATTTACTTATTGGAGGATTAACTCCATGAGAATTGACTCTGTTACTAATGAGATCTGGTTTAAAGTTTGTCAGAAGGCCCTTTAATAAAAATGTTAATGTTCAATACTTTATTTTTCCTCTGCCAGACCATTGAGCATTTTGCCCCCTGAAGTGAGTGAAATCTTCACTCTATAACTGCATGAACAATTTATGTCCCCACAAGGTGGGTAAGACAAAAGCACACTCACAGTTGAATATAATAATCCATAAATCCCTCCTGTGATCTGAATATTTTCTCACACTTCAAGCCACCTTTTAAAAGCCTCCAAATGGCTGCCAACTGAGACTTCGTTGTGGTACAGCAGCTTGAAGGTTGCATTCATTTTCGGCTGATTAAAGTGTTTTTAAGAGCCAAATAAAACCGACGCAGGGTGAAAGACAACCAACTTATTGTTTTAAAAGGAGCGATAGCCCCTGGCACCACTCTGGAGTTTGTTGCATGAACATTGTATGTTCAATGTGAATAATGAAGAACTGCTATTTGTGACATTTGACAGTGCAAATGAGGCATTCAGATCTGCCTATGATGTATTAATGCCAGTGAAGCTCAATTCATTGCAAATGACTTTAGTTTGTCTAAAGTCATTTGCCAGGCAATTGCGAAGCAAAAAGGTTAAATCCAGTATGACATTTCTCTCCAGAAATATGTACTATTTCCCCACGCCTATGTTCATAACATTTGTCGCTGTGCTGTCGAACATACCAGTGGTCGTGGGTGTAGAGAAATAATCCACATTGTTTTAAGACTAGTTCAAATGTCAGGAAGCACTCGTTTATGTAGGCGGATTCAGCCTCAATGTCTTACAGGTTTAGAGGCCTTATGAAACATATATGTTAGTGAAACCACACAAAAACACAGAAAGTCTTATTCTGAGAAAGACACATACTTGTGCAAAGGCAAATCTTATAACTATTTAAAGTAACTGTATTCTTTAGGTTATTTCCATCTCAGTGTGTTGTACATGTCAAGAACACGGGTGTACATATGAAACTGCTGGGAATTTACATCATGTACAACACTGAAGTAAATATACTCAAAAAAACAAAGTTGTACAGGAGCAATGCCAACGCACCAACCCTGTAAGATTTTTCCTTCTTATCTCGGCTGTATCTTGTAAGCTGACTCTAACTGGAACACACTGAGACCTGGAAAACACTGTACTCATAAATACTGATAAATTCAACACACTGCCAAAGCAGAATGGGGTCATTGTGTGGTTTGTTAATTTAAAAAAATGACATAGAAATTCTGTTTGGACAAGTATGAGTCTGCATTTATTTTTTATTGAATCTCCATCTGAGCTCTGAAAACAGTAGTTACAGTCAGTATGTCTACATGCAACAAGAGAAAGTCAAATAATTACCTTAGTCAGACTAAAATCAGAATTTTAAAATGCATGTATACATCTTAGTCTGGCTTGAATCAAACCGAACTGGAGTTTCAGAAGTTCGCATAAGCTACCCAGATAATGCGAATGGGAATCAAACTACTCTATATACAACCCTTCCGCCACCGCCCGCAACTGCACAACCCCTCGGGAAGTTAGCTGATGCGGAAGTGTTAATCAGCAAAAACACATATATGGCTGCTAAGACAAACGTACGCGGACGATCAGTCCATGTTTTTACTGACAGAAGTGATGTGTTGTGATTGTGCGTATCCTGCCTTTACTCCGTCTGTTTCACTCCAACCAGCCTCTGTTTACTGTCTAAGTGCAGCTATAAGACTAACACGTAGGGGCGCATGACGCTATCTATCGTTGGGGAGTGGAATGTACTTCATCTAATAATTCAATTTACTGAGTAACATGTAAACTGGGACTATGCTCTCAATAGGAAGGCAAGCCCTTAGTCTAATTACTCCAAAAAGCTTCATTTAGATGTACATGTAAACATACCGAATGTTTCTGAGAATTGTGAGAGGAGAGTGATGTTTTCTGGTCTTCTACTGCCTTAAACAGTTTGAGCTCCAGGTAGTTTGGACCACACCAGCGGACCACCTGATCCACTTCTTGTCTTTATCTAGACTTGTCCCTTTCCTGGATGAGTCCAATGACAGTGTTGCCATCTGCAAATTTCAGGACCTTCACAGACCGGAGTGGAGTCATTTGTGTAGTGAGAAGAAGATCGGGGAGAGAACACACCCCTGGGTGGCGCCGGTGATGATGGTTTTTGTGTGGGATAGAGCATGGATACCTGACCCGAGACCGACGATGCTAGATGGTACCCAACGGTACCCGACGGGCCGGGCTGGGTTCAGACAGATATTTAGAAAGGATGCTCCGGTTTGGGTCGGGCTTGGTTACATCAGAGGAGTGAGGGCGAAAACTTCCACCTCCATCCAGAGTCTAGGCCTAAAGAGCATTAGCAGTGTGCGATTTGTGAAAAAACCAGATCGGGGACATTTATTTATTTTATTTTATTTCCTTTTTATTCATAAAAATAACAACAGGTTTCTTTATGCTGCAGGGTATCTTGCGCACATATGTTTATCCTTTCAAAA
The DNA here is from genome assembly GCA_028564705.1 of Apricaphanius iberus. Lineage (NCBI taxonomy): Eukaryota > Metazoa > Chordata > Actinopteri > Cyprinodontiformes > Aphaniidae > Apricaphanius > Apricaphanius iberus. The sequence continues at coordinate 531,338 of JAPXFQ010001894.1, forward strand.
TTGATAGAAACATTTGAAAAACTAAACAATTGTTGACAAAAAATTAAGATAAGATCAGATATATTAAAATGATTAAAATTAAAGATAAGAATTCATTTTACTTATCCAGTCATAGCAGGTGAGATTATTTTTTTCCCCATGACAGCGTTAGCAACACCTTGTCAGCCCTCTCAGACATACAACTCTGCATATTTTTCTATTGGGTAAAAAGTCCACATCTGGACCAGAGGAACCCAGCCGGGGTCAGGTGCAGAAAGTATGTTCAGGTGTAAGAATCCGTACCCTCGGCTTATTAACCCATGCACACCCGTGTCGCGCTTGGACAGAAATAGTTTAATGCCTGTCGGGTTTGGGCCAGTTTCCGTTACTGCTCTGACGGACGCGGGCCGAGCTCGGACGGAAAAATGCCGCCCGATCCGCACTCTAGTGTGGGAGAAGCTGCTCCCTCTCACTTGCTGCTGCCGGTCAGTCAGGAAGCTTGAGATCCTCTAACTGGTGGAGGTTGCCACTGTAAGCCAGATGAGGTTCTGTTTGACTGCGTACAAGGCCGATGATTGGGTGATTGAGATGGTGCAGGATAAAGTGTATTACAAAGATACCAACTGCAACAGCCCTGTAAGCAAACTGCAATGGATCTAGCAGGGGATGTCTTCCCTGTGATGTCCTTCAAATGCTTCAACACCAGTCTCTGGAAGTGTAGTGGTCATAGACTTCATGGTGACAGATCTGTAGTCATGTAGTCCTGTTATGGTGCCTTTAGTTTTGACCAGGATGATAGTGGAACACTTTTATGCTGCTGTTTAAAATCCAGAGGACGATTCATATCTTGTTACTTTAAGATGAATACAAACAGTAGATAGAAATGTTGTTTTTCTTTCTTTATCAAAGAGTGTTTCCTCATAAGGTGCAGTAATATTCTCAATAAAGAGTTTTGCACATGCTGAATATTTTCACTGTTTAGCTTGACAAAAGTTCTGTTTGCTTCTAGTGCACATTGCTTCTAATTATTATGGAAAAAGTGGGTCATTTCCAAAGAAGCAATCCCGCAGAGGAAGGTGTAATATAGCATATAGATTTGTAATTTAATAAATGTGTCTAAGTCTCTCTCTCTCTTCACCTTCCTCACAGCTTGGTTCAAGATGTTTAGCACATAAGTAATTCCGGTGGGTTTATATGTGTCTAGCTTGACAGTTAAAAACAACAGGTGCGGTTTGCATTGCCAGCCTAATACTCACACCTGCACAGTCTGACAGAACAATGGACAATGAGCAAAACCAGTCTGCATGTTTCTTCATGCTTTGTGTTGTCTGGGTCTCTGATGCTCATTTTCCTTGTTCCTTCTTCCACTAGGTCTTATGTAAATCTGAACTGCAGGAATGTGTTTCAACATTTCTTTTTTTCTATCACATGACTCATCAAATATTCCAGGTTAACCGCTCTGCAGTAACAAACACACTTATTATTTGTCAGAGGGTTCTCGCGTACAAACGAGACACTCAACTGAGCAGTGACAGGAGTGAAGGATGAGAGACGTAGCTGATTTACAGCTCTCCATAAGCTACCATCAATTTTTATGTTTGGTAAAAATGTTTTTTTATGCAGGACCTTTTTTCTGACTTGGTAGATTTTTTTCTTATTTAAATGACATGTCAGCATGATGTAGCTTCACCCTGTCTCTGTTTACTGGTCTTACTCTTCTCAACAGATTTTTTTTTGCAATTATGACCATTAAACAAATTTTTGCTGTCTGCTAAGGCCCAGACTGTAGACTTTTGTTCAGAAGTGTTAAACCAGTTTGCATGTGAGTGGAAAATGAGCTCGTTTGGGTTTGCATGTCAGCCTCATTGTGAATGCCGAGGGGCAGATAGCAGAGAGCAGGGTTGAGAGTAGCGTTTTCTCAGCCTCGCTTGCAGACCTGGAAAACCTTGATAAGACACCTAGGTTCTGAAAGCTTAAAAAAAACATGCCGGTGAGGAGTGCAGAATTGATAGAATGTAAAGAGGAAGACAAGAAGGGGAAGAGGGAGGGAAGCTGGTGGAGATATGGCGAGGACACCTAGATTCATTTTGGAAGTTGCTTCAAGTATGGCTTTTTTTTTCTGCCATTATGTTTAAAAAACAATCCTGACAATCCTTTTAGTCACAGTAGAGATTGGAAAAGTCCTCACAGAGAAACAGTTACCATCCTCCCCCTAACACACACCCACCCAGACACACGTGGCCGGTTTCTGAGTTGATCCTTTCTTGCCAGTGGTTTGAAACTTCATTAATTCTGTCTGAAGGCAAAGCTCAATGTTACTGGCAACTATGGTTCTCAATTATCATACAGTTTGAAATCTGGATGTCAGCTTCCAAAATAACTTTCTTGGTTAGATGAAATGCATTTCACTTGCATTGAATACATGACTAACAGTTGTGTTTTTAGTTAAAAAAATTAGTTGAAAATATCTGATTTTGCTTTTTTCACCAAACTTTGCTGGGTTTTGTTTTGCATAAAGTATTTTTGCTCAAAGGTAGTTTTGTTAGTGTTGCAGCTCAGCTGTGGTGTCCCTGTGGTACGATGTTGGAAACGTGTTTATTATGCAGCTTAGTTGTGTTTTTCAGAAGTATTGAACTATTACACTTTTATTGCAGGTAATTATTTTGTGATTTTGTCTGATAAATTAACTCAAAGTAGAGCAGAATTGTATTGTGTGTAACTGTCTGTCTGTCTGTCTGTCTGTCTACATACAATAATTCCATACACCATGTGCTCATTCATAGTTTTGATGCCCTTAATTGAGAATCTACACTGTAGTCATGAAAATAAAGAAAACGCATTGAATGAGAAGGTGTGTCCAAACTTTTGGTCTGTTCTGTAATCCATGATTTTGGTTATGTTTGATCAATGGCTTTCTATTTGCAACTCCTCCACGAAAGGCCAATTTCTGGTTTGCCAAGCAAGCAGATTCTCCCACCTGAGTTATGGATCTCTGCAGCTCCTCTTTAGTTACCTTGGGCCTCGCGGCTGCTTGTCTGATTAATTTACTCCTCACCTGTGTTGTCAGTTAGAGTAGACTAATCATCGGTAGATTTGCAGTGGTGGCATATCCATGTTAACATGATAGATTGAACAGTACTTTTTAAGGATGTTTTATAGCCTTACTTTGCTTTAAACATCTCCACAACCTTATCTCTGAAAAGTCTGTTGTGTTTCATGGTTTTAAATTGAAGTATGGGCAGAAAACACATGCTGCTGCTCTTTAACAAAATGTCTAGGCCTTTGTGGAGCTGCTGGATTTATTTTGAGATTAAATCACAGACAGATGGACTCTGTTTAGAAATTAGGTGACTTCTGAAGGTAATTTAGTTCACAAAGGGTGAAACACAGCTCTCACAGTTATACCTGTTTGTGTTGGTCTAAAGTTTGTAGTTGTCTAATAAAATACAAAAAAACTCCACACCTTTAGATATCTTGCAAGGCACTGTAAGTGCACGACTTTTTATAAACATGTGAATTAAGGGAGCTGGACAGGGTTGAAGGTTTAGTGATTTCATGAGCCTGTGAGTGGTTTCAGGTTAGAAAAACAAGGGTTGATGAATGGAAGAGTAGGAACTGGGGGTGAGACCGTAAAATAGTTGACAATAGAGAAGAGACACATGAGGTGTGTTTTGATTTGGTCATGAAAGACCTTAAATGGTGGAGGAATTCACATGGAACCTGATGCTTCCTTTCAATCTTTTTATCTCTTTTATCTCTCTTTGCTTGGACTTAGTTTGCATTTCATGCTCCAGTAATAGAACACAAGTAGAGTTTTCTTCTAGCTGTTGTTAAGAGTGAACAAATTGAGGTTACTGACTTGAAAGGAGTTAGCTCTGTAGGGGAGTGGGAGAGGGTCAAACATGTTACCCTTGAGCAAAACATAAACCTATGACCATACTCTCACAATTACTGAACTGTAATAGTTACATTTGTCTAAGGCTGTAGATAGGAAATATTTTGGTAATAAAGTACTCTAATGAATTAATCGCTTGGTTACTTGAGTGATCAGAAACAATTTGCTACGGTATCATTTTTTTTTTAAAGATCATCTTTGTACTTTCCAAATTTCTCCAGACAATATTGTGTTATATTTTGTATTTATTAGAAACTATTTTCAGGGTATTTTCTTTCGAGTAAAGAAGTTGACCAGCTAGCTCACCGCAGTATTGGATACCTTCCTTCAGAGATGCTTTGGCGCTAACTCAGGTTCAAGACCTTTTGCTACTCAAAAAGGTTTGCAGAGAAAGAATGAAAAGTTCAACACTGTACCCACTGATAATCTAAGGCTTTTTAAAAATCTTTTGAAAATGCTTTTAAACTTTTGCTCTATTTAAAACTATGTAATTATTTCCTCTTAGAGTTCAATGAATATCTGCACAACAAAATATAACTGAGCTGAAGCATCTGTGGTGCCCCCTTATTACACTTTCATATGTGATGTTTTGATATGTTTGACTGACTGGTCAATCTTTGAAAAAGAGGCCTATATATATATATATATATATATATATATATATATATATATAAAAAATACTAACAGCGTGTATTTAATGTGCTACAGTAGGTTTTACCTGCCTCATCCATCTCAGTCATGTCCTCGAGCAAGACGCTCCACCGGCTTTGCCTACTGGCGGTGGTCGGAGGGCTTGGTGGTAATGATTGTATGGCAGCCTCCCTTCTGTCAGTCTGCCAGTGTGCACCTTGAACTATTTTGTAGTGGGGGCTTAAACCTACTCCATATCAGTTCGTATATAGGGCTGATCAGAAAACTCTAACATCTGTAGCCCATGCTGGCAATATAAAGAGAAACAGCAGTGACCATACACCAGCTGCCTTCTTTAGTCAGTCAGTGTGTGCCACACAGCGCCACCAGAGTTGAAGCACATCATATCACTGACTCACCTCTCCCTTGTGTTTGCTCAAGCGGTGCTTAAATTCTGGGATTTTGACCATAAAGATGTTGAAATCATACAGAACAAATTAAATTAAACATATTATAAAAAAGTAAAGTGGAAAAATTTATTTTCTCGTATCGTTAGTAGCTATTTTTCTTGTCATGACAGTTGAGGCAATTCCTCCTCTGACTGCTCATGACTGTCTGCATTCTAAAGTTTTTTTAGTTGAACTTGTTTTTTTTTTTCTTTTGTTTGTAAACCAACAATGCTACATCTTTCAGCTGGTAAAACTCATTGAGAGCCATGTTCTAAATCTAGAATTAGTAGTCTGTAGTTAGTAGTTTACCAAATTAGTTTGAATCCACCCAAAACCAATAAGCCAAACCCACAGCTATTGTTTGGAGAACTGTTTTCTGTAAATGTTGATCTGGACTGCATTAACATTAATAGGGTTTTAAGTGATCAGCAGAATCCTTGATGGTTGTTTGGCAACTGCTTTACAGTCCCTAGAAAGGGTTATGTAACATAGCTGAGACCACTGATATAAGACATTACTTTGTGTAGCCAAAATGCTCATTTGTTTCTTTGATTTAGCACAACCAAGTCTGTGTGATTTCGTGCTTTCACCTCAGCCACCAGCGCGTGACTGACTCTGACACCTAAGACATACCACAAGAAGTGATTGTTTCACTTGCGAATGAGGCTCACACCACACACCGGGCTCATTATGCTGCAGTTCAGCATTGTGACTGTTGGCAACGGCCCTGCATGCATACTTCATTTGTTCTTTATTTCAGCTAGTCTGCAGCTATACGATGTAGGTGGTTTAGAATGACTCTGGCTAAGTAATTAAATTGAGTGAAAGCTGAAAAGGACTTGTACACCTTAATGATTCTGGTGAGAATTACCACCATCTCTCTCAGGTTTTGGCTGATAAATGTAAATTCATCATCGGATCTTATTTAAGGTTTTAGTGTTTTAAACTAAGAATTATTAAAATGCAGTGCATTATTTTTAAAAAATTTGAACCCACAAGCAAAATCAGAAATTCTAAGTTAAAACATTACCGGTCCTCATAATTTGAGAAATACATTAATAAATTAGGCCAAATTAATCAAGAAAGCCTTTTCCCCCCTGCAGTAGAAAAGAAATACAGCTTCCCAGTCATTTTAATAAAATGCCTAGTGGTTATTATGCGAGAGACTTTCCAAATTTTACTGATCTTGATATAGAATTTGTTTAGCACCTATTTAAACTGGTGTTATTTGCTACTGGACAAATCCTAGTCGGTCTATGCATCAAAATATAAAAATAGGCAGGCGCAGGCAAGAATAATGCATATAACATAAGGGGTGCAAATAAAATGTATATAATGCAGAAAAAATCTGACGTAACAAATGACTTATAAAAATGACTTATAAAAAGGAAAAAAAAAATGGGCTAAGACAGGGAAAAACCGACACTTAAGAAAGAAATAAATTCAGTGGCAATGAGTGAAATCCTAGAGGATTATTTATTATATCTTTGAAGTTGTAACTTGAATATCAGAACAAAACAGAGCAGCCCCAGAACACCCCAGCTGACATTTAGGAAAATCCATCAAAGTCTTACAAATCTCCTCATTTTTTTCTGCTTGTCCTCTAATTGTACAGGTCAGTCTTCTTTAAACACAGTAGGATCAATATATTTTTCAAAGGTGCTTCCATTTTCTTCTGGCACAGAGCTAATATTGTCCAAGGCTTGTACGAGTCAAAAGTCAATTAAACCAGAATGTGTTGAGTTGACCACAGAGTCCTCAGGATACATCGAACATTGATTACATTTTCACTACAGGGCCTTCCCATTCACAGTAAAGCACAATGTGTCTTTCTTTTTCATATTAAGAATCTGTGATGTCACAGGGACCAGCGGTTTAGCTTAACTGCTGCAATATGCACTCACCGAAGTCTTTATTGAGCAAAACTTTCCAGTACTGAGTCAGACCTGATATTGATTTAACAGAAACTTACTTTCCTAAGATTTCAGTCAGGTGTCGGTTACACATCTCTGTTGGGTATCTCCCATTCTGCTACATCATAAAGGTGCCTTATTGGACTGAGATCCTGGGACTATAGAGGTCACTGGAGTCCAGGAAACTCATTGTCATGTTCAAGAAACCATTTTGAGATGATTGGAGCGATGTGACATGGGGCATTATCCCACTGGAAGTAGCCATTAGAAGATGGATACATTGTAATTTTAAACAGTAATCAGTCTCTTGTGTTTAAACAATACTCTGTTGGTCTGAAGCTGAATTTTGTCTGGATTTATAAAGCATTTTTCTCCAGAACTTAACCTCATTTTAGCTAGTTTTTTTTTTTTTGTGTGTGTGCAAATTTGCTATTCCAAGCAGTAGATTATGTCCCCTCACACTGAGTGGGTACTTTTCTTCCAGGAGTGTTGTTGTTATCTGGGGACACAGATCTCCGAAGTAGAGGACAGAATGTGGAAATCAGACTAGCGCAGCATTAATTTCAAATTGTTTTATACCGGTTATGCTATAAAAGACAGATTGGAAGTCTAAACTCTGTGGAAATGTGTGAAAAAAAATTATTTTATATAAACTGCACTGAATTATGGTTAAAACCTTCAAGATTTGTCTAATAGGAAAAGTTTGCTTTAATTTCAACTCAGTTTTATCTTAAGGTGTATGATCAATGACCCTGGGTGGTTGTATTTGCTTTAATCAAAATTCTCTTAATTTTAAATGATTTGATCTGAACGTCTAAAAGCAGAAGTCAAATATTGTTTCTGGTGACTACAAGCTATAAGCTTGTTACTTCGAACGTTATTCAGAACTGAAAAAGCCTTTTGCATTTCTCTCAGGAAATCATAGTATAGTCTAAAATAATTTAAACTATCGATATGACCAACAACCAAAGATTGTTCTGAGACCTCTGATACAGTTATAGATCTGAAAATGTACCTGCAGTGGTTCTTAAGGGCTCCCAAGCGTTCAAAAAAATATCCCTCACAGCAGCATTAGACTGAATTATAAGAATGGTGTATATGCAGTATGTTAAGGTAATTCAATATAATTCTTCTAAAGTGTCTCAATAAAGCACGCTGATCTAAATTTGCTGTATATTTAATGCTTTATATCTTAAATTTTTATCTTATTACTTAAAGTTGAACTTATTGGGTAATTAATAAAGGCACCAGGACAGACTTGTTGCTCACGTCATGTCTAATCATATGAGGTAAAGTCAGCATGCAGTGCAACATGTGCACTTCTTTTTTTCATGCCAGGCTTGAGACATCAGGTAAGGTTAGAAAGGATATAACGTGGAACTGCAGTGCCAGAGGTTTTCCATCGTAGAACGACTCTCATGTACGGTTAATGTGGCTTTTGTTCACAGACACTTTGACACATATTCTTTCCTATTTGGTAAAAGAACATCTCATTAGGCTACAGCACATTCTTCGTCTTGATTGCCCTCATAGCCAAAGTCAGCTCATACTGTGGAGGTAATGATAACTCTCCCAACCTTTAGATAATCGGCTTTCCCCCTGAGAGTCTATTAAAAAGAAAGACAAGGTGTTGGCAGCATGGAGTTAGATTGTGGCAAAAAATGGCAGAACATCACATCATTATATTTCGAAGTGGGAAATTTCTGGTGATTATTGAATAAAAGCTGGTTGACAAGGAAGAAGTTATTTATACCTGTCAGTTTCTTCTGCTAATTAGAAGCCTACCACCAAATTCAACTTGTTCTATGTTAAAATATTGGACACATCTTTCTTTAAAGACTAAAGTTAGCCAACAGTTCTGCCTTTTTCTAATTGGCCAGATTGTAAGCTTTTCTTGGCAAACATTTAGGTATTCATGGCAGTTTTACCTGAGAGAATTGTTAACCTTTAGATTGTAGTTTATAACATCTGTAACATAGTTAAGATTTATAGAAGTGGATTTTAATTTTGCTTGAAAAAATATCTACAGAAACTGTCTTTACCATGACATTGTCAGACAGTTCTTCAAGTTATATTAACATCAGAGCACCTTCATAAATTCGTTTTTGGTTTAGTAAGCCATAAGAACCTTGGACCCTTTCAACCCCCTAGAAACATCTTTTTTTCTAAGTGAGAGACATTTTATAATATGCAAGAGGTTGCATACAACACCTTTAAATGTAAATTAACAAATGTCTCTAATTAGTATGAAAAGTTGTTTTCTTTTCTTTTACTCACCTTGACTTTATACTTTAGGACTTCCTTAAAAGAGTTGAACTTTTGCCTAAAACACCAACCAATTAAAAAAGAAAATTTGCAATTCATTTAGTCATTTACATTTTCTTTCCTTTTTTTGCAGTTTCATTTGGAAAACATATTTTCCTTTAACAATCTTCCAAAGTGGCAATTTTTTCTCAGTATTTTGCTTTTAATTTTAAAAACTCTGATCTCAAATGATATTGTGTCCTGCATTACCAAAGTTCACCATTCTGCATTACGCATGCATTATACTTTGCAGCAAGGTATCATTCTATAGCTGCCCGGATTTGTCTTAATAATAATCACTCTGTGGATCAATACCACCCAAGCTGAGCACTGATCTTGTGTAACAACCTAACACAATTTTTGAGATTTATTTGAAAAAGTAATTAATGCAACTGCATCTGTATTAATAAAAGTATGAATGAGAGGTTGGACTAATGTCATCTTTTTACATTTTGACAGATGGAAACAAAAAGGTACAAATTGGTGAAGCGGCAAAATGACAAGACTATGATTATAAAAAAATGGACACAGAGCATATTATTTTTCAAATCATAATTGTTTTCATTTTCCAGTTATTATTATTATTGTTATTGCATGGCTGAATTCAAGGTACATACTATATTTTTTACTGTCTACTGTTCTGCTGTGAAGAGTTGGGTTGTTTTTCTTAATGGGTTTTCAGTTGCCTAATACCTAATTAATTAATACAATAAGAATAATACAATTAAATTATCACACTGTAACTGGTTTGATTTTTCTGATCATCATTAGAAAGAACCCAACACCTTTCAAAGAAGTTTAAATTTTTTTTATCCTGAAGACCCAAAATAGTACCAGAGCAACTATTAGAATGTCCTCAGGCAGATGCTTATCTGGTCAGCTGGAATTCAAAAGGTTTATTGAGTAGGAGAGCATCAATAATGAAAGACTACAGTCATAACCTGGGTTCAGACAAAGATAAAAGTCACACGGTTTTCCATATTCAATGTCCCTTTAAAGAAAATTTCATACCAATATCATTTTTCTGAATGGGGTCCATCTTTTTAGCTCTCATCTCCATCTTTGGTCTTTGCCTGCCTTTCAGACTGTGAAATGGAGAGCAGTAATTTTCTCTGCTTCTCTGTATTTTAATGAAGCGTTAATCTGTTTCTGAGCGAGAACCTTAATGAGGGCGACGTGCTCCTCTCTCACATAGCAGGCTTTCTCCTATTAGGCTGCCATTATGGAAATGGCTCGGTACCGTTTGCCGTCCTGGGAGTGGACTCAAATGTATGCCTTATTTCCACTTTTGAAGCTTTCTTCTCCCTCCTTAAGAAGGCTGGGTGTTCCTCTGAGGGAGCGAGCTGCAGATAAACAAACATGGTAATGACGAGCACAGGGAGAGGCTTTGCTCTCTTTGAGGTCTGGCCTTTTTCAGATGCTGGGTTCTTAATAGGCCACTGAGGAGGGATCGTTTGAGATTGATAGCACGGTGTGAGCCAAATATCAGACTTCTCTCTTATACCCCCTAACCAGCTGCTTTATCGTTAATCAACATCCCCATGTTTATGCAGTCTTTTTTTCTTTCTTTTTTTTACCGCCCTCCGGTGATTCTTCTACTCATAATCCCCGGCCAAGTTAAAAATGAACACTCAAACGCTGAATTATGGAAGATTATTAACATTATATTCCACTAAATTACTGCATTCCATCAACTATGTCACATCCCCCTATCCTAAATGCCTGCTGAAGAGGATAATAGTCTGCCGGATTTAAAGAAACATCTAAACCAGATTAAAAGTAGGAAAAAGATGCTGCATGGAGCTGAAAGTGTTTCAAAGACCTGATCAAAGGATTGTATAGCTTTCTTCATTTAGGATGTAGGCCAGCCCAACCCATGCCACTCCCACAGACCACATTATGAAGGGTGGTGTGGTGGGCGGCCGTGAAACAGATTAACGTCTTTCCCTTGCTTTAATCAAAAATTTACATTTTCAGCCTTTGTCTTTGTCCTCGTTTTTCCCATTTAAACTGCAAGCTTTCGACTCTTCTTAAAAACCTCCTACGCCTTTTATCTTTGTCTTCTTCTCCTATATTTGGCGTGTTCTACATCCGGCTTGTGGCTTTTGGAGGCTTTTTGTTGAGCAAACATTAAAAGGTATGTCAGGTGGAGATGAGTGCTTATCTGCACCAAGGAAAGACTTTTACCTTACCTCATGATGAAAGATGAGGGGGAAAAAAAGCATATTGAGCTGGTGGTGAGCCGACATTTATGTCCTAAATATATTTGCTTTTTGAGGGCGCTCAACTGCATGAATGAGTACAACACATCGGTGGATATGTTGGCAATGAATGAGAGTTGAATCAGAATCAGAATCAGTTTATTGGCCAAGTATGTCACATACAAGGAATTTGACTCCGGCAAACTTTTTCCTCCAGTACAGAACTTGAATAAGTGAAATAAAAAAAGAAAAAAAAAAAAGAAAAATAAGAACAAAAATAAGTAAAAATACAAATAAATATCAGATCGTAAATAATAAAGGATAATATATACACCAAGCCGGGGTTATTTTACAGTGAGTATGTACAGAAGTGCAGAGTTATAGTTTATTGTTATGTGAGTGCACTCACACACTGTGACTAGACAGAGTTCGTCAGAGCGACAGCCTGGGGGAAAAAACTGTTTTTGTGTCGGGTGGTTTTGGCGTACAACGCTCTGTAACGCCGACCTGAGGGGAGGAGCCTAAACAGATTGTGGCCAGGGTGTGAGGGGTCAGAGGTGATTTTCCTGGCCCGCTTCCTGACCCTGGCCCGGAATAGGTCCTGTTGACATGGTGAACTGAGCTTAAATGACACATGAGTAGGACATAAGAATATAGCAGTCATGTTTATTTATTGTTTTGCTGTGTTCCTTACATTACACAAATTCACCACAGGGCCGTTTAACATTTAGCATTTCTTTTTAAGTGATAAAAATATGTCAAAAACCTGTCAGTTTCAGTCTCTAAGGGTGGGCTTGGGTTTAAAAACTCATCGTTTTTCTTCTAGCTAAACACATCAATCAAATAGACGTGTTGTTTGGTTTGACGCTTGAAATGCCTCCTGTTCCTCATCCTACATGAAAAGATTTAATCTGAATCTCTTTAAGCCCCCTTTATGTGTTTACCCTAAATAACTGTCATTCAAGTGTCTTGAAATAGGCCTTAAGCGGTGCATTTTGAAGTGATATTTTTGTGTCTGGGCACCGACTTAAAATGTTCTCCATAAAGCCCTAACATACAGTATATAAAGTCATTTTGGATGACTTTATATGTCTCTCTGTCTTTTAAAAAATGAATAAAGTGCCCCAGATTCATCTATTTAAAAATGTACAGACTGTTTTGTTTATGCCATGGTTTCTGTCAGTTTCTCCTTGCTGCTTTTGCCACAGCAAAACCTGGTCGATACTGAAAATTAAGAGTAAGATTAATTCAGTTTCAATTAATCAAATGTCCACTCAAGTCACTTTAGAGGAAAGAAATATCAGTTTAATATGTAATTATATCAACATTTAGTTTGGTTCAGATTTAGTTCAAATGAATCCTTTCTGTCCACCTCAAGACAATTCTATATTCAGATTATGTCATGGTCTTTTTTCAGTGTGTGACCCACACAGAAGCTCTTAGGAGACCAGTTAATTTTAAGAAATGTTTTCAACAGAGAAGATAATGTGAATAAGAATGAGCTGGGAACGGGAATTCTGGAAGAGGTAAGTGGATTTGTTAATTTCAAAGATCGAAGACTAAGAGTTAAGCAGCCTAATGATGGTGGAGTGGGTGATGGCAGGGAGGATGATTTGAGCCTGGTTGAAGGAGAGATGGATCCAGAGGTTTTATTGATAACTTAGAAGATGAGTAGCAATTTACAGGAGAAGTTGTTTAAGTTGGACCCTGAGGTAATATTGCTGTTACGGGCTGGAGAGCAGACATGAGGAATGCAGGTACAGGAGATTGTAATGAGATAGGAATATATCCAGAGAAGGCAATACGTGAAGGCAAAGGTGGATAAGTTGAATGTTGAATGTCCAGTGAGCAGTTCTTGGAACCAGGAGGACGATGGAGAGGAGCTTTAGAACTAGTTGTGGAACTGAAGCCAAAGGAAGATCAGACAGATATCTTGAAAAAGAAGAACCAGGAACAAATAGAGAAACACAATCACTGAGTGAAAACTAACCTTTAAATCGTAGAACAGTATAGTCTCTCCTTAGCAAAAGTGAATCAAACCATCTAGGAAGGAATGGAGGGCTAGAGAGAACCACATAGGTCAACACTCAGGTGTCGAATCACTGGCTTCCAGCTCCTCTTATCCTCCTGCAAACCATCTGGATGACCTGCAGATGTGCAGGAGCATACCAGCCCACTGATGGATAAACTGGAGACTGGTGCCTCCACTGTGCTCTTCAGTGAGGAACTGAAGGCACATAACAAAACACCAGCCAAGCTCGTTACAGATTCAGATCTAATTAAAAACAATCCCATTCAATCCATCTATAACGCAATCCATTAACCTTCAGTTTATCAACCGGTAAGCAATTACCTGTCAAAGGCAGGCCACTGGATGCATTTAGTTGTTGACTTTGTTGAGATAAATGGCAAGCATATGACAACAGTGGGGCAGACAAACTCAATTTTAACTGGTAGAAACCTCCAGCAGAGCACAGCAAGAGCAATTATCCTCTGACTGGCTGAAGGTTTGGAAGAAGAGATGGAATCACAGTGAAACACAGATGCACTGGTTTGCAATAGGACAAACTAGTTCTATCAATGACTGTGGCTAGGAAAGTTAGACAACTGCACATAGAAACACCTAAACAGGAGTACTTTAAGAAAAAAAAACATTGAAACACAAAGGCAGTGAATTACAGTAAAATATTCTCTATAAAAAAGAAAGAGTACACAAAGTTAATGGCACTATTACCTCTGTTATTTACTGTGTTTGTAAACTGCACAGTAAAACAGAGACGGAGCCAGGACTACTTTCTGAAGAAAAGCAAACTCAATAGAGCCCACTAAGAGAGCACCTGTAGCTCTGTGAATTCTTTATCCAGGAAAGAGGTGTAAATACATTCTGAATCAGTGAGCCAGGACTACTTTCTAGGGGAAAGCAATACAAAGAGCAGAGTTACTGGCAGTAGTAGCGCTCCCCATCCAGATAAAAGACGCACCATTTTACAGAAACACTCAAACGGAGGAAACAAAATTCAAGCGTGCAGCTTAATGGCATCAGTATCTGTGTCTGCACTTTTGTCTGGGAAAGGCAATAAAAACACAGAGGCACAGAGTACAGGTACTTTCTATGGAATATAAAAACAAACAGAATGCTCAAAGTCCATGGCAGCAGTAGCCTTGTCTGTGACTCCACCCAGGATAAAGACGGCGTTAAATACAGTTATAATGTCCTAGGAATACTTCCTCTGTAAATAAAAGTATTGCATAAAGTTAATGGCAGAAGTAGCTGTGTCACCAAAGGAAAAAGACACGGCTAAACCCAGATGCACCTAGCCTTGAATACCCTTTTATGGAGAAAGAAAAGCGAAGATTACAGCTAATGGCCCAAGTGCTATGTCTACCTGTGGCTGTGCCTGGGAAAGGCACAGTAAAATAGAGAAGCACTGAGTCAGGCATACTTTCAGTGTAAAGAAAAACAAAGACACAACTAACACAGATGCACTGAGTCAGAATTTATTTCTCTTGAAAAGCATGAACAGCTTCTATATATATAAAAAAAGAAACCGAAAATACGTTAACAGCAGCAATAACTGATATATTTCAATTTATTTAATAATATTTGCAGAGCAAGGAAAAGTTGTCAGTAAGTTCTCACACAGCCTAGGGCTTTAGCAGTGAAACTACAGTGACAGCTCAGGAAAATCTAATTCACTCTAATGACGAGCTACATGGAGGAAAGTTTTAAGCCTACTCTTAAAATTAGGGAAAAAATAAACAAGCCAAACCTCAGCCAATATGAACTAATATCACATAATTAGGAAAAACCTGTAAAAGGCTTGAAGCCTAAATCATTAATTTGTGTCATAAGTTATTTGGGGATGAGCATGCTTACTTATGTGAGCCAGTGAAAACAGATTATGATCAGACTCTTACTCCTAACTTATTAGTTTAAATTTAAATTATTTTTGAGCACAAAGAAATGAGCAACCGCAGCATATGGCAGATTGCAGACATACTGGAAAGCTGATCTGATGCTTGCTCGGTTTTGCTCAACTCTGACCACGGTATTAAGAAAGGAGGATTGTAGGGCTGCCATATATCTCCAGAGAATGGAGGAAAAGTTTCCCCTGTGGTTGAATGAAAGAAGTTAAGAGGAGTGGGATTCAGATGGGAAGAAGGGGGATTTCAAAAATTTGTCACACAAAGAGGGGAGGCATTGCACATGGGTTTAACCCCACAAAATATGCCTGTGTGCATGCATGTATTTGCGCTGTGCTTTTAATTAGAGCCACGGCTGCTGAGCAATGTGAGGCCTGACTGCTGAAGGATGCGGTAGTGATGCGGTTGTCCCAGTCTTCCTCAGTTGGCTCACAGAGGAGCACAGATGTCATCTCGCTGCCTCTAAAGCAACCCGAGCACCCCCCAGCAAAACACAAACCAGATTTATTTCAGATTTTGCACCCCAGTATGACTGCACTGAACATGTTTACCTACTCCATTGAAGACCCAGAGCCTCATCATTTGTTTATGAATGTCAGCTTGTGTTTGTTTTAGCGTCAAATCCACATTGCACTTTTATACCCACAAGTTACAGCTTTGGCTCATGTAGAAAATTTTTAATTGAATTCAGGGATAGCATAACTCTTCAGTGAAGTCACTAAACACACACGTCTGAACGTTTGTGTTAATCTTCTATAGCAAGATTCTTCAAATGCTCGACCTGGGGTTAGTTGGCAGCTTTGGTGTTCAAACATTAATTAACTTAAAAAAATTTTTTGTTTTAATGCATTAGCAGCTGGAACTGTTTGTAAGTATGAGTTTATATATGAGGACTATTACAACTGAGCCTTCGGCAATGAGCAAGACAGAGTGAAATATTTATACCCCATTAACTTTTTTACATTTGTCACACAACTAACAAACACCCATATTTTACCATAATTTTGTGTAATAAGCAAAGACAAAGTAAATGATTATTATAAAATTAAAACTTGTACATTGTTTTTTACATATTTATATTGTTTTACAGCTAAATTGATGCTTAAGAGTTTTGGTTTGTGTTCAGCTTTCCTGTGTAGCCTCTTACGCTCTTTATTTAGTTCAACATCAGTATAAATGTAGGCTGTGGCTGCAAGCCTACCCTACTACCCCGCAATTGGGTTTGGGATTACGCTTTGGATTCTCGGGTGAGGGGGACATTTTGGTAGTGTAATGAGAATAAATGAACCGTAGCTTCACCATAGAAATGCACGGTATGTCATAGAGAGGAAGCAGAGTTGGGAGAAAGAAAGTAATATACAACATGTTAAAATCCTGAAAAAGATGCAGAACATACAGGGATACACTAAAAGGGTAAACCAGGGACTGGTATTTGGACAAAATCGGCCAACACATGCCACACTTTCTAAATTTTCTGTTGTAAAAAAGTTACACTGTTATTTTTGTTTTCCTTCACAATTACGCATTACTTTTGAACAGCCCCCCACAAAACTATGTGAAATAAAAACTTTCTAAGAGTGTGAACACTTTTGTAGTGCACTACTAATGCACTTTCTTCTTACAACAGTTATTACTTAACTGAACTTGTATAAAGTTAATGTATTTTATTTTCTGTCTGGTGTATCCCTTCCAGCACAGCTCTGCAGATACTGAGCAAAATGACCCATGTTTAAGATTACTGCCATGCTTGATAAAGTAAAAAGCTCTGCGACATTTTATTGGGGGGGCAGTAAGTGGTAATTAAATGTTATTTCTGTTGCATATCGAGTTTGTCATGTCCTTGTTTTTATTGCCTAACTGCTGAAATCTCCCAGCGACATAAAACATAATGTAGTGGAACCATCGCTAAAGAAGGCGTTTGCTGTGTTTAGAAGTTTATGTTTTAAGACTTAGAGAAATGGTTTTCAAATTGGTGGTTTTAAGAGGAAGCTACAGTGAATAACTAGAAAGTTAATCTGTCAACTCCTTCATAATACTTGTTCACTGAAGGCCCCAGAGGGACAATAATTTGGCTCTGTAGGCCTCCGCCTCACAGAAACAGGACTGTACCAATGTGTGAATAAATGTGTGTTGAGGCATGTCTGCATGAAGCCCGTTTGTATATCGGTGTCCATGCTTCAGTGTGTTTCTGTCACTCTGCTTCAGTGAGTCGCCCACTGGGTGCAGACAATCCCAGCCTTTGTGTTTACGTCCTGCTCTGCTCTGCACTGTACTGAATGCACTTCAGGGAGTGAGGCGTGTGAAAATCCCACCCTTCGCCACCTACAGACTTTCTACTCTGTTAATCTGTCGGTGGACATTTACAAAAAGGGACAGTTGTTTGCATGTGTGAGATTTCATGTTTTTTTTTTTCTTCCTGTTTAGGAAGCCATAACAATCCACACCAAACAGCCGGTCTCAATGTTGGACACCACAGAGAGTTTCTTTATAAGTTTTTATTGCATTAACTGCTGAACCCAACGACCTGACCGATGACCTCCAAGCAGAGTCTCCGCTTCCCTCATTTTCTTCAGACTTGTTGCTCTTTGTCTCTGTCTTTTTCTTCACTTTCTTTCATCAGGCTTTATGATTGAAAAATGTCTTTAGATCTTTCTCATCACCAATAGTTTGACTTGTCGCAGCCTGAGATGAGAAGATCTAAAGAAAAACATGAATATTTGCCACGTTAAATGCAGCCAGCTCTTTTCTTGTGTGCTTTGTTGGTCTTTAATGGTGCAGAATAAACAGATTACTCAATTCTGTAGAAATAATCAACAAATTCACTTGTATTACATACCAAATATCACTTGTTTGTATGTAGTACTAAAGCATATTGTTTTTTTTCCTTGTATATAATCTTGTTTGTCTGCTTTTTGTACCAGTTAACCTTTAAATTTAAAGCTCTGTTGTTGATAACATAGACCCATTGTAGGTTACAGTCACAAGACTATACTGTTGGTTTCTCTGGAGTTAGTAAAACCACACTATCAGATTAGTGTGAAAATCTGAGCAGTTGATTTAATCTTTTAAAATTGTGACTATATTATATTTATAATAACGACTATATGTTCACCATATGGGTAAACACTGATATTTTTCCAGATATTTATTTTTGTGTATTTATTGGGGAAGAAATCCACAAACATTCGTAGCAGAACGCTATAGTGCTGGGATATTAAAGGGTTGGTTCTGATTTTTTTGCAGTTCGGTAAGGTGCAATCTGTACTTACAGTTTTGCCCCAAGCATTATTAAAGCTCTAAGTCATCTGTGACCAAGTTTAGAATGTTTTAAACTGTCTGACAGCTGTCCACCAAAATTCCCCTTGTTGGAAAATAAAGAACTGAACTGATCTGTCAGATCAGCTGATAAGGCATGCTGAGTTGTAATCTGATTAGCTCGATAGCCTTCCACCACTCTGATGATTTATTTACATTCTCAGGAAGCTCACAGTGTTTCTCTTTGCTCATCTGCTCAGTGAACCAGTCCTCTTGTTAGGGCATTGTCAATTAATTAGTTGCTATTAATTGATTAAGTAGGCTGTAAAAGCTTCTCCCCAGTTTTTTTTATATTGTAACACTATGCAGCTTTACATGTCTTACATATTTGTGGATTGCAACAAACCTGAATACTTTGTCATGAAGGTAATAACAATGAATGGCACTATCTGCTCCCATTCCTGTTCTCTTATGTAGCTTTAAAGCTCTTACTTTACCAAATGTCTGATTGAACCAGCTGATTAGTTGGTTGTTGTATTTTTGTCTCCTTCCATTTTTCTGCCAGATGCTGCTTACCATCCCCAGTTTTGACTTATTTCAAGATATCCATGTTCCCATATTTGAAGGGTTGTTAATAAAAGCCTAAAAGAGACAGTCTTGGTTAATGTTTGTCCCAGATTTCGTACCTGGCTCTAAAAGTGGCTTTTTTGCCCATCACTACCTTCCTGTTTCTCCAGTCTCTTCCCAGTGATTCAGATTTGAATTGATTCGTCAGATGGCGTTCATCATCAACAAACCCCTCATGTTTATGCCGTTTCTCCACCATAGCATCCAAAGATTCAAGGGACGGGATGTGGGAACAGTATGCTCAGGGTGGAAGCCTAGTCATGTCCCATTGTGTCCAACCACAACACAGGATGTGGATTATTCTAGTTTGGATTTACTATGCACGTAGACAAGCAAATAATGAGCCACACACACATCTTAGCTAAAGAGACAGGACATAGCTGACCTCATGGAAAACCAAAAGGCAAAATATCTGCCGTCCTTTCAGTCCACCGGCCAGGATGTTATTTGTTTAGCCACAGGGGCGCCCGCTTGCTGCTCAGGGTAAATGTCAAGCTTTGCGATTGCAGAATGAGAGTTTGCTCCACAATCCGACCATGTCGGGGTCCCCAGAAATCTTTAATGACATGAATAAAAGTGCTGCATGTTTATTCCACAACTTGTTGATGCCTTTTATTCATTGTCTTCTCCTATTTACAGCATCCATTTAGCACTGCAGGTAGTGGCCCAATTTGCTTCCTTTTTAGAGGTGGAAAAATCTGGAGAGATTTTAACCCTCCCTTCCTCTCTCTTTTTCTGTCTCTCTCTTCTTTTTTTTGTTGTACTTCTCTTAACCCGCCTGCTGTCTTGATTTTCGGTGTTTGTGTTTGCACACTCGCCTCTCAGAGCTTGCAGACGTGCGTCTTGTTCTGCCTCTAATTGGTTCTCTGTATTCATGAGGGGATGCAGTGAGAAGCAGAGGAGACTGCGAGGAGCAAAAGCCGACTCCTAATAAACGTCAGTCCACAGCGGAGATGCTGGTGGACAGCTCACTGATGGGCTGCTTATAACAAGGCATCGGTTAATGTAAAGGGGAGATGGGAGCTGAGGGGATGTTACAGTGAGAGGGAAAAAGATGGTGGAGGGACAAGGATGGAGACAGGAGGACTGGATGAGGAAGAGGGAGCAGGGCCTGAGCTCATGCTCCTGCAGCCTGAGGGAAGTAGTTGTGAAATGATGCGGGAAACCGGAGGGGAGGATCCACACAAGCTGAGTTCAAGTGGTGAACTCTGCAAGCTTGTGATTTATGATTGTTGGTGTAGTCTCATTGTTTATCTTGCTGCATCTGAACCCCTGCGTGGCAGAAATGCTCTTTACTTGTGTCAGACTTTTAG
Source organism: Apricaphanius iberus (assembly GCA_028564705.1). NCBI lineage: Eukaryota > Metazoa > Chordata > Actinopteri > Cyprinodontiformes > Aphaniidae > Apricaphanius > Apricaphanius iberus. The sequence continues at coordinate 551,828 of JAPXFQ010001894.1, forward strand.
ATGTTTATTCTGGTGTGTTGTCACATATTCATCCTGTCAGGCCTTTAAAGCTCCTCCTCCTCCTTTTTGCAGCTCCTTTCTCTACACAAAGACAAAGCACAAGCTCCAGATTGTTTATTGTTTTTGCCCACCTTGTGTTTTGTTGTTGTTGTCAGAGTCCCCGCTGTCTCCCCTGATGAGGCCCCATGGAATCCACCCTTCTCCATTTCTGCTTTTTTCCTATTGTTCTCCAAGCTTCATCAGACGAATATTTGCAAATAAAAGGGATGAATCAGACCCACTCATGGAATATTCTGGATGCCCTATGTTGTCTCAGAACCGTTACAATTGATCCGTCTGAGTGACATGGCGGTGTGCTCTTAAGTTTTCAGGCCGATGCAAAATAACGTTTTCTCTCATCTCTTCTTGTAGGCCTTAAAGACCACAGGATTTATTTTAATTTTTTTGTTTGTTGCTTTGGACACACTTTTCTCTACGCTTGTCTCCTTGTGCTCATTTCCGTTTTAAACAGCAGAGCCGATTGACAGCTTGTAGTGTTTGGCTGTGACAGCTTTTATTTGTTGCAGTCAGTGGGCTTTTACTGAATGGTTGACGTTTTGAGGTTTCGTGTCTGTCACTTTTTGATGGATACAGGGCGGCGTTGTAGAGTGGATACCAAGCTCATGGTGCAACCCATCACCCCCTTACCCCAACAACCCATTCAGCATCCATACACAATGTTTATCTAGGTCCCACAGGGTGTTTTTTGTGTGGTTCTGGTTTTAAAGGGCCATGGGAAGATTAAACATGGTTCATTTTTGAGCAGACCATTTGTTTACATTGTGGTTTGTTACCTTTTCAACATTTGACCAATAGAATATGGTATACTGTTTTAGTTAAAATAAAATAGGCTTAAAATGGGAATTGATTTTAAAATGACATGTTTCTCTATTAGGGGAAATTGATCATTATCACAATTATTTTGGTCAATACTAAAATCAGTCTTCCAAGCTTAGTCATTCAGAGTTTTGAAGCACATTGCATTTACAGTGCCTTGTAAAGTATTCACACATTTTTTTATCTTTTCACATTTGATTTCAACATTCAGTTGCCAACTTTAATGTTTTTTACTAGAATAATAATTAAAAGATTATATATTAAACAATATCTGGAGCTTTGAACATCTCACAGAGTGTCGTTCAATCCAACATCTGGAAATAAGAACAGTATGGCGGCAACAAACCTACCAACACAACCAATAGCTAATAGCATGGTGAGCATGGTAAGCAGAGAAATAGTCAGAAAAACAGTAAAAAAGGCTGTGGTGACGCTCTGGGAGCTGCATGTAACTACAGCTCAGGTAGAGGAATTTAATTTATTTGTTTTGAACAGGGACAGTGCATATTAATTAACAAATGTGTAAAACAAACACTAAATATCAACTTGAACTTACCAAATCCACAGTACAATACAGTGGTGTCAGCCTCATAGTGTGAAGATTCTTTTCAACAATGACGACTGGAAAGTTAGATTTTACTGGATGATGAAAACCTATTGAAGGCTACAAAAGACTTAAGACTGGGATGGAGGTTCACCTTTTAGCAGACCAATAGGCCTAAGTGCACAGCCAGAGCAATAAAATAGTTTAGATTAATGTGCCCTCGCATGTTAGGGTGACCTAGTCAAATCTTGGACCTAAATTTTTAGGAATCTCTGGTAAAACTTAAAGTTTAGAAATGAGAAATTCATAGAAGGTCTCCATCCATTTTCTACCTTATATTTATAAATGATTAATTCTTTTAATTGGTTTCGTTTATTGTTATCCTTGCATTTTACAATTCTGCTCCACCTAAACTCTAAATAAAATACATACATACAAACAGATTTAAGGGGCAAAAGCAAATTAAGTGAATTTCCAGTGTTTGCCAATAATTGATTATGTCATTCAGGACATGTTACTATGGAAAATTGTCTCTTCTGGCTGGAAATGGAGCTGTTAACATGTCACGACAGTCCTGAAACTGTCATACAGCAACAGCCAATTTGTCAGTGGCTTTTTCGGATTTGTTGAAATATTGACTGCTACTTGAAATTCTTTCTGCCCACAGCATCGCCATCCAAAACAACTTGTTTAAGTTACTTGCATGATCTGTGTTACGAAAAAATGTAGCTTTCCTCTGGAACAGAAAAGGTATTTTTGAATTGAATGTTGAATGGTTGTGACGAAATATTAAAGTGTTAGTAGTTAAAATATTTTTGCAAAGCATTTTGAAATTTGATTTGTTAGTTCTAGCTTGTTATATATATATATATATATATATATATATATATATATATATATATATATATATATATATATATATATATATATATATATATATATTGTACTTTCACTCGTGCATTTTTTAAGATACAAAGATGTGGGCATATTTTAAAAGACTTTAAAGCAGGACTAAATAATTTACTTGGCACCATATCCAATCTACAGAAATTTTTCTGTGCTGCTTGGAGATGTTACAAACTCTGAAAAATCACTTTTTTTGGGGGGGGGGTTAGAGGCTTTTAGACCCAAGGTGACAAATGTATCTCTGCTCTGTAAGACCCAGTTTTTTCTCATGGCTTTTACTAAGCCGCAACAATTTGTTGCTGAATCGAGCAAATTGCCTCCAGAGCTCAGGGACTTTGCACTTACTTTGCTAAACATCGACTGAATAGACCCTGCCAGACATAAAAGTTGGAATGGATATAAAAAAAGAAACGCTGACATAAGTTTGACACCTGTTGAAGTCAGTCATTTCTTGGAAGCGGGTTTCTGTCCTGGTAGGCTATCAGGTGGATTTTAAAAACAAATTGCCGTCTTGTTTTATGTTTTACTTTACATTGGGTAAAAAAGTTTTACTCTAAGCTCTTCATCTTGCTGTCTGAAAACTTTGTTGTGTCTGGGTAGGAATAGAGGCTCACCAACACCAGACTAAAAACTGTTTAAGTGGGAAAAACTCTGGGAGCAGATAAAACACTCCAAAGTCCAACTGTGCTCAGCCCTTCTGGAGTTTTAGGCCCTCTCTTATAATGTTGATCAGGATGTTCAGGTGGTAGAATACAGCAGAGACATAATACAACTGAATATTAGTTAGCGTAGCTTTTATAGCAAAGGCTTACTAAGAAGCTTAAAATAATTAACATTGATTATGTAGGAGGTTACAGATTCTACAAGGATTTGGTTAAGATAGAAGCTCTAACGTAATAAAAAAAAAGAGTAACAGCATTATCAGCCAGTCAAAATCATTCAAAGCAATATGCATACTATTTAAACACCAATTGTTTTACTCTGAAATTAAACTTTAATATTTAATCTCATACAGCAGCTATTTGGAGGGAAATTCTTTCCAGTCATATTGAAACTACTCACTACTATTTTATGCATTAAACTTTGATAGCCACTTATGTGGACACAGAAAGGAAGGAATCTCTGCTTCAGAGTAAAGTGTCTTTAAGCTACATTCCTAATAGTTATGTGAAGGGTAAATCTTCTTTTACATTTTCAAACTTAGTGTAAAATTTAAAAGAAATGTTTAAAATACTTCTCTTTCCACATGTTTGTCACACAAGTCGTTAAACTGTTTGAAACTTTCTTTAAAAAGTTTAGAAAAGACAGATAAATCCTGCAAATTGCTGTAAATACATGCAGACTGAAAGAGTCCAACAGATATAAATAAGCTTAACCTGTTCTTGCATCAAGTTGCAGTTGCCCTTGCTTCAGCCACAAACGCAGTGGGTGTAGAAGTGATCAAAGCGACCCTGAAAAGAAGCAGCATTTGACAGTTACAGGGTGGATCTACATTTCCAAGTGATGTAGATGTGTTAATATACTTAAGCTGGTTGTAAAATATCTATTTTTTATTTAACTGATTCACCCAGGGATAAAAAGCAAATTTAAAATATATCAATTGGTAAACTTTACATGTAGTCAGTAAAAATTCACTCTTTAATCTACTACTAGAAAAAAATACATTTTTGTTTACCTAACTTTGATGCAGTCCTGTTTTCCTTTACTATATGAGCACATCATCAGAATACGGATTTTGTGCAGAGATTAGTTTAAATTGTACAATGAACAACTTACTGTAATTTACATAAACATTTATAAACGTGGATGCATTTCCATCTGAATGTACTAAATAAGTGCTTTCACCCTTACAAATGGAGTCTGCTTTTTTTTTTTTGCAAAAATGTTTAGATCACCAAACAAATTTAGATATCAAACTAAGGTAACCTGATAAGCATTAAATGGGCTATACATAAGTTTAACCACAAATAAAAATGTAAAAATATTTCTTCATACATGCTCCAGCAAGTCCCGTACGAGACGTCTGGACTATTACCACTTGATCATCTGCCCGAAAATGAGTGAGCTTGAGCCTATTAATACAGATCATCATTCAAAGGTTCGATTGGTGTCCTGTTTACATCGTGTCTAGCAAAAACAACCATAGAAGCCTCTAAGCTCTTTGGGACAAATGACTGGGTTAAACAATGATGTACAGGGCTTGGAACATGAAAAAATGAAAAGGGTCCACTTGAGGTAAAAATGTTGAGTAGGTGGGGTAAACTGGGGTAAGAAAAAAGTCTGAAACACACACCAGCTGACCTAAAACCAGTTGACCTGAAGGAGCACCAGTGTCTTCTTCTGCCACAGAACGCAAACCAACCACAACCTAAGGAAGTTGGTTGATCCAGTTGCCTTCCGTCAAAGCAACACTGAGCACAGCTTTAAATTACCTGTGAAACCACTCACATGACCCATTAGTCTGTGCATTGTATTTATTGGTGCTGTTGGTCTTGACCCCCAGGCCTTCAGGCACAGTGGTACAAAGCTCTGAAACAAATTTGTAGCCTGCTGTCAGACGTGATGACTGAAGTGGGGTTAAAACGTGCAGAATAGGTTGACTATAACACCCCAGCGACCACTGCAGTGGTTGTGAACACCAGAGAAACCATTTGTGGCCTTGTGGTGGTGCGTGTAATCATGGTAATCAGAAGTGTGAAACCCTGGGATGGACGCAGAGGACCAACTAGGTCTATGTGCACATGATCATGAATATTAAGCGCTTGCGTTGAGCATATGTTATAGACGGCCCTAGAAGAAAATCGGAAGTGCCATGTATCCAGGTAGAGAGCCAGCAACTCTTTGTCAACAACAATGTATTTACGCACAGCATATGGCTGAAAAAGGAAAGCGGTTGCCTTACCCAACAGACCCACTGCTTTAACATCGTCCCTACCGCTACATCAGAGGCATTAGTTATCAAAGCCATCTGCACTGATGGAAATGGGTGGTCGGCTAATGCAGATTTAGAATTATGAAATGCTTGGAAATGGGCAGACATTTTCTGTGGCTTTTTTATTTTTAAACACACCATAAAGCAGCTGAAGAAGTTCTGCTGTTCTGGAGAGGAAACGGTAATAAAATTGACCATCACAGTCTGAGGTCGCAGAAAATCTGACACCTTTTGCATGCATTTTAGTGGGTAACAAAACAGTGCCACAGGCCACAATACAATGGTCCAAAAAGGTTATTACTGGCAACTTGAACTTACATGAGCTATTGCTAATCAGTATCTGGTGTAGCCATCATTTGCATCATGTAGTGCAACACATTTCCTTCGCATAGAGTTGATAGAGTTGAGCAGGTTGTTTATTGTGGCCTGTGGAATACTCTTCAATGGCTGTGCTAAGTTGCTGAATATTGGCAGTAACTGGAACACACTGTTGTATACGCTCATCCATAGCATTCAAAAAATCCTCAATGGGTGACATGTCCAGTGAGTATGCTGGCCATCCAAGAACTGGGATGTTTTCAGTTTACAGGAATTGTGTACAGATCCTTACAACATAGACCGGTACAACATGAGTCGATGGTCGTGGATGAATGGGCCTCAGGATCTCATCACAGTATCTCTGTGCATTCAAAACTCCATCAATTAAATGCAGGTGTTCGTTGTCTTTAACATATGCCTGCCCATACCGTAGCTCCACCGCCACCACGGGCCACTCTGACTTCAGCAAACTGCTCACCCACACAGCACCACACTCGCTGTCTGCCATCTGCCCTGAACAGTGAAAACCGAGATTCATACGTGAACAGAACACCTATCCAATGTGACAGACACCATTGAATGTGAGCATTTGTGCGCTCAGGTCAGTTACGACAACAAACTACATTCGGGTCCAGACCCCGATGAGGAGAAGGAGCATGCCAATGAGCATCCCTGAGACAATTTAACACATTTTGTGTAGAAATTCTTGGTTTATGCAAACCGATTGTTGCAGCAGCTGTCAGGGTGGCTGGTATCAGAGGATCATGGAGGTGAACATGCTGGATGTGGAGGTCCTGGGCTTGTGTGGTTACACATAATCTGCAGTTGAAAAGCTGGTTGGATGTACTTGCAAATTTTTTGAAACACCTTTGGAGACAGTTTATGGTAGAGAAATGAATATTAATTTCACGTGCAACAGCTTGGGTAGACCTTCCTGCAGTCCGCTCGCCCATTAAATGTTCCCTTAAAAGTTGCGACTTCTGTGACATTGTGCTGTGAGATCAAACTGCATTTTTCAGAGTTTCTTTTATTGTGGGCAAGCTAAGGCACACATTAACGATATTCATGCTGTCTAATCAGCACCTTGATATGCTACACCTGTGGGGGGGGATGGATTATTTTAGCAAAGGAAAAGTGCTCACTAACACAGATTTAGACAGATTTGTGAACAATTCAATTCAGTTTATTTATTTAGCGCCATTTCACAACAGATGTCATCTCAAGGCACTTTACAAGAAAAGTTATTAAAATAACTTAAAAATAAATAAAATAAAAATAAAACTCCCTTTTAACAGGAAGAAACCTCCAGCAGAACCAGGCTCAGCATAAGCGATCATCTGCCGAGACCGTCTGGGGTTTGGAGAAGGCAGCAGAGACACAGAAAGAAGAACAGAACTGATGCAGAAGCAGAAGTTGGTAGCAGGACATGGAGAACGTTCCTCTGCTGGAATGCCATCTTAGTCAGGGTCGCCAAGCAGGGCAGGTCAGGAGCACCTACTCTAGGAAGAGAAAACAGGTTTGGGCTTGAATTGACACCACATCATGCAGTTGGGGAGAAGTAGGAGAGAAAGCAGGAACTGACTCTAATAATGTCCTCCAACAGCATAGAAAGCAGCATAAAGCATAAGAACATAAAGCAGCATAAAGCAGCATAGCTACTGTTGGTGATGTTAAATAAAAATATGGTATTTGGCTATTTATAGTCAAAGACTGCTTATGGCAGTCAATAAAGTTAATTTATTGAAAATTATTATTTGGGGCACCACCAGGTTCTACCAGGAACTATTTTAAGAGCCAAATTTCTATATCAGTCGCTTAATTCTGAAGGAATTAATTCATAACGTGTATTGGTCATAAACCTCACAATATCTGTGTGTTGAACAAGAAATGATAACTGTTACTCTCCAAGTAGAGATTTATTTACACAAAGGAAAAACATTTAAACACTCAAACTAGTAATAAGAGAAAGACTACAGATTAAAACAAATGTATAGTTAAAATAAAGGAACACAAAAGATGAATAATGCAACAAACTGAGGAACCATGGATTCTGTTGTGATTCTGCATGCAGATCAGACTCAGGACGCATTTGCACATGCTGGAGGGAAAAGATGAATTAGTTTCACTAATTACAAGAGGGGGGGGGGGTAGATGAGGCGACATTTGCCTAGCGGCTAACAATGGCTCTGATCCGGTTACCTGCAGTGGGCTCCTGGCTTGCTGCTCCGTCCAGCTACGTGGCGATTGGCCCAGAGCATCCACATTTTACACTACCTTTTTGGCAGGTTTCCAGTCTTGCAGCCCTTCCGGCAGTCTGAAACTTAGAGGGGTTTTCGTTGGGCTATGGGGATTAACAATGTCTTTGTTTATCAATGTTTAAGATTCATCTGGAGTGGTCTTTGGGTTCATTTGGAGCAAGTTTCTGTCAGAAACTCTGGTATTCCTTCGCCAGCGAAGGACGATTGTTGTAGTGGGTCTCCTCTGGACGAGCTGGCCGGTGCCCGTCGTGAAAGAGGCTGAGCTGGGGGGCCCGGGCTGTATTTATAGGGCAGGTTAGCGCCACCTGATGGTTGTGTGTGACCCAACACTACTAACATTAAACTGTCTCCTAGCTACTAGGAGACCTAGCTACTTACACTCTCTACCTGGCATACAATATTTCACAGTAATGGGTTTTGTTTTCTATATAGAAAATGTTTCAGATCTTTGAGCTCAGAAATGAGAAAATGGGAGAAAAAACAAAAGTGCTGCATTTTATATTTCTGTTTCAGCGTATATTACCTTTTAAAATGAACTTTCGTATGATATTCAAATTTTTTGAGTTTCACCTGTTTCTTATTTCAATGGAAGCCATAGAGCTATTTAAGATGTGTATTTCCAATGTTTTGGGTTTTTGAGAATTCAAAAGACGTGCAAACCAACATTTGGATCCATTTAGTTGGTACAGTTTGATTTCTTTAATCTCCCACTTAAATGTTGTATGATAGTTTCTTCTATATTGTCTTTAGATTTGTCTTTTTATACTAGCTTATTAAAAACTGTCTTCCATTCATAAGTGACCACTTATTCCCAAATTATTCACAGTATAAAGAGACAGAATCTAATTTAAACAAAAACTTCCTGTAAGGTCTGTGTGAGTCTGTAATTACCTGTCTGCTAACTGGCCGCAGGAACACTTTGCTGCATACCTGAGTTTGATAAATGCTGTCTCTAATAGAGGATGACATGTTGAAAATGTTGAGGGTCAGTAGTCAGCCTCATGTAATTACCTTATTATCCCACCCCCTCTTTGTTTGATAAATGTAGTTAGAGAACAGATTAGATTTGTAATACATTAAATTTAGTTATATTAGTGTGCCATAATAAGTAGAGGGCTGTTACTAAACACACCTTAATGGTTGAGCCGGTTAGGCATTTTTACATGTTTCTAGTTTCTCTGAGTTCTTCCTCTTCTGTGGTGAATCAGGTGGATAAACTAAGCAAACATACAGGCGGAAAGGAAATCTAAGGAAAACATGCCTTAGACTTAGTGCCTGAGACTCTAAAGCAAACCTTAGAAATCTGAAATGAGACATTTGCCTACCTGCTTCTGTTTGTCTGCTCCAGTGACTGACAGATATGCAACTACATAGATGTGCACACATGCATATTCATGTTGAGGCACAACAACAGTGTTCCTACAGAGTCTTGAAAAATCAGGAGTAGTCTGGAATATAATTTCAAGTTTTTGTTTTTTGTTTTTCTAGTTCTCGATATGTAAAAATCTTTGTATTTCCAGAAATGTTTTCCTGTCAAGTTGTCCAGAAGTCCATTCTTCATGTGAAAGGACATGAAAGGAACAATTGCTTATTTTTTGCATATTTATTTCTTGTGTTCTTATGTCCTCCCCACTTTCTTTCCTCCTTTTTTCATTGTGTCCTACATTTCTTCGATCTGTCCTTCCGTTTCTTTTGTTCTGCGTCCATTCCTTCCCTTTGTCCTTCCTAGCATCCTTCCTTCCTTGTGCATCCCTTCATCCTTTCGTTTGTGTATCACATTTTCATTTCTATTTTTCCTTCCCTCCATACCCTTTTCCTTGTGTAAAACCTCCCTTCCTTTTACCTTCGCTATTTCATCTCATCTTGCGTCCTTCCCTCCCTTCTCATTCCTTTCCAAAAAATGCTCGATCCATCCATCCATCCCATCACAACAGGAATGCCATATCACAACATTTCACAATTTTTAAAGTTTCTGGAAAAACTCTACCCTGTGCCCCTCATGCCTGCCTGGCCAAAGACAAGCATGTCCCCTTTTCAGTGACTCCCATTGATCAGCCCTTTAGTTGGATTCCAGAATGAGGCAGTGACCGCGACAGCCAATGTGGTTTCTGCAGAGGCTGGATGGCATGGAGGGAAAAACAGGGGACAGGCAGGGACAGGTTGGCAGACAGCTGAGTATTAGTATCTAACTGACAGGGAGGAGTGCGCAAAGTAGTTGTTGTAAGATGACTGACGCAGTACGAAAGAAAACTAGTCAAGCATGTAGACACATTGTTATCACTCATCTGGTTTTTGTGTACCTATGGCAACAAAACAATGTAATAAAAACAATTGCAGTTTTGATTGATGAGTGTCTGGATCCCCAGGGAGGCAAAGTAAATACAAAGAAGTGTGTGTTTGTGTGGCAATTACAGTAAGAGAAAAAGGAAAGGTGCGTTTGTGTGTGTCTCTATGCTGCAGGAATAAAGAGTTGCCAAACTCCTGCAGCCTTATCCTCCTGCGTCTTCCTCTCTCCCTGTTTTTTTTTTTTTTTTTTCTGTCGTCTTAGATTCAGACGAAAGTTGAAGTCTTGTTAAGGAGTGCAGTTGGACAAACTGTTAGAGTTTGGAGTCACAGAGGAGATGTAATATAACATACGTTTTATTTTCTGTCACTCAGCTGGTGTCAAAGTTGTTTTTGTTATGGATCATATTTCTGTGTTTTTCCTGTGTCACATTTAAATGATTGATTGTTGCTGTTTGTATTGATTTTACTTTTCAGCAGCAGAAAAGGACCTCAGAAAATGTGTTTATTTAGAAGAACTGCTGCAAGGACGAAAAACCGAAACACACAGTTGTGCATTCTATTAGGTACAGTCTGCTAGTACTGATCTGTTATCCCTTTTTGTCTTCAAAACAGCTTAAATCCCTTATAACATGGATTTGGTAAGAATCAGAAAATATTACTCAGGGATTTTGTTCCATATTGAGATACAGTGGATCGGTTTCCTGGGGATTGGAGACCACAGCTGCCCTCGAATAGCTGAAATCCACACATATTTGAGATCCCCTCTAAAAACGCTTATAACTTCCTATATTTATAGTTCAAACACCAAATATATCTAAATATGCATTAAAATGCACATGGGGAAACTGCCTTAGTACCACCACAGAAGCTAACATTGATAAGCTTCCTAATTTCCACTTTTGGGGGCATAGCCAATCAGTACTAAGTTAAATAAATAGGGCTCATGGATTGGCTGCTTTGTGAACACCAGCCAATGTGGTGTCAAGTAGCATTGGATTTACGTATTTTCTTTTGGCTTTTAGATATTTTCTATGAAAAATCAGTGTATAAGCAAATTTTTCGCTAATTTTGAGTTACGTTTCATGGAAAAACCTGTGAATACTGAACCACAAATAGGTGGAAGTCTACTGTAATGGTTTTACAAAGTTTTCGGTAGAGTTGAAAGCCGCGCATCCCAAAGATGATCTATTTGGATGCAGATTAGGTGACTGAGTAAGTTATTGGAGCTTTGTGACATGATGCATTGTCCTGCTGGTCGTATCCCTCAGAAGATTGCAACACTGTGGTCACAAAGAGATGGGCAGCAACAATCCCAGGGTAGGCTGTGGTGTTTAATTGATGCTCAGTTGGTTCTCAGAGGCCCACATCATGACATTACCACAACCAGCCTAAATGTCGTGGCAAAATGGATCCTTGCCATCTTGTTTTTTAAATTCATTAACCTATACTACGGTAATCTTCTGCATTCTGATTCTAATTTTTAACTTCAGTAAATCGTCTTCTAGAAGTCTAAATGCATTAAGTTGCCTCCATGTGATTGGCTGATTTTGTGCAAAGAATCAGTTGAACAGGTGTACCTAAATAAAGTAGTTTGTAAAGTGGTTTAAATGTGTTTAAAGAGAAAGGACAGACTGTTTGCTCGGGTGAGCTTTTTGAAGGGCAAATGTTGCTTTGAATTTGAACAAGCCCTGATTTGCACTCATTGAGCCTTCAGAAATCTGCATGCATTTCCCCGTCAGCATTTTAATGTGATGTTTCAACAACGTTAAAAGATTTAGCTGATTCACTGATTTGAAAAAAGTTTTACATTCATATGCTGTGCATATAAAATACATTTTATTAACATGGAACTGTAGCAATATTTGCAATTGATAGGCGGCATTAAAATAACTTTATTGTAACTAGTTGACATTAACACTAACTTGTTGACTCATTTGAAATTGGTTCTCTAAAATAGGCTTTTTTTAAGCACATCAAGCGAAACCAGCTACACGGTAAAAAATTGTATTACGGAGTTTAGGTGAGCCATAGTCATTTAAAATGTTTCCTCATATTATTACTATGGATAAATACCCTTCCGTTACGTTGCTCTGTTTGACTATTTCCACGATGAAAAAATGACCAAATATTGAGCCGTTGAATAAAGTGTTTTAGCTCATGGACAAAGATGTTAGGTGAACCAGCCCAACCACCACTGCAGGGTCCTGTTTTTCCTCCTACCTGTAATGATTTTGACACAGCTCAGTGCGCCGGCAAACACATGCTGGCAGAGTCAGCAGGATAAGTATTTTGTTAGGGTAATCATGTAGCATAAATCTACTTCATGCCCTCGGGTTACTCCATGTTCAGAAAGACTGTTGTGCATTAAACAAGACTGTGGTTACATTTCGCGAGCTTTGACTGCTGTACAGTTTGAAAAAATGGAAGGTTTCTAATTTGATAAAGCTCCATCATACATCAGAGATCTGATTGTTCCATTTGTTACTCGTAACAGAGGACTTTGCTCTCAGACTGCAGGATAACTGGTAGACCCTAGGATTTGTAAAAGTAGAATGGGAAACAGTTCTTTTAGTTATCAGGCTCCTCTCCTGTGGAACCAGCTCCCAGTTTTAGTCTGTTAGGCAGACACCCTGTCTACTTTTCAAACCATCTTAAAACTTTCTTTTTTGATTTCATTTTCTGCATAATGTTCTCTTCACAGTGCTTAGACTTGGTCCAGGGTTTCTGTTAAGCTGTCTCAGCAACCTTGAGAGGTCCATTGGCTGAGTTATTGTGTCTTGTCCAAGGACACAACAACTCAGACAGTCTGAGCCAGGGCTCGAACCAGCAACCTTCCTATTACAAGGCTCCCAATTCCTGATTCACAGTCGTTTTACAGCACAAAACAGCTTAAATCTACTTTTGCTTTAACATACAAAAGTACTCCTGGGTCAGTGCTGGTGTGTTTACTGTCTTTTTTTCTACTGGACCTTCTTAGATTGGAGTTTTAAGGTGAAGTTTAGGGTCTTTAACTGGGTCTCATTCAGATACAAAACAAAGCTTTAAGGTTTTGATTTTTTCATTAGTTTTTACAAACAAACATATCAAATATCATTTACATTTGGTTTAAAGAGTCTGTATTAACTGTTGGATTATCCAGGGCAGGTTTTCTAACTTAGATCAGATCAAACAAAAACCACTGATCCAAACCACTGAATTAGAGATCAACTTCAGCTTCCTATATTTTACGACTATAGAACGAAGAATCTACAAATTTGAGGCTGGAAAAAATATGTTGTTATGAAATGGAAAATTTGTGAGAACCCTGCAAAATCTTTTAACCACTGCCCTGCCTAGAAATGTTGTTAATATAACTAATCCGAGAAGGAAAGCAAACCAGATTTACTAAAATAAAATTTTCTGTGCATCTTATTTGAGTTAAACATTTGCACCTGGCACACTGTTTCTTCCCTAAGTTCTCCATAGTTAAATATTGTTTTTCTTTTTTTACTGTAAGGTAAGCTCAGTTTTTTCAGTACCATAGTTTTTACTCTGTCATTGAGCAACTTTGCTGTGTCCTTTTTCACTTTGCCTCTCATCTTTCCTGTTCTTTCTTGTTTTTTGTTGGGGGTTTTTTTGTTCTTTTTTGTTTTATTTTTTTGCACTCTCATCCTTGTCACCCATCAGTCCCTCTTCCTTCCATCGCTCCAAATGTGGTTTTTTACTCTTATCACTCTTATAAGAAATTCTGTTTCTCTTAAGCACTTTTCCATGAAACATCAACGTTTTGACAAATGTGTTCAATCTGAGCTAGCAATGCTTTATTGTGCTGAGTCAAATAACTGATGAAGAGCGACTTTGTGCTTCCACTCTCTCCCTTCACACTGGTTCCTTGTGGTAAATAACTGCCTGTGTAGTACAGTTCACTCTTTGGCCTTATGAAAAGTGACATCAGTAACCACTTGATGGCATGAAAGCAACAATTTACATACTTTTTGTAAATATGATGCATCTCTCTGGCAATAACTTAGATCTTTGCTCAAAATCCACTGGAGATAGGTAGCAGCCCCCCACAACCCTGCGAGGATATACGAATAAAGACAAAAGAAGTTTGCATATTCCATGTTTACTTAGTGTTTCAGTGAGACAATTTTTTGTTCTTCACTTTTCAGTTTTCCTTATATGCAAAGCATAAAGAAGACAAACAATAAGCAAATGAGCAGGAGCAGATTGTAAGAAAGGTCTGTATGGCTAATTGGAGCTGCGTTTCCATTACAAATATGTGCAACATTTTTTCGATAATGTCTAAATGTAGAAAAAACATAATTCAGCAATTGCGGTGTTTCCATTATACTTAAAAAACTCACTCAGTTTAAATCAGAAGTTTTCACGTGAGTAAGAAAAGTGGCAACAGATATGAACATTTACAGTAGATATCTTCATACTGCAGGCACGGCACTAGCGCTCATCATCATTATCAGCCATCATAGGAGGAGAAAGCTTGTAGAGGCAGTGGAGCGACAAGCCCCTTTTATATGGGAGCGGTCTTGGTAAAAGCTCGTGTTTCTCTGCTATGTTGAATCTAATATATTAGTTATGCCTTTATCACGAACCAAACGCGTAGTAACATCTGGTTGTTGGTCACGTTACTCGTTTGATGAGAAAAAGGTGTTTCCATTGCTGTTTTGCGAAATATATGAACTTCAGTACGCTTGAAAAACCACCTCATCCAAGCACAGAAACATTTTATTGAAAAAGGCACATTATTTTTCTTAAATTGCAGTGTTTCCATTAGGCAAATTTAATTTCGTAACTTCAATTTGCGCAATTTCATGGGTAATGGAAATGCAGTTAGGGTTAAGTACCTTTAGAGTTTTTTTCCTACCACAACTTTAGTAATACCTGCTTTTTAGTACATGTATCGGAAAAAAAATATTTCAGTATCTATATTCTTGAGTGTAATTTTAAGACAAAACATAAATACTTAAATTTTGTTTTTGTTCATTTAACTAGATAAAAACACAAGCAAATTTCAGTGCAGAGTCAACTATTTTTTCACAAACATCTTTAAGAAATTTTATTATTTTTATAAAATAAAAAGGTAGTATTTAACTTTTAATGCAAAACAAGAAAAGACAGTATGACAAAGTGGAAAATATTATCTATTCTTTGGAGTGAGAATATAAAACATCTATTCTCAAAGTCTGAAAAAAAGTGTTAAGATGCAGCAGAGGAGGAAGGTTATGGGCTCAGATCTGCATTCAAAGGCATTGCATGCTCAGCTCGTAAATTATCGAATGACGAGGTTCCCATTTAAATTGCTGGTGTCTCCTTGTTTAATTAAACAAATCTTTTGACAGATGCTACACTTAGCTGTAACTGTTTACTTTCACCTTAGTCTGCAAACATGTGTTATGCTGGCCAAGCAAGTGGAGAGGTGTTGCTGTAAACGAAAGGCGGGGCTGCATCCTCCAGTCATGTTGTGCACAGTAATTTGAACGAATGATTTAGGTACTAGATCTGCTCGGATAACCAGATCTGCTCAGTGGCCTTGCTCTTGCAGATAAAGTCACACTACGGCAACACTGCATGGACAAACTACACTGCATCCAATTTTTAAGCCTGCCAAGCACTATATGGTAAATTTAAAAGAGACATAAATGTTAACAACATTTACAGTGGGGGTCATAAAGAAAGCTTGACACATCTTTTCTGGTACCACTCTTTCACACAAAGGCTCTGGACAATTTATGAGGTCATTAGTATTTATATTTCAACAGATTTTTTCTTAAGATGGAAAGATGTTTTATTTGGGGATTTTTTTTTAGTTTTTTTTTGGAATACCCCACCAAAAAAGATAAATGTTTAACTACATAAAATCAATATTAGAGTATCAATAAAACGGCTCTCACAACAATTCATATACAATATCTACTGTTTATCTGTTGAATTCTTCTGTATACTTCAATTGTGCTTCCGTTGTATACTTGCTTTTTTTTTTAAGTTCTTTTTTTTTTTTACTGCGCACTGCGTTGTCGTTTCAATGTCCAGCCAGTCTTGTATTTTAAAGGGACTATGCATACATTTAATCAGAAATCAATATATAAAAATGTAAAAATGTCCTCCTCATACATGCTACATGCTGCAACACGCCTATCGACGGAAGCCTGCTCCAAACCATGTGTGGAAGAGGTAACAGCATAGATCGGAGCTCCATTCCTCTTGCCGGCGGATAAAAAACAGCCATTCACAATTTTCCGATGTCCCAAATGCCGAAGTTGCAGCCGACATCTTGTCCTCTCTCCCCCCTTCTTTTTGCATATCTGCAGCTGGCATCTGATTGTTGCACATTCCTGCCCGATCTAGCCGACTCTTGCTCCAGCTCTCTGATCAACGCAGAGACCTCCCTCTTCTCTGGTTTTATACTGGCTTCCAGCCTTCTTCCTCCCTCATGCTGCAGGGTAGCGGTGGCTTATCCGCTCCGTAACACACAGACTTCACTGCTCCAACCCGCAACAGCCCCGATCGCAGCTCCATTCTTCTTGGGGACCTGACAAAAATCTACCATCACTCGCTGTTTTCCGATGTCCCAGATGGCGAAGCTGCAGCCTGTATCGTAGATTCTCCCCTTCACTTCGGCTTCAGCTTGATAAAAACCACAACCCCTCTAAATAATATAAAACAGTTTATAAAGCACTCAGTTTTTTAACGTGGAGCTACTTTAAGCAAAGAAAAATAAAACACTCTCTGAATATTTCAAATTTTAAGGAAAACATTTCTGATTAAGTGCTGTTACTCTCATTCCATTCTGAGACATCTCTTCAAACAAACAACTCCAGACCAATCAGTGGTTACCACTGCTAGGTAGGAGTGAAAAATAATTTCAATACAGTTATTTCATACAGGTCATAAGAAGGCACATGGCTCTCCAACCACATCTGGTACCTACACCAGAGCTGTGCAGCTCATTAACAGCTGCATTTGGGAAAGTACTGAAATTTAACAGAGAATATGATTTTTTTTTCTGTATCAGTAGCTACTGAATGTTTTCTGTTGATACCAAGAGAAGATTTGGTTCCCAACACTCAGTTAAAGTTTCTTTCCAGTGCTGCACTAAATTTGTGCCACATTTCACACAATTCACTGTACAACAGCTAAAATATTTGGGTAAAGAGAATATTGGGATGTTAGAAGGAAAGCTGGCAGATCCCTCCTATAAAGCATGTAATATCCTAATGATCAGAGATGTCTTCTCCTAATTCAACAACAATAATTATTTTGTCACTTGTTGAACCAAGTGACGCCCTAACAGCATCATTGTTTAGACAGATCGTCTGCCATCATGTCAGGAAAACCTCACCGTGAATTCTCACTGAATGATAAAACTTTGCATCATATTATCATTGTTGGAGCTGGCATAAACATTTACTTTTAGATGAATGCTCCGTAATGCACAGAATGGCACAATAATACATAATATAGTCTGGGAAAAATCCACCCTAAAAATTAAAAAGATAAGAGAACTGGGTGGATCACATGCTTCCTAGATATGTTGGTCCTTCCTGAGAATAGCAGTTTTGTTGAATACTACTGGGTATATATTTACTTAGTTTCCTTCAGTGCAGTTCAGCATTTGTTTGAATTGTTGGTGATTGTTGCTTTGTTTAATGAGTTTATTTTTGCCTGCTTTATTCCTTATTAATGTTTTAGTTTCTACTGAATAAAATTCAAGCTTATACTTACAGTTCCTTGCTAAAATGATAATATCGGTTTGAGTTTGTAACGATAAACCACAAACTTCAGGGTAGTTTGTTAGAGCTTTATGTGATTTTCTGAAAGGTGTGACCTGTGTTTAGATTTATTCTATGTACTGGGACAAATCTGTTATGGTGTGTCTCGGTCAGCTCGGCACATCATGAAGCTGACATTTTTGCCCATTGTTTTGTGAGAAACAATAAAAAAAAATTCCCACAAGTTGGCTTAAAGTCTAGAATTGGACCAGGCCCTACCAACACTTGAAAATTATTTGATTTGTATGTTTAATGTCATCGTCCTGCTTAAAGATGAGCCTCTCTTCTAGTCTCTGTTGTAGCTGTCCCCTGAATGTACCTTAATTTATTTTCCCATTGACTTAAAACCATCCCCACAATATGATGCTGTGTATTCCACTGTATGCACATGCAAATGTCCTGTTCCATCTGACTCGAGCACACTTTTCCACATGTTTGTTTTGTTTTGTTTTGAGGGCTTGTTTTTTCCAGGATTTATTTTAGCTTTCTTTCAGTAATACCTTTCTTTATGCCGTTCTTCCATAAAGTTAGCTGTTTTCCCACCTGAGCTACAGATTGTCCTCCGCCTCTTAGCAGCGTCTCTGATTAACGCCCAGCTTGTGGCGATTTCAGATGATAGACTGGACAGCTGCTCTTTGATATGTTTAGAACTTGAGATACTGTTTTATAACTAAACTCTGCTTTAAACTTCTCCACTGCCTCTTCACTGACCGCTCTGTTTTCCTTTAGTCTTCAGGATGCTGTTTGTTCTCTTAGGCTTTCTTTAAAAAATGTAGGTTTTTAAAAAGCAGATTTATATTTACCTTATAGTTTACACACAGCTGGACCTGCTCACTAATTAAGTTATTGTTAAGGTAGTTTGATGCACTTTTAATTGGGGATATCAGAGTAAAGAGACTGAAAAAAAGTTTTCAGATTTTTATTCAAAACATGGATAATTTTCCTTCCACTTCACAATATAAGACTACTTTGTGTTGCACAAAATCATCTAAAATAAATTGAAGTTTCGATTTCTACAAAAGTTAACGGGGTGTGGAAATATTAGCAAGGCACTGCATATACATTGTTGTTGGCTCCGTTTTAGCCGTTCCATTGACAGATGAGATGCATGTACATGTATGAGTGTGTTTGCGTGTTAATGTTGGTTCTTTGAGGGCTGGGATGGTGAAGATGATGCATCTTATCCCCCACTAGTGTTAGCCTAGATCTGTCAGAGAGTTGTTGGGTTAACGCCTGGTAAAATCCCAACCCTCAGGAACAATGTGATGGGCTCGACACAATCACACATCCCCGTACAGACACACAAATATACATGAACTTACTTTCAGTCTCAGCTACGACGTAACAGACAGTTGATGTGAACCAGTCTGGCTTTTTGTTTTTCATTTCCTTGTTATTTGGTTTTGATCGACACGTTTCTCAAACAAACTGCATCTCTGTTGGCCCCTGACTCACCTCTGTCAGACAGCAATAAAGACGCCTCTGCTCGCTGAGGTCTGTTTATTTCAAATTTATTTATTTTGTTCATCGTGGACGGTGTCGCTTTTTGTGGCCCAGGCTCTCCAAAAGCTGGTAGGGGAAATAAACAGCTGTGCAGCGTTGCTTTTTCATCCTTTCTGATTGTGTTCGCCACCGTGGAGATCAATAACGGGAGACTGATGCGAGAGGAGATTCATGCTGCTGGATGCAACGGCTCTTCATCATTCAGATAATTTAAGGGCATGCACAATTTTCTCTTCACATCGTCATAACCTGAAAACAGCAATCTCGTTTCCTCCACAGAATTATTTATCACCGTAAGAAATCAGTCCTGCATTGCAAATTACTCGTTTAGTTATATTAAGACTTAAATATATTATTTTGTTTCCTGCTGGGCAGGATTTTTGCAGCGATGCCTCAGTTGTAGCTAAATTCAACCGTGCCCTACATTTTCCTTCATGCTGCAGAGTGAGGGCTTTGACAGGAGAAAACGGCTCTCCTTGTTCTCCTTTATGATCTTTTAATGTTGCTTCTAATTAATATCTCTGTCATTAATTTGCTGTGACACATACCCTCTCCACCCAACCAACCAGCCAGTCAGCTCAAAGCCCCCCAAGCCTCCTTTAATCTCTAAGCACCAAACCGCAGGGAGGGGATGTGGAGATGACTGTACAATCAGCCGGCTCACATGTGGTGTTAAAACATATTTCTCTTTAAACTTGTGCATTCGAATTTTAGTTATTCACTTCGACATCCTGCTGAAATAAAAACTTCAGTTGCATTATCAGCATAAAAAGCAATGGGGTGCACAAGACCGGCCCTCTCGTTCTGTGCCAACCTGAAATTCATTTTACATTTCACATTTTCTGAATGAAGAGTACAGATAAAGAATTTCACCATTCCACCTGCTCCTGGGGGTGGGTTATTGTCCTGTCGTCGTATCTGATGGACTGATTATGGTGATGATAATATCAGCCCAGAGATGGCTGGCGGCTGTCTGTGGAGCCTCGCTTCTCTTTATCGTTTGGAAGCTGTGCATTGTTCTCGGAATGAAAAGCAAACTGGGGAATGAGATGAATCCTGCTATAAAACACATAATGAGGGTCTTGCTTTTGATTTTAGAGTGAAGTTAAAGCACCTCCTGAAGGTCCTTTTCTTAATTTGGATACTTTTGACTCATTTTTCTGTCCTTTCACTTGTAAATTATATTGTGTACCTTTAGTTTATGTCTAAAGAAAGAAAGATAGTGGTTGAAGAAGTAAAGCAGACGTGATTGCTCTTACAAAACTATCTTTAACAGATAAACAATATTTGAAAATATGTTTGTTTTTTTTAAATAGCAAAGATCTAATACCACACCTCAGCGATGCATCAGTTAAGCTTCTCAGTACCAACCTTTAGATCTAATGGCTCTTTGAGAATGGAGTGTTTTTGAGCGATGATTCTATTTTATGTCAAAGATAAAAATAGATTGTAGCTTGTAACAGGATTGTCATTCAAAAAATCCCATAGATTCAATTCAAAGCGAATTTCTTCTCAAAGTTGTCAGTTTTTATGAAGACGTAACACTGCTTAATCACTTGAGTTTAGCAACATTTTTGCACCTTAAAGATTAATTGATCTGCTCTGGAAATCAACAAACTGCTGACACGAACCATTCAAAATAATCCACGCCAATAAATTCATTGCCATAAGAAGGCTTCTTGTTGTGCAATGACCTTACGGTAGAATTGGTCTCCCAGTTGTAAGGGAGCACCTACATGTCTAATCTGCACATCGGCTGGTTAAACAAACAAAACTGTGGGTTTCTCCTAGTGGAGTTCAAATACAAAATGGGTATATTATCTTCTCAAAGGGGCGTCGTAGAATCATATTTAGTGATGAGGTGGCCGGAGGATAAGCATAAGCAAAAGCTAAAGGAATATATCTTATTTACAGCCGCCCTGTGATCATCTTACAGTAATTGGTGAAAAGCACACAGCTTTTGGATGTTGTGTGCGCTCGCTGGGAAATGTGCAAAGAGTGCTGGGTCAAAGTGACATCAGTGGCATGCTCTGTGGTGTGCTCTGGCGCATTCAGAGAAGCATTCACCCAGTGGTGTTTATTCTCCCACTGCAAAGCCGAAACTGATTGTGTAGAGGCAAAAGTCTTCAATGTACAAGGGAAATTCCACAAATTATGACAAATATTCCATTGCACATGTAATACCTGTGACTTTTGCATTATGATTTAAAAGCCAGTGAGTTAATCTAAAAATGTAACCAAAAATAATGCAGATATCACCTCATTGCTTTCAAAGAAAGCCAGCAGAACTGAAGAATTTTTTTGTTTTTGTTTTGTTTTTTCCAGTCAAGGATTTAGTGGACAGGCACTCTGCCTTAAGTCTATTTTTAAACCTTCTAATGGATAACATTTGGAGTCGGTATATATGTTGTTCAGAGCCTGGTAATAATTAATGAAGGTGTTATAGAAATCACAAGCCACTGCAGCAAATTTAAGTCATCCCTCTTTTATATGCGCTCACTGTTTCTCATCTGCTCAGACTTGGTTTCTCATTTTTTAGGATTGTACTCATTATTCCGTGTTTCTCTTTTCGTCTGCAGGTTCAGGAAAACATCTTTGTTGAATTCAACCACCAGCAGCTTCTTGAGTTCTACGACAAGGTTTGTTTGTTTTGAGTTTGACTGTGTGATATCAGCTTTCATGCTTCATTTCTTCCTGATTGGTTAGACTCTTGGTATGACAATATCCACCTGCCTCCCTGTCATTATCATACTTTCACATATTTCTCTCTCTTTGTTTTTGTTTAATTTTTCTTCCACATTTTTGTGGAAATTTCTTTATTTATTTTCTAAAAAACTCTGTTCTCTTTCAGCTTGAAATCGTGCAAGGACAGTTGGATTCCCTGACTTGAAGCCTGGTAGTCTGTGCACAGCCACGCCCACACAAACAACATGTTGTTAGTGTAGATGCTGACAGCTGGGCCAGCTGTCGGAGACCAAGCAGTTCCAGACCTGCTCTGATTTATTGTAGAAAAAAAGTCAAACATTAGAACAAGTTACTGACTGTGTTGAAGTTTATTCCCATTGCTCTCTTATTACTTAAAGCTCAGTGGTTGTTTATTGATTATTCTGTTTGCAAATGGAATTGTACTTAACCAATTTTACTTAATTTTTTTCTATGCATGTAAAGAGTGACTTAATTCTCAGTTGTTCTATAACCTACAGTGAGATCCTTTAAAAGTGCCATTACTCAGTTGTCTTAAAATTTGTATGAATAAACATCTTTCACTTTCAAGAGTGCGCTTCATTTATTGCTGTTGTACTAAACTGTAAATTGGACATGAAGCCTGCCCAGGCTGTTGTTTTTGTTCAGTGAAGGCTCATTATTCCTCATTAGGACCAACCTGGATGCTGCTCCAACAGATGGAAGGTCTGTGATGCACAGCAGACCTTCAGCGTGTTTACCGATTTACCGATCGGTGAACTGATGTATCCTTGTTCACGGACCTGCTACAATCTGTGGATGTGATAAGTCCTTCATATTTCCACTTTTAATCCAAGCTTTACAGCTTGCCTGATTTTTAAATATTTACCTTTTTTATGCAGATTATTATTCTAAACATTTTGTGAACTTGGGCTTTTTATTGAGGAAAAAATCCCTTAAAATGTCACTGATTTTAAGATGATCACAGGCATGATTTTTATCATGTATTTAAAAAAAATTTTTTTGAAAGTAATCGCTGGTATAAGGTCTTTATGACAGAGGGTAACATAAATGAGTTTTCTGTTTGACTTGCAGTACAGTTTTCCATTTGATAACACATTTGTCGGCCCATTGGGATTTCTACGAGCATTCGAAGGAGTTGGACTCCCAACGTAAGCTTACTACTTCTCTTCAGACTCAAGTGAAATGTGCTGAGGACGCCACAACTGAACAATCTGAGGCCATAAAGAAACTACAGGATAAATTAATTGCGATGGAGGATCAGAGCAGAAGGAGTAACCTCCGTATAATCAATTTAAAAGAAGGAGTTGAACAAAGTAATGTTCTGTCCTACCTGTTGCGCAGTCTTCCTGTATGGTTTCCTGAACTGGCTTTCAACCTCCCGGAGCTCATGAGAGCACATCGCGTCGGCCGCCCGCGTGCTGCGGGTGCTTCTCCACGGCACATGATCTTTAACTGTCTTCGGTTCGCCGACAGAGACCGGATTTTGGGCCTTGCAAGGAAAACATCTGTGGTAATTGATGGTCAAACTATCCGCTTCACTGCTGACTACAGTGATTCCACTGCTCGACTCAGGCGTCCTTGCTTCCCAATAATGAACCGGGCCCGCACCTTGGGGTTTGAGGCTTTTCTGTTGTATCCCGCTGTCATCAAACTCAGCCGTGGGTTGGATCAAATACAGTTTGGTGAACCTTGCGAGGCTGTCAAATACCTGGATTCTATAGATCCTCTCTCACAGTGAAAAGTATTAACTATGCTGTCATGCTTGTTTGTTTACTTCCGCATGTCTTGACATGCTATTTAGCGTTCGACGTCACTTCCTGGTTACGGTGATATATGTATATGTGGAGGAGAGAGAGAGGTAAAGACTTGTCCTCCAAAGCCCGGAGTTACTTTTTATTTTTATTTTTTTTTCTTCAATCAGAGGCTAGATGTCTCTTTAGTTGGTATTTTGGTTTCTTGTGATAAAGGGCTGCTCCCATTTGTGTTTACTTTCCTAAAAATTTTGACGTCATGCTTATTTTCTTCTCACAAATACTTGGATGTTTGATTGCCTATGACCCTGAAGCTTGCTGTTCCTTTTGCGTCAATCAATGTATGCTGTTTTGTCAATCCTCCACTGGGTTTCCTGAATAAGCAAACAAAAATGTATGGTGTGTGTGTTTTCCTTTTGTTTATTTATTTATGTTATTTACTCATTCAAAGGGATGTTTATTAATTCTCGAAGCACTTAGTTTTGCTACTGGAAGAAACTCAGTGGTTCTATAATCAGGGGAGTGAATGAAGACAGTTTAGTTTAATTTGTTATTTTGCTTTCGTGTGTGTATTTTTGTGTTATCATTTTTCTTTTCTTCTTTTATTTATTTAATTTAAATGTGGGTATGACTGAGTGTGTGCGTGTGTGTGTGGTGTTGGCTCTCATGTTCACCTCTTCTTCACTCTCACCATTTTTACCTTACGAGGTTGGTTAGATCTACTTTCATTTATTACAATTATCTACTCTATGGGTAAAGGTCTCCATGCTATCCATCTTAACATCCGTAGTTTACTCCCTAAAATTGATCTGCTTAGAGCTTGGCTGTCCTATAACAATCCCAATATTATCACTTTATCTGAAACATGGCTTACTAATAGTATTACAGACTCTATTATTCATTTTGAAAACTATGTAGTGTATAGGGCTGACAGAGGATCTAGGGGAGGTGGAGTTGCCACTTATATTTCATCTAATCTGAGTTCACAGCTAATTATTCCTGATGTTAAACCTGAGCTTTTTGAAGGTATCTTTGTTAAGGTTACTCTTCATACAAATAAACAACTAATAATAGGCAACATTTACCGACCACCTACATCTCCTAAGCTAGAGTCTGTCAAGAACATATTGGCTACGGTATCGTCATTGGGAGACTCAAAAGAAATTATTCTGCTGGGGGATTTTAATTTAAATTGGAATGATCCTTCTATATCTACAGAACGTAATATGGTTAATGGTGCTAATCTGTCTCAAATCATCACTGAGCCTACTAGAGTTGGCTCCAACTCTAAATCTCTCATTGACTGGATTCTTGTTTCTCATCCAAACAGAATAATGACTTCTGGTGTTCTCTCTGATTGCTTTAGTGACCATTCTATTATTTATTGTACCTGGAAAATTGCAACTCCTAAGCTACCTCCTAAATGTATCAAGGTACGGGAAACAAAACTGTTTAACACTAATCTATTTGTTAATGACCTTCTAAGGATAAACTGGGACATGCTTCACTTAATTCCTGATGTTGAAGCTGCATGGACTTTCTTTTACACTGAAGTTGGACCAGTTATTGATAGACATGCCCCATAGAAATCCATTAAGGTGAAAGGCCATCAACTACCTTGGGTTAATGGTGACCTTATTAATCTTTTTAAAAACAGGGATAGGGCCTGGGCTAAACATAAACATACGCAACTACCTGATGACTGGGAGGAATACAAAAGTTTAAGAAATTTATGCACAACTCAAACTAGGAATGCTAAAGCCAATTATTACAGAGATAGCCTGTCAAATGATTTAAGTAATCCAAAGCAATTTTGGAGGAGAGTTAACACCATAGTCGGTAAGTCCAAAAATGCTTCTAATAATATGATAATTAACAATGAAATTACCAATGATCCAGCTGTGATTTCTAATGCATTTAGTTTGCTTTTTTCTCAAACACCGCCTGTTCCACCTCCTGCTCTTCACAGAGACCCATGTCTGAACAGCCAACCTTACAATAGCTCTTTCAAATTTAAACAGGTCAGATCAATGGATGTTCAACAGGTCATTAATAAGCTTTCCTCTAGCAGCGGTCCTGGCCCTGATGGCATTGAGGGTAAGTTTATCAAACTTGCCTCTCATGTCCTCGCACCCCCACTGGCTGTGCTTTTTAATTAGTCTTTTGATACCTGTGAAGTGCCTCTCGATTGGAAATGTACCAAAGTCATTCCTTTGCATAAAGGTGGCGATTTACAAATCTTGAACAATTACAGGCCAATATCAATAATCAATACTGTGGTTAAAGTATTTGAGAAAATAATTTTTAATCAATTATCTGATTATCTCTCTGATAATAAGTTACTTACTCAATGCCAGTCAGGCTTCAGAAAGCACTTCTCCACTACCACTGCTCTATTGAAACTCTCTAATGATATATTTTCTAGCTTTGATGATATGTGCACTGGTGCCATCTTTTTAGATCTCTCCAAAGCATTTGATTTAGTTGATCACTATCTTCTATTGGACAAATTGCAAGCTATTGGCCTCTCGAGATCATCTTTATTCTGGTTTAATTCTTATCTCCATCATCGTCGTCAGTGTGTGTCCTACAGAGGTTGTAAGTCTGATTTTACAGGCATAGCTAAAGGAATCCCTCAAGGTTCTTCTCTGGGACCTTTATTATTTTCTATCTTTAATGATATGCCTTTATGCTGCACACACTGTAATATTCATCTTTATGCTGATGATACAGTTATCTACTGTAGCAAACCCACCATCTCCGGGATAAATCTCTCTTTACAGCACGACTTCGATTCTATACAGCAGTGGCTATTAGTTAACAAACTTCTCCTTAATAAATCAAAGTCATACTCTTTACTGTTCCATAGGAAAGCCTTGGATATTGGAGAAAATAACCTTATTCTTCGTTTCCTCGACTCCTCTCCTCTGGAATCAACTGAGACCTTTAAATACCTTGGTGTTTGGCTGGAATCTGATTTATCTTTTAAAGCCCATGTACAAGCAATAACAAACAAACTTAACTATCGCCTTAAAATACTTTATCAATCTGTCAATTGTTTTAATTTTCTGGTCAGGAAAAGAATAGTCCAACAACTGCTCCTGCCTATTTTGGACTATGCTGACATTATTTATCAGAACACCACTGCCTCTTGTCTTCATGCTATAGATGTGGTCTACAACAGTCTTTGCCGTTTTGTTCTCCGCTGTCCCTTTAGGACACACCGCTGTGTGTTGTACAGACAGTTGATTTGGTTTGCTCCTTCTGCCAGGAGACAGTTTCACTGGTTACATTTTGTTTTTAAAAGTTTTTATTTTAATTATCCAGCTTATCTCAAGCAATACTTAATGCTTTATAATTCATTTTACAGCCTGCGTCACAATGATCAGATCTTTTTTGTAGTACCTAGAGTTAAAAGAGAGGTAGGAAAACATGCATTTTGTTTTAAAGCTCCGTATGATTGGAATAATCTGCCTTTATCTATCCGTTCCTTATCTTCATTTACAGCATTCCGAAGGGCTCTTGTGGAGCATTTTAGGAACATTTGTCTTTGCTTTTAGTTTTGTATTGCTTGACCTTGGATTCCATTGGTCATGTATTTATAATTCTTCATTCTTCTGTCCTTATCTTTATTCATTTTATCCATTTATTGTTGTTGTTTTTTTGTTTTTTTTCCCTCACTATTAATATTTTTATCATCACTGTTCTCGTTTCAAGACGTGGTATTTTTTGTTTTTGTCTTGTCATGTCATTTGTGGGGTTCGTGTTGGGTGGGGTTGAGCATTATGAGCTGGTGTGTGTGTGTTGTTGTGTGTTGTGTGTGTGTTGGTATGCTGTCTTTGATTGTGATTTTTGCTCTGCTGTTTTGATTCCTTTTCTTTGATGTACTGGAGGACCCCCTCGAAAACGAGATGTCTCATCTCAAGGGGTTAATCCTCCCAATAAATAAAAATAAATGTTAAATATATGAAGTCTGGAATTTAGCTATGAGGAAAAAGAGAATTAACATCCATCCATTCATTAAGCCTTCAGTATTTCTTATTCTTTAATTCACCTATAGTATTTATCCATCTGTTTTTTCATCTACCCGTCTGTCCTTCCATCCATTTAGAAATCCAACTGTCCATTCATCCATCCAACTGTGGATCCGTCCATCCATCCATCCAGAGTCTTTATGGATTTTTTTGATGTTTAGGATCACTAGAGCAGTGTTGTCCAAACTTTCTGCCACATGTGTCTAAGTTAAAATGACCACGAACT
The DNA here is from genome assembly GCA_028564705.1 of Apricaphanius iberus. NCBI lineage: Eukaryota > Metazoa > Chordata > Actinopteri > Cyprinodontiformes > Aphaniidae > Apricaphanius > Apricaphanius iberus. The sequence continues at coordinate 579,937 of JAPXFQ010001894.1, forward strand.
TTGCTTAATCCAAGACTCAAAAAATAATTTTGTGTTTTTTTTTTTTCATTGTAATTATTGCCAGCATTAAAATGAAACAAAGTATTCAGATGTAGATAACTGATTTTTAATTCAGTGTGGAGCTCACGTTGCAACTCCACCGGATCTGGGCCAGAGGTCTGTATGGGTGTCATTTCACTACATACAAAACTCAGTTATCCAGTGTCAGAAAAATAAGAAAACTAAACTTCACTTTGACTTGCCATGAGTTTAAATTACTTGCCTTTACCATTTTGTGATATTAATCTGTTTCGGGTATGTATTTCCTCTTGTCTCCTTTAATCCATTCTGTCTGCATCGCAGTGGTACTATTCTGGAAAGCTGTGGGGAGTAATTTGTAGGTACGGCCCCTCACCTCTCCCAGAATGTGTTTCACCTGTTGTAAGTGGGGGATATTGTTGATGTTGTGCTTTTTTGTAACTAACCTCGAGTCTATTTGTTCTGATTTTTGATAGATGTGCCAGTAATTCAAATAATCCAATAGGCTCCAGAGTACTGATTTATCATACAGGAGGATGTTTTTGCTTGTTGTATATTAATTGTAATTTTGTTATTCTTACTTCTTTAGAGAGAATAACAGGGGAAAAGAATTATAAAAAAAAATAAAGAATATTTCATAAATTTGGAGGATCTTGATATGTGTATTCGACACAAGTCTCCATGTGTATAGACTGCCTCCGTTTGCCACTGTTCTGGAGTTGCAATCAGCCATCGCATAAAACTGATTTTCAGAGCCGCTAATAGCTCCCCTTCCACATTTTAGACATCCGAGCTCTAAAGCATCTCAATTTATTTGAGGATAAAAAGATTTAAGTGTTAAAAGTATAGAACTATGAAAGGGTTTTTCAATTTTTTTACTTTTTTAGGACCATATGAACATTTCTTTAAAAAACCCTGCATATGAGATCCTTCTTCTCATTCCAAAGTAACACCTTGCCATTGAGGAGCTGAGATATATGTTTGTCATATTCTTTCTGATATTTTTTTTTTTACTTATTTAACTTGCACTTTCTTTGTTTTTCAGTTGCTGTGGTAAACTCTCCCAGCTGGCCTGAGAAACTGAATATTTAATGTTTTAAAGCTACAGCTGGCAAGCGTTTCAAGATAAAATCAGTTAGATCATGTTATGCGTTTCTGTTTTTGAATTGTGTTGAACCTGTGAAACCAGGTCATGTTTATTTAAGGTTCTTATAATATCTTTTTTGTCTATATTTGTCTGAATGGTTCATAGGCCAGAGTTAATTTTAACAAGTAAAACAAAAAAACTAAGAATGATCAGGAGAGAAAATGAGTGAAAAAATACAGAAAACTTCAGAAAGCCTCAAGAACTATGGATGCATTTTTTTAGCTACTGCCAGAATACTCATCTGTACTTCATGCAGTCCTACTACTCCCCCAACCATGCCATTCCCTCACCTTTGAAGCTCCAGCGTCTGTCCTGGAACATCTCTGTACTCATTTTTCTTTTCTTTTTTGACAATCTTTCCCACCATGTGATAACGCCTGGAGCAAGAGACAGCGCTGTGTTCCACAGCATGAGGAACAGATGGTGAGGCCGAGCAGGGATGGATGCTCCGAAGGAAAGAAAGACTTTCACACTAAGACTCACACATTGAGATCCAGCAGACCCCGGCACACAGAGTCCCAGCCACAGAGATTGCAATGGGTTTCTGTGCTTGTACACTAAATTACATCTCTGCATGTATGTGTCAAAGCTGTTGGCACACTATGATATTTTTCCGAGATAATATCAGCTCTCCCGGATACAAAACAAACATCCTTGCTGTTTATGGTTTAGCATATATGCAGTCTCTTATTTAATACATGTAATACCTTTTACCTTTGCATTTCGCTGTATTTTTGATGGACTGACAAAGCTGCACAATAGATTTCAAACCCTGATAACTCTGGTCCCTTAGATCTAACCTGAGAAAGATGAGATATTTTTTCATGTCTTGTCCAGGCTATACAGAAACTTCTCCAAAGAAACACATATTGAAGATTTTGGGTGTTATTAAGCTAGGCTGGAACTCAAGCTGAAAAAAATGGGAGAATATCTGTGGTAACATGAGAAAATGTAACCCACTTTGATCCTGCTGTTCATGCCAGAAAATGGAAATGAAATCCTTGTAAAGCTGGTTGACGGAGTGGCTTGCAAGTTCTCTGAGGTCTCTGATTGCATCTCTTTGAGGAACGGTTAAAGTCAGAATCACAATATTCCTCTGATAATGATTCCTTTTCAGTGGAAAAAGACCTCTTACATAAAGTCTGATTTCCTCTGAATTTCAAGTTTTGCGGTCTTGTTAGTAGGAAAGCACAGTTGCCAGGTGAATACCAAGGTTTGCGTGTGAAATCACTGAAAAGATTTACATCAACTGTGTTTGCAACGTATGAGCTTGGATTTCAGTGGGATTAACTCATCTAACACTGCAAGAGCAAACAGTACAACCAGTCCCTCCAACCAGTTGTAATGCAAGAAAGTATGTAAGTTTCTGTTGCAGGAATAAAATGTGTTGCAGTCCTCCAGAAAACATGATCCCTATTCTCAGCACCTAGGATGCCTACACTCTCAATCCGTGTTGTAGTCAAGTCACCATCTCTCGAGTCCAAGTGACACTCAAGAGAGCGTGGTGTAGATTTAAGACTAAAATAAAGGCAGTCTACATGATCACTTTATTTAAAAAATAAGTTGTAGTCAATAACCCCTTGTTAGCAACAAGCTAAAAAAGTAGAATGTGCAAAACAATAAATTTGCTTAAAGTTCTCATTCACTAGTGTTTTTTATTAGTTTTTCAGTTTTCTCTGGAATGAAAGAATGCTGTCTGAGTCGGTTTCTATCAAAAAAATAATTCCCAGTCGATTTCAGCTGATGGCAGTTCAGTGTGGTAGTGGGCATGGAGACTCAACAAGATGTGGGGGCGTGCTCATTAAGATTAATGAAATGCAAGTTTCTGTCCTCTGATTGGCTAACTGCAACACTACTCTTACACTGTCTCTGTTTACTAAAATCAGTAACATGAGACAAAAATGGTGCCGGTATTTATGCTTAGACTGAATATACCAGCCAGTTTTAGCAGCACTACCAAACAAGAATGGACTCCAGCACCGGAGCTATTAGAGCTACACTCTTCAGGACGCCACACAAGGCAGGAAGACAGGTATTCGGCACTAGAGTCTCCCACTTTGCTATGAGTTACTCATTGATCATTTATTCTCCTCTGCTTAACAAAATGCTTAAATCCAGCGAGTTGTCTCATCTGATTTGAGCTAATAGTCTATTCAGAACATGCGCCACTGGATCCCCCTACACACACATACCACTGACGAGCGGAGAGAGCTCATGGCGGCTATGTAGACCGGGAGGTTTAACCAGCAGCAGATTCAGCTGCTAATGTAATTTGTGATTAGAAGCATAGGTTACATTTGAGGATAGTTAAAAAAAACATCTCTGGTTGGATGTGGTCACAAATATTAGCTGTTACCGAGTTAGTGCATTTCATTGTCATGGCGCGGTTTAACTTGTAGCCTGGGAGCTCGTGTTCCACGGTTGTGACGGTACATATCCTTCTTTGAAGTTCAAAACCGAGGCAAAGCCAGTACTGTAAGGTCTGTAGCCTCTAGCAGCTGCAAGAGGCTCGGCTTTCACCTTGCCAAAAACAACATTCCTGTGGGCGGTCCAAAGCTAGGAAGGTGAGGCCATGATTGCTAAGTTAGTATTATGACATATGGTTGATGGGCTTTTTTCAAACTCAGGCTTTATCTGGTCTTTTTTCTTCATGTAACTGATTCAGGGATTGGAGTTTGAATAACCTTTTCATATGCAGCATGCCTTCAGAACACAGTGACTAATTTTAATGAAAGAAAACTGTTTTTTAAGATTTTCAGTGAAGGAGACCTTTAAAATAAAATTGAAACAAATAAATATTTGACATGTCACCTTTACACTTACAAAGGTTGTTATTAAGCCAATAATTTAAATTCAGTTTATTTATATAACGCCAATTTACAACAGATGTCATCTCAAGGCACTTTACAAAAGTCTTTTCAATATGATTATACAAACATTATAATCAGTTAAAAGTTTTCTATTTAAGGAATCCTAGCAAATTACATCAGGTTATTGAAATTATGTTGCACCCCATTGATGCCGTGACAGTGGAGAGGAAAAACTCCCCTTTAATAGAAAGAAACCTCCTGCAGAACCTGCCACGACTGTCTGGGGGTTTGAGAAGACAGAGAAGAGACAAAAAGAACAAAAGGAACTAATATTAGAATACTTTCTATATTAAAGAAAGTAAAAAGTTAATAACAGGAAATGGAGGAGTTCACAGGGAGCATCATCCAAATCGATGCTCCGCATCCAGCAGGGTGTTGTAGCTGAGCAGGGTACCAGACCAGGTGGCGCTTCTGTGGAAAGAAAAACACTAAGAGAAAACAGAGTTAACAGTTGCAATAACAGCAACAACAAAAAATAAACAAAACAAAAATATGAAGAGTAGAAGACAAAAGAAGTAGAGTGGAGAAAAGTGGTCAGTCTGTCCTCCAACATTTTAAGCCTATAGCAGCATAACTACAGAGATAGCGCAGGATAACCTAAGCCCTTCTAACTAGAAGATTTGTCAAAAAGGAAGGTTTTAAGGTTAGTCTCGAAAATTGAGTTTCTGCCTCATGGACTAAAACTGGGAGCTGGTTCCACAGGAGGGGAACCTGATGATTAAAAGATCTGCCTCCCATTCTACGTTTCAAAGCCCCTCCGAACTACCTGCAGTCTGAAAATTAAGTGCTCGTATAGCATCTCGTGTATATATAAAAAGTGACACAAGGCAGGGTTTGAGTCTGAGTCCAGGACTTGACTACTCCATCTCTCTTCTCCACTGATTGCACATACATGAAATCAACAAAAAACTTGTCCAGGACACAACCAACAGATGAGGTCAATTTTTTTACCCAATGCTTGAGCTCAGGCTCTCTATTGCATTTATTACCTCTCAGCTGGAATACGCCAATTCCATTTTATATGTCACTTCGCCCTCCTCCATTGTGCGCCTTCAATTGGTCCAGAACGCCCGATGTAAAGCCCGATTTTTGATGGGAACAGGACGGAGGCACTCCTGTCCTGGCCCAGCTCCTTTGGCTTCCAGTTCGCTACCGAATTAAATTTGAATTACTATTATTGGTTTTTAAATCCCTCCATGCTCTGGCTCCTCTGTACCTGTCGCAGCTGCTTCACCCGTATGTCCCTGCGTGTGCCCTCACATCAGCAGAACAAGGTCTGCTGCAGGTCCCTAGTGGCCGGTTTAATTCTCACAGTGAGCGTGCGTTTTTCGATTTGTGCGCCTAAGCTGTGGAACCAGCTCCCCCCAACTGTCAGACTGGCCCCTTCCCTTCCTATCTTTAAGTCCTGTTTAAAAACGTATTTTTACTCTTTAGCTTTTAATCTTGAGTAGTCAGTTTGTGTCATTTATTTTGTCTGGATTTCTACTCTGCATGATCAATTTGATTTTGTTGCATGTTACTCTTCTTAGCTTGTTTTAGTTTAGCCTTACTTTACAGCACTTTGGTCGGCTTCGTTGCCATGTGTAAATGTGCTCTATAAATAAAGTAGTATAGTATGGTATTGCACTGATGACTCATGGGACCAGGCAGCATATTTCCATCCTGTTATTTCACATTTCCGTGAGCCTGTATCAGTTGTAGCCTCTGCTTCCTATTCTTAGCTGACAGGACTGACACTCAACAACCTGACGAAGGCTGATTCTGTTCTGGGAATAACTGTGGAACAGATGGAGATTATGATCCAAAGAAAGAATTCTTCATAAAATAAAAATAAAAATACAATGAGCATCTTCTGCATGAGACTATCCTACAACAGAAGAGTGTCTTCAGTCAGAGGCTTCTTCATTTTCACTGCAACACAAACTACTGGATGAAAATAATTTCAGCCAATAGCCATCATGATCTACAACTCCTTGAAGAATAATTTAGTATGAGCTACAGCAACACAATTTTCCTCTTGCATCAATAAAGTATTTTTGAATGTGAATTGTGTCTTCACAAATGTCTTCATGAACACCTTGGCTGTAATGTCACTGTTACGCTACTGTTGCCTTTCCATCACCTAAAACCAGTTGGACCAATCTCCTCTGACATCAACAAGGCATTTACACGATTGTCCTCACTGGATATTTGCGGTACTACTGTCTGGGTTTTTTTCTCTCCAGTGTTTGACCTTGACAAAATGCACAGTCTATAAGCTGTGAGCATTTCAATCAATTGGTTTGACAGTATAACATAACAAATGACTGGTCAAATGTTATGAGAAGCAGGACCAAAACACTTATTTATTTTTTGGAATCCATTCTGTCTTTAATTGGAAACATGATGTGAGGAAAGTGTATGAGTCCATTGTCTAAACTGTGGTGGGACTCAGAACTGAGGCAGGGAGATGTGTGCACAGAGGTCCTTCTTGAGCGGCCTCTAGATAGTATTTCCAAGGAGCAGCATCTTCATTGTTAACAGGTAAACAGCCTGACTCAGATGTAAACAAAAGTCTAGTAACAGAAGTGATGCCATCTTGAGCAGGCACCCATGCACAGAGTCCTATTGATGGTGCTCTACCTGATGCGAGGTCAGGATCTAAGGTTAAATACAGTTTACACTACAGTTCCCTTTTCTTCCTGAGGAGCTTATGTGGAAGCAACCTGCTGATTGGTCAATAACTGAACTGTTTCATCTTATTTTTGCAGAGGATTAATGGAAATGGAAACCGCTGTCTGTGCCCTAACATCCTGTTGCCCAGGTGAAGTGGGGTGGAAACACCTGGACCCTATGTTTTCACTCTATTAAAAACACAGCTGCTCTCAGTGGCTCCACACTGCAGACCTGGTTGAACAATAGAAAAAAAAAGTTGATGTGCAAAGCCGGTAGAAACATACACAGAGGGATTTGCTGCTGTAATGCACATATCGCTTCCATTTCTTTACTAAAATAAAAAAGCACAACAATTTATGCCATACCTGCAGCTTTGCAGTCATTCATGACATTATCTTAGTCACATTACGCCCTGCTTCCTTTCATGTCAACCTGGCCACTTCCTGTAGATAATGTCATTGTTTTTTTTTTTTTTGTTGAGACAAGGCTGAACATACACAGAAGTTCTGTTCTGTTACAAAAGCCATCTGAGCTATATATATATATATACATCAATACAAATGTTATCGGGTACTTGCCCCGATACCGTCTAATGAACTTGTATCGGTTACAGTAACCGATACCATGAAATGATACATAAAATGTGGAAACTCTGCAATAATTTCACAGAGAATGTAAATTTTTAAAATTGAAATGTTTGTTTTGTGGTCATTTTTACTTATGTTTTTATTTAATTCACCCTCATTTATTGTAACAAGCACAGAAGAAAATAAAACCTGCCTTCCACTTGATTGCATTTTTGTTTGTTTGGTAGAAGTATCGTCAATCAGTTTATATTTGAAAATATATACTCCCTCTTGCCCTCCGTGGGCAGTTTCTAATCCAATCCAAGCTCGGATCCTAATCCAGAGGCCTGGGAGGTTGAGGGTCCTCCTCAGTATCTTTGCTGTTCCAAGTACTGCACTTTTCTGGACTGAGATGTCTGAGGTTCTTCCAGGGATCTATCGGAGCCATTCCTCCAATATGGGGATCACTGCCCCGAGTGCTCCATTACCACTGGTACTGCTGTCACCTTCATCTTCCAAGCTTCCAAGTGTTTGTGTGTTAGAATAACTCAGAAATGCTTCTGAACAAAGAAAATAGATCAATTCAAGCCAGCAGGAGCACTAAATTGTTTACACAACAGTCAGTGAATAAAAGGAAGTGACGCTGTGATGTTATCTCAACTCTGACGCTTGAATGGTATCCAAAAATCAAGTATGATGGTACAGTAAAAGAAGATGGTTCAGTTGTTTCAGTATATGAATCACAAAACTGCAGACCTTATTGTTTATGTTAAAGTACAGCTTTTAAAAAGAAACACTGAATATGGTTTAAATTGAACATAAAAAAAGGAACTTTTTTTTTTATGACTCGAGGAGATTTGAAATTCAAAGTTTCTGACTTGGACTTGACTTGAAACTTTCCTGTCTTGACTTGGACTTGCCTGTAATTTACTTGAGACTTGACTAGGACTTGAGGACAAAGACTTGAGACTTGTACAATAATAACTTGGTCACACCTCTGATGCTTTCCTTGCCAGCATCTTACATCCTGCTGTTATGTCCTGGATTGTCTCAGGTGCCTCTTTGCACAGACTATACACCTCGGGGCTTGTCTGGTGTGGTAGATCTGAGCCTCTATCGTTCTGGTGCTCAGAGCCTGCTCCTGTGCTACCAGGATGAGTGCCTCTGTGGTGTCCTGTAGGCTAGCCCTCTCTAGCCATTGGTAGGATTTCTTGAGATCAGCCACTTCAGTTATATTCCAGTGTACCATAGTGTACCATGTATGGGCTTGTCCTCCCATGGTTCATCCTTAGTCATCTTTAGTCCTCGGCCTCTTTCCTTACAGCTTGCGTAAAGTCTAGGGGGGCTGGATTTGGGATGGAACCTACCATGCATGGTGAGGAGCTTTCCGGCTTAACATCTGTGGTCTGTAACTCATCCTTTGGTCCTCTTATTATTCCTGCAGGCTATCTGATCATTGGCAGGGCATTGCTGTGTATTGCCATGGACTTGTTCTTTTCATTGAACTGGCTTCTCAGGACTTGCCTCACTTGTTGGAGGTATTTGGCTGTTGCTGCTTCCCTTGTTGCCTGTTTAAGGTTGCCATTTACTTCTAACTGTGCTCATTGTCTGCCATTGTTCCCTCTAGGAGGGAAACTCCTTCAGTGTGGACTACCTTACCTCGCTTTGTGACAATCTTAATACATTTATCAAGCCCGAATGTCATCCCGATGTCTTTACTGTAGATCCTGGTGGTTTGTATCAGGAAATCTATGTCCTGTTCGCTCTTAGCATACAGCTCTATGTCATCCATGTAGAGGAGATGACTGACCATAGCCCCATTCTGGAGGCGGTATCTATAGCCAGTCTTGTTGATTATTTTGTCTTAGGGGGTTCAGACCTATGCAGAACAGCAGTGGGGACAGAGTATCATCTTGGTATATGCCACATTTGATGGACACTTGTGCAAGTCGCTAGCCATTAGCCTCAATGGTGGTTCTCCACAACTTCTAAATGAACGCTCTAAAAGTCCTGTTAATGTTGTACATGTGTCGAGCATCAAGTCGCAGGCTTTCTTGTTTCTTTTTGGTTAATATTTTGTTGTGCATTTCCCTCTATCAAATACACTTATCCCATACCATTTGAAGTTTTCCAAACCCATTAAAATCCATCTTGTTCTCCTCCAACTAAACCGTCCAACTCGACCACTCCACTGTGGTTTGGACCAGTTGTTTGCTAGCATAGCTTTGGGAAGGGTGCATGGGCGAGTGTTCAAATATGACGATGGCAGCAAGTTCCCAGGTAAAACAAAACAAAAAATGGCCGTTTACGCATAGAAGCGCTTATTGAATCTGTTTTAGGAGAACCAGAGACAATTTCTTTGTGAAAATGAGCAAAGGGAAGCACTTTGTGCATGCTTTCTGTGGGAGCAGTTCCAGATCGATGTGTAAACTCGACACAGGGCAGGGCTACACATAGATCTGGCTTTTGCCAGTTTGGTGCAAAACGCCGGTGTTCACGTTTCTTACCCATGTGTCTTTTAACATGTTTTCACAAGTGAATTTCCCATGTATCAACGATTTTTGACATGTAATTACATGTGATTTTGCCCACATGTAAACATGTTTTTTTGTCATAAGGGAAAAGATTAATTTATTTATTGAGCTGACAGCCACTAGAGAAAACCCTCCTGAGGACATGATGGATTCGAAATATCTTCACTCTGTTCACTGATTTACAACTTCACCAGCGAGCGATGTGTAGTAACAGTGTTTCCTGGTTATGTGTGACTCTAAGGTGCTTACAAATATCCCAAACAATTATTGTTCTAATCTTTGCGATATTGATCTAACAGCCCGTTTTCTGTCACCCATCAGCTCTTTATACTTTAAATTTTCTCACATCTTTGTTTCAGACCATGTTGAAAGCATTTGCTGTGTTTCTACTCTCTGAAAAACAAAAAAGCTTCATGCCTCATTAACAGAACATTTCTAACCATCTACTTTGTTTTTACAAAGAGAGGTTTTTAGCAAGAACAAAATGGAGCCTCAGGAATGATCTTATCACTGATGGTGTTAATGAGGTGAGGCTTAGTGTCTCATTTCTTCCACATGTTGGTACGTCTGGTCAAATAGTACTGAACTTTACTTTATGGGTTCTGAAGATTCTGCTTCAGCAGGTCTAGGTTTTAGTGAAGCGTGACTGTTGGGGAAGAAGAGCCTATGTCTTCCCAGTAGAAGGATGACTGAGGGATTAGGATGTTATCCTCCAAGCGCTGCTTAATGGTGGTGGTAGAGAATGAGCTGCTGGACATTCACTGTGTCTCTGAGTTGTTCTCAGCTCATTAGTTTCTGCTGCACCACATCATGATATGTAACACCACCGGAAAGCTACTATTCTTTTCAAGCAGCACTTGAAAATGGTCCTTGTTTTTACAAGCGTATTGTTGTATTTCTTTTAGAGATGCACAAATCAGTTTTGTAGCCTTGACTAGCGGTTTCCAGTTTTCACCAATAACGTTATAAGGGTGAAAACTGGGGCATCTCTGCATTTGGGGCCAGTGGGGCCCAGCTTCACCAGATGTCGCTGTTGAGCTCTATTCACATTCTGTTCTTTCAGTAGAACAGAATTGTTGTTTATAGACTTATATTGTATAAAGACAGATTCTGTTTTGAAACATTTGTGTATAGCTATCTAAGTCTTTGTCAAAATATTGACAAGCTCAGTAGCCTAAGCTAAATCCTTTTAAAGCAACAGATTACTTTTGGCAACAACAACAACAAAAACATCATTTAGAAAAGTAAAAATTATGATCTTGTAAAAAACAGCTAAAGACCCTAAAGCAGCTCTGATATTCCACTAATACAGTGAAAACCTCTAGATTTTTTTCTCCGGCAGTATCTATTAATAAAACTGTAATCTGTAATGAACATTTTGAGTTAGAAATTAAACCAAACATATTGGTAAAGCTGTGATGGAACATTTAGTAGCATGTGGATAATCATTATTATTTATATTAAGTCGGAAGAGAGTAGCCTGCATTACACATCTCTGCGTTAAGACAAGATGGCAATGAAGAAAGTTGTATATGCAATACTAGTTTTAGCAAAGCCAATGAAAACCTAAAATGCTATGAATAAAGAATAATTTTATGTCTGTTTTTAGGCTTGATTGATTTGGAAAAAAAATCAACTTTTATAGAAAATTACACAAACAATACATAGTTTGCAAACTTAATGACAAATAGGTTTACCTCATAAAAAAGCAAATATTGCTTACCCTATTAGTATCTTTCTTTGGTGAAAAGTTATACATATATTGCTTGACAATGCCTGGGGGGAAGCACAGTTTTTTTTCTAATTCCTGTTATGTTTTGACATTTAGCTTAATTCTTCAGCATTTTTGGCCAAAATTATTAAGAGCCAGCAGCAACATAGGTTTCTGGAGCTGCAGGTTGCAGCATAGCCTGTACGTCAGTAATCATCAGCCTCTCCAACAATGAGCCGCACTGAACGAGCAAAGGTTTTATATTGCAGCAAGTATGTGGAAGAGACTCCTTTCATCTCAACACATCCAACATTGGGTTTCTGTTATTTGTTCAGTCACAATTATCTTGATGTAAATTTCACTTTCCTACAGGAGGAAGATAAAACTAGAGAGACTGACTTAACATGTACAAAATCAATGAGCAGTTTATTTATCTCTTATTAAACTGCCTAGAAAGGCTGAAAATACAGGCTCCTCTGTTCATACAATCCTTGGCCCTGCACCCACTCTTCTTTTAGATACTCTCTAGAATGGGAAATGCAAGAGAACATGTTATTAAACTAAGAGAGTATTTTGATATCCATAATAAGAAAATCCAGTATTTAAAAACTATTGAAGAAACGGAAATACTTCTGATATAATGTTAAAATTGTAATAAATGTTAATGTAAAAATAATTAAAATGCTATCTGAACTAGTGATATATTAATACCTGCAGTGCATTGAAACCATTCTATTGATGCTGACATCTTGCTGCTTTTTGAGGGATTGAAGGATTCATCGTGTCTGCAACTTTAATATGCGGGTTTTGTTTTTATTCCCCCTGAAATTTGCACTTCAGTCACCTTAGTTGCTTTTTTAACTGTGGAGCCGTTAACTATCAGCAGTGTCACTTCCTCTCTCTACAGCTTCCTGCTATGCACCTTTGCCTCCACAGCTGCAGCCACACTTAACTGTGCTCACATAGCTAAGGTGCAAGGATCTAGCTGTCTTCCACCTGCAAACTTTTAAAAGAGAAGAGGGACTTGGCTACAGCTACATCCCGTTGTTGTTATTGGTAAAAATAACAGGCCGACTTGTGGCTAATCAGTGGAAAATAATTCATCGGGAGAGATTATTTGTAGAATTTCACTTTACTTAATTACTTTACTTTGAGTGATTAAGAGATTATCCAAAAAGAAGGGATCAAAAATGTTGTTCGTCTTAAACTTCTCATCAATCTGTGGTTGAACTTTCAAATTCCTGTGTTTGTTAGAGACTCAAAGCCAACCAATCTTCTTCTGAAATCGTTCTTACTTGTCCAACGCAAGGCCCTTTAATTTAGCCTTATTTCTGTGAAGCTGCTTCTGACTGACAGCAGGAAACCTTTCACAAAATAAACTGGATATTTCTCTGCTCCTGGTGGAATTGAAACAGTCACACACAATTCTGCTGGCGTTCGGTCTGCACCAACTTTTCATTTCCAGCAGAAGAGCCACATCACAAACTCGCCGCTGCTCTCTATTTGTTTTCTATCTAAAATGATTATTCTGCCTTAAGTCCTAATAAGACACCTGTGGTCAGTCTCCGTGCAAACAAATCCTCAGCAAATCATCAGGTTCTGCTGCTATTCTAAATCCAAATTCTTTCAATTATGTTCTGTTTTATTGTTTGTTTGAAATCTTTCTCTGTAATTATCTTTATATTGTGTTTTGCATGGCTCAGACAGTAAAACAAATGTCCCCTGTGGATGTTTATGTGAGGGTTGCTGACTTACTTGGAACTGATTATCCCATTTTGTTGAATTAAACTAGGACACTGATATTTTCCTTGAAAAATCATCATCTCTCCTTCCAGGACAATGGTCCTAGACACTCTCCTACAAATTTCCAAGCCCACTATCATCTCTTCCCAGCCCTGAGCCCCTCTTGACCCAGCAGTTTCCAGTTATTGCACTAATAAAGACCCTTCAACCTCAGCCCCCTTAAAGCTACTTTTCTCCTCTGTATCCTGAAAACCAAAATGTTCCTCTGAGCGGAGGTTCCAGCAGTGTGACTCCTTTTGCCTCTGCCCTCATTAGCCAGTCTTTTTCTGACTAAACTTTCAGCATTCAAATCCACAGGACACGAAGCTGCTTTGACATGTACAGTTATGTATTTCTATGAACATTGTTTTATCTGTTTGAGATCTGACTGTACACAATGCCTGCCAGCTTTACAAACCTATTTCTCTGACTTGTTGAACATGTCACCAGAATAAGTCATCATTACCATTAGTGGATGTCTGCCTCTAATTTCCTGTGACATTTCGCTTTGTGCTGCTGTCATGTCTAAAATTAGTCCACGTCTATATTTCTGTGTGCCTCAGGAGTTTCTTCATGTTCACGTTAGCTCCAGCAGTGAATTTCAGACATATGCTCAACAACTATGCGTTACTGATAATAGAGTAAATCCCCACCATAATCAAATAATAAATATTCCAGAACTAATACAACATGAATTTATCAGGGTGAAAGATGTATTTTTCTCCAGTGCAGATTTAGCCATTTGAATGTAATTTTACATTCTTTATGCTGATTTTCACTAGTTCCATGATTTATTTTCTATTTATTGGTTTACAGTGGAAAACTGCCTATTTACTAACTCCAACTTTTATCCGGAAAATCCACCTATTTGCAAACTTTTGTTGTAGGGCATGTCTAGAATATTTACAAGGAAATGCCACTTGGACGATTGCTGCAGTGCTAGGATGGTTTCCACTGTGCACATAAATGCACATACTTAATATTCAAAACAGTGGAATAAGAAATCCATAGTTTTTCATAATAAAACTGTTCTTACATTGTTTTTGAGAGGTCCATCTGCAATTGTTATGATCCCGCGAAGTTTGAGTTTGGTTTTATCTGTGATGTGCCTCTTGCGTTTCAGATTTTTCTTTTGTTTTTATATTTAGTTCTATTTTGTTTGTGTTGATCCGAGTTTATTTGCAATCTCATTTAATTGTGCATTTCAAATATGCCAGAAAAGTGAAATTAATTGCCACCTTGGTTGTAGATGAAATGGCTCAATGCAAATTAATTAATTCCCATATCTGTTGTAGGTGTGCATGACCAAATACATCCAAATAACACAAGTCCTTTTTTTTTATAGCATATATCAAAGTCTGCTGGTAGAAGCAGAACTAAAAAAATGCTTTAAAACTAAATACTAGCTTGATGCATATGTAAATATTCATAATTTTTGTCAATTAAGGGGTTAAGCAAATTATTTTCTGCCTGTTTTCCAACTCAAATGCTTTTTGTATAAGATTTATTTTCCAGAACTGTTAGTTCTTCAGTCAAGGTCTTCTTTGTCAGTTGTGCAAATCAAGATACACATTTTACATAAATTTAAACTGTGTGTGGATTTACAAAGATACATTGTTCTCTTAGGGAACAGTTTAGCAGTAGATTCTTGTTTGTTTTCAAGGTTTTTCAACTGATCAGATTTCTGACCGAGGAGTCAAACATCCATATCAACACCTTCATAAACACAGTGTCTAAAATAAAAAAACAAAAAAAACTTCACATCAGTTTAGTAGTGAAAAATTGACCTGTTTTACCATATCATACCATACCATACCATACCACTTTTATTTATAGACCACATTTGAAAGCAGTATGAGGAATGGAGAAAGTGCTGTAAATTGGACAGGATCAAAGGCACAACCAGTAAAATAAATGTGGCCCGGTCGTAAAGGATGAGACAGGGCACAGAAGATACTCTTTCGTGGGTCTTTTATTCCCCGACTGCCCTCAATAAGCACAGTATTAATTTTATAGTTTTGGATTGGAACTTTTAGAAATTATAAAACAAAATACAAAATCAGGACAAAGAATTCCTCCCTGAAAACAGCTTCACAGGAAAAACCGCTGTACTACCCTGCCACTAGCTCAGTTTACTCAATCCGTAATGATCAGGATCTGATTGACAGTAATGGACAGCTTATTCTCAGATAAAATACAGCAAAAAAACAAAAGTAAACTAAAGTAGTATGGACAATAGATTATAAACAATATAGATAACAGTCCATATAGACAACAGTAGTGACCTGTCCCAACTAAGGACAGAGAACAGGACAAAAATACAAGTAAATATATGTCTTACATCTCAGTTTTCACAGTTATTTAACATTAAAGTGCACTATAAACATTTATGAACTCACTTCTTCAGTGTGTAGCCTGCATGCTAACACAGACACTCAGGCTTCAACACAGCAAAATATCTCCCCTCTGGGTCAAACAGAAACATACAAAGTTGCACAAAATATATTATTAAAAATAAAGTTAACTTTGAAATCTGTCTGTACGATGCTAACACTTACGCCAACCTGCTCTTCCGTGCTGCTCACAGCGTGGTCGGCCCTTACGCGCGTGTACACACGTTACGGCAATCTACAAGAATCATCATGAATACGGAGACATCACACATTAAACTTAGCTTCGTAGGATAATTTAGCTTTCAGAGAAACACGTGGCGATATTTGCAATATGTTGCAGTGCTTCAGGCTATTTTTACCTCGTTTCTTTAGCAACCATGCACCCCGCGGTCTAACATTCCAGTCCTCTCGCTCACAGCGTGCTGTGTGTGTGTCGGACGTCTACATGCATACGTGCTCTAGTCTGGGGCTGCTCTTAAAGTGGCAGTGTCACAAAAGCCTCAAATAGAGTTATCACTATGTGCTTATATCTTATCTGAACAGGGGACCAGTTTAAAACTAAATAAGCTCCGTTTCACAGTGAAAGATATTTAACCTCACTTCACTTGGCTACATAAAAATGAAACGTAAAATTAAAAAAAGGACGCCAAGGGCCGGCTAAAGAGCAAATGATCAAAAATTTGTTTTTAGGCGGGATTTGAAGACCGGAAGTCCTTAATGAAGAAAAGTTATTAGAAACAAAATTTGTACAGCAACATCTTTATGATGTAACTGTTGGAATGATATTGGCAGGACAAATAAAAACCACCTGGTAGTAAATATTTGATGTAATCTTGGGTGACTGTCCAGTCGAGACAAATGCTTAGTCAATTCTTCTCACTGGCCTACGTTTTAATTTTTATTTTTGAAATATTCGTAAACCTTCTGTGCTCACCTCAGTATTTTGTTTAAATTCTCATTGAGTTTGTTGTAAAAAAAACATGCTGATGGTTTCGTCTTGCTCTAAGTCCAAACAGGCCTTTCTGTTTTGTTAGGACATGGAAGCAGTGGAGGGTTTTCCAAGAGTGGTGCTTTTGAAGAAGTGGTCTATACTGATTCAAACTATTAAGAGACACTTGACGTAAGATCTGCAGAGCTGATTTTACTAACGCCTTGCTAAGAAACACAGCTGAGGCCCAAAAAATGCCTCTTTGCTCAAAGGTCATTCTTCTGCTGTCCACATTTTTGAGAGTGCAGTGGATGCATTATTATTACTTTGAGAACCAAGTTTCTCTCCTCCTCCTTACTTTTCCATCTCTGAACTTTTGATAACACTTCCAGCTGTGAACATTATGTCTTCCACCTACCGTCATTTTTCTCTTCCGCTCTGTCACCGCTCTGCTTATCTGGTTGCTCAGTTGGCATTATGTGTGGGCACACTCATTCAGCTTCTGCATCTCTGGTCTGCTGGCCTAGGTGACAACACTGGGCTCGCGGCCTAGACTGGCTCAGTGGAGTCTGGTTTCCATTATAGAGCCAATCGGGACCTGCCAGGCCTTACTCATGATTCACATCGTTTGCTTTCCCCTCATTCCCCCAGCATTACTTTAGTGAGTCATCTTTTTCATCTCACTGCCAGCCGTGAAGCTTAGCCAGATGGGCAGATGTTCCAATAAACAAGTTGCCATTTTGATCTTGCAATATGATTTTGTGGAGTCGTCCTTGGCGCAGAGGAAGAGCACCTGGTCCAAGAAAAAGGAAGTTTGCACTGTGGCATAAAATGTGTTTATTTTTTCGCAGATTTGTTTTGATGTATTATGCAGCATATACCGTTGGAGGGTAGAGCCACATGTTTGGAGAGGCAGCATCAGTCAGTGAAACAGAAAGTTAAGTTCTTGATGTTCGCTTTGCTTTAATGGAGATTTATCTTACTTTTAAGCTAATGTGGTAAATCTGAACTTTTTGTGTTATAGCTTTGCATTTACAAAACCTCTCCTCTCTTTGACTCAAAAACCTGAAGCAGTTAGGTTGTTTGACAGCAATCTCCTTGATATTATCAGGTCCCTTTCTTAGTGATAATATTGTACTAATATGGCAGTTATCTTGAAAATAGCTTACTCTGATCTTTTATTAGTTGCTCAGAAACTTAGATATTCGGGAGAAATTTTCTGCTCTGTTCTTATTTATGGGTGGAATAGTTTTATTAGTGGTCCTTTCTAGTAGTTATGGCAATTTATTTTGGTGGCACAATAATATGGGAGGCAGCCCTTTTACTTTACAGCAACAACTTAAAATCCTGTCCATATTGATCATGCTGTGTGTAGTCCACCTGTTCTAACTGTTCATTCTTTTGACCATGTGAGTGTCTTTGGTGTTTCTATTTCTTTCCGACAGTCTAAAAAAATTCTGTTCAATTACAGATTGGACTGGTCAGGTTTCATTGGATGTTTTAATGCTGATTGGTTGAAGAAACAGAAATAATGGTAAATAGCCTGTACTTATATAGCGCTTTATTTAGTCTCTATGGAGCCAAAAGCACTTCACACAGCAGATGGTGATGGTGAGCTACGTGTAGCCACAGCTACCCTGGGGCACAATGACAGAGCTGCCGACGCCAGCCCACTGATACCACCAGTAGGTAACGGGTAAAGGGTCTTTCCCAAGGACACAACGGCCAAGACGAGCGCCTAACTCCTGACCCACAGTCGGCCCAAATAAATGATGGATGGATTGATTGCTTGTTAAAATGACTTACTCTTGAGCCGTTTTCAGATGGACGTTCTGGAAAATTTTGCAGACCATTCCACCCGGTCTTTAACCAGAGTTGTCTTTAGGCTGCTTTCAGACACCAAGAAATGCTCCGGAGGATCCTGATGAATCCTTTGAGTGGGAGTTGGGGGATACGATGTAAACACTGCGGTGGGTGTACATGTCATTTCCCTCAACAAAGTAATTTTTGCAAGACGGCTGATGAAGCAGCAGAACTCCTCACAGTGCTCGTCTTTTGTGTGCAGTTCTGCGCAAATAAGCTTAAAAGACAAAGCTGAACGGAACATAGAAGCAAATACATTTTATTTCTACTGAAACTTGACATTTATTAGAGGCCATGATAAAATGTGGCACATTTCAACAATATTAATAGGATATGGACATCTTAGCGAGCTTGTTCTGGACATACTAGAGCTTTTTTAAATCTGAATCTGGATTACCACAGAGCAGAGAGCAGCGCATCTATGCCGCATTCATTAAGTTTCTTACTGACAAAAGAGAAAAATAATTCACAACATTCTAGACTAATATGAATTAACTCTATAACAGCCATAGAATTAATACGTATGTCGTTTACCCCATTATTTTGCTAAAGCCGCATTATTCATCTGTGGACTCCTTTTGTCTCTTCTGTAACTCTGTGTATCAATGAATTGATGCAATCTTCTGGGATTCCTTAAATAGAAAAGTTTTTTTTTTACTTAAATTGCTTTTCTTGAAAAGTGCCTTGATATAACAACTGTTGTGAATTGGTGCTATATAAATAAACTGAATTAAATTAAATTAAATTAACTTGACAAACTGTCTTTAGTTGGAATTTCTCAGCATATGTCCCAACAGCATAAAACCAATGTTTAGCTTGAAAGAAATTCTTGAATTCTCAAGTCCTATATTGAAAACTACTTTATATTTGGTTTCAAATTGAAACCTAAATGCCCATTTTATAGAAAACAATAATTACATTTACAAATGCTAAGTAATCATATATTAGACAGGGAGACACTATAATAACTCATATGTTTTACATATGTGACAGTATAATAGATATAATATATATCTATATATTAGTGTGATACAAACAGAGTACTTGGCCTCCACTGCTATTGGAGTCAACTGCTAATGTGAACTTCTGAGATGAAGTGGTTTTAACACATTCTCTGAAAAAATCTAAAACATACAGGATAGGAACATTAAATAATAATAATCAAATACCCGCACAGTGTTTACTTTTATGCATTTGTAAATCTTTAGTTTTAACAGCCAGCCAGCCAATGAAGCTACACATGTTTTATTGATAAACATATATTGCCCACTAATTCAGCAGAATAAACCCCCAACTCAACAGGCTGCCTTGCTTCGTTGTGCTTGCTAAGCTATGATTAGTCATTCACTGCCAGCGACGAGGATTTTGGTTAAGGTCAGCTGATGGTAATTTTTATATTTCAAAAATTCTTCAGGGGAAACTTGTGCCTTTATCTTCCACCAACACAATTACCACCAGACTCTCTGTGGACGGTTGCTCTGTTCTGGTTCCACACAAACAGCTCCCATTCTGAGCTGTAGTGCTGGCTGAAGACGTCTCCAGACTCAGGCTGGCACCGCCAAGGCATGACAGTCCTGTCAACTCCTCGTGCTCATTT